>OY757042.1:2777534-3977534 GCA_963582015.1 Xanthorhoe designata | reverse complement strand
TTATTCGATATTCTGCATATTACTAATACACGGTGTATCAAGTAGGTAGTAATAGCATACGTACCTACCGCGTCATCATCATTTACAGCACGATTTCTTACACCCACATTGTTGACTTCATTGAAGTCCATTATTCCTAAGGAAAATAGGATATTTACAAACGTTTAGTATTTTAACAGTTAACGTGGTCTACAGTAGACTCACGCACTTATTTTATAAATGTGTTTAGGGCGCGTACTTTTAAAAACGCCTAACTTACCTACTAACTGTACCTAAACTAAAATTTGGTATAAATCTATATAAAAATGCTGCAAAAGTATGGTAAAATCTTCTGTTTCATAGTTTTCTATTTTAATTTTGGCCCAAAAGCATCTATTATTCTTTAGCATTTTCAAACAAGACGAAAAGTTGAATTTCATTCGTTTTACAGTGGCATTTGGCGGCCATACATCCGCGGTATGAATTACAAATGAGCTTGTTCGGCTCACTGTAAGCATTCTTAGCTATTTATGCAATCCTGGTACATGCCACAACTCCACAAAGTTTCTTGTGGCCAGAGAACATTTTTTTTTACAAGTGGACACAACATGTTAAATGGCGAAGTCAATTTATACCTAGTGCTTGTGTTATGGTAACCAGATGACTTTACTTATATCAATTTGTGTTAGGTTATTGTTCTTCTACCAAATTGAATACACTTACGATCAGAACTAAAATATAATATATTATTTATATAATAAAAACTACATGAACTTATAACATTAAATGGAAAAGAATCACAAATGTATTTCCTACCGCAGAATATATTAATATCCTCTGCTTACCAAACAAAAAAGAAAGCAAACACCTAGCGCTGCAAGTTGAACGGAAAACGGAATAAGGAATGATACCGCGACATTATCCATTTCCTTGATTAATTTCTCTTTTATGACTCGCGCGCTGCAATAATGTAATTGCAGAGTTTCATTCTTTGAACTGTACTAGAGTTATCTGCAAAGACAGGTATTACGTAGAAGCTTTGCAATCGTCTTTCATCTATTTTTAAATCTTGTAATTTATGGTAGGTACTGTTTTAACTCAGTTTTTGGATACCTTTCCTGTCTCAGAGTTTCATTTTGTTGTCTACTTTGGTAATATTGCTCTCAATATATTGTTAACTGTCGTACTGTAGATTTCATCAGCATTTGAGCGTTCCTGAATTGTAAATAAGCTCAGTAGAGCTCCGTCGATGGTGGCCATGCGTACATCGAGCAACGTTGTTTGCGGACACCATCCGATTAATCGATTCAATCGTGCGGATGATTCGAATGCATCGCTCCGAGCGCTCCCTCTGTGACACACTACTGTGAGTGCATCGGATCTGGGAAAAGTTCCAATAGATTTTCCCGCTCGACAAAATTCATTATGCTTTTTACACTACTTCAAATACAGTGGTGTTGAATCGTTTGAGAGAATATCCAGTTTAAAATTTAGTTGTTGTGTTTTAAATAAAGTTAAAATCTTTACTAGTTTTAATGAAAAACTTAGATTAAAATGATGTTGGTACTGACTGTATTAAATTTTTGCAGAGAAAACTGACAATCAGATCAATCGAACCCGACTTTTAACCGGGTTATCAAAACAAACACCTTTACAAAACCCTATAGGTACTTAATATAAGCTATGCTTCACATTTACTTAGGGACTCCTGCCTGTCCCTTGAGAATAGTTGAAACGGTTCTTATCTAAATTGGAGAATAATAATCGAGGATCGGAATAAGTAGCGTTTTGGAAAAGACTAATCTATCAATGAGCATCAGGACTATGATAACTCTTAAAAGTATCGATTAAGATTATAAATAGGTAGCAGGCTAGTCTTGTTTTTATAGCATTTTAACGTAAGTACCTACTCATACTCACCGACATTTTACTATATTAAAAACTGTAAATATCAAACTGTTCTATTCCGACGGGATTGTTTTGTTTTTTTATTATGTATGGTTTAACACTTTAAAAATTGTACTTAGTAGATCTTGATGACTTCATGAGATTTGGATCTCATGAAGTCAACAAGATTTAGTACAATTCGCTGAGGGCTGGCATGACAGTGGCAAAATAAAATTGTTAATTAAGCTGACCTCAACTTGAGAGAGCAATTTCCTGCATCTTGAGGTAACTCCTTAATCCATAACTCCGAAGATCCTCATCAGAACCTCAATTTTATGTATATATGGGACTACTTCGGGATTTTACCTACTCTGTCAAACGAAAAAACATTTTCACATACCTACATTGCAACATACCTACATAAAAATATTCATACAGTTGAACATAGAACCTCCTTCTTTTTTAAGTTGGCTTGAAACATTCAGTTAGCCAGCTAATTGCTGTAACCCTTTGCAACAAGCGTATAATTATGGCAAACAGCTTTGAAGGTTTAGAGTTGTCAACAGTACTCTGGAGCCTTTGTCTCAGCTCGAGAAGTACTGGCTTTAGGCAGTTTCTGCTCTTTTTATGCCTTGAAGTGGGCTTAAACCGGGCTTGGTAGAAGGGTCAGGCAGAGTACGTACTTTTCTGTGTGGGTATGCCTCTCCAATTCGAGCTGGACCAGTTTAAGCTTGGATATTGAGTAAGCTGTGGTTTCTAAAAAACGTTGACCGTAATACATTACAGCGTACAATGATTGAGGAAACATGTCATAATTACTAACACAAAGATTTGAAGTAAGATTATAAAGATCGAAATAAAAACGATGTCATTTTAGTGCTGTCAAATTAGATTGGTTTAGTTTTTGCGAAATCTGAATTGACACCAAAGTCAAGTTTTCTAACCTTGAGAGTTTCAGAAGTATTACTTTTTTTTACTGACATTCATCATTCATAAGGCTATCAATTGTTAGAGAACTAGAACTCTCGTAAAGAGCCGTCTCGAAGGGGTTTTATGATGTTGCCTGGTAGTATTTGGACTCGTAATACTTGCTCGTCCGCTGTTTTATGTCAATGGAGCTATCACACGTGGATTACGGTCATTTCACTCTCGCCACTGGCAGCAAAGACATTTTAATACTCATCATATTTGTTTTTATTTCACAAAAGTAAAATACCGAGTCACTGAAAACTTAAACTTATTTACATACTGAACAAACAACACATCGCCAGCTACACGTTTTTAGATGAATTTTCACAGGTAAGGGTAAAGTCGTCAGCGAAGCGAATGCAATTTTATCAAAACACACTCCATTCATAAAATGGAAGTGTACCTAAGTATATTCTGCGTTAGTAACACTGGCCTGAGCATAGATCTTAATAATCTGGCCAAGTCCATGTCGGGCCACGCTCAATATAGGATAGTTGCACCAAAGGTAATTGAAGTAATTTTCTACGAATTTTTTACATATTTTATTAGTTGATCTACTTTTACTCGCTGGCAGAGGCTTGACGACACTTGACACTATTGAAAATTATTAGCACCTAGGTTTTTCACAAACAGATGATCTTAAAAATTCCCATGTATTTTTGAAAGACCTATCGAACGATACACTACAATAGGGAGTAAACGAGATATAAATAAATCTAACAGGCTTGACGTGTCAAGGCAGGTAACCTGTTTTTTTATTTTGTTCTACCACATAATTATGTAGTCTTTGAGCAGACAGCCGCGGACAAACGTACCTACATGCATACTTTAACTACGGAACTTTAAAAAGAAAATATTACGGATCCTATTATGTGGGTACTAAAACAGACTGCTGCCTGAAAAGGCACCTCTCCTTTGTTTTGCATTTTTCGGATCTCTCATTGATCAGTGTTTTCAGATTTCAATATGCATGTAAGAGCAATCAAAAAGCTTGACTTTCACATAAAACGAACCAGACAAATCCTTGAAAACAATATCCTAACTGATTGGATCGTTAAATCAGATACGCAGAATACGGGAGTGCAATCTAGATGTGAGTGACGTCACAGAGCATAAAATTCAGAAAATATACTAAAATAGACTGAATTTTATACAACCAACTAGTGTATTGTTACCGCTTGTACCACCTGGCCACCAGGATGACCTGTGCTAAGGACTGGAAGAATAACATCATATAAGATAACCAACAGCTGGAATCTAATACATTATGCGCTTCTAGATTTATTTGATCCTAAAAGCACTAGGTATTATACCGAAAACTGGGCTTCATCAAACTCATAGACACTGAGGCTAGTAGTTTATTTTTCTAACTAGGCATAATTTTTTTTTACAATGGTATTTTATTGCATCAGTGAATCACGAACTCAAATGTTGTCGAACAGTTTTGAACTAATGTTTAGGTACTAAAATTTTATCTAGGTAATTATTAATTTATAAGAAAAATTTAATGAATATTTTATTATACAATGCCACCTATAAATCCCAAAGTTCCTATTTTAGGCTACCTCGTCCATGGGACAGCTGTGTTAATTGGAACTGCCGTATCGCATCATCCGAGTCAATGAGATTTTATCTCAAATGCCATCGGCACTATTAGGCCGAGTAAGCTTGATTGTGGGCATAGACCCAGCCCTTTGATGTACTTACACACATCCAATAAGCGTGAAATCGAATTGATGTTACTGGAATATACCTTGTAGCCTACAATACAATATAGATTAGATACTTTTCACATTATAAAAAGTGATAGGTACTGGTGGAATTGAGTTGGTAGTTTAACATAATTATTTTGAACACAAGCCTCAGGTGCTAGAAATAGTATTTTTTAAATACCTGCTCACACAGGGGGGAAATAGCAGCAGGACTCAAATAGGACTGACCTGGTCACGATAGCTGGATGCATCTCGATAATTTTGCGGATGCCACAACAATGGCAGACTGACAGGATACAAGGTAATGTTCAGGTTGGGTTCCCAACGAGTCACACCAGATGATTCGATGGGATTTTTTTCCTATCGAGTCAAAATGTTACTTGATAAAACTTTTTTTTAATGTTGTACCAACTCGTCCCACTGTTACACAGAGTGTGTCCTTGGAAAAAAAAACCCAATGAGTCACACTGTGACAGGATTCGCCACTCGTTATTATGTATTCAAGGTGGGCAAGTCGTTTCCCGGAAAGCAGAAAGCCAGCGGACTGTAGCATTGTCTAGTACCGAGGCTGATCAGCCAAGAAAACGTAGGCTATTTTGAGAGGGCTTGATGAGAAATCTCGAACGACAGAGATGTTGGAGAGATATTAGAGAGATCAAAAAACAAGCAGAAATAAATGCCATACATTTTTAACGTACAACAGCCTGTGCTTGCTAAGGAGTCGATAAAAACTTCAGGACGACTTAACTTAATTGTTGTACTGCTACTTGTAAAAGACACGTTTAAGTAGTTCTTATCTCTGTTCTGTGGCCAATAAGTACCTACAATAGAGCGTGGATGCTCGTGATACTCACAACGCAAGTACCAATTATCCTTCTGCACTGTGGCCCTATTATTGGTATCGTTGTGGAGCAAATTCCCACATATTCATTTTGTTCGGGTAGCTGGAACATGCAACAGCAAAATGTACCTATGTTATTTAAACTTTTGCCTGGCGATGACATAACTATGCTTAGATAAGTTGATGAAATATACCTTAAGGCGGCCTAAAAACTCCGTCACCAGAGTTGGCCACTTGCTCATACGAACTTACTTACTTTACCGGCTGTTTATTCTTTGAGATGTTTTAGGCATTAATAGATCCTTTGAATATGTCTAAAGGGGTGGTCAGAGATATATGCAAATATGATTTGGTATACACCGGAAATGTTTGCAGAAATTAACATTCCATAGGTATGTGACAGGTTGCTAGCCCATCGACGCTACTAAAAAGTTAATTGATTTCCACACGATGCTCTCCTTCATCGTTTAGATTTTTCGAAATGAGAACCCACGACCGGTTCGAATCCGGCCGTGCATCAACATATGAAATTCAGATCAAAACTTGAGTTACTAACCAACTCGGCCAACCCGGCTCTTCTTAGAGAAGAGCTTCTCAGTAAAAGTCTTAATTAAAGTCGTCGATTACAATATAGTAAGTAGGCCTACTGGTATACCTTAATTAAAGGTAGCAACAATGTTTTGATTCATTACACAGTAAGGTAACATAGGTAGGTACCTAATCACGAATTCTCAGAGATACGATTATTCCATGAACGAATGATTATTCAGTTGAATTTAAACTTGTTCCGTAATTTAAATTTGTACATAAAATATACCTACATGTAAACCTCCGGACACAGCAAGAAATAAATATTTGACCCAATAATCTTGAGTCCAATAATCTGGGTATTAAAAAGTTTAAAATAAGTTTTATTTTTCACAAAACTGTAATATTCGCGATACCATCCCAGCTTCCATGCTGACGGAATCGTGCCCTATCTCTACGTCGAAAGCTCTTGTCCTGAACTCGAGCCCCTTGATCGAGCTTTACAAATTGGGCAACCAATAAACAAGGAACTTTACTATTGCATAAAATATGTAAAGTGGTATTCGTCACAGTAAAGTGGCTTATACATTACATTAGTACATTAGTACATAATAATCAGCGTCTAATTTTATGCTGTAAGTATGAATAGAAGGATTTCATTGTAATAACTAACGTACCTAATAAGTTGTTTGTTCTTTCTCATTTATTCTTTGTTACTATAAAATTAGATACATACAAAGTACTTAAAAGGTTTGTTAAAAACTGAGAAAACATATTTTTAAAAGGATCTTTACATAGCTTCATGGCTTCTCTCAATAAACCGTACTTGAAAATGTTCTTTCAAAAAGTGAACTTCTGTAAATACTGACTCGTAAATAGTAAATAACCGCATTTCAGTACCATTCAGCACTGAGGGCTTCCTGTTGAAGGAATTTTCAACCATTCAGCATTTCCGATTCTTTCCTCATAGCAAATGCACATAAATTATAATATGACGAACACTTACCGGCGAAAATATGCAAAATTACGAGTAATATGCAGCTGGGCTCATGGAGTTATTAGGAGAAGTGGAAGGGCTTGAAGTGAAACATGAGTAGGTGAAGTACCTTACATGCTTATGCTTTGACTGAATATAAAAGTATGCACACCATATCAAGTAGCTAAGTAGGTACTGTAGGAAAATCATTTATAAGTAAGAGCATTTCATTTAAAACGCTTGTACGGAAAAGATTTGATGGCCACGTATAATACTGATTCGTAATCATGTACCTTCTTTTCTTGTAAATACCGACCGACTGAAAGTAACGTTGTTAGGTCAGTTTTTCAAATTCCTAATTTACAGCAGTTATTGTATATGGTCTCTATAATAATTTATTTGATCTTGTTAGAAACAAATCTGGTAGGTAGGTACTTACCTCATTTTACGCCGCCTGGTGGTCTCTTGGTTGAACGTCTTTTTAGACGGGATCAACAATTTAACTTGATGATTTAAAAATTCACACTAGGTAGGTTAATTATTTCATCTTATTTTTCGTATGTCCTAAATAGTGGTAAATAGACTTAAATCGCATCGCACTCGATATCTAGGAACGGACAGGAGCTTTTTAATCACTATAATTTCCCTTTCTCTAAAATGAAACTAAGTAATATTCGTAGTCCAGCGTAATTACAGTGAATACTGCCCTAGGTTCCATTGCATTTACTTCCATTGAAATGCAGTGACGCGCACTTCACGTTACGGTTTTTAAAGTTCACTTTAAGTCCCACGCTGCTAAGTAGTTTAAGTACCTATAACGTTACTGGGTCAGTAAATTTAAGCGTAGTTTCCTCATTTATCATAAACTATTTAGTAAGTTGATAAAGTTTTGATTATTATCTTAGTACCTACTTCCTTTCATTTTAACCGACTTCAAAAAAGGAGGAGGTTCTATGTTTCACTGATTGAATTTTTTTTATTTAAGTATGTTCACCGATGACTCCGTCAATAGTGGACCGATTATGAAACTTATTTTGATGTTTGAAAGAGATTAACCCCCAGGGTGGTCCATTAAAAAAATTTAGGATCTGATAAGGATCTTCGGAGTTATGAGCAAAAATCGTAACAGGTAGGTACCTCGAGAGTGCAGGAAATTTATTTCTTACGAAATTGAAGTCGGTTTAATAAAAATTTTAATTTTGTTACTTGTGTCATACCTATAATTGTCAGGGATACAGAAAAGGACTATTCATTGGTCCATAGGAATACATGGTACGAACCTTCGAAGAATTTGCATGGTTTTCCATTTCACGGTCTAAATAAAAACCATAGAACAGTGATTGAAACACAAATAAACTAACATCCTAAATACTTATAAATATTAGTCCCTACTCATACTAAACATGACTGTAAGCTCTTCGCTCCGCCTAAGAGAATACAAATTGATGACGGTCGAAAAATTCAATTAATCTTTTAGACCCTTCATGCCCTAAAACTCAGATGATGCAAAACATGACATGACATGCAGCGGGAACACAGCCCTCGAATGGAGGGCACCGGAGGACCCTCGACGAGTGAGACCACGAGGGCTCTCCTCACTAATGGCCACTCACAGGAAGCTATCGATCCTGTGTTTTCCACCCTTCATTTGACACTGCACTGACTTTTGTCGTTCATACTATGACTGTTATGAGAAACTTAGGTATGACTCATTTGAGTTGAGTTCTACCCATAAAATATTATTATCTACACATTTACTACGTACTCTAGGTTAAAGTACGTCTAGGGACGTACCTATAGCAAATATGTATATCAGCATCATCATCTGCTCGTGGCTACCTCACGTGATACTACTCGCAGGAATTTAGGTTCTTAGTAATGAAATTATTTTCAAAATAGGATCAGTTCTTAGAGTTTATCAATTAGGTAGGTACAAACAAGTAAACAAGTTTTATCTGCTCGTGATTTATATATAGGTATTGTAATAATATAAGTAAAGGTTACCTATTATGTAACCTACCTATGGTATGTTAAACTAAGGCAGATGTACAAATGCATCGCCGGAATTTTAACCTTTAGCCTCCTGAAATACAATTTCAATGCACCTTGTAGGTGTATGTATCATATCTTACGTGTAATTCTAAGTCAGTTCAACAAAAGCCTGCTTAGTAAACAACATATTTGCTTCGAAATGAGAATAATGGTGTAGGTAAGTGTGAGGCAAGGTGTTTACGCCTCAGTCTTCCGTTTTAGCTGATTGCCGGCGAAGGGTCGACCCTGCCACCCATTGTTCCAGCCTGCCTCCTCTTTGTCAACTTGACTCTTGACAGCTTGTTCGGAGAAATTATGTTTTTAAAATAAACACCCCTGAGGTATTCGATCTCAACATTGTTTTGGCGAAAAGGCGAATATTTTGAAATGTTGTAGTGCTGAGAGAGTTGCCTACTTACTTGTTAGAGTAGCATTGGATTGGCACAATTTATTTAATTTACTCTGGCTTTTCATTGACGTATGCATTTTTGTAATAACGATATGTACCTAAGTATATTAAGATTCAATAAGTGAAAAGTTCTAATTACTATTAAAAATTAAAATATAGAAAGAAATTAGGTACCTAAGTTTAACAAGGCGCAAGCTCTTTTATATTTTTACAAAATTATAAGAATCTAATATTGAAACCAGCATATGGTAACAAACAGCGAATGCTAAAATAAGTAGAGAAAAGTGGAAAATCAGTTTTAATTAGTTTTCATACCTAACTGAGATGCCAAATTATTATTAGGCCGTTTAATGTTACGTTCAGTCTACTATTTTATAAATCTTCACTGAGAACTTACATAGGAGTAGAACCCCTCTAAAATAAAAGAAATAAACTTTATTTTGACTTATCGCTACGCCCCCCGACGCCGCGACGTCACGCCGCGCGCCGTAGCACTAAATTAAACCAAATAATATTTGGTTAAACGTTTACTGCCACATATTAAATAATCCTACTTAGGTACCACACCTACTGCGTGACCAGCTCAAAATGGATTAACCTCCGACAGAGTTCCGAAGTTTCTGCCTTTTTTAACCGTTGTAGTGTAATGGACGTGAACAGGTGCACTCCTATTGCGTCCAGGAAATGCAGTAATCGCGCATTATCCCTTGTCGCGTTTCCGAGCGCACCGGACCGGAGTGGAGCGGAATCGGACGTTCCGGCCGTTATCCGCGCGCCGGTTCCGGCCGACTCGTGCCACTTCCGCAACACTATCGTACACCACGATTGTTCAGTGTGAATCGAATAATGTTTAAAAGTTTCCATACGAGAAATTGGGTTCCATTTTTAAAGACAACTATTATATATATACGAGTACTATTATAACATTCAACCAAATTGTTTTATTGACGTGTTGAACGAATCAAAAAACTGATTGTTTTTATTATGGTTATGGTTGGTTAACCTAAGTACTTACCTACATTTACATAGACAGGTAGGTACCTACTCTATCATTAAATCCTACAGTGCCGAACTAACCTACTTTCCCCAACACATTCCGCATGCACCATAGATGCAAACTATGTCACCCTTTGTCATCACCGAAATGAAACAATTCCAACTGACAGTAAAACAAAATGAGTTAGCGTACAATGTAGGTTACCGCATTAACCTGTAATTAGTGTCGAGCACCAGTGGATAAAGCCGAAACAGAACTGAATATTAAGCAAAGGGGTAAATTTTAATGAACCTCAATAATTCTGGTGCGAAAATGCAGCGAGCGAGGTACCCAGGAGCCAGGAATAGCGGAGCTTTTAATTCTCTATTCATAACCATTTTGGGCGAAATTGCATTTCTACTTGGTATTACACTAACGACACTTTGTGAGGCCGTCGAGGGTCACTACGAGTGTCGTCTAAAATTTAGACGGAAAGGTGAGTTGCTTATTTTAGTGATATTTATAAAGTTACAATTTTAATTCTCTCTAATATACCACCATAAAAGTAGAATCGATTAAATCAAATCAAATCAAATCAAATCAAAATGTATTTATTCAGTACGATCGTTTATAGACCACTTTGACATGTCACGTTCTTAAAACTAGGTGATTCTACTGCCTGTTCCAACGCGACTCCCTACACCAGGGAAAGAATCAGGCAAGAACCTGGTGGTGTGGGCCTAGCTTTTTTTTCAGCGGTCCAATCTTAATACTAAGTAAATATAAACTGAGTCGGAGCACGTTCAGTCCCAAGCGTTTTTGTCATCAAAGAAATCTGATATTTTATAATATGCTTTTTTTAAAAGATGACGTTTAATAAGGTTTTTAAATTTATTTATTGATAGTTTTAGCAAATCGCTTGGAACTTTGTTATAGAAGCGTACACATTGCCCTTTAAATGATCTTTTAACTTTTTCAAGCCTAATTGTGGGAACAGCGAGTTTATCTTTGTTTCTAGTATTTACATTATGATTATCGCTATTTTTCTTAAATAATTTAATATTTTTCCGTACATACATAATGTTTTCATAGATAAACTGACAAGGCACAGTCATTATAAATATTTCTTTAAACTTATTTCTAAGCGACTCCTTGGGACCCATACAATAAATTGCTCGAACAGCCCTCTTCTGCAACACAAACACGGTGTTAATGTCTGCAGCACACCCCCACAACAGAATGCCGTAAGACATAATGCTGTGAAAGTAGCTGAAGTAGACTAGCCTAGCAGTATCTACGTCCGTGTATAAACGTATTTTTTTTACTGCGTATGCTGCAGAACTAAGTCTCTTCGACAATCCATCTATATGCGGACCCCATTGAAGTTTACTATCTAAGGTTATGCCTAAAAATGTAGTGGTGTCCACGAGATCTATCTGTTCATCTTTTATTGTTATTTTACTCTTAACTTGTTTAACATTTGGTAATATAAATCGTATACATTTTGTCTTTTTTTCATTTAATAATAAATTGTTCACATTAAACCATTCTACAACCGTGGAGATAGCATTGTTTACTTCGTCAAAGTTAACCTGTTGTCTTTTCAACTTAAATAAAAGTGAAGTGTCATCTGCAAACAGTACAATCTCATGGTTATTTTTAATTATTTGAGGTAAATCATTTATATAAATTAAAAATAGAAATGGACCTAATATTGATCCCTGTGGCACACCCATTGTTACCAACGACCCTGGAGAACATTTACCATTTACGTCAACTCTCTGTAATCTGTCACTTAAGTAAGAAGTGAGAAGGTTGAGAGCAACACCCCTAACACCGTAGTGGTGTAGTTTCCTAATTAATGTTTCATGATGTACACAATCAAAAGCTTTAGATAAGTCACAAAAAATGCCAAGAGCATCATGGGAACTTTCCCAGAAATTAAAAATATGGGATATAAGCTCGACACCGGCATCGGTGGTTGAACGACCTCTTGTGAAACCAAATTGTTTATTGTCTAATAGATTATTTTGGTCAAAATGACTTTGGAGTTGAATAAGGATTAACTTTTCAAATATTTTACTAAATGTTGGTAAAACTGATATCGGTCTAAAGTTACTGGGATCAGAGTGACTACCTGATTTGAAAAGGGGCGATATTTTACTATGTTTCATTAGATCAGGAAACACACCACTCTCAATGCATTGGTTGAATATTAGAGCTAGCTCGGGTGCGATGATGTCAATCAGTGGTTTTACAACGCTAACAGAAATCCCCCAGAGGTCTTTGGTTTTCTTTACATTGATTAATTTGAAGGTAAAGTAGGTAATACAAGTACCTACTACTTAGCATAATTTCTAACATTGGTTTAATTTCCAAAATCGTCGTTTTCGATATAAAAGAGTGCTTACTAACAAAATACAATACTTGACCTATGTTTTAATACCTACTCTTTAATTACAGGAAAACTGCATAAACTAACAGGTTTCTTGATAGAGTTGATCAAAGCACTCAAAGCAATTGCTAATAGCTAATGCCATTTACATTTTATATCCAGTCAGGCTAGCTTAAATACACTAAACAATCATTATGCAAGCCGCCCTTAGTATTTCGTACCTCCTCGATCCGTGATACGTGCGAGCGAGCCCACCAATTCCGAAGCACGCATGCCAGCACACGCCACAGCCGCATCGGCCTAACCATTGTTATATTTATATTTATTATTATTTCATTATTATTGAAGCTTAGATAATAAATTATTTTAATGTTTAATTGAACGTGGTTTTATGAAGCAGTCGCAGTATGACTGACCCTTTTTACATGTTAAACAGAGGCTATATTATATATATACCTACCCATACTATATTAACTATACAATGGGGGCGATTCTGAGTGTCGCAAAAGCTAAACTAAGCTAACTAAAATTATTGCCATCCTTTTTATTCCCATCGCTATGAAAGGGACGGCAACAATTTTAGTTAGCTTAGTTTAGCTTTTGCGACACTCAGAATTGCCACTTACCTATACCCAATCGAGTAGGTACATCAATCTAAGTCTAAGAATATAAAATGCCTAAGAATGAGATTAATGTTTTCCGAATTTTAAGGACATCTCGCATCGATCGAATGAAGTTGTCTCAGGAGTTATTCAGAGGCATGTTCAAATAAATATTGGTACCTACATGCAGATGCCTGCAAGCTATGACATAATGGAAACTCTAACTTTTTCTATAAAATTAAATTTATATCCTTATTTAAATATATTTTTTTACCTTAAATTTGTATTAATTAATTATTAAAGTTGAGTCATTAGGTATCCTAAAATGGCTGACTAAAAATGGCTGTGTTGAACACACGCATAATTTAATATTATAGGTAGGTACTTACTTACTTTACAGTTCAGAAATTTCAGTTTCAGTTCAGCAATCATTCACATGAGAAATTCCGTGCGATAGCACACCCCGGCGATAGCAGACCACATCCTGCGACACCTTCCTCCACTTCCGCCCGATAACTACCCTCACATCAGTATGAATTACTGACGCTGCGGATACTGACACATAGTTGGTCACTTGCATATACGAACGAACGAACGAACTGACACATACCTACGCTGTTAAAAGAGTAGGTACCTACCTAATTTATGTAGGTACCTAGTTCATTTTTAACTACTTAATTGGTGATGAGTTTCCAATATGACATCTTCAAACATCTTGTAATTATCGTCACAACTCACAAACCTCTCCCACTACTTATTATTATAAACGCAAAAGTTTGTATGGATGGATTTTTGATATTTTTCATTCAAAAACTACTGAACGGATTTGGCTGAACCTACATAGTTTATGACCTGGAATTACTTCAAAATTATGAAGGAGAAACTCACAAAGTGAAATTTTTCCCTAACCAAAAAAACCTACATTCTTGTCTATAAAATATAACACTAATAGACTGCATTTATGTTAATTACAGTCGAAAGCCTTCAAATTAAGTTATTGAATTTCAATTAATTAACCTACCTGTTACATTATATTTCTACGTGAGTCAGAGCAATTAGCTTGATGCGTTGAACGCGACCTGAATACAGGGCCGATATTTGATAACAATCACCGAATGATAATGATGATGAAGCGTGAATTGAGTAATTGGGTACAGGGTTAAATTAATTAATAAATATGTCTGATGTCAAGTAGCAAAAACAACATAAAATTATTTTTAACTAGTGTATCCACCGTAGCTTTGCTCGCGTAGTTCTTACCCGGATAATAAGTAGCCTATGTTATTTATAGTTATTCCAAGTCATAAATTATTATATTCCAAGTTTCAGCCAAAGCTCCATTATCAGTATCTGACAGAGTAAACACCTATGTAGATAGGTATACCTATATCCATACAAACTTTCGCGTTTATATGTATAGTTACTTAGGTACCTATTGGGATGGGATTTAAAAGTTTTTGACAATTAACCTTAACGTAATATGGTGAATGAAATGTAAGGATTGCGTCAGCCAATCGAATAGAGGAAAGTCTACAAACGCAAATCTTTTAGAAAACCACCTCTGTAAAAAGATATTCAACAAAAATACCAAGTACCTACCTACCTAACTACGTATGGGAGCATTGCTAATTAAATTCCTTCTGCTTAAAGCCACACCACAGCTGCTGATCTATAAAGAAGCGTAATAGCTTTGCTGCTAGGTACCTAGGTACTTTTAAAATGCACTGACTGTTATTTGGCGACCGTGACTTTTCCTAAAAGCCGACTTTACATAAATAACGTTACCTACAAATGTCATAAAAATATTGTCAATGTAAAAAAAAGAGTAAGTAGGTATTGATATTAGGGGTGGAACTTTTTGATGGAATTTGAGAAGTCATGTTGTCTGTTTGTTTTATTTTCCAAAACTTGTGTTTGTGTAATAATGGTGGATTAAATTCTAAATTCGCCACAACTATAACGTTATTAAACGGTAACAGCATTTCAAGAAAACAAGGATTTGCTGCAACCAGCTGAAAATTTTAACGCGCACTGGGTTACCCACATCCCATGGTCCGGTACAGTTTCCGGATATCCGATTTTTTCCCTGGTCGGAGAAAAATCCTGCAACGCATCATGTCTTTTTTTTAGTTGAAGAGCTGCACAATATAATTAATACTAAAACTTGGATTTATTACCTTGTAGTTAATTGATTCAGACGTGACTTTGCGAAGTCCATCTTCATTCCTATTTTAAATTAGCGAAAGAGAAGTACTAATATTCTGAAATTTTCAATATCTTATTACCTTGTGATAAAAATAAAAGCTAAGTACCTACATTGTTCATGAATAGTTCGCTAATAGTTTGCTAGGGTAGGTACATACCTACCCTAGCAACATAAAACATAACAAAACACTAAGATCAACACCTAGTTTCACTCTGCCTTACTGTCCCTTTTTTCATACAATCATTTAACTAAGTAATCCGATGATTATTATGATTAGTAAAATTATCACATGGAATTTTGAAGTATAAAACGATTACTTTTTCAGCTTCTCACAAAGATATTTTCTTTAAAGATGGCTGGCCTAATTCAGGGATCACGAACACAAAAGGCTTGACAGGTAACATCCGGCTTTTACCTCACTAGCAAACCCTACAAAACTAATTCCAGAGAGCCTATGAGTAAAAAACTGGAACAAAATGGCTATATCGGCCTCGGCGCATCGCAAACTTTAGATAGACATGAATACGCTTTCAAAGGTCTGAAGCGAGTGCAGCTGCAACGCGGTGGGAATGAAGCCGAACCATGATTTACTTTTAACCTTATTTTGCAACGAAGAGGCTTTTTCTCGATTGGAACAAACAAGCGCCGAGATTTTTAGGTTTTACTTTTTTTCGGTAGAAGGTATTAACCATCGACGAAAAGAGGGCTTTTATAAGTTTGTAGTGTTATCTTGTATTTGTGTGCGTGTCTGACGAACGCAGCAACGTAGCTGTAGCTTTTATACGGATAAAAATTATTTTAAATAGGTTTTTTTTTTAATCTTTGAATTTCATAACTACCTACTTATATTTTAAGAAAATCTGCTAGAACTTAAACCACTTCAAGGCTATTTAATAATTGATATTCGGGGTTTTCCATTAATTTCAATTTTATTTGTTAAGAGTCCGCGGACTCTTAACAGTCCGCGGACTCTTGACAGTAGTTTACTGTAAATGTCTATATTAGTTTCATTCAAAATTTTCACGCGCCTTCGATATATTGTGGTTTTAATTAAGAATTGTATAAAAAGATATGTGTAAAATAACCACACCAATTGTGTATTCTTAGTATAAACCGAATTTTGCCTAACTAACATATAAGTATGGGTTGGGTGGCATTATGTTAAGTTATATTATTAGTTATAAAGGTCTATTGATTTTATAAATAGGTCCAAATGATAATATTGTTAGGTTATAAATATTTACAAAATGGTGTCGATTTAAAGCACCCCAGTAAGCCTTTAAAAATCATTAAGCAGAACAAATACTCACACGTGACTATTTGTAAAGCCAGAGGCAATTTAAGCATTACATTGGTTCACGTTTATGCTATTCGTCTATACTATTGCTTAAAAGTGCTATTACACAACTATCGGCATTAAAAACAGCTAAAAGCTGTTTAACGGATTTACAGTGCATTATAATGGCACAAATTGATGCTTATAATTAGCATTAAGCATTATCTTACTACTTTAAAATGCTATTGTAATTCCTAAGGCACTAAAAAGAGCTGAAGGCAGTTAAGCAAATTTATGTGGCATAATGATTCACGTATGTGCTAATAAATAGCTTTAAGCATTTATTTACTACTTAATAATGCTATTGTAGATCCAAATGCACTAAAAACAGTTTAAAGCTGTACAGCTGCATTTTGATTTGCTGCACTAAAACTAAAGGCTTTAGAACAGCATTTTGATATGCTATCATCCAACCGTTATACAGTATCAAGCATCATAATGGTGATAAAATGCCAATATAAAGCGTCAAGATATTTGGTGAACTTTTATAAGAGTTTTTACGGACCTTAAGTTCTACATAAGCTTGCTATTAGTTTGTTATAATGCTCCCTGTGTTACTTGGGCGGCGACGTGGCTCGGCAAAATTCAATTCCCTGCGCGTTCAAACATCGACACACGACAAAATCTTGGTGTGCTTGTCATTTTGCATCTGTGTGCGTGAGCGTGCGTGACACACGCACACAGACGCACTATTAGAAAAGGTTAAAAATGTATTAAATGTAAATGCATGGCTATTTTGCAAGGAATTTGCTTGTCTCCCGTAGTCCCAAAAATGATGACTGAAAATTGTTTTTATTCTTCACACAGTGTTGTTTTTCTGTTACTAGACCATATAAGCTATGTTTCTTACAGAAGGAAACTTAAAATATCCTAGTGTTTAATACTATATAAATATTAAGAAAACATGTCTTCTATGATGTAAAAATATGCAAAATGCGATTCGGTTTAATTTCACTTTAGCTAAGTATTTTGAAAAAAGCTTCTGACAGAAACCTAGATAAATGCTATCCTAATACGAATTATAGCATACTATGCTAAAGATATGCTCAAATTTCAAATGGTTATGGTATTACGTTTGTATGGGGAACTCGTACAGCGCAGAAGCCTTAAGTATAGGTAGCATTATTTAAGTTGAATCAAAGAGCGCATAAAATAAGTACCTAGGTACCTATTTCTTTGTGCATGTGAATTAAATAAATATCTACCTACCTACTACACACGTTTTGTTTCTAGAAATAAACTTAGCGAAAAACTTTACAAAGTAATACCTTAGTAACTAAGGCTTAGTTCGACGAACATTTACCATTACTTTCATCTTTATCAAAGAGAAACTGAAGTACTTAAGTATTGAGTTGAAATGGACTGCGAAAGGGCCCTGTGATTCGCAGTAAAAACGGCATAAGCTACGGTTTTCTGAGAAAAGACCCTCAAATGACGGGAAGAAAAACCGGTAAAGTCAGACTTCTGAGAAATTTCTAGGTATTAGGTAGGTACAATGGACTGGTTTGAAAACTTTAATGTTGAATAATTATTAATTTAATTCACCATTACAGCATCTGCCAATTTCATTCAGTTACTTTTTTTAATAATGGCGTGTATGTACCTACCTACAGTAGGCACAGACGCCGTTTTTTATAATATCAAAAACGATTTATTATTTCGGAAGCTTATTAGGTAGGTACTGGATCTCCCCAATCTCCCCTCTTCTCGTGGCGTCATTAAAGCGGTTTGCGTATTTTAGAAAACAAAATAAAAGTTTCTTGTGAGTATTTTATGTTCCAAAGAGTTGGTAAGTGCTAGCTAAAATATTCAAGGTTCGGTTCACAAGTGGGTATTACAGTATCATTGAGGTTGTTCTGATTTGTTATTGTTGTCTATCATTTAGAAGTAGATAGGTAGCTACTTCTTATTCATTTAAGAAATGAATATTGAGAATCTCGGATCAAAAAATATACTTCTTACTTGGATAAAAAAATATAATAAGTAGGTACATAGGTACCTAGGTACATATTATAGAAAGAAAAACATCCAGACCCGGAAATAATATTTGTAGAACATATAAATATTTGTCCCGTGGCGGGAATCGAACCCGCAACCTCCGCGTCTCAGGGGAGCCTTCGCCCACTGCGCCACACAGGTCGAGAATGATCGCAATTCGCAACTTACAGGCTACAATGTGGCGTTTCCCCCAAGTGTCACTCGGCGCATGAATGGGGCCATTAGGGCCGTATGCACCGTAACCGCAAGACTCAAGCTCTACCACAGATAATACAATACTACACCAGGCTCTACTCAGAAACTCAAATAAAATGCACCTAGTCTAGTCTATTACTTAACTGTAACTGGTAACAAATACCTAATCAGGCAACAACCCGATGATGGTGTGGGCCTAGTTTTTCTTTCAATGGCCCAATCTTAATAATTAAAATGTGTTGGAGGAAACCAAAGCCATAACCAGTCCTAGGAAACCACAAATCCTTAAAATAAAAATTGCAGAATTTTTTGATTTATTAGTTTTTACTCCTAAGAAACATGTTTAGTCATTAGTACTTAGTATAGTAGCATAATTATTTTGCGTAGAGAAATTTTTGTTTCAGAGTAGAGTGGCCTCAATGCTCAAGCAAGAGCCACAACATGCTTCGCGCGCCCCGGGTAAATCTGTGGAATATCTTGAGATATTGACTGGGGAACCCACTAAAGGCTTATTTGAATAAATATCTATCTACACCAAAGTAAGCTCCAGTATTACATTTTGATACTTTACTTTGTTGCACCAACTTCTAACTTTATGGTTTTGGTTGTATAAAACACTTAAAATTTTCTTGTCAATTCTTATTTTTATTACTTAGGTAATTCCGACTAGGACTTGTAAGTAAAATATCTGGTTTATCATAGCAGACTTGTTCAACCATACAATAAATAATAGCTAATTACCTACCTACCTACTTATTTCCGCTGTTTTCTCGTGGTCTCAGGATTTTGTTTCCTTTAGTGACTTCGATTAATAGGAAATTATTTTCGCTAGTATTAGAATTAAGTGTAAGTAAGTATTCCTGCTATGCTAACATAATAATTTTCCTACACCCATAAAAGTTTTGCGGAAACCTTCATCATACAAAAGTCTCGACCGGCGCGCGCCGCGAAGGAAATATACCTACAATACCAAGGCTTTGTCACAAAGCGCCTGAAAACTGACGCCTGAAGAATTGCTTGCTGCAAATGCCAGGCGCCTTTGTTCTTTGTTGATTTTGCTTTTAGCTATTCAAGTGGTACAGTAGGTATATTCAAATTGTGAATGGATGCCTGGATGGATGTACCTAGGTAGGTTCTTATTATTTTTTAGTTTAATTTAATTAAGTACTTAGGTACTTAGGTACTTATCTGAATCAAATACATAAGTAGGTAGGTACCTAAACTTTGTATTAGGTACTTACCTATGTTCTAGTTAGTAATAATTCAATGTGAAAGGTAGATAATAGTGGCAATTCGGAGTGTCGCAAAAGCTAAACTAAACTAACTAAAATTAATGCCATCCTTTTTATTCCCATCGCTATGAAAGGGGCGGCAACATTTTTAGTTAGAGTTTAGCTTTTGCGATACTCCGAATTGCCACTAATACCTAAGTACCTACCTATTTGTCTAAGCTATGCTACGAATAAATGATTCACACAGCAAATTCTAAAAGCAATTTCTCGGAATTTATAGGTAAGTATAACGAAGGTTTATTTTCATATAAAATCTGAAAATCAAATATTGGCCAACCACTAAACAACTCCGGTCACTCCTCTCATTTTCAACACCTATTTAACTGAGAACAAACAAAATCATACATTCATGAATAAATAACCCCGGGCTCTCGGGGGGGGCGCGGAAAATCATTTCTGTTTCGTTTCGCCCAACTTCAGTAATAAAAGCACCGTCCACTTGTACATTTTGAAAGGAAATGGGGTGAAAAAACTCGCAAAAAATTCCAGGCTTACCTACACTGTTCCAGTCAGTGCTGGAACATTCTGTAGGTATAGTGTAGGTAGATCACCTTTAGTTTAATAGGTGCTGCGAAAATTCCTCAGAGCAGATGCTGGGTTACCATTTCTAAATATTTACCCAGGCATGTTACGGGTATGGATACCTACCACATTAACCTGTAATAGTAAGAAAAAGAACTCAAGGCTCAATGATGTAGAGACGTGCACTTTAGTATTTCGAGATCAGTTGAACTGGTAGAGCCACTTTTTATGAATGAGTCAACTTTTATGAAAAGTGGCTTAATTTAAACGATAGATCAATGTGTATTCGAAAGAGAACTATTCCCTCAGCTAAAGTGGCTCTTTCAAATTCTTAATAAATTCCTAAGTACCTAAGTTTATTTAAGTACCTATATATTATATTAGACCTACATAATACATCTATACACAAATTACAAACAAACGGATGCTCTAGCTGCTAGCTAGAAGATGTGTTAGATAGATTACAATAAGTTTACACACGGCGTATTCCGAATCGACCCTGCAACTGTATCAGCGGGAATCTCATGAAAGCCATGAAAGGTGGGGTGTTCAACCGGCACGCAGACTGCCAGAATTTAAATTAACCACTTCATATTCCGGTTCACGTGCAATGAAATATTTATACGACCGCAGGGCAGCCACATCAACCTGTATATTGATACAAGAATTTATACGTTGGATTCGCGTTTAATCAAATTAGGGTTAAACGGTGGAAGGTCAATCCTTCGTTAAAGTTCTCAGGTCTATCTTCATATCTACTTCGGAAACATTGCAGGGATCTAAAATCTACCAAAATCATAGACTTGATGTTATTATATTATTTATTATGGACTAATACGGGCACCACACAACACATTGGGAGTGTTGAAACGGAGGGTAGAGGGTATCTACCTATCTACGCTACGCCACAGATAAAATAATACTAGGCTACGCTAATACCTGGGAAACAAATATATCTATTTGCTATTCGTTTGCTAGATATTCAGTCAGCCAACCCACGCGGTATTCGCTGCCGCTGTAGGAAGCGAAAATACACACACAGAGAATATCGCGTAGGTCCGAACAGGCCCCTACAATCTAAATATAAATATACAATAATAAATAATAAATCTAAACAATAATCTAACCGATATCCACCCAAACCACTATCCGTTGCACGACTATTACATTTATCTGAATAAACACGCCCACCAAGAGATGAGATTACATCTGTCGTTCAATATCAAATGTACCTACTTATGTACGTACTACGCGCGTGGGGAATTACAAAACGTTCCATCGCAAAACATCACTAGTCATCAATTAACAAGTTCTGAAAATATTCCTATTTATCACAGTTCATCGAAGATCAGTCACAAAAGAGCAGCACAACAATCAATATGGAAATAACAGTGAGTATCAAAATAATTTTTATTTTCAACTTTGTCACAATTCTCTCTGATATGATTGAATATGATATCTCGGAATTTTTTTCCTAAAGATTTCTTTAATTTGATTTTAAAAGGAGCTGCATCGCGGCTATCTTTTAAACCCTAATTGTAGTTAGTTATTGTATCAACCAAACTGCTAGGTTTAATGGCTGGGTGGGTGTCACCATAAGTAAGGGTGTCGCGTTGGAACAGGGCAATAGAATCACCTAGCATGTTAAGATAAAGGTGATCCTTGAGGTTCTACTAAAATAGGTAAATGATTTTTTCATTCTTTATTATTTCACTAAGTAGGTACTTCATGAGGTTTGTAATTCAACAACTAGGTAGGTATTCAAAGTTTATTCCGTTTGCAGAATTTTGTTTTGGTTTTTGTCGCATTCGTTCTATTATTTCAAATTATAAATGCCGAAGACAACGATGACAAATCAACTGTAAAACCATCATACAACCCTCTGGAGGACTTGATTCTAGATAAAAACCCAAACCAATACCATGGAGTAAGCGGACATCGAATGAAAAGACAATATGGACCTTATTACGACACAAGTAAGTGAAAATGAAACCCTGTTCCGAAGTCGACAAAGAACCCTTATAGTTTCGCCATGTCCGTCCGTCCGGAGTCCGGTCTGTCCGCGGCTTTGCTCAGAGGCTATTCATGCTAGAAAACTGTTACTTAGCATGAAGATTATTAATTATTACTTATCAATTATTGATGACGCCGACAAAGTGGTTGAATAAAATCGTAAAATACCTACATAATTTTTCAGACCTCTTCTACAACATGTGAAGCAAGAGTGATTTTTTTTCTCGTTTTTATATAGGTACCTACTTACCTTATGTGGGTATTTTTGGATAGATCGTCAAAATATTAGGGGTTTCTAAATTCCATCTTTTCAATATAAATATCCGTTTGTAAAATATTTTGCTTTCAAGTGATTTTTCGATAGAGTCCAGACATTTAGGTAATCATGTTTTTTCAGGAATCTACCCTTACCCTGTGCCAATCTTAATTGGAGGAGGAGTTATCGGGTATGGTGGAGGATTTGGTAGAGGGTTCGGTGGAAGAGGATTCGGTGGAAGAGGATTCGGAGGAAGAGGGTTCGGTGGAAGAGGATTTGGTGGGAGAGGATTTGGCGGGAGAGGGTTCGGCGGTGGAAGAGGATTTGGTGGCGGAAGAGGATTTGGTGGACGTGGAGGTGGGTTTGGAGGTGGCCGAGGCGGCCGAGGGTAAATTATTGTTTATTAATTAAAATAAAATTAAAATAAATTAAATTATTGTTTTGTAGGTAATTGGTTAGTGTTGTAGGTAAACAATTAATATTGAATTATTGTTATTATTAATTTGTTGATTGACTTTTATTATACATTTTTTGACATGCCAATGTTATGCGATGTAACACTATGGTTTAAATAAATGAATTTACTGAATTTACTGAATTTATTAAATTTGAAAATGTTGTTTGATTAAAAGTGTTTAATTTAGCTCTCTTATAATATTTTAATTGTCTTTTATTACTTTTATTAGAGAGTGTATAACTTATCAATTATTATAAGATACATTCTATTATTTTGTAAAATAATTACGTAGCAAATTATTACTAATTCATAGGTAAGGACTGCTAATTAATGTTCATACTAGGCACCGTGATTCAAATATCGGGCTCCCGCTCTAGATGGCGCTCTATTTTGAGCGTATTAATTTTTGTGTTTGCTAATAGGTACGTGCTAATACAAACATAAACTCTTATAGACCTTACCTATGGTATCAAAAGTAGGTAATTCTAATTACAAATCATCTATTAGTTTTAGGTACAGTACACTTTCACAATATTTAAAAAAAATATTTATAGGCACATACCTACATACGCAAAGCTGTTGCGTTCTTATTCTTACTGTAGGACTAATAAATTAATTCAGTTCTAAATAACTTTTAAATCCCAGACAACATTATACTTAAACATAGTGTAGTGTATACCTAACCTACGTAAAAATTATAATAAAAATCTTATTTTACATTCCAGGCTTATTATTACAAATTATACCTTTATTTCCCACTCATCGCATTAACTGATTATACTGTTGCTTGTTCCTCGTGATTCAATAGCATAAAATACAACATGAAAATATCTCTACAATAATATGAATAAGATATTTTCATCGTCTGACTATCATAATCAAATGACACGTGATGGCTAAACAATAAAGCTGTGTTCCCATCCCACCAAAGTTGTACAAGGATGTGTAGCGAAGGATGTGTTTAGTAGTTTAGCCTCTAGTTCTAGCGGAAATGGCTTAGCGGAGCGATGATATTGTACGTAATAATAACAAATGAGGCATGGATTGCGAGGATATCCTCCGTAGCACCTGCTACGGATGCGTTGCATGAGATGTGTATCGGGTAGTAATTTATATTTCAAAGTTTTTTTATCAAATGAACGCTCACATGTCTAAAACGAGCCCGTTACGCATCTTCGCATCGCTCATCTGCACTGCACACCGTATAACAGCGGCGTCGCTGCTCATCCTTGCACTGCACATCATAGCTTGCTCGCACATCTCTGGTAGAAATACTCTTTTCGCTTGAGCTTTGGTACGCATCCTCGCAGCATTCAGCTAGGTACATAGCAAATCTCTGGTGAAAACACAGCCTTAGTGGCTTGTGGTTACGATAATCTGAAACCTACCTAGCTACCTAATGGTTCTAAGAATAACGAACAATAGCCATGTTAGCATAAACAAGGACCTATTCGAATGAAATATGAAAAATACGAAAGAAGTTTGTTTAACTTCTACAATACCTAGGTACTGGTGATTAGATACATACCTACTTAGGTACTTATTATCAATACCAAGGCAAGTAGTATACCTACTTAATTATTTATAAGTACGGATAATGACATGATAAGACCTATAAAAAATTAAGGCTTTAGAAAGTTTGTTACATACACAGGAGATGTATAAAATAGTGTTTAAATTAAATGTGTTAAAATACAAAATGAAAATACTTAATCGATTTAGTATTTCAAATGCAAAATACTAAGTAGTTTTGAATAGGAACAAAATAGGTACCTATTTTGCATATTTGCATTTTAAATATGTACCTAGGTAAGTACCTACTTACTACTAGCATTACAAATAAATCGCATCTCTGTACAATTACCTAGGTACATACCTACAGTTCATGTGTAGTGTTACTTTTGAGTTATTAAATATTTAAATTAAAACTTCTTGCAAATAAAGGCAACAATCATTCACATCTCACGACTACCTATCTGTAATAGGCCCAATCTGTAATTTAGAACACGTATTTTTTTAAATTTAGCATCATACGGATCAATAAGCACGTTAAGTTGCTATTGTTCACTTTCCGGTAGGTACCTAACGTTCATTTTTTATCAACATTACCACGTTAATACGTGAGCCAAATGATCTCAAGCACACACACACTGTAGAAACAACAGCCGCTGTGGCAAATAATACTGTCAGATACCTAGCTTACCTACTTCGTTTTCTGTTGTACATTTTCAGATTAAACCGATGATCAAACAAAATTTGTTAACGCAAAAATATTATCAATGGGAATTCATAAAGAGTGGAGTGAAAATGAAAGCTGTGTAATTTGTTTTTATGTTATCATCAGTCTTTGTTTACAAGGCAAGGATTTATTTTCTGTTATTTTGAGGGCTGACTAATTACCTACCTACATTTAGTTTGGAAAAAGCATAACCAAAACGATACTAGGTAGGTACCTATTATTTTCACAGATTTTGATACACGAATCCATTTTGCACATATTAACGAATACTTACCTACCTACAATCATTTTTGATATTTCGATTTGATTATTTTATAACCACACACTATCGTCACGTCAGGCCACTGTCGAAGTCCCTTTCAAGGTGAACGAAACTTGTTCAACAAGTAAACTTTTAAAGCTATGCATAGCTTTTACAACTTTACAGCCTTGAAGATATTCGAACAACGTGCCATCGGGAACTGCCATTTCGGAATGTGGAAAGGAATTTCCTGAAACGTATGCCTGCCAATTTACATTTCAGAAAAAGCTATGTTACTCTCAGCGCTGAAGGTGGCACTGAGTCACATTACTTTACTTTCTCCTTACCAACATTCGTCTGGCTTACACAGAAGGGCTACAAGATGAATTCAGTGAAATGATTTAGCTGAAATAACATCATCCTGATCACAACTTCTGGAGCATTACAGTATAAGCAGCTTTGCATTCCGCGTTATAATAAAAATAACATCTGTAACGAAGCCTGGAGTAATAACAAGATCATCCATAACTCATCTATACAACTTTAAATGCTGTTATAAGACGACGTTTTGGTGATAAAAAATATACTTTACAATTAAAATTAAAAAAAAATGCAGGGAGTTTAGCTGCTACCAAAAAGCAATAATAAAATCAAGGGGTTGTGGTTGGTAGCATTTTGCATTTAGTATTGTATTGCACCTACCTAAGCATGTGCCTTATTCTGTTTAGCAGCCTTACCAGGTACATTTGGCTGGCCTTTAGGTGGTACATTTTGACCTTTCTGCTTCGGTCCAGGACCAGGTGCCTTCGGCCCTGGTCCCTTAGGACCTGGTCCCTTCGGGCCGCCGGGACCCTTCGGACCCGGGCCTTTAGGACCCTGGTGTGGTGGCTGATTACCATTGCCTCCATCATCGCCGTTGTCCTTGGTACCTTTAGGCGCAGCCGGCTGAGTCTTCTTTATAAAGAAACGGAAGGTAAGATTCTTGTCCTTGATAAAATGGGCTAGAGCCTCTAAAGGCAAAACCGCGCATTTACCGATACGGAACACTTCTTCAGCCTTCATCGCGTCATTGAAACAATGATCAATGAACACCACCTTACGCCTAGGGTCCTGATTGCTGGTCACGTGGATCTCATAGACGTACTGTGTCGCTCCCTTCTTGCTGCCGATTTGTTGTATACACCAGTAAGCCATTTTCTGCAGAGTGTCGATTTTCATAGTGATAATGAAGAGTACCTTCCCCTGGGCTACAAGGAAGAAGTGACGGTCGTCGTCGGTGACGCTCACGTTTTTGAGGACGACATCTACGTCGGAATTGACGTCGCAGTGTTCAGCGTGGCGTTCCTTAAAGTGATCCATCATCTCCTTCAGTTTTCCTGTAAAAATTCAAGCCAGTTTTATACTTACCTACGCTTTTGAAGTGAATCATGAACGTTTCCAAGTAAGTACCTACCTACATTATAATCTATAGTTTAGGTATATATTTTTATTAGATTGTTAAACCACACTTGGGTATTTCATTATAATGTGGGCAATCGCTTGTATCAACGCAGGTTCGAATCCCGCCGGAGCCGTAACTTTTAAGATTTTTTATTTTATACATCAAGCATAATCTTTCGACTTAATGGACAAGATAATGTAGACCTAGATTTAGCTACCTTAAGATTTTATCTTTTACATAAATAGAACTTCAGTACCTACAGTACAATCTTCAACTTACCTTGCCACGAGCATCGTCCGAACACAACTCCAAGCGGACACTCCATCTCACGGAAGATGCATTCTTTAAGGTGATCTTCCAAATCTATGGCTACCATCGTGTACACGCATCCGTTAGCCTTGTTTGGACACGGCACCTTAGCCTGGAAATATACGGATTTTAAAATACAAACAATATTTAGAAGAGCAATATTTTACAGGTAAACCTGATTGACAAGTGCAGTCAGATGTGCCCTAGCAAAAATGTAGTAGATAGGTATTTATTTCTCAACTTAGCGTTGTAGTTTATTTTCAATCAGCAAACTTCCTACTGTAATATCGTAAGTACCTATGTACCTATATAGGTAGGTACCTATCTATGAGCAAAGACGATGATATCTAAAATAATCTTTGCTATAAGCACGATAAAATAATACTACATAATGTACTTAACTAAGTTTCTCTGCAATGCTTCTCGTTTTTACAGACTCACTCAACAATGAGCAGCATAATTTACTTCTACTTTCAGCTTTATTTTTATAAACTCTAGGTAGGTAGGTACCTACCTTGAAGACGATTTCTTCAAGCTGCCAGTTCCTCATTTGCGTCATCGCCAGCCTACAGATGGGGCACATGGGCGGCATCAGACTGGTAGTGCAAGTGTTGCACAGACTGTGGCCTGATTGGCATTGGAAGATAGGCGCGGTCATCACCTCCAGGCAGACGGGGCATTCCGGCAGATTAACCGCTACCCCTGACGCCCTGCAACATTATTTCTATTAAGTATATAACATAATAAATACGTATATACCTATAGGTTATTATAACATATTAAACTTAAAATAGCAAATCTAATAGGTACTACCAAAGACGATTAATATCTAGAAGACAGACAAAGGCCATACACAAAATCGTAACCCTAAAAAATAGCCTGAAAACTCTAAAACATCAATTTTATCCAAGAAATTTCAATTACTTTCTAGTTAAAAATGTTTAAATATTGAATATTGTTGCTACCTACTACTAAGTATTAAAATTTCTTGGATAAAATTGATGTTTTAAAGTTTTCAGGCTATCTGGTACTGCGGGATCGGGTTACGATTTTGTGTATGGCCTTTGTCTGTCTTCTAGATATTAATCGTCTTTGGTACTACTAATGGTTAATGAAAAAAGTAAAGAATTTTAATATACTTACCTACCTACTTATTTCATTATAAATGAAAAATCTTACTTAAAAGTTTACGTTTTCGACGGGATTCGAACCCGCGAGATACAAGCGATCGCCCTTTAGCCGGGCTGCCATAAACACTCGGCCACGAAGCCTATGACGCCGAAGACGAAACTATCAGTAAGATGATATTTCGGTTAAAGCATCGATTAGCGCCATCTACAGGTATTCTAGAGGAATTAAAAACACCTGCTCAATGAGTGAAGTTGCATTCAGTACAAATATGACCAGAGATGTCGCTTTAACTAGTTCTATAGATTATATAATTTATTATACCTAGTGTTTTACCTGGGTATTTGAGCTATTACCTACACCTACAATAGAGCGAGGTAGTAAGTAGTAGGTATTTAAGGTACAAAATGCAATGCTCTTAGTACCTACCTACCTACCCTAACCTACATAAGGTTAGGTAGGTATGCACATACCTTTACTAACTGAGCTGTACGAAACATTATTTATAAACTTTTGAGCATTGCTATGAAGTTCCCTTCTTAGTTATCTAGGTAGGTCTTACCTACCTAATGAGTGTACCTACTTTATACAATAATTAACAAAAGACATCTATTATAAAATCAGTTATTTTATTGCTTACTTTTTGTTTGCCTTTGCTGTAGCCATGTTTCTGTCAGATTGTTCTGTTCTGGAATAAGAGAAACGTCCAATGTGTAACCTATAAATTTAAAAATAATTATACTTCTAAAGGTAACTACCTAAGTACCTACCTACTTACCTAAATACCTATTAGGTTAGTAGGTAGTAGTTAGAAAGAGCACAACAGTAGGTATTTTATACTTACCTATTCTTTGTAAAACACATTTAAATGGTCATATTCAATAAAGACAGAATGTTATTTTCTTGTTACATATGTACATAAATGAAAAAGAGATAGCAACAGATTTAAGGACTTAGGTACCGGTTTTTAATTTCTTTTACTTCTATGAACAAACTTTTCACTTTTCACTTTGAGATTATTTTTAGCAATAGGTACAGCACAGACTACCTACTAACTAAATCTAGGTAAGTACTAATAGAATGACGCGAAGCAAACCACATTTAGATCCTGCCCACAATTCCACTTTACTGCACTGCACCCACAGAGTACTATTGTATATCTGAAAACTGCACCAACCATGGATGTTACGGTAGGCACCAACCAAGCACAAGCAAGCCCCACACCAAAGAGCACCCCACACCACACAGAGAAAGTCAAAGACTTTGTACTTAAAACAAAGACGTACAAATTGCGTACAAAGTAAACACCTGCACTTGCACTATCAAACAGTGCGTATAAATTACCAACCAACATGCTCTTTGTTACCAACCAAAACTAACTAACCAACCAAACAAGACACGTACAAAGTTTTATCATCCGACCGACCCGACACACACACCACAATCACCAGTTTCACACATTCACGCAAGATAAAAATAGCGATTGATTGTATTTTAAACTTTCTTTGGTTACAATAGAGATAATAATTGAATAACAAAAGTGTTTTCGAAAAACGCAAAAAGGGTATTCCCTCAACCAAAACCAACTTTCTATTCTCTCGTCTTGCCTTGCCAGTCGCAATATCAAAGAGCATGGCAATATTTGTTTGTTGGTTCAAGTCGTGAATTTAGTCGTGAACTTGAAGACATTCTCCATAAAGAAAGTAAAGAAATAGAGTGCTGTATATTCCTTTCTCAGTCACACAAAAACAAAGAATTACTCAATTATTTATTTCATTAAATTATCATTACAGAGAAAAATTTCCTACCTACAACATTCTTGTGAGTAAAATAGACAAATCATTATATCTTTTGTCCCTCATCGCGTGCCGCTTTTTTGTATGGCCGGAAACTTGATGGTCCGTGAATTTAGTCGTGAACTTGAAGACATTCTCCATAAAGAAAGTAAAGAAATAGAGTGCTGTATATTCCTTTCTCAGTCACACAAAAACAAAGAATTACTCAATTATTTATTTCATTAAATTATCATTACAGAGAAAAATTTATTACTTACCTACAACATTCTTGTGAGTAAAATAGACAAATCATTATATCTTTTGTCCCTCATCGCGTGCCGCTTTTTTATTATCATTACAGAGAAAAATTTATTACTTACCTACAACATTCTTGTGAGTAAAATAGACAAATCATTATATCTTTTGTCCCTCATCGCGTGCCGCTTTTTTGTATGGCCGGAAACTTGATGGTCCGAATTTTGTACTACAAAACTATGGATTTACTGCATTTTTTGTCCCTCTCGGCGGCAGGCTGTTCGTCCAGGTACAATAGGTCCAATCATGGATGTATTCTTATCCAATAGGTCCATGACATTTTCACATTATTAAATGTCAATGTCAATGAAATGCTTCTGTGGTCATAAACGTCATAAAGGATTTGTGAGCCATAGACAACTACAGGCAAAAAAATTTGATAAAAGATCACCGACCCTATATTTTATTTAACCTAACCTTGTTTAATTTTAATCTGTAGTGTTTTTATTCTCTTTGTTGTCTGTCTTGTTCATAAACACTAGAAGCAAAGCAATCAAATCAAGTGTTTTTATTCTCTTTGACAGCAATGGATGGTTCGTACGACGAGATAATTTCGGAAAATCCATTTTATGTAGAACTAAAAACTGAATATTCCAGTTTATTTCAACATTGTATCACACAATCTTGGGTGATCTGTGTGCCTCGCATCGGTAGTTTAAATACTCGAGTTTTTACTGTAGAAGACTTCTGTGCTCACATTTTGGTGCCAAGTGATGAATTGCCCGAAACCCACTATAGCACACTCACGGAAAAGCAAGTGACCGTTACTAATAAAGTAGTCACACTAGAAGTCACCAAAGGATTACCCCTCCAGAGCCACATATTGTTTGAGGAAACTTTCTATACCGAAGATTTCATTAAGTACAAGGTTTGGTGCATAGAAACTCCCCTAGAACCATCTGCAACGGCAGACGACAATGCTATCTCCAAAGAGTATCTGTCTTCCATAAATGATTGTATTGATCTTCTCTGGACACAAGCAGCTGGAAGGCAGGTGCTAGATCAAATTGAGCACTCGGTAAAATTATTTATAAAAAATCACTCAACATTGCCAATAGCTATTGCACCACTCAAGGACACAGTAAGTGAACTTTACACTCATTGCCTTCAAATTGCACTCCAAAATAGAAGATTGAGAGACAAATCAAAATCATGCAAGCAAATGCTTGAAAATATAAAGATAGCCGTGGAAAGTTACATGCAGCATCTTTTGTTTGATTACCTGTTCAAACCAATTTGCACCTCATGCGCATATGAAGATGCTCATCTCAATAAAAAAATAAGAAATATGTGCGACATACAATTGCGAGATCTGGATATAAAAAAAGACCTTTACCATGCAGTGCCTAAAGCAAAACAAATCCTTTCTAAGATTGATACATTTGCCACAGTTTTAGAGAAAGTCCTGTGTATCAAACAAGCATTGAATGCTATCAACAAAAAAGATGAGTATGACAATGTAGTGTTACTGACTGCTGATGATTTGCTTCCGGTTTTTGTGTTTCTAGTAATAAAATCTGGTTTACCAAACTGGTACAGTCAGCTCACTTACATGAAAGAGTTTAGATTCAGCGGAATTGGTAAAGGTGATGGTGATGAAAGTACTTTCTTGATAACAACTTTAGAAGCTGTGGTAGAACATATTCAATCAGGAGCTTTAGCAGGACCACCTGATCCTGAATCTTACTACTATGAGAGTAACCTCACAGAAGATAATTTGAGTGGAAGACAAAGAAAAAACAGTTTAACTGAGTCCATTTCCACTTCAGATACAAGTGGCAGAGAGGAATCATTAGAATACATTTTTGAATTGATAAAAGCAAATCATAGCGAACAAGTGCAGGCTATTCTACTGAAACATCAGAAGCAAATTCAAACCATTTATAATGAGAATATTCTTAAAATAGCTGTGGATAATGATTCATCATCAAATGAAGATGATGAAAGCTCGGAGATTTATCAAAAGCTTTGCCATCCTCTTTGCAGTTGTAAAAAATGTTGTTCAAAAATATCAAGGAATCTTTTGAAAACCTCTCCTACAGCAGCATCAAGAGACAGCCATGGTCTGACAGCCCTGCATGTGGCATGCATTCATGGGAAGTCAAATATTGTTGAATCTCTTATTGACATGGGTGCTGAAATTAATGCCACAGACCTCAATGAATGCACACCATTACACTATGCTGCGTCAAGAGGACATCAAAATGCATTATTGCTACTGCTGCATTCAGGTGCAAATATAAATCAAGCAAACATTGATAAGAATACTCCACTGCACATGTGTGTCAACAATGGCCATTTGAATTGCGTAAAAGCCCTGATATACTTTGCAGAGCATAGTCGATGGAAAATAAAGATAAATTGTGTAAATGAAAGTGGTAATACACCTTTACATTTAGCTTCTAAATGGGGCTACGAAGGCATAGCTAAACTCTTGATTGAGAATGGAGCTGAACCCTCATTACAGAACCAACTACACCAAACTGCTTTTGACAATGCTCATAATTTGAGAATATTGCAACTTTTAAAATCTAGCTCCCCAAATCTGTATGAATACATTCATATCACAAGTTCTGATGTAAGAGCTTTGAATTGTAAATCTGAAAACCCTGTTTCTATAAAGTTACAGAGCATGAAAAATGATACAAACAATGCCTCAAAGACAGTTGAAAACTTGAAATTGATTGATAGAATTCTGAAAGCCATTTCCTATGGTGATGTGAAGCTTGCTTGCTTTTATATGAAAATTGACTATGAAGCATACTTGGAGACGAGTGACAAAGCGAGCAATGCAGGCTGCCATCCACTATGTGAATGTAAATTATGCATAAAGAAAATGGAATCATGTTCCTCAGATTATGACATAAACTTTGCAGATACCAATGGATTCACTGCATTGCATTACGCTGCCCGTTATGGATTAGATGAACTGTGCAATATATTAGTTAGGAGCAATGCTAATGTTAATAGTGCCAATAAGAAAGGTCAGACACCTTTGCACTTAGCGGCCTTAAACAACAAGACTTTGGTTTTAAGAGTCCTGCTTGAAAATGGTGCCAATATAAACGCGATAGATTTAGCGGGCAACACCGCTTTGCATGAGGCCAGCGATATGGGCAACATTGGCGCTATCAAAATACTAGTCAGCTATAAACCCGACGTTACACTGCTAAATGCTTCAGACAAAACTGCTTTAGAAGTAGCCAAAAATAAAGTTCATTTGACAATCATAGATTTGATAGAAAAATATGCCAACAATCTATAAATCAATAAAGTTCACTATGTTCTAAATTTTGTTTGTTATGTAATTTAGCTTTTTGGTGTTTGCAGGGACGTAATGTAATACTCATTATTTATAAGTTATTTTTATCACTGCCATGTTAAGCATTCCACAGAAAGTATACCTGAATTAAGATTTTTTTTAAATAAAATGTAAGTAGGTACAGGTACTAAAGTATGCCCAATCTAATCTATGCATTCCAATCTTGTTTATTTCACAAATATTTATAAATAATTAATCATAATTGCTAATTTAATAATATTGTTTACTTAAACACTTGTGTTTTTTAGTTGCACAAAATGAATGCATGTATTGTGCCATAATGTTAAATTTTGTTATTTAAAAAAAAATACGATTATGATAGTATTCCCAGGGACCGATAGACATTGTTTTTTAGATCCTTTTGAAGATATCTAAGGGGGTAGTCAGAGGTATGTCCAAATACATAATATTTGGTACATTTAGTTATTTTATGTTTAACTTTTTTACTACCGAAGAAATATCTGTAAGACTGAACGCTTGCCTAAACTTATATTTTTTATTTTTGTACTTGCCATGCCATAGCCTTAACATAAAATAATATTAATTGTTTATATTTTTGTTTATCTGTTTTACACAAATACTGACTTCATTAAAATAAAAATGTTTATAAAATCGAATTAGTTTTATTTATTTTTCATAAATTAATACTATTGTATTAACATTATAAATGTACAAACAATTTGAGCTTCATGATCAATAGCTATTCAAACCCTTTTACTTAAAACATCTTCTAAACCTTTCTGTACATTGATTTTAAAATATCACTTCATTCTTAAATTCCAATTTAAAATACATGTACTTATAGCTTATTGATAATTCGATTGTATTATATTCCATTTTACCATTAAGAGACTTGTATGATAAAACAACAAAAGGAACAAATAACCTTTTTCTTTAATTGAACTTATGTGTAACATACTCATTGTAAAGTTACATCTGTTCTACGCACTTTAAACACTACATCCTTTCATCTTTATTATTATGTCATAAACGATTTATAAATAAATACATAGCACCGACTTTATATACAATATGTCAGAGACCAACAGAATGAAAATAAATAAGCTACATAAGTACATTGTTATTGGGTTAAGGTGCTCTGTGGTTTACGTTGTTACTTAATATCTTACTGTAATTTATTGATAGCGATAAGATAACCTATCTTCGAACATTAAATACCTATAGAACGGCTACACACCTATACTAGCTTTTTGAGATACCGAGGTTATTTGATAAGTATTCCAAACGGAGCTATCTGGTAATCCGATTTGTTCAAAATTAGAGGTGAATGTAACCGTTGTAATGGAATGTGTTTTTTATATTGTTTCTGGCGCGATTCGTGTGAAAAAAACCAAACTTAGCGGCACACTGCAGGTGCGGCTGAATAAGACTCGTTTCATACAAATCATACCCAAAATAACACTTTTTTTTCTCGGTTACTACATTTCTGGTAAATGGGGTACCTATTCATGTAGTTTTGTGATTCTTTCATAAAATCTTTACTTTCGCTTGATTGAATGGTCCCAAAATGAAACCTCAGTAGTTTAATAAATAAAAAGCAATAATATACCCTAATGTCACTGGTTCTCTTAAATCTATTAAGATTAAAATACTATTTCATAGCTCATACTTAAACTAATATCAATATATTATGTTATCTTACATCTAACGATAACTTCATTTAAATAATTAACATATTAAAATTCAATAACTTGTGCAATATCTGTAACTTATTAGTCTCTGTTAATAAAACATGTGATCGCGGTTCAAAGACAATTAAAAACAGGTTCATAAATAGCATCATCGACTAAGTTGCTTCATTGCAAATTATACCGCATTGATAAAGACTTAATAATTTTAGCCTCTTATATTAACAGCCTTTTAGACAAACAAAGTGTCAAGCTATGTTTATAATTCTTCAGTACTGCGGCTAATATCCTACTCAAGAGCGCGTTTTTAAACCCCGACGAAAAAGAGGGGTGTTATACGTTTGTAGTGTGCATGTCTGTTTAATAAATTGTAATTGCGTGTTTTTTGCTATACCTATTTCATTTGAGTCGGGGGTTTCTTTAAATTTTGTGTTTATTTTACTACCTATTATGGGATATGTTCGTATACGATAATTATACTACCTAAGGCCTAAGTTTCACTGCGGGGGCAAAGTCCAGACTGGGATCTCTTCCCGTTTCCTTTCCTTCTTCTTATAATGCCGATCCCTCATTCTGACGTCATCTTGCTTTATTCTATAATCCGATCCCTCAGTTCTCCAATTATTAAATTTCCGCGGCGAGCCCTCTTTTCTATTTCTTACTTCTTGATTGTGTTCGTCGTAGAATATTCTGCTTTTGATAAAGAGTTCGTTGTTCTCCGGATCGCACATCTCCGTAGGTAGCTCGTCGTAGGATTCGTCGTTATTTAGTTCGGTGACGTCATCTCTGTTGAAGGTGAACGAGTGTGGATAGTAAACTTGTAAGATGTCTTCTTGTCTGTACTGTTGCATCTGTAGCCAGACGTGAGGGAGTAGTAAGGGGAATCGCCTCAGCCAATACGTAACGAAACCGTCGGGGAGTTTCCCGAGGCTCTGTCTTACTTCTGGTTTTAGTTCTCTGTAGTGATGTTTCTTATTTCGAATGGCCCTCAGTAAATGCGCGACTCGGTCGCCTCTATAAGTGCGTCGCGTTCGTAAATCTTCCGCGACTTTGCTGCAGACGTGCGCTCGCCAGTCGCCTCTTATTACGGGTCGCGCGCCTTTTTCCAACGGATGTTCTAAGTCAGAAACTGCGGAGCTTTCTACCTGGTCACTTACATCCTGTGGAAAAAATGTTTATTCATAATATTTCTACACGACTTGTGAAAGATCCAATATTTTTTCTACTTGTATTTTAATTGTACAGTCAGCATCAGAAGTAAGTGACATAAATAAAAAAATCAAAACTAGTTTTCAATATTATTTTCATAATATGATTTGCAACTTGGTTGCAAAATTAACTGACTATAAAACAAAATCATAAAAGTAGGAACGATAAATTTACAAAATTCCCGCTATGCTGGCGCATCAGAAGAAAATGACATGATTCACAATTGGTTTTCAATATTATTTTATTAGTTTTCAGTTTCTTAAGGGCAATGGGTATGTATTCAAAAAAATATGATGGTTTTTAAAATCAAAAGTATGTGACAGTTCACGTTTCATAATTCAATAATTATTTATGCGCACAGAAATGTTCAAGGTGAATGGCATTGTAGGTATCTATTGATGCAAAAGAATATGATCAACTTTAAAATCATAAGTTGAAATTTCCGTATTTCTTGTGACTTTAACACATTATTGTCAGAGTTTCAATAAAAATGAATGTTTGTTTTTTTCATAAATCGATAATGATGACTGTTTTATTTATTTTATTTCATACTTTTTTTATGTGGGTAGGTGGAAAATAAATAAATAAATATCCTTGGACATTTCACACGGCGTCATCTAGTCCCAAGCTAAGCAATTTAATGCTTGTGTTATGGTAACCAGATGACTGATAAACTACATACTTAGATACATTTTTTTTTGTAAATACATACATATTATACATAGAAAACACCCACACGAAACAAATAATAAATAAATAATAATAAATAAATATCCTTGGACATTTCACACGGCGTCATCTAGTCCCAAGCTAAGCAATTTAATGCTTGTGTTATGGTAACCAGATGACTGATAAACTACATAGATACATTTTTTTTGTAAATACATACATATTATACATAGAAAACACCCAGACACGAAACAAATATTTGCAGATCATGCTGTAAGGACGGGTGTTGGGACGACGAGTGAAACTATCGGATGCGTATGATAGACTGTTTATTATATTCTAAATATTGGTACATTAGTACACCAGTACACCTCCGGGGGTGATAGAAAAAAAAAATTAAACATATTGAATTTTTTTTTTTTTAAACAAGGTATATAATCTGTAAACTAAATAGAGTAACACCATAGTCTTTATTCAATAAATTGATTAAACATGATTAAGTAACATATAGCTTCGTTCTATCCTTATGTATAATTTCAGTTTTATTTTGTTTAATTATTTTAACATTTGAACCCATATCTTCTAAAACTTTATATGGACCATCAAATATATTATCTAACTTTTTAGATGACTCATTTTTTACTAAAATGAAATCGTTTACGTTATAAGTAATGGGATTACATTTATTATCATACTCCTTCTTTCTCTTCTCTTTACTTAATAATAAATTATTTCTAGCATCCTTAAGAGCAATTTTCAGCTTATACTTTAAACCTATAACATAGTCATCATGATTATATAAAGGATTTATTTCGTCGTTACGAATTGGTTTTGGAATATTACATAATCTTCCGAATATCAATTCTGATGGCGCGTATTTTGTCTCTGTGTGTACAGTATTATTGTAGCTAAAACACCAAAATGGTATCCAGTGAGACCAAGTAAATCCATTTTTACCACAATAATTTCTTAAAAATGCACCTAGATGCTTATGAGAATTTTCCAAAGAACCGATTGATTGATGATGGTAAGCGGTAGAAGTTAATTTTTCTATTTGTAAAAGTTTACATATTTCTACCATAGTCGAAGATATAAATTCAGATCCTCTATCGGTTGCAATGGTTTCTGGTATTCCGAACCTCAAAATAAAATTGTTAACAAAGGCTTGCGCGACAGTTACTGTTTCTTTATTCGATATTGGATATGCTTCTATAAATTTTGTCAGTTCACATTGTATCGTGAGAATATAGCAATTTCCATCTTCATCTCTATCTAATGGACCTACTAAGTCTAAAAAAACTTTTTGAAATCCTACTGAAGCCGTTGATGTAATTTTCATCGGTTGCTTAGTATACCTAGAGTACTTATTTTTTTGACACTTAGGACATTTGTTAACAAAATCAGTAACATCTTTTTCAAGTCCTGGCCAATAAAAATGCCTTTTTATATTATTTGTCATTCTGCGTATCCCAGCATGGCCACTGGTGGGAAGCAGATGAAAGTCTTGTAAAATAAATTTCTTGTCGTTTTCATCATCTATCCTCTTTACTCCTCTTAAAATACACACTTTCGGACCGAACCATTTTTCTCTTATTTTGAGCTCATTACATAAACCTTGTATAAAATCTTCATTTTCTTTATTTTTAATTATGCATATTTCATTTATATTTATCTTTTTACTAAACTTCTCTAACTTCGTCACAAAATCTGCTCGAGAGTATTGCGCCCTAAAGTTAAGATTTACACATATTAGCCTTTTATTTGAATTATATGCAAAGCATTCGTCTTCGTCCGTTATTACTTTGTCTTTTCGATATTTCTCAATTTTTCTGTCATCCATTAAAATCATCTCTACATAATCACACGGTTTCCTTAATAACTCCACAACTCTTGGCTGATCAGACCCTTTGTCAGTGGTTTTACTAAGTAATTGTGTATCGCCTTTACTATCCTCATTTAATCTTTTCCTTTGCGCTCTTGTTAAAACATTCACTCCTGCTATTTCCTCATTCATACTCTTTAACTCATCTGATGTTATACAAATTCTTGATAATGCATCCGCAACTGAATTATCTTTTCCTTTTAAATATATTATATTAAAATCATATTCTTCTAATAGTAAACGAAATTTCATGAGTCTACTAGAGGGATCTTTCATACCAAACAAATATACTAGAGGCTTATGGTCTGTCATTATAGTAAAATGTCTGCCATATAAGTATGGTCTAAAATATTTGACTGCCCAAACGATAGCTGTAAGTTCTTTTTCAATTGTCGGATAATTTAATTCTCCTTTATTTAATGGTCTACTGGCATATGCCACGGGTCTTAAATCGTTATTACATAGAACCGATCCAATAGCTTTACCCGATGCATCAGTCTGCAGTATGAATTCATTTTCATCGGAAAATATTGGATACTGGAGTATTGGTGGTGACATCAATGATTCTTTTAAAAATTCAAATGATTTCTGGCAATCATCTGTCCAAGAAAATAAAACGTTTTTTCTACATAACCTATTCAATGGTAATGTGATCTCAGCAAAAGATGGTACATATTTCCTATAGTAGTTACAAAAAGCTACAAATCTTCTAACTTCATCTGCGTTTTTAGGTGTAGGATAATTTTGTAAAACTCTAGTTTTTTCTGGATCCGGTAAAACACCTTCAGCAGATACAAGATGACCTAAATATAGAATTTCCTTTTTTAAAAATTGACATTTATTTGGATTAAGTTTCAAGTTTACTTTTCTTAGTCGTTCAAGTACTGAAATTAAGTTACAATTATGAATTTCTAAATTACGTCCAAATATAACCAAATCATCCATGTATACAAAACATTTTTCATAAGTTAAACCAGACATGGCTATTGACATTACTCTACTAAAATTACTACAAGATGTCTTAAGCCCCATTGGTAGCCTTTTTAGTTGGTATTGCCCTGAACTAGAACTGAATGCTGTATATTTACGACTTTCAGGGTCGAGACTTACTTGATAATAGCCTTGGTTCAAATCTAGATGTGAATAGTATATTGAACCTGAGAGTGAGTCCAAAATATCTGTGATATTTGGTAAAGGAAACTTATCATCAACAATAACATCATTAAGTCTCCTATAATCGACTACTAATCTCCATTTTGATCCTGTTTCTGATTTCTTTGGTACTAGCAGTATAGGGCTTGACCATTCACTAGATGACTCTTCAATTATATCATCCTTTAACATCTGTTTTATCTGTTTGTGTATTTCAGGTTTCATTGATTGAGGAAGTCTATAAGGTTTAATATAAATAGGATTAACGTTCGGTTTCAGTATTATGGATTGTTCGTATACGTTAGTTGTAGATAATTTATCGCCTGGTAAAAAAAATACGTCTGAATATTTTGAGCATATAATTTCAATAGAAGATTTTTCTTCGTCATTTAAATGATTTAAGTCTAATAATGAAAGTAAATTGTGAGCTCTATTGGCATCAGATTGCAATTTTGAAAAAGAGTAAGTATTATAATCACTAAGAGGTTGTATTTCTGGTACAAAATTAACTAACTTGACCTCTTCTTCCTTGACATTAAGTATCTTTACTGGAATCTTACCACTATGAGGCTGTACTATTGTTCCTGCTACAAACACGTCTTTCATTATTTCTTTCGCACTTACAACAAATGTGTTACTTTCATCCAAATCTAAGTATATGTAATGTATAGATTCACTACGTGGTGGTAAAATTAAGTTGTTACTAAAGTCAGGTTTATCAAAAAGAGAAACATAGCATTGTTTGTCTATGCCATTAGAATAATTTATCGTTAGGATATTATGCATCAAATCTATATTGCAGTTATAAAGAGAAAGAAAATCTAACCCTAAAATTCCACTAACTTTTAAAGGAAGTTTTTCAAAAACATGAAACTTGTGCGGCAATATATCACTGTTTTCTAGTCGTAGTTTTAATGTAACGTGACCTAGAGAAGTTATTCTACCTCCGATTCCATTAATGATTGTATCATCAGAAAACATTTGAATGTACTTTGGAATTTCATTCTGTTTAATAACTGATATTGAAGCTCCAGTGTCTATTAAAAATATAAATTTCCTGTTTTCGACATAAAATGAAACAAATTTACATTGCCCGTTACAAGTTAAGACATAATCCTTAATCCCGAAAAAACTGATTTAGAGGATTTGTATTTGATCCTGATGAGTTAGGATTCTGGTTAAAATTTTCACCTTCTGCGGGTTGTCCCGTAAATACATTTTTTGTATTGCCTCGCCAATTACTACGTCGGCTATACCGGCCATTATTACCTCTACCACGGTTCTGAAAACCTCCATAATAGCCTCGTGAGTTATAATTGTTTATATTACCACGGATGTTGTTGTTATTACCTCGGTGCTGATAGGAGCTGTTGTAAAATTGCCCACGATGACCTCGAGCCCTGAAACCTGAGTTTTGCCTAAACTTACCTCGAGATCTGCGTGAAAACTGGAACACGTCTGACCTGTTGGAAGATGAAGGAGCTGATGTATCCTCATCCTTTGCTGCCTGTATGGCGTCCTTGAGGTTGCTGCAATTACGAGCTGCCACGATGACGCTCAGTCTCTGATCTTTTAGTCCATCTGAGAATTTCTTAATAGCCATTTTCTCGTTTAATGGTTTTATTACGTTATAGTTCGCAGGGTTGCCCTCAGCTTGGGAAACTGTTAGTTCAGTAAACAGTTTTTCTATTTCACTGCCATACTCGTCGATCGATCTAAAACCTTGATTAGTACGCAAAAGCTTTGACTGAATAGCTGTACACGATTTGACTACAAGAAGATGTTTTCTTAAATCCCGTACAAGGTCTGTCACTGTAGCATAGTTACCAGTTATACGCAATTTTGCAGTTTCAGAAAGTCGCCCTTTGAGGACAAATTTAATCAACATTTGCCTACCCGATTCATCAATCATTTCCGCATACATCTCTACAGCATCGATCAATCGTTTCGTGGTTTCCTCTTTATCATCTAAAAGAGGAATTAGACTACACGCGGTCCTAATATCGAATTCCATTTTGGTGCTAAATTCGGTATTCTTTGAAATCTTACACAAGTTACTTATTTCCTCAAAAGTACTTTTTATGTTATCGTAAGTGGTAGTTAATGAAGTTACCACATCGCCCTTCTCATCTCGTGTCAATTTGGACAGTAATAATATAGCTTCGTTATATAAAACTTCAGCTTCTTTTAACTTATTTATAACAATCGAACCTTTAAATCTAGCTTGTCCCTTTTTTATTAAATATCTTCTAATTAATAACAAATCATCATAAATTCTCATAAAAGTTTCGGCCATAATATAATTATCTAAAGAAGCAAAGTCGTCGCATCTTACTAGTCGCTGTTTGTTACCGGGTCATACATTACTTCGAGAGTTATGCCGAGTCCATGCCATATACGTCGAGCGATATCATGTTCGGTGAGTGACTTGGTCCACTTTTATAACTCAAAACTTACGATTAGGTACATAATAATGTAATAAAACATCAATCATTATCTTAACTAAACACATAATAAAATTTAGTTCAATAAAAGTTTTTTAAATGTTTTTGTTAGTTAAATAGGTAAAAGTTCCGTAATTTGTCACTTCTTAAAAGTTCAATAAAAAAAACATGTCACATAAATGAAGTAAATTCACGTCACTGATGGATGAATAACGTTACGGTAAAAAAAAAACTAGTTTATTCACTTTATTTGCTTATAATTTTTCAGCCCTTTTCGAATAATGTTAAATTGTCACATACCTCTTATTAGATCACAGCACACGTACTTATACTTTACTTCGCTGCTCTGCTAGTAGATAGGCTGTAGACTTACACCGGCTCATCTCCGGGACCTCGAACATTCTTGAAGATTAGGCTGCGTTCTCTACGTCGCAGGGAACGTCGGTTCATTTGACGCTCCATCCATTTGGTATGCGTTTTCTTGTAAAAGTAGCAACAAGCATACCCCGCTGCAGCCAACAGAACGATGGTGATGATGGTTAGCAAGATGTTTGTTGTGCCTAAATGTGTGTAGCTCGTGGTTGCTGAATTTTGGCCGTCTCCTGCTGCTGTTTGCGCGATAATTGTCTCTTCTTTTGAGTACGTTTTCCCCATTTTATGTTGCAGATTAATTATTCGTAGGTATTTATGGATGTAATTGAATGTAGGAAGTTTGAATTTTGCACTGAATTTATAATGTAATCTCTGAGACGCGGCTTAGGAATGCGCTCAACACCATATTGGGCAAGGTCGCCATGTAAGGACGGGTGTTGGGACGACGAGTGAAACTATCGGATGCGTATGATAGACTGTTTATTATATTCTAAATATTGGTACATTAGTACACCAGTACAATGCAAACATTTGTCCCGCAGCGGGGATCGAACCCGCAACCTCTGCGTCTCAGGCGGGCTTTCGCCCACTGCGCCACAGAGGTCGTCAGGTTACACATAAAATTACAACTGCCACTGTCATTATTGTGTTAAAGTCACAAGAAATACGAAAATATCAACGGTTTTAAAATTGATATTATTATTCTTTTGAATCAATAAATACAATGCATTTATTGGCCTTGAACATTCCTGAGCACATTTAATTATTGCGTTAAGAAACGTGAACTGTCACATACTTTTGATTTTAAAAACAATCATATTTTTTTGAATACACACCCATTGCCCATAGATACCTATAGGGCTATAGTGACATTGAACTTGAACATTCCTGTGCGGGTAAATAATTATTGAGTTATGAAACGTGAACTGTCACATACTTTTGATTTTAAAAACAATCATATTTTTTTGAATACACACCCATTGCCCATGGATACCTCTAGTGACATTGACCTTGAACATTCCTGAGCACATTTAATTATTGAGTTATGAAACTCGAACTGTCACATACTTTTGATTTTGAAAACAATTATATTTTTTTTAATACATACCCATTGCCCATAGATACCTACTGTAAACTAATAAAATAATATTGAAAACCAATTGTGAATCATGTCATTTTCTTCTGATGCGCCAGCATAGCGGGAATTTTGTAAATTTATCGTTCCTACTTTTATGATTTTGTTTTATAGTCAGTTAATTTTGCAACCAAGTTGCACATCATTATTATGAAAATAATATTGAAAACTAGTTTTGATTTTTTTATTCATGTCACTTACTTCTGATGCTGACTGTACATCATCAATTAGTTATTCATTTTCAAGTTGTTCAAATGAGATAGTACCTTCGATCCGAAAGTCGTAAGTTTATAATAATTGTGAGTGGTTTACCTGCAAAAAGTTAAGTATAGACTGCTTGCCCCAAAACATAGGGTACTTGAGCACCGTCTCGCAGGGAGGGCGCTCGTGCGGACGAGAGGAAACCATCGCGCGGATCAAGATTTTGGTGCTCACCACCTCGTCTTCAGGCAGAACTTTTCTGTGAACAAAATTAACAAATCTTAAGAAGTCTCTAGCATGCGCAACGTTACAAACAAAAATGTATTACCTAAACTTTAGCCAAATTCGAACGTGCCAACGTTAAAAAAACTGTCTGTCAATAATAGTGGCAATTCTGAGTGTCGCAAAAGCTAAACTAAGGCCGGTATTCAGAGACCTTACTCAAGCGTCGATCTGTGCTTGAGCGTCGATTTAAGTATCGTTTCTTATTCAAGAACGTTACTTGAGAGTAGTTTTGCTGATCAGAGTTCAGCTGAGTCGAGTTCAGCTGAGTCGAGTTCACCTGAGTAATTCCTTATTCAAAAACCTCAATCAAATGAAATCGATGCTTGAGTTTGACATTTTTCAAAGGAATCTGAGTAAATGCTTGAGAGTGGTCTGGACCACGCTTGAGCATTTACTCAGATAGCATTTTTGTTTTGTTTTCAGTAAAAATGGATAATATATTCGATTCGTTGTATTTTCGAGGTCATCTAAGCATGCTAGAATAACGGACACACAAGACAAGACTTCAAAATATGCATGGGGACCTTGTTTCTGTTTCATACAGACAAATGTTATAAGGACTTGTGAATTTATAGTTAGTATTAGCACAGATAAAAGAATACTATTAGTTTAGTCTTGGTAGGTAGGTACTCATAAGGATTACTTACCTACTTTATTTATGTCGAAAATTCTACCTACGTACATAACCTAAACACATTTGGTTTGGCTGGGGTAAAATAAAAAATATATTGACAAAACTACCATAATGTTTTTATTTAATATTTTACACACACTTATTTAAAACGTATTAAATAAAGTTTATAGGAGTCACGGGAAACAGCTAATCGTTAGATCATGTCCAGGCTAAGCTTGTTGAGAGAGATCCTTCGTGTCTCGTCATCTTCAACGAGTGCTGGTGCTATCTTCCACAACGTTTGTGTCTACAAACACTACATAATGCATCAGACCAGGGCAAGAAGCACTACCACCGATAACCAAGCAGTATTACCTGTCTTTGGTCAAAGCGTAAAAATAAATTCATTGATTTCACATTTTCATCCCGCGATTTGGCGATTGTTGAAATTTGATTGACTTGCTTGACGACTGACGTATGAATGAATGAATTTGTCAGTTTTCTAAAGTCGTTCCGTTACACGTTATTTTTACTTCACTTTCGAGAGTCGCCATTAATTTTTCATCCAGGCATTTTGAATTTCTGCGTATAACGGAATGGAAGTACAAAATAAATTAAAAATGTAAATGAGAACAGACTGAATTCATAAACAAAAAGGAATCGACACTTGAGACTCGATTTAGCTGAGCATTTACTCAAGCAACGTTCTTGAATACAAACGATACTTAAGCAACGAATCAATGCCTAAGCAGAGTTCCGCTGAACCGAGTTCAAATCGACGCTTGAGTCAGGTCTCTGAATACCGGCCTAAGATAACTAAAATTGTTGCCGTCCCTTTCATAGCGATGGGAATAAAAAAGGTGGCAATAGTTTTAGTTAGGTTTGTTTAGCTTTTGCGACACTCCGAATTGCCCCCAATGTTAACCTAAAAATAACTTACTTTCTGTTGTTAAAATAACTTAATTTTTTATACATATTTTCAATTTATCGGGGAGTTGTGACCACTCCCTTCAGTATAAATTACTATCAACTCATTCAAAAACCTGGTTGGAATTCAATTTTGTTTACTAAATAGCCAGAATTTAATGACAGTTTGTTTACAAAATTGGTAGGTACAACGAATTTGGCTGAAATCTAGTCATTTCTATTGTATATTCGACCCACTGAAAAATTATACTCACTCGAGTTGCTCCAAATTGTATTCTCCAGTGAGTATGTTAGCTTGTCGGCGCAAAACGTCTCCAAACGGATGCAGCCCTTTAGAGAGCACATAGTAAAACACGCAACCCAGAGAAAATATGTCTACCGATGTTGTCTGTAAACAAAAGCATTATTATTAAATACAATTTTCCGCCTGCGGCTTCGCTTGCGTTAGTTCGTTCGGAGTTTTTAGGGCGCCTAAAGGCCTCCGTCATGGCTTAACAACTTTATTTTTTTTAAATCACGTTTATAAGTATTGGATGAGCAGTCTCTTTATCTATATTGTCCTTGATAATACCATACATTTTAGAAAACATCCATGCAAAGCCGGGGCGGGTAGCTAAAGTAAATTAAAATTAAATGTACCGTTCGTTCGCCATTGATCATTTCCGGCGCGATCCATCCGTCAGTGCCGGTGACGCCCGAGCGTCGGGAGAAGCTCACTCGTCCGATATTGAGCTTCTTGGAAAGTCCAAAGTCAGATATCATGGCGCGCACTTCGCCCGTGCCCGATGGCATTGAAAGTAACACGTTGTGGGGTTTGATATCGCGATGCACTGAAGAGAAATTCAAAAATTCAATCTGAGAATTCGCATATACATTCCACATTCATTAAATAAACGATTTATTTAATATGTACGAAGGTACATATTTTACTACTATACAACTGATGGTGATGATAAAGTCGTTACCATGAGGAAAGGAGTTAGTTATAACTTGATAACTAACTCCTTAAATAACTGGTTTCGTATTTCAAGGACGCTAAAGAGTCCTTACGGGCCACGAGCTACAGATATTTGACGTCAACAACCAATGTTAAAACTTACCAATATCCATAGAATGTAAATGTGACAGTCCCATAGTGGCCTGCCTCAACACCTCTACAGCGTCGATCGTGCATTCAAAGTTCAATTTCTTCTCTACATAGTCTTGCAACGTCGCTGAGCATAACTCTAGAGCGATGTACCTAAAATAAAATAAAATGGTTAACTTTTTAAAGTCGAACTATCTTAACACATTCCCTGCTCAGCCTCCGTAAACTTCGGAAGAGGGCGCCGTGCCCGAGTGAAGCAGCATTCGCATGAGCGTTATCTATTATTATAAAGAGGTAATGTTGGTTTGTTTGTATGTTTGGGGTAATCTCCGAAACTACTCATCCGATTTCAAAATTTTTTTCACCGATTGGTAGCATGGACTTTCCGAATGAACATAGGCTATATTTTACCAAGGTAGGTACCACGTGAGCGAAGCCACGGGCAAGTAAGCTAGTGGGCTATAAAAGCGGAAACAGGTTAAGTGTCCACGAAGACAGTGCAAGTATCTGTCATGACAGCTGCCCTCTCCTGCGAACACCGCAAAACAAATGCAGGAAGCGTGCTAGCTCACCTGAACTGCTTGTCCCGCTCCGTGCAATAGTACCGCACGACATGCGCGTGCGCATCGGATTCGCGCAGCAGCGCCACCTCGCGGTCCGCAAACGTGAAGCACTCGGGCAGCAGACGCTTCACGGCCACATCGCGCTTGTCGAACATGCCCCTGAAAATAACGCCATTATTATTTCAACTAGCTGCGCCCCGCGGTGTTACCCGCGGTAGTTAAAAGTAGCCTTATTATACATAATAAACCTTTCTCTTCAATCACTCTATCTATAAAAAAACCGCATCAAAATCCGTTGCGTAGTTTTAAAGATTTAAGCATACATAGGGACAGAAAGCGACTTTGTTTTAAACTAATAGTGATTATGAAATAACAACTGCAACAAGTTTTCATGTTTGTTTGAACGCGCTTATCTAGAGGTAGGCCAAAGAATAGATGCATGGACGTGTGAGGGATGACATGAGTAAGAAAGGAGTGAGTGCTGAGATGACGTCTGATAGAGGGAAATGGAAGTAGAACACATGTTGTGCCGACCCCACATAGTGGAATAAGGGCAGGAAGAAGAACGCGCTCATCTCTGGAACCACCAGTCGGATTGAATGACAGACCAACATCTCTCAATAATCACACTAATATTATAAAGGTGAAAGTTTGTGTGTGTGTAAGTGTGTTTGTTACTCTTTCACTCTCAAACGGCTGGACGGATTTCAATGAAATTTGGTACCAGAATTGCTTATACCCTGGATTAAAGAATAGGCTACTTTTGATCCCGGTATTCCCACGGGAACGGGAACTATTCACCGCGGGTAACACCGCGGGGCGCAGCTAGTAAATAATAATAGGTAGCTTATACCTACTCGATATACGATACTATACATGAGACGAATCGGAGAGCAAGTATTTACTCACGCATTATTATTTGTGCACATTTTTACATTATATCTGACGGAAAGGAAACAAATCAATTCGACACATCATGTATGAAACGAATCTTATGGTCCACTACAAAGCGTCGAATTAAAGTGAACTTCGCACACAACAATTTAATTTAAAACACAAAAGGAAAACCGAGCGAAAATTTCCAAAATAAACGTGGTTAAAACCCCGCGGTGTTAGTTACTGTTCCCGTGGGAATACCGGGATCAAAAACAGCCTATTTTAGGGTATAAGCAGTCCTGGTACCAAATTAAATTCAAATCCGTCCAGCCGTTGGAGCGTGAAAGAGTAACAAACACACTTACATACTTACTTACACACACAAACTTTCACCTTAATAATATTAGTAGGTTTGTCTGCCTATCTAAAACGCCTTTAACAGTCAAAGACTTACTTGTAAACAAATGTTCCTTCGCATCCCTTGCCCAGTACTTTATCCGTGAAGAAGCTTATTCGTCCGATCTTGACCTCTCCGTCGCCCACTTCCATCAGTTGTCCGGTCACTTCACCGTGGGATGACGTAGACGTGTTTGATGTACGCGACCCGCCTTGGGAAAGCTGCTGGAATTCTCGTGCCTGGAAGACGAAAAAAAAAATGTATCTAAGTATGTAGTAGTATCAGTCATCTGGTAACCATAACACAAGCATTAAATTGCTTAGCTTGGGACTAGATGACGCCGTGTAAAATGTCCAAGGATATTTATTTATTTATGAAAAACATGATTTATATTATTTCATGGACCTAGTATAGTAGTTGAACAAAACAACCTTTTATTTCAATAAGTATTAACTTATACAAATTCAATAAATTCTATTCAATAAATAAATATCATTACCTTCTATGGAATTGAATTATCGGAATGGACAATAATGGCCTTATACTTTTACTTATTTTATCGTTTCACCCAAACTCGCAATATTGACAAACATGATTCAGTCAGCTGTAAATTACGCAAAGAACACACAAATATCTCGAAAATCTCAGCAATGCAAACAAGCTGAAAAAATGCTATTGCAGCAACCCAACAAACAAATAACTTGCCCTACAATTTGAATCAACCAAAACACAACTGTAAATCAGTAGTAATAACATTGTTTATGCGTTACGGTGATACGATAAATGATAAAAAAATATTAAAATGGAAGGATAAATAGGTGTTGTTTACTCAGCCGGCACGTGTATACAAGCATGCTAAGCCAATGTGGCTGAAAATGTGACTATGGAAAATAATATTCTACTAATATTTATAAATACGAATGTTTGTGAGGATGGATGGATGTTTGCTGCCACGCAAAAACTACAAAACGCATTTGGCTGAAACAGTAAGTGGCGGGCAAGCGAAGCTAGTACCACGTACTTTTTAGCACTTTGTGGTCAGATTCAAACAGAAAATTACACACCATGAGCGACGGGATTGTAATCTGACGGGTTATAAATGCTTTCTACTGCAAGATCAAGACATGTAGCTTTCTAATTCTATGAGTTTGGACACCATCTCAAACGTCAAATAATCTTAAACGTCTGAAGATCAGTTGACGACCTCTGTGGCGCAGTGGGCGAAAGCCCGCCTGAGACGCAGAGGTTGCGGGTTCGATCCCCGCTGCGGGACAAATGTTTGCATGATCTGCAAATATTTGTTTCGTGTCTGGGTGTTTTCTATGTATAATATGTATGTATTTACAAAAAAAAAAAAAATGTATCTATGTAGTTTATCAGTCATCTGGTTACCATAACACAAGCATTAAATTGCTTAGCTTGGGACTAGATGACGCCGTGTGAAATGTCCAAGGATATTTATTTATTTATTTATATCTTCTTTAGGACCATTCGAGATCATATATATATTTTTTTTATTCGACATTCACAATACGATAGTTACGTTAATTTGCATGAGTAAATACTACGATAAGCGATGTGTTATGCATGGGTGGTTCGTGAACTTTGCAATTCTAATTATGAAGCCGAAAGTTCTTATTAATAGTTTTGAAAAATTAAATTAGGTAAAAGTAAGCTATTTCAAAATTCTGAATATTTCTGAGTTCAGGTACCTACACCAATTGAAGAATATATAATAGAATAGAATAGAAAAAAAAATTCCATCAACATATAAGTACATGGGTAACAGAAATGAAGTAAAAGTGAAGTTGGATCTTACCTGATATCTCAAATACCAAAACATGCTGATCACCAATCCAACCAATATAATCAGAGCGACTTTCAACACTTGATTCTCTTGCTGGTGGAACCAAATATGCGCATTTTTGTACCACAAATCCGGCCTGATACTCATCCCTTCAAACAGATCCTCAGTTTGTACCGACACGGATATGGAGTTAGATTTCAAATTAGTTTCGTTCTCAACATCTTTTTCTGTCCCTGTGTGTACTTGACCATTGATTAGTTTGATGTTGCTCTGCGATTCGCGACTGATAAAGTTTGTATTAGGTATCTGCGGCATCCATGACGTAGTGAGCTCAGGTACTTTGTAATGCCCGAGTATAAGATAAGGCGCGGATACATGTAAATTCAGGTCATTTAGTTTGTAGTGTACATTCTTGAAGGGTTCATATTTGTTGTCGTTGGTGACCGTCTCTGCAGGTCCTTCCAGAAGCAAAGGCTTGGTATGCCCCGTCGATATTGTTATTGTGTTTTTATCGACGAGAGACGATAGCGCATACAATCCGTGATTATGTTCACCTACGTATAATGTTGGGCTGGAAATTAAAATTGATTGGTTTACGCTTAGGTAAATAAAATAAATGACGATTACGAGCGCTTAGCAACAAACTTTATCGTAACAACCCGTATAGTTTCCTTTTGTCAAATAGATAAAATTACACTTTCTATAGAAAACACTGATAGATACAGAAAATGAACACTTACTACAACTCAATATTGGAGTTTTTGATCCCTTGTCCATTGCTAAGGGTAGTAGCATCCTCCATAATATGATCAAGTGTGTCATCCCCAATGGAATTGAAAGGGACAGATATCAGTCCATCTCTGTCTAGCAAGTATGCAGCAACAACAGGAGTTTCGAAATTGTGAGACCAAACCAGATCACCGGTTTTGCGGTCAAAGGACATCACTCGACCGTTGGACGTTGAAGTAAAGTGGATTATACCTGGGGACAAATCAGACTACACTTAATTAGGGTAGACCGGGTACAATAGTAACACTTTTTGTTTATCGGTCGATAGCACAAAATCTGTCAATATATCTTGTACTGTATATAAATATTTAAGAACCTACATTCAATACCTTCATGATTTTCTGTTTAAAGTTTCAGTAAGGGTTATAGAAAACTACGAAAACTGAGGTTGAATCAAATAAGGTCTAGTGTTACAATTGACCTGGAGTCCGGGTCAATTGTACCAATATTTCAAAAAGCAATAAAACATGGTAAAAATGTTTAAATGATATATATGCTATCGTATTAGTTTTTTTATTTAATAAACAATCAGTCTAATACATTAAGAACTCAAATTGTAAATATTTTTTTGACAAAATCAATACACAAAGTGTGATGAAATTCAACATTAAGTTTTCTCCGCTTAAAACAAAACAAAATAATAATTTTTGATTTATCATAATCATCTTGGCTTAAATATTTCTTCTGCGTCTCTAATTAGTCTCTAAGCTTTATAATAATAAAAATATTCATCAAGTTGTTTTTTGTATGGAGGTACAATTGACCCCTGGTACAATTGCCCACATTAGAATCATCATCATCATGATCATAAAAACAGAATGTTCATAATATTTTACAAAATTAAATTGATTTAAAGTTCTGAACATTAAATTATTTGTTTACCTCTTTAGATATTGAAATACCTAGCACGTATTTTTTGTCGTTTTACTATTATTTTACTTCTTTATATGCTTTTTATGCTTTTTTTTATACAGAAAAAAGGTCTTTATAACTGCGGTCTGTTTTTTTTTTATGCTGGTTTGTGGCATCTGAAAGAAATCGTTTTATAAAATTAAAATAAACGCATACATAGTGACTTATTAAAAATAAATATAGAAATGAGTGTTGGGTCAATTGTACCATGGGTTCAATTGTAACGTTACAATTGACCCCGTTGATGGTGTTACAAATGACCTCAAGGAGACATTTTGGAAACATCACTAAATTTTTCAGACAATTGTTAAGAATTAGGCACAAATTATACGCAATTGTAAAGTTAGATATCTACACGAAGTCATGGTAGCAACAGTTTTTCAAAATATTATATAGTAATCGAGTGACAGACTAAAATATCGAGTAAAAAACTTTACTCGGTCACCTCGAAAATTGAAAAATCCTTCCTGACACGTCAGTTTCACAGATAGCGCGCTGCTAACTAGTGAGCAGGTGGGGACATGCAAGGCGCTTCTTCTGACGTTCGCGCATATAGTAAAAGTTGTCTAGTATTAGAAATATCGTTGATGGTACTATTGACCCGTGCTACTATTGCCCCCGGTCTACCCTAAGAGAAGTTTTCAACATGTTTACTTAATATCATTAACTTAAGAGACATAATTATAAGATGAAACTGAAACCTACAATCATAAGCTACTATAATTCTGTCCTTGAGTAGAACTTGGGTAGCATATTCCATTTTAATTTAAGTAATACTATTTTTCAATAAAAAAATTCTGTGTATGTGCACAAATCACTTAATCCAACTGGCTCTATTGCATCTCAATCAATACATGCAAATTGTAATCTTATTGCACAGACGAAAAGCTCGTTTTACATTGCATCCGACGTGAAAAGACGTCTGATTGTAAATAGCAACAAAACGAAGAACTTTTTGTTTTAAGTAAGTACATAATACATTATAGATAATTAAACAAGATATACCTAATTAATAGCCAGACAGACTGGTAAAGCCTCTATCATTTCCACTATGTATAACCGAAACAGAAAATATGATAACAAGGGCGTGCGAACGAGACAGTTGTTCACAAAGATAAGCCACTGAAATAGTTTTGCATTTTATTGATTAACGGGAAATAATTACGGATATTGTAATTAACATGAATAAATGTATTACCTGTTTAATTTTAAATTAAATTACCAATAGGGTTCGAATCCGTCGAAGTCATAAACTTCAAGAAAGATTTTTCATTTATAAGAATGTATATTTCTAGTATTTCTCTATAACTAGTATTACTCCGTCACCAGAGTTGGTCACTTGCTCATACGAACGAACGAACGAACGAACGAGTATTTCTCTATTCAGTTTTGGATGATGTAGAGAAGGGTTCGAGTACCTATAGTCCTCGAAATATAATTATGTCACTGCAGGCGGGGTCATGAATATTTTGCTTATTAATATTTCCCTTTATTAGGCTTATTTTCTACAATGTATCAAATGCCTCGTGCAAAGCGCAGAGTGCTATTCTTTTAGTTTGGACTAACTGCGCTGCTAGGCCATAAGACCTGAAAGTGCGAATGAGAACACAATATGCTCTGCACTGCTCATACGTTTTATGACTCTGCAGGGCGACGACGTCAGTAGGTAACCGGTTATATCGATTTGTTATAGATTATCAATTAATTATTATAAGTTGTACACAATGTCCTAAGTAGGCAAGTGTATTTGTTTAAACTTAAAATTACCAAGGAAACAGAAAAGTGACGCAGTTATGATTAATTGATAAGCTATAACAAATCGATAGGAACCGGTTACCTACTTACGTTGACGCCCTATAATTAATTGAGCGTAGCTGATAATGGAATAGTCGATGGCAATGTGTTTTTCGTTATGGACTCATTAGGCATTTTGGTAAATGTATTTTGAATAGTTTTGATAGTTCTTTCATTGCTAGTGAAATTAACCGGTCAAATGAATTATGTTCAAAAGGACACGAAAATTATTCATAATGAGTATAGAAAACCGAGTCTGTAACGTCCTACTGAAGACGTCTCAGTTCTATACCTTTTATAATCCCTCTATCTTTGAAACAAACAAGTACACTTATGGATTTAACTTTACCAAAGTTGAAAGTATCGAACTCACTACAATTTGTAAATCAAAATCACTAGGTACTTTTCAATCCACGACCTCTCACTGAAACAAAGCTTCAATGACATTGATGTATGTATATGTATAATATGTATATTCTCAGAAAGCGTTTGAATATTTTATGTATTCCGCCTGCAACCCTGGGTAATTAAAGCCTATATGGATATTCCAAGTCATGAACAACATCTATACAAAGTGTTTTGGGCACAACTAAACTGCGCAGTACGCAACGCATAAATTATAATCTCTTTTATAGTTAACCACTGCAGCTTCCCTGGCTTTTACACCTTTCACTTGACTAAAACCTAGTACGGATTTTAGTTATGTTGTTTCTTTCGATGATCTTCTAAAAGTTAATTATGACTAATGCTAATTAAGTGGCTATCTTACGTAAATTCTGCTTTTGTTTTTATAACGACGAAAAGAGACCACCATAGCAAAAGATGTAACTTGTGGCACACCTCAACTTTGTCCGGGTCATTGTATAGTAGCCTATCTATATCCATCTGATAGTCCTATCAAATAGTTAATTATTTTTTAAATCAACTAAGCAGCTTCAAGATTACCTGTTACGCCCAAACTTACAAACTTTACCTCTTTTGATTAGCGTTTGTCAAATATATACTGGCTTGTAGCAAAGCTTGTAGTAAGAATATCGAAGGTATATGTACATACATACCATAATCGTTTAGCAGCTCCTTGCCCATAGCATGAGAGGTGTAATCGAAGAATGTTACATTCCACTTATGGTTGTAATTCTTCGAATCGTGCATCAGAATGTTATACTCGGTGCGTGCGATGTAGATTCCTCTCTTTTTGTCTGGTTCACAAGTGTTATCGTCACTTTGAAATATTTTCGACTTATCGAAACCTAAAATATTAGAATATGCATAAATGTGTTGGATTATTTATCACTTCAGCTGTACACCGGGTATTATAAATCGATGCTTTAGTAAATAAAATCAAGGTTAGGGTTTTTCTAGAAGATAGTGATACAGTCATTATTTACAGTTGACCTACTCGTAATATAGAGTTTATCTAAAGTTGAATATCTATTTACAATAAGTAGGTACCTACTTTAATAATCACACTAATATTATAAAGATGAAAGTTTGTGTGTGTAAGTGTGAATGTTTTTTACTTCTTCACGCAAAAACGGTTGGACGGATTTTAATGAAATTCGGTACCAGAATAGCTTACATCCTGGATTAACACATATGCTTTTGATCCCTGTATTCCCACGGGAACGGGAACTATTCACCGCAGCTAACACTGCAGGGCGCAGCTAGTGGTATTATAATAGCACACGGAAAATTACTCGCGTAAAATTATCGTCGATTAGATACCGACAATGTTTCGATTCTTCCGGAGAATCTTCATCTGGGTATGAGTGTGGTCACTCCTCGCGGTCGCGTCGCGATTATTATAGTAGTATTAAGATAGTAGGATTACCTGAAACATGTTCCCTAGACCCAGTCAAAGGGTCAAGCATAAACCACGTATCACTTTTCTTCCCCGTATACAGTATCCCATCCGTGGAGCGACAAGGTGCATTCGCGACCAACTCTGGTATAGTGAACGGCAGTTTCTTCAGCATTTGCTGATCTCCTCTTGGCCCGTACATATAGAGGAAGCCGTGTCGAGGGTCTGGGAGAAACTGCGGCATCGGGTTCTCGTGCTGATTCCCTGGTACTTTGACTGCTGGTTCTAGAACAAAAATTGTTGTTGTAGCCCTTACTGATTCCCGGGCCAGCAAACACAGAGCTCTCCGAGTGGAAGCGTTAAAATATCGTCGATTTAGATACCGCAGTGTTTTAATTCATCTGGAGAATCTCCATCTAGGTAAGAGGGGACACGCGTTACGGTCAGTTTTCGCGGTCGCATCTCACACTACGAGCAATTTATCGCTCGTCGCGGGTCGTACGTAATATAAATCTGCGATTTTAAACGTAATCCCTGTGTAATTATAATGTCAGCTACCACTATGTCGAAATAAAATAGGGTTTGTTTAGTTAAAAAAAAAAGATAGGTATAAAAAGTAAGTTCGTATGAGCAAGTGGCCAACTCTGGTGATAGAGTTTAACGGCCGCTGCTTTGATCAAAGGCCGCCGTCTTTGATCCGTCTTTGGTCTTTGCCCTCCGAAGTACGGAAGCTAGAAAAGGTACTTACTCTATCTTACTATAGATTCTGACATGAGTGAAACCGGGGAACAGTACCTACCTATAATGCTAGTTATTCAGATAAAAAGATATAACATTCGTGAATTGAATATGTTTCATGATTGCCATTATGTTGATACATTATTTACAAAGGTAGATAAGTTTCATGGGTCAGAGTTCTGATAACATCTATGTTGAGTACAAAAATAGGTTTGTGTGGTAGTAATTGCATTTTGAAGCATTTCAATGACAATATAATGACCTACAGTGAAATACATTGTATTGTCAGTCAAGGATGTACTAATCTGAAATAAGATGTCTCAAAGAAAATTTAAAATCAACGTAGTTGACTACTTTAAAGTGCAGTTATATTGAGGCACAGTCATCTATGATCTTTTAATAAACAAACAGCATGGTGCAAAATATACCAATACGCAAGTTTGTTATTCCTTCACGCTCAAACAGCTGGATGGATTTGAATGAAATTTAGTACCAGGATAGCTTATATCCTGGATTAACACATGGGCTACCTTTGATGCCGGTGTTCCTACAGGAACGGGAACTATTCACCGCGAGGCGCAGCTAGCAATACTTAAATGTAGCATACAGAGGATCTTAGGTATTATTCCAAACATAGCAGTAGAAATACAATCTTATATGTAGTTAGTAAAAAAAGGGGCATAATATGTCTATTGATGTAGGTAGGTAATTGAAAAGGTAATTGTTTATATCTTAATCCCATTATCAGATTTGATTTTCACAGGAAATTTAAGGATAAAATATTGGGGCCAGTCCAATGTGGTTATCTCTACAAGTATCTTATGCCTAAGACTAACTAAATAACTGATTAAGAGTTCTCAATAATTTTAAAAACAACATAAGTACACTTGAAATAGCTTCCACCAGCTAGACGCTACCTATTAGTGAATGCTATTTCAAGTATACTAGAAAGTTTTGCCGAAATTAGGATAATTAAATATTTTTCAAATTGCTTCTTGGTAGGTCCAAACAGGCCTTTACTGACAACAACTTGATAACCTGTGGTGCAGTGGGCAAAAGCCTGCTTAGGACGCAGAGGTTGCAGGTTCAATCCCTGCCACGGGAGAAAAGTTTGTATGAACAACAAATAATTTGTCCTTAGTCTGGGTGTATGTATAACATGTATGTAATTTACAAAAAAACTAGTGCATGTGATGATAACTGTTGTTGGAAGGAAAACATTGCATAAAAACCCAAACCTTACTCAGGTTCATACATAAACCAAGTGTGGACTCCACCTCCATGTGGCAAATCAGACTAATCTGAAAGAAAGGTTAACTTCTCTCCTGTTGAACAATGTCAAAGGCACAACAGGTACTTTCCCGCAGTTTGAAATTAGAATGGTGTCTGGCAACATAGGCTTAACAACTATTCCTCATGTAAGTACATAGTAACATTGTATTAGTTCTTAAGTTTTTTAGTTTTAAGTGCATAATTTGGTGTAACAATAAACAGTTTTCTATCTATCTATCTATCTACATAGAATAATAAGAATAGTTGTAAATATGTAAGGATCTGAGTTTTTGTAAAATAATGATGTAGTAACAAGCATAGTTGTGTAATAGGTACTTATGTACAATCTTTTCTTTCTTGTTCTTAACAGTTAATGTGATTGATACTTACTTACATACTTATTTAGACTGTTTCATGTTTTTTATAAAATCTTAACTATTTTAGGTAGATTCTAAGATAGCCACGATTGTTGTTTCTAGCTTAGGAACTTTAACAGGTTGGTTTTCAATCTGTTTACACATACCATCTTTTAGTTTCCAAATAATATTTCCCGCTAAAGGCTCTACAGCGACCATGCCGCCGCCTAACGTGGCAAACAGCAAAGGCCGGTCGTCCAAAGCACGCACCAACTCTGTACTCTTCTAAAACAAACACATACGTTTTGTAACATTCACTGCACTCCATTCATTATTTACATAGAAATCAATCGGCCACGATCGATTCTGATTCTCACTTTTACCTTTTCATCTTTGTCGACAAAGGAGCCGAGGCCACACGCGCAAAATAAAAATATTGCTGTTATTTTTAGTATCATATTCACCATGTATTGTATTAGCTTACAATCAGACAAATAAGAGTTTACATGCTTTATCCAATAAAAACCAGGTAAAATCCACACAGGGCAAGCAAAACAACAAAATTTAATCCCGTACAGTAAGTACAATACACTTGCAAACAAAATAAAGTGAGCGCTGCGAGTGGATGGATTTGGTTGGATTGGATGGTGAAGTTGTATGTATTGTTGTGTGCTGCTGTGCGAGCGAGTGACAGATGACAGTGACAGATTACTGCTTGCTGAATCATGAATTCATGAATTGATGGATGAGTTGAATTGACAAGTGTAGCCAACTCGATTTGAGAATGACCGATTGAAGTTGTGTGGTTTTTATGCAAAAAAAATAAAACTGTTTCTTTTTTATCTTGAAGTGCTAATTAACTTGAAGAGACTTTTCAAAAGGTAAATTAGAAAAAGTAATAGAATAGTGGTTTGGATCAGTTGAGCTACCTATAGATCGTTTGTAACGATCCTTAGGTGGCTCAACTGGTTCTAATTGTATTTTGTACAGTTATGTAAATATGTAGTAGTTTAGTTTTATTTACGATACATAATTAAGTAATAAATTGCTATTGGCAATGTTAATAGAATAGTTATTGCAGGGATAGAACGGCTTAATTTAACAAAATGAAAACCTACCTATGTTGGCAGCACTGACACGCTGTGTCATGTCAATATCACTATCAAATTCAAATTGACAGACAACCAGTGATTACATCTCTCAGACGAAGGAATTGTAACTAATAGAATAGTAACTATTGAATTTATATGAATCAATAGTCGATCTAAAATTAGGTTATTCTCTAATTTGTCTTCTTGTTTACAAACTTCAACAATTAAATGTCAATGTCATGTCAAAACATTTTGGACAAAATGTCAAATCGTCATTTTATTTTCATTTTGTGATCATTTGTGTTCGTGATGGTGCTTGTCTGAAACGAAATTATTTGATTGAGCGATGAATTCAATTTTGAAATAACTTGGACAAGTTTGAACATTAGTAAATAAATTAGTGCTAAACTTGTTATCTAGTCCAATAGATTATGAGTTGTAGCTAATTTATTTGTTACAATGGAGGTCTCCGGCGCTGGTATGTGACTGTCTATTTCACAATATTTTCATCTCTTGTACTGCTCACGACCACATAAACTTGTTGTTTCTGACCACAATTCTTAGAAAAAAATACATTTCACTACTGCGTCCTAACTTTTATCAGTAGCAAACTTTGCCTTTCATTACTTTATTACAATTCTGACAACAAAGGCATAATTTAGTACTTACCTACCTAATTGGTGAATTGGGGAAATCCCCAAATAGGTGAATCTATTTATTCCGAATCAATTATTATATTTTTTCCATAGAATAATTTACCTAAAATGAAATATTAACAATAATTTAACAATTTTCCTTGTCATTTATCCCAGAAAGGTTAATTTAAATGTACCTACTATGTACTCACAATATATATTTTCGCCTAAAATTTACAACTGTAAGTTAACCCCCAACTCTATAATATATTCTAATATATTATTTATAATCTCAAAAAGTAAAGGGGTCACTTTATCAATGTAAGTTTCAAATTGAGATCTAATCCCTAATTTTCTTTCAGGAAAATCTCCAAGTGCATCATTATCCTTCAGGTATAATGCTAACAATGAAGAGTTGGAGGAGCTATTCAATGCCTGTGAGGATGACCCTCCCACCCCTCAATGCGACCCCCCCTCTGTCCAGAGTGAGAACACTAGCCCTAAGAAAGGGGACAAAACTCCTTCTATCATAGACAAGTATTTCAAGTCTATGAGGTCGGAAAAACCTGCTGAGAAAGAGAAACCAGATGATGCCAAACAGGAGGCTAAAGATAAAGAGGACAGTCGTTCAAGCACACCCAAGGAGATAACATCATCTCCCATGAAAGAGTATTTAAATCGACTTGGTAAGAGAAGCACTCCGGATGTCAACCCTGATGTGAAAGAAGGCAGTAATGAGACTTGGAAGATATTTCATGATTTCAAGTTCAAAATAGCTCAGGCTGTGGAGGATATGAAGACAAGGTCCCTTGAAGGTGGGTTTTGTTGCTTAAAATTTGTTAATTTTACATTCTCATAAATAAAATGTATTTGAAAAATATACTTTAAAAATAAGATAAAAATATATATATTTAGATAAATAAGCTTTACTAATAAAAATGGACTGATGTAAATTGTCTGAATTAATATACTTAATTATTATTATGTGTCTAAAAGCTCTAAGATTGTATTTAATTTATTTTCTGCTCTAACAGAAACAAAGGAGGATAAAAAATTACCTCGAGATAATTCAATGTCAGATTCAGAAGAAAATTCAGCTATCAAAGATATTGATCAGCAAAGCGTTGGTGATACAGACAATCAGGTACCTAATTGAAGTTATGTTATAAATAAGATTCTTATCAAAGTGCAAATCTATTTCTTTATAAAATAAATAAATTAAACCAGTTTTTATGAAATCTGAATCTAAATTTATTCTGTTATAGGTTGTATAAAACTGGTTATTTTGATGCAAATAAACCTTCAAGGTCATACAAAAAAATGTTTGATGTTTCTTCTGCCAATAGGTATCTTCACTGGATAGCAGTATACAAAATCTATCAGAACTAACACAGCCAATTACAGCCAAAGCCACTGAGCGTGATCTTAGTCTTCCAGTAGAGAAAAATCATTCTGATTCCAGTGATGACACACATAAAAATTTGGGTAAGTATTTTGACTAACTAAATGATTATAACTGCCATGACATACCATGGTGGCTGCCGGTGCCATGACCATATCAGGATCCCTACTGTCAAAACTGAAAACGAAATCATCATCATCATTGGCAGCTCAAATTATAGCCCACTGCTGGGTATAAGCCTCCTCCCTCAAACGCCAAAACGAAATATTATGCATTCAACTTATGCCGGATTAAACTTGAATTTGACCACCATTGGAACATACTACCTAAGCTGAAATACGATTGTTGTCACAATTAGGTACCTATCGTTTTTAGGAGTAGGGGCTGAGACACGCATAGCAAGAGTAGCTATGATGTTGGTCTGTAATTGAATGGTCTAGTAGGGTATGTTTCTTTTACCGTCATGGTATGACATGGTATTTGTTGGCAAAAGCTTAAGACTTACTTACTTACCCTCGATCATCTATATGATTTTCTATGGACAGTTTACAGTGAAATGGCAGATGTAAGGGATTACCTCACAGACAGTCTTTTGGATGTAGAGTCAGGCATAGAGGCCTTAGAGGACACTATGGATGGCTTTGGAGATGTTACCAATCTACCTCCTACATACCAGAACAACAAGCCTTCAGAAAGCACGCCGAACAAACCACCTCCCACGCCAACAAACTTTGGCCTTCCTCCAAGCAAAACCAACTTAAAAAACAACCAGAAACTACCAGAAACTAAAACATATTTCCTAAACTTTACCATGTATTTTCTTACAATTTTTCTCATTTTAAATTACGTCTTGTTTCCAAATTCGAATGTTTGGAATGGGTTTTTGCTGGGCATTTGGTCGTTTTGTTTAGCGAGTAATGTAAAGCATTGGCTGTTGGATAACTACTTCAGTCATTGGGAACCCCAGAAGTCTAGCTTCTTCCAGTTGAAACGGAGTAGCACCTTGCCAGCCGCTTATACGATACCATCGGTGAAGGAACATCGACCTTTGAAGAAGCATGAGGTAAGAATTTGTATATTACTAGCTTACTTGCTCGCGGTTTTCTCGCGTGGTACCTACTGGATATAACATATAGCCTTATGTGCCTTATGTGTTTTTCCAGGTCACAAATTTTGTAACAAATTTCAGCCATATCCCTATACATATACATCCATACAAACTTTCGTGTTTATAATATTAGTAATTAAAATTGAAATTAAATTGGATTGGATAACTCCTTATAAAAGATATTCGAAATATTGAATTGTGATTGTGTGTAGGTAATGTTCTTTGTAATGAATGAACTTCTTTTTTTCTATTTTAGGGTTGGATTAATCACTACAGATTTCCAGATTACGATCCGTACACGTATCACATTAACAAAACAACAACAGCATTTATGAAACTTGAAGGTAATATTACATTATCTATTATGTTGATAAGAATTGATTAGTTTTCACTGTATGTGTGTATGTAGTACATTATGATTCATTCTTCACCTGTTGTTTTGAGCTTGCTTGCGTCAATGACCTTTCCAAATCACAGAGAAAACATCTTTATGAGGTTATTTAATACGTTAAACGGAGGCGAGGCAATCTATGCCACACTTAAAGAATTATGTACCTAATGCTTTAGATATTGTTGAAAAGGAGTAGGCTTACCTAGCGCCTAAATCACCTTTGGCCTTTTCTAGGTAAATGTGAGACTGACCAAGCCACGGGTTTCCTCACGATGTTCTTCTGCAGCGTTTAGAGCTTGTGTAGTCTATTGCCATATTATATGTAAAATACATTTGTACAAGTGCAAAATACATTTGTTTGTATGTTACTTATTATATACAAAGTATATTTACAAGTATTGACCTGTATTTATTGCTAGGTAAAGTTTGTAGGCCTCAAGGCCACTTCACGCTATACAGATAGTGAAAATAAATTCATGGAATCATGCCCATGTATTGTAAATAAAGAGTTGTAATGATTTGTCACACCACCTGTTGATAAGGTGATTTATGATTACACTTAGATAGCTAAGAATAAACTTCAATTTAATATTTAGGCAAGTACCGTACCTATATAAATAAATGTAGATGGTTCCGCTGATATTAACACGTTCCCTGTGCAGCTAGGATAATGAATACCTCCCCTTACTTGTAATACAAAAATCACACTCTCTTTTGCATACTGGTGTAGAGTATAAATATACTGACAAAACAAATGGTTTAGGTACACTACATAAAGTGCCTAACGTAATAAATAACGTTATTTTATTTGTATATTCTCTCCATTGATAAAAAGTGGATCTAACACTTATTTTCAAAAAGTGAGATTTACCACACCTTGTATTATGACATGGTATTTTCAGAAATAGACGTTTTCATAACTAAAACAAAATATTTATTTCAGGGTGCAATCTAAGGATCTCATATACGAGAACAAAGATAGCGAAAAGAGCGCTATGGGATGAGAAAATCGATAAAGTAATGTTCTACCAACACAGGCTGTATAATTTGGCCGGAGCGAGAGTGATATTAATGCCGAAAGGACTTGTTAAAAGGAGGTAAGATATCGATACCGGAAGTATTACTTAACGTAAGGGACATTTAGTCAAAAATGAGTCAATATAATGCAGTTAGATCTAAAATGTTGTGCTCTATTGGTGTTCTCAGAATTTTGATAATTATTATTACTATATTCCGCCTGCAATTTGCAGAGTAGCATTTATGCTCTCTAAATACTTCTAGTCATCAGACTAGGGACACTGGTTGCAGGGTATTTGAAATACAAACGTAATTATATATACATTTCCTGTGATTTTATTATTCATAGAATCAAAAGGCAAACAAAATGGCAGCTACCATTTTATAAGCCATGCTAGCATTTTTTTCACTCAGTACGATTACTTGACATCATTCTTCAGTAAAACTATGATCATCCCATTGTTGGCAAGGGAGTGCGTGAGCGTGTGTTTTACTCTTCCCTCATTTATTGTGCTAAACCCACGCACCATTAATAAACATTAATTAGTTTTAATTAAGCAGTCTTGTACTATTTTCAAACATTCAATTTTTTAAACATAACAATGAGAAAAATGTTTGTTCACTGACTAAAATAGAAAATATAATATGCTACTGAATAGTGTTATTTTACTATAACCAGTTCAAAGCTATCTAGACTTAGATAATTATTTATGCTGATAAAACAAGTACTTGTTTATATCCGTAACATGAAGTAATTATGTTGTTTTGTTTGTTCTCTAAGCTATTATTCTTAGCTTTTTTAAGTGTAGCCTGGTAGTAGTTTTGGACAGGCAACTGGGCTATGCTAATTCTTTGTGGTGGAAAGTTATCTACTTAAATAATAATGCAAAGTTATCTCGGTGGTCTTAAATAAGCCTTTGGACGTTGACCTCATAGTAAAAACGTGAGATACGCTTATCTTGCTTGTTAAGTTGTAGTAATAGACCCCCCTTATATAAATAAATAAATAAATAAAATAAATAAATATCCCTGGACATTCCACACAGCGTCATCTAGTCCCAAGCTAAGCATTATATTATATGTATTATATTCATGCTAATAAGAATGTTTATTCATGATTAAACTTGTGTGATATAATATACACAACTCAAGTAAACTTAGATAAAATACTAGCGAAATCAAATATCTTGGTGACGACGACCGTTCATGCAACACATTTTAAATCTAACAACTGAATAGGAATGGAATTTATATCGACCTTGCCCCATTTAATATAGGGTTCAAAATAAATTGCAGTAAGTTACGTCCGATGTTACAATTTCCTTCTTAAGAACTTGAGCAACTAGATAAAGGAGCTGATATTTCCGCATAGCAAAGTAAACGTAAAATTACGAAGGCCAATACACAAAGAAATAAACTTTAAGAGCAGCCAACCCGGCTTTCTTTTCATACAAACGCTCGTACGTAATTATGCCGTTGTAACAGATCTTTCTTTTAAACTTTTGGACTTATAGGTATCTTGTGCACTATATCTAGGTTTCTATACAAACTAAAAATCAAAATTTTGAGAAACAAATTCAGCATAAGCCTCCAAAAATCTGCTTTTTTGCATAAATTTTACCTGAACTTTGGCCGTTCATAATGTACTCATAAATTGTAAAAGTAAAGAAAATATTGTAATAGAAACCTCGCAAATTTTATGGAGATTCTAAATGAAAAACATTTATTTCACAAACTTGTAAGGTTTACTGATAAAAACGTATATCCTGGAACACTTTTTATAAAATTTCCGCGCACTATTTTTCGTTCAATGTTATCGCGTTCTCACTTGCTGTTAGACACTTGGCGGTGAGGTGCGCGGGGGACGAGTCGTGTGTGCGGAGTTCGGGCGGGGTGAGTGAGACGGTTGAATCATTCAATGACGAGCGCCGCGCCGCCATGCGCCATTCATATCGCCGCCCCCACCGAATAATATCGTAATCGAAAAATACAAATTTTACAGGAGAATTAAAAACCGTTTTTGGTCTATAACTTTTCAGTTAGTTAACGTAGAAAGATCGTATATATACCAAAACATAGCCTAAATTATCACAAATAATATTATATTACAGAAAAAAATCTATAATTTACCATAACGAAGATATTGTTAAAATAAATATTACCAGAATTGAAAACACATTTTTTTACTGTAATATATAACAATACCATTTTATTCGTGGAAATCGTTCGTCGACAGTGACCTGCATAGTAATAGTCAAACGCGATATTGTTGACTACAAAAATGTGATATTGATTGTTTCGGTATTGTAATGGTACCACATTATTCGGTGCTCTAATATATTGTAACAAATATCGTAAAACTGGATTACGTTCATTTTCCATGGCAAGTGAATTAAGGCAAGTGAATTAAGTAATATCCTAATACAAATGTCATCGTATGTATATGGAGATTAAATGGTTTTTTCGTTATATTTAATCAAAATACCAGAAAAAACATTGTATTTGAAATTATTTATTTATGTACTAATGCAAACTTAGTAATTTCACAATAAAAAGTATCTTATTCATAGTCTATATTAGTATTTACTCGTACGAATCGGCTGAAAAAAATTGACAAGGTGTATTTGGGCCTCCACAACAATTATTTCGATTAAAAGCACTTCTATCGTAATAGTCGATTACGATATTATTCTGTGGGGGCGGCGATATTCTCTTTGGTCAGACTCAGTGTCTGTCAGTTAGTAGGTAGATAGGTAATCATCTTCCTTGGTAGATATTGATTTTTTTTTGACAGCGCGTACTACGTGAATAACGCGAATGAGTTGTTGCATTTTATTTTTAGTGAATTCTGTTTTACATACTACATTAGTTGCTATGGACACCGATTTTGTTTGAATAAAGATTTTGTTCGATTTTATTTAAATAAAAAGTCGTTGTGTAAAATGGGTAAGTAAGTAGATTGTTTAACATAATTAAATAATTATACAAGAGCTACAGTAGGTAGCTAAGTGTTAAAAAATATCAAACCTATTTTTATTGACCACATCATCTTTATAGTACCTAGTTACCTACCTACTACAGTTTTATGTACAACCAAAGACGATTAATATCTAGAAGACAGACAAAGGCCATACACAAAATCGTAACCCGTACCAGATAGACTGGAAACTTTAAAACATCAATTTTATCCAAGAAATTTCAATTACTTACTTTCTAGTTAAAATTACCTAAAATTTTTTTTATATTGAATATTGTTGCTACCTACATTGAGATGTATTATAGAGCCACAATCAGACAAATAAAATGTAAACGCACACTACGTAGTGCGCAGAGTTTTTCTTTTTTGCGTACACGCGACTTTGAACAATAACGTCTACATTCAAATGTCATTTTAGAACATTGAATTTGCTCGCACATTTTTTGAGTGTTGTCAGCTATTAGATTGTGACTCTTTAATACATCTCAATTGGCTACCTACTACTAAGTATTGAAATTTCTTGGATAAAATTGATGTTTTAAAGTTTCCAGGCTATCTGGTACTGCGGGATCAGGGTTACGATTTTGTGTATGGCCTTTGTCTGTCTTCTAGATATTAATCGTCTTTGGTACAACTAACCAATGGAGAAGTTTCCTAAACATCAAAATTCATTTTTTTTAATTTTATTAGCAAGATCTTAACAATATCTTAACAATAATAGGTGGTGAAAGAATTTTTGGAATATCTTGAAAAATGACAAAGTTATTCAACTTTTACGGCGGCTTAAAAATAATAGAATCAAAAGGCTGAGATTTCCGCGTGTGACGTCACTCCATGCGAGACACAGATTTGTTTCAATTTAGTAGGTATGACAAAATTTCATACGATTCGCGCTTTTCTTCGCCGCGCCGAACTAAAAACATTATTCAAGCTTAGAAGTTTGTTTTTCATTTTTTCTTTTTGGACATTATGGAAGCAGGGTATAATGCTTGTTTAATATTGTAGGTACATAAAAGGCTTTACTTATACTAACTAAAAAGTGATCTTTTGATGATTTAGTTTAAAAGAATTTTAAACTATCGAATAATCGAATCGAATTTCGATTAATTAATTATTTTTACTTTTTATTTTTTTTTCTAACTAATTTTTATTTTAATTTTTTTTTTTTGTCAGATTTTGATGTTTAACTATTTGTATTGTCATTGCATACCTACTGCACACTTATTAATGATCGATGACAATACAAATAGTTAAACATGAAAATCTGACTTAACGCGTTCAGTGCTCATGACGAACATGCAGATGTTGCTTCAAAAGTGCTCCTCCTAGACTTTCCGTTGTGAGCTCAAATGAAAGACCTTCATGAGATCTACTTTTTCGATGACAGCTGTCAAACTTCAAACACCCATATCTCGAGAACTACTCGTTCTAGACTTTCCGTTGTGAGCTCAAATGAAAGACCTTCATGAGATCTACTTTTTCGATGACAGCTGTCAAACTTCAAACGCCCATATCTCGAGAACTACTCGTCCTAGACTTTCCGTTGTGAGCTCAAATGAAAGACCTTGATGAGATCTACTTTTTCGATGACAGCTGTCAAACTTAAAAAAAGTAGATTTCATGAAGGTCTTTCATTTGAGCTCACAACGGAAAGTCTAGGAGGAGCACTTTTGAAGCAACATCTGCATGTTCGTCATGAGCACTGAACGCGTTAAGTCAGATTTTCATGTTTAACTATTTGTATTGTCATCGATCATTAATAAGTGTGCAGTAGGTATGCAATGACAATACAAATAGTTAAACATCAAAATCTGACAAAAAAAAAAAAAAAAAAAAAAAATAATTAATCGAAATTCGATTCGATTATTCGATAGTTTAAAATTATTTTAAACTAAATCATCAAAAGATCACTTTTTAGTTAGTATATAATGTACAATATTAAACAAGCATATAGCATATAGTTTCCATAATGTCCAAAAAGAAAAAATGAAAAACAAACTTCTAAGCTTGAATAATGTTTTTAGTTCGGCGCGGCGCAGAAAAGCGGGAATCGTATGAAATTTTGTCATACTACATTGAAGCTAATCTGTGTCTCGCATGGAGTGACGTCACACGCGGAAATCTCAGCCTTTTGATTCTATTATTTTTAAGCCGCCGTAAAAGTTGAATAACTTTGTCATTTTCAAGATATTCCAAAAATTCTTTCACCATCTTTATTTAAATGCTTAGGACTATTTATTCACATTAAAAAAAAATAAAAGGGAAACTTCTCCATTACCTACTTATCAAGATAGGTACCACCTACCTAATACCTTTATGTAGCTAATGTCAAACTGGCAATTTTTTTCATACAACAACAAATCGATGTTTTACCTAAGTACTGATTACCTACTCCACAGATCACACTCAGCCAGATTTCCGAAAAGGTAACAAAAAGCGTTACGTCTTTCGGCTCGAATGAAAAAAAGGAATGGACTCGCAAAACAAAAAAGGAATCAAGTACCTACTGCTAGTTCATAAACAAAATAAATTATTTTATCTCTACTTTTTGTGTTTTTTTTCGATATTATTTTCATGAATAGGTAGAAGATATAAAATACTTTATTGCACACCATATTTAGGCACATAATAAAAAAAAATTATTTGTCTAAGGCCGGCTTTACACCTGTGAGTTTTACTTACGTAAGTCACTTACTAAGCGACTTACGAGATCGTTTAGACTTGTAATTTTCCAATTTACGAAAGTAGTAAAAATTACAGTAAGTCACTTACAATGAGTGTTTACACTTGAAAATTTCTCGTAAGTAGCTTAGTATAAGTGACTTACGTAAGTAAAACTCACAGGTGTAAAGCCGGCCTAATGAATACATGAATGGCTCAGAATGGTCTTTATGTCAGAAGTACCATGAATGAATGCTCGGATGGCTCACACTAGCATCCGACTGCCCGCGAGGGTGCGGCGAAAGTTCCCGAATTCCAACCGAGTGCTCAGGCCTATCGTTCGACCTAGGTCCGACCGCCCACGAGTGTGCGGCGAAAATTACCGAAAACCAACCGAGCGCTCAGGCCTAGCGTGCGACCGCCCGCGAGTGGGCGGCGAAAGTTACCGAATGCCGACCGACCGTTTAGGCGCTCTCTCTCTTTTCGCTTTGCCTCTTTTTCTAACATTGCGCTGGATGAAACGACAAGCTTTTCAGCTATGCCCGCGTCGATGAGAGACGCACTGGGTAGGCCAACCTTAAAGGTAAAGCAACCTTCTTGTTGATCGTGATGCCTAAAAAGTAGGTCAATGACCGGGTTTTCAGTGTTTTAACGCTTAATAGCATGTAATAACTGCTTATGAGACGATTCATAAAATACACTAAACTCTAACGAGATTTTGACTACCGTAATACACTTTATCGTGATACATTTATTACATAGTTTTTGGACACATATCTTTATAAGCATATTTATACGATTTATCTATTAAAATTATTATGTACATTATAGGTACATTTTAGTCTCAAGTTATTTTAGCTTGAAGTCACAACTCATAATCATTCATATTATGAATCCGTAGACTCGTTTATTTTCGACTCAAGGGCCGGTATTCAGAGACCTGACTCAAGCGTCGATTTGAACTCGGTTCAGCGGAACTCTGCTTAAGCATTGATTCGTTGCTTAAGTATCGTTTGTATTCAAGAACGTTGCTTGAGTAAATGCTCAGCTAAATCGAGTCTCAAGTGTCGATTCCTTTTTGTTTATGAATTCAGTCTGTTCTCATTTACATTTTTAATTTATTTTGTACTTCCATTCCGTTATACGCAGAAATTCAAAATGCCTGGATGAAAAATTAATGGCGACTCTCGAAAGTGAAGTAAAAATAACGTGTAACGGAACGACTTTAGAAAACTGACAAATTCATTCATTCATACGTCAGTCGTCAAGCAAGTCAATCAAATTTCAACAATCGCCAAATCGCGGGATGAAAATGTGAAATCAATGAATTTATTTTTACGCTTTGACCAAAGACAGGTAATACTGCTTGGTTATCGGCGGTAGTGCTTCTTGCCCTGGTCTGATGCATCATGTAGTGTTTGTAGACACAAACGTTGTGGAAGATAGCACCAGCACTCGTTGAAGATGACGAGACACGAAGGATCTCTCTCAACAAGCTTAGCCTGGACATGATCTAACGATTAGCTGTTTCCCGTGACTCCTATAAACTTTATTTAATACGTTTTAAATAAGTGTGTGTAAAATATTAAATAAAAACATTATGGTAGTTTTGTCAATATATTTTTTATTTTACCCCAGCCAAACCAAATGTGTTTAGGTTATGTACGTAGGTAGAATTTTCGACATAAATAAAGTAGGTAAGTAATCCTTATGAGTACCTACCTACCAAGACTAAACTAATAGTATTCTTTTATCTGTGCTAATACTAACTATAAATTCACAAGTCCTTATAACATTTGTCTGTATGAAACAGAAACAAGGTCCCCATGCATATTTTGAAGTCTTGTCTTGTGTGTCCGTTATTCTAGCATGCTTAGATGACCTCGAGAATACAACGAATCGAATATATTATCCATCTTTACTGAAAACAAAACAAAAATGCTATCTGAGTAAATGCTCAAGCGTGGTCCAGACCACTCTCAAGCATTTACTCAGATTCCTTTGAAAAATGTCAAACTCAAGCATCGATTTCATTTGATTGAGGTTTTTGAATAAGGAATTACTCAGGTGAACTCGACTCAGCTGAACTCGACTCAGCTGAACTCTGATCAGCAAAACTACTCTCAAGTAACGTTCTTGAATAAGAAACGATACTTAAATCGACGCTCAAGCACAGATCGACGCTTGAGTAAGGTCTCTGAATACCGGCCAAGGTCTCCTAATGAAATGTCTATCTGCGCATTGCGAATTTGTATAAAAAATACTACAGATACTGTAGGTAGGTACATGCAAAGCCTCCAAAAACATATTGTATCGAATTAATTTGTATTTCATTACCAAGGTTTCGATTCGTTTTACATCACATGAAGAACCTTGATTTCGTTCTTTATTTCCCAAGCAATGTCAATATCTCCACGACACTCATTTGGCTGTTACATACATGTCTTTAATATACTTTAAAACGGAAACGGAAGCTTAGTTGTGGAATACTTCTCGAATTTACTAAGAATATATCCTTGAGTATTCCAAGGCTTTGACAGTTCTATTAAAGTATTTAGCGATAAATGTTGTGTTGGGCAAGACGTCAGTTCCTACTAAACTTTTCGAAAAAAAAACAAATTTTGTTTTTTTTCGAAAAGTTATTAATACGCTAAATACTTTAATAGAACTGTCAAAGCCTTGGAATACTCAAGGATAAATGTATTTAACTAGCTTAAATACAACAATCAACAAATGAATCATCAAAACAGCGTATTTTCAATTAAATTTCCACAGGCAATGGAGCAAGAAATATCCAATCTGCGTGATTCTAAACGAAAAAGAGAAGATTCAAGTATTAGAGAAAGAGAACGCGGCTCAGGCCGAACGGAAGATATCCGAAGCTTTCGCGGAGAAGAAAAGAGAGCAGCAGCAAGAGACGGAGAGCACGGAGACCAACACTAGTCCGGAGAAGAAGAGGAAGTTCGTTTGGAGAAGAAGGGAAAAGAGGTAAGACGCTCCCGTAGTGTAGCTTACAAATAGCTTCAATATTTTATCTAAGTAATTTCTACTAATTGTTTATTATTTATTTCAGCGTATCGCACTCTGAAGGCGAAATAGGAAAGGAAGGGCTGAGGCATAGATTAGTTAGAAAAATGCATAGAGGTGAGTCTAACTTCTAGATTTATAAAATGTTATTTTAGTAACATTTTACTTAATGACAATTACGACATTATTTTACAAGATTATAACACTGGTTATAATTGTAAATGGTACTTATAGGATCAAAACTATTGTAACTCCACAGACAAGAAAACAGACAGTGTGTCGACTTGCACGGATCCCCCCACAGAGACGCAAGGGCAGGACGATAAACGAGACAAAACTGAGGAACAGTTCCCGGACGAAATGGAGCTCACTACCAGATCAGTCACCAGCACTAAGGAGGATGAGGAAGACTTTGATGAGAACGAGATTTCAAGGATCAAGGAGTTTTTGGAAGAGACGGTTAGCTTGCTTTAGTGTTTAATGTTTTATTTATTTTTAGTTTGTTTTCTTGTAATTTTCTTGTTAATAAGCACCTGACCAATCTTCCATATCTTAAGATTTCTTTTCATTCAAAGGTTGCCTGGAAGAGATCGCTTCTTAGCGATAAGGCCGCCCATTGTACATTGTTAGGTACTTAGTTTTTTCATAAGTTGTTAATTGTATCTTATTTGAGTGTACAATAAAGAATTTTCATTCATTCATTCATACTAAATAAATATCGTTGGGCATTCCACACAGTGTTATCTAGTCCCAAGCTAAGCAATTTAATTGTGTTATGTTATGGTGGTAACCAGATGACTGATACACTACATAGGTATTTTTTTTGTAAATAAATACATATTATACATAGATAACACCTAGGCTCGAGACAAATATTTGCAGGTCATGCATACATTTGCCCCTAAGCGGGGATCGAACTCGCCTACTGCGCCACACATTGTGGCAAGTATACTGATTTGCCAATGTAATGTAACTTTATAGTGAAAAATGATCTCTAAAACGATCCTGTTAATTATGACCTGTTTAGAAATTGTTGTAATTAACCTCCAACGACCTTTCGAATGTCGTCACCGAGAGGTCGTCGCACTTTACGACGTAAGGTCACTATTTTCCATAAGATATAGGTAAGTACCAAAAGGTATAAGTTGATTTGGCGATATGGTGACTTTAACTTATATTGTAGGAGCTGGATATGAGTGCAGAGGGCACTGCGGAAGGTGAATGGAGCGTCCATGTTAAAGATTCCAAGGACAAGCATTCACACCTCTATCTGTTTGCGAGGACCGGCAGGGATAAACACGAATGGTAAGCTATTGTTTATATTAACTGGTTTTGATAATAAGCCATGACGGAGGCCTTTAGGCGGCCTAAAAACTCCGTCACCAGAGTTGGCCACTTGCTCATACGAACGAACGAACTGGTGAAATCCTTATCAGATTCAATAACACACCGGCATTACAGTAAGCGCAATATAACGTGACCGGGCCGAGCTTAGGCCCTCCGGGCGGTCGCGCATTATGTACAGTCGTTACGAATGAGCTAAATAGACGTATCGACCGCACATGAATCAGAGATATTTCCGACAATTTTGACGCTACTCGCAATAACTGTATTCACGCCGGTCAACTTAGATTGCGCTTACTGTTATACCAAAGACGATTAATATCTAGAAGACAGACAAAGGCCATACACAAAATCGTAACCCGTACCAGATAGCCTGGAAACTTTAAAACATCAATTTTATCCAAGAAATTTCAATTACTTTCTAGTTAAAATTACCTAAAAAAAATTTTTATATTGAATATTGTTGCTACCTACTACTAAGTATTGAAATTTCTTGGATAAAATTGATGTTTTTAAGTTTCCAGGCTATCTGGTACTGCGGGATCAGGGTTAAGATTTTGTGTATGGCCTTTGTCTGTCTTCTAGATATTAATCATCTTTGGTTATACTGAACAAAAGTTTCGTAAATTTAGGTGTACCGACAATTATGGAATTTATCAGGAGATTCATCTGAATTCTAATCTTAATATAATACTTTGTTATTATATTCGGCACATTAAAATAGTTTAAATAGTCTTTCTTAATCTTTCGCGAAAACGTCGGAAAATAATATAAAATATGCAAATGACGCGATAAAATCCAGTATATTTGTTTAAATGTATAGTTTCAATAGTTTAGAAGAAGAATAAAATATATACAAATGTTTTAGGTTCCGTAGACTGAGCACAGCGATATCAGAAGCCAACGCTGGTTCAGTCGAATCGTCCGCGTCAGAAGACAGGTCCGAAACACCTGAAAACAAGGATGGCATTGAACTAGCTGTTTACAAGCTGTCAGAGAAAGATACCGTTTCCTTCGCTAAGAATACCGTGAGTATCTGTAACTCTTTATATTGTATCTAAACTAATTCATCACTTATCTAAATTTCCAAGTTAAGATATAAAATAAGTTAGTATGGATATATCGTCACGCATGGATGTAGATTGAAGCGCTCTGATAAATGTAGAAAATGATAGTTATCCTACAGAAATATTATATACCTATATACCTTATTCCAATCATCGACTAGACATACCTTAACCTTATTGGTTGTATTTGACACTAGCTACACCCCGCGGTGTTACCCGCGGTGAATATTTCTTGTTCCCGTGGGATCGAAAGTAGCCTCGGGATAAGTAGCCAATTTTTTTATCCAGGGTATAAGCAATCCGGGTATCAAATTTCATTCAAATCCGTCCAGCTGTTTGAGCGTGAAAGATTAACAAACATATTTACACACACAAACTTTCACCTCTATGATATTAGTGTGATTGCGCGTTCCTTCGTGAATTATGTTTTAAATTATATATAATTTCGTTTCTTATTACTTGGTTATTTACTTTCAGAATAAAACATCGGATTCAATGTCCGAGAATGTGACAATCACATCACTATCGCAACCAATGCCGCCCGACTCCGAGTCCTACGAGAAGAACTTCTGGCCTTATTTGTTTAAAATTATTCAAGTAAGTCTCTACCTTTCTACCTTCTCATAAAGTGTACTTTGATTAACTCATTACTTGTCTCTTGATGTAAATTAGTTGCGATTCAAAAGATGAATAGTAATATTCTGATGATAACAATTATATTTATTTTTACATGCATTTAGCAAACCCTAATTATTAGGGGTTTGGGCTCTTATTCTAAAACTGATAAATAAATAAATATGTAAATAAACTGTATTAGCACGAATCTTTATGTGCTGATTCAGACTGATAAGTTGTTTTTTTTTTCTCCTGGCAACAAAAAAATATATGCTATGGCAAAGTCATAATCGATCACTTTATGATTTTGGTGCCCGGACCTGCCGCTCCCGGGGCAAGTGCCCCGGTTTGCCCCACCCTAGATCCGAGCCTGCATTTAGCTAATAGTTTTCCACTATTAGTTTTAATAAAGCAAAAAGGCACTGGATCGGCGTGACTGGCGAAAGTGGGGGTAGGCCTTTGTCCCAACAATGGGACAGGATGGGCTAGTAGTAATACTCGGTCCGTTACATCTTTACTAGATGATTTATACAGCGTCAGGAGGCAAGCTTTGTCTACACTTAACGGGACACTGTAATGCCCGGGACATTGTTGAGATGGAATAGGCGTGCCCAGCACCTAAACCATCCTCTCAGCTAAGTCGGCCATATCCACAGGAAATACAATGGTCAATACGTGTGGGGCTGACTAGCCGCGGGTTTCCTCACGATGTTTTCCTTCACCGTTTAAAGTGCATATAAAGTTTTCGACACGAAAAGTCCATTGATGCACGGCCATATTAGTAGTAATAGTATTAATAAAGTTGTATAAAACAGAGGCATGAGATATCGTTAATGAAGCACACCGCAGAAATGGGCGTGATGTGCCAGATAGAGCCGACGCCGCACATGCGCTCTAAGCACAAGAAGAAGAGAAAATGTGATGTTCGTTCTTGTAATATCTATGTATTTAGTGCGTATACAGAAAGAAAGCTGGAAACTTATAAGCGCTTACCAGCTTTGGAAAATTTATGAACGCGCGCCGATAAGCACTGAACGATGCCGACAAGTTCCGACAAGCTTCAACACGCGCTGGTCAACGCTGGGCGCTGCCATTTAAAATTAATAAAAAACTGTCCGACATTTTGCTTGGTCTGCTTCAACATGCTTCCTTTGTGTAGAACGGACCAGCGTTGACAAGCGCCGGTAAGCGCTTATAAGTTTCAAGCTTTCTTTCTGTATACGGCCTTAGAGTTCTTTAAAGGAATCAGACTAATGTAATGCGGGCACCACACATTGGCTTCAACTTGGTTCCAACATTAGAATGGCCAATGGCAATGCTCCGTTTGTGTCGAATAACCGTAAACGGAGCATTGCCATTGGCCTTTCTAATGTTGGTACTTAGTTCAGCCAATGTGTGGTGCCGGCATAACAGTTTAGCATCAGCGTAATAATGTTGTATGGTAGTTAAACTTAAACAAGTCATCTTCATCTCTCTCGAATACTGAAACGCTACGCTGTAAGTGGTGCCTACCTATGACATTATTTGACGTCTGTCTATACAAAATCTGACAAGTAAGAACGTCTTAAATGGTAAACTTCTCACAAAACTAAAAACACAGCTTAATCTTGTTGTTTAAAGCTCAAATTAATCAGTAGGTACTATTTTTAGAGCCATTTCATTTATTTCAAAACAGAGCGTAAACTTATTTCAAGTACTTAAGTATTTCTTTGAGAATAGATTATTTTATTTCACTTCAATACTACAATTTATTTTCAGAGTAAAACGCCGTCTCCGGATTGCGAGTGCCGTCTCCTTCCCGCGGAAGTGACGTGGGTCAATACTGCGCTGGCCAGACTGATGTATGACGTCACGCGCGACCCGGCCATGATTGTTCGCGTCCAACATCGCATTCAGAGGAAACTCAACACGCTCAAGGTAACCATGAAACTATACTATCAAGTATAGTTTCATTTTACTTTAAAAATGTTACCGTCTCTTTCTCAAACGCAGATCACCTAATCAATGATTTACAGCCAATCTCAATAACCTATCTATCTTTGGATTAGCTTACTGTCAATAGCAATTTGACGTTTTTTGTATTGAAGAAATGTCAAATATCTACCCGCAGTAAACAAAACCAAAGATAGATAGGTTATTGAGACTAGCCGTAAATCACGTGACAGTGTCGAATTTGTTCTTAATTTGACACATATCACGTGATTTGACCATTGTTTAGTTTTATTTGGAGATGATCTGCGTTCGAGAAACCGGCTGTTAGTGACTTTAATTTGGCATTTAATAACACATAGGTATCACTTTCATAAAATATCGCAGTAAAAGATCTAGGTTTATAATTTGATCTTTTATATGGTGTATAACAGTACCTACTACTTTATCTATATCTTCCTTGTTATTACTGTTACTAAGTTTATCACGTCTCGCGCCTTGCAATCTACCCCTACCCCATTGAGATGTATTAAACAGTCACAATCTAATAGCTGACAACACTCAAAAAATGTGCGTGCTAATTCAATGTTCTACCATGACATTTGACATTTGAATGTCGACGTTATATCGTTTGTTTTAATGTTCAATGTCGCTTGTACGCAAAAAAGAAAAACTCTGCGCACTACGTAGCGTGCGCCGCGTTTTGGCGTTTACATTTTATTTGTCTGATTGTGGCTCTATAATACATCTCAATGCCCTACCCCCCTATATGTATGTTGTCAGTTGCCGTCGTTCATGTCCCCACTGGTGGTGACGGAGCTGTCGCTGGCGGGCGCGTGCCCGCTGGTGGCGCGCGTGTTCCCCGTCGCGTGCGACGCGCGCGGACTCTGGCTCGACGCCGAGCTGAGATATGACGGCGGGGCTTACATCGCGCTCTCCACACAGATCAATCTGATGAAGCTGAAAGAAAAGAGTAAGGCCGTATACAGAAAGAAAGCTTTAAACTTATAAGCGCTTACCGGCGCTTGTCGACGCTGGTCCGTTCTACACAAAGGAAGCATGTTGAAGCAGAACAAGCAAAATGTCGGACTCATCGGACGATGATTTGGCATTTTTTAAATGGCAGCGCCCAGCGTTTACCAGCGCGTGTTGAAGCTTGTCGGAACTTGTCGGCATCGTTCAGTGCTTATCGGCGCGCGTTCATAAGCTGGTAAGCGCTTATAAGTTTCCAGCTTTCTTTATGTAATATACGCACTAAGTGCTGATATATTCTATTTCACGAAGTTCGTTAGGCTTTAAATGTCATGCTCCTTGTGTGGTGCCCCACACATTGGCTTCAACTTGGTTCCAACATTGGCTACGAATAGAATGGACAATGGCAATGCTCCATTTGTGTCGAATAACCGTCCAAGATCGATCCTCACATTGGAATGTTGGAACCGACACGTTCCAATCCTCCAATGTGTGGTGCCCGCATCCATTTGAAATATTTAGCTTTAAAGAGCAAATTTTCGTTAGTGTCAAGTGTTCCAGTAACTTAATATTTGTTACATTCTAAGTGCAATGTTTGTATCATTTTCTCTTACAGATATCACATTAGAAGATCAACTGCTTGTTATAAACGAGAATGTAATTGAAAATGAAGTTAGTGGGTCGCCAACGGCGGGCAGTTGCAAGGTAAATTTTACATTGACATAAGAACCGGCTGGATTTGTTTTTGATTATGCAGCTGCTAATATAAACGCAGACAAAGTCGCTAGCTTCCTAATAAAATTGTCGTAAAATGAAAGAGGTTGACCTAGACTAAGGCCTTTATTTGTGGCACAGTGGGCGAAGGCTCGCCTGAGACGTGGAGGTTACGGGTTCGATTCCCGCCACGGGACAAATGTTTGTATTTTCTACAGATATTTGTTCTGGGTCTAGATGTTTTTCTATCTATAATATGGTATATATTTACAAATAAAAATCTAAGCAGTCATCTTTTTTTACCATAACTAAGGACGATATAGATTACGTCCTTGCCATAACACAAGCATTAAGTTGCTTAGCTTGCGACTAGATGACGCCGTGTAAAATGTCCAAGGATATTTATTTATTTTATTCATAAATATTTGTCAATTTAATATAGATTTAAACAATGTTTTTTTTACTCTTATGCCAATGAAAAGAGATATCAACTAAAAAATATCCGTTTTAGCTTAGTTATCATGTGCTTCCAGTAAAATACGAAATAACCAACTACGCTAAGTTTGATGTATTATTATTGTTGTCCTTAGAAAAAGCCAGCGATTTACGATTCAGACGTCGAGGACTCGGCGGAATCCAGCAGCGACGACGAGAGCCCGCCCGTCCAGCCGGTCGACAGCGCAGAGAACATTCCACTACAAGATACACAGTAAGTCTCAACTCACACCAAAAAAGCAGAAAAGCGGAGCGCAGTTTCGGTGTCATATTAATTTTAACTTTATTTTCATTATATAATACTTATTAATGTGTGAATCAAAAGGCTGGACGGATTTGAATGCAGTTGAAAAAAATAAAAAAAATAAACTTTTTACGCCCTAGAGGTCACTTTAGTCCCGCTTTGTAGGACTGGTTATATTGGCGTACTTTTAGAGGAAGAGAAGTGAAATACGAAAAAGTTTAATTTGTCCTGATTCTTATTATGGGTTCCAATTTATCAATATTAATAAATTATTGATATTTCAGATCAACGACAGCAGAGGGTGGATCATCAAAGAAAAAGTTTCTACGAATGGTCGATAAAATAGCTACAAATAAATACTTTCAACAGGTAACTAAGATATATCAATATTATGAGATTCATTACTAAATGAAAAATCTTACCAAAATGTTCGATTCCGGCGGGATTAGAACCCGCAATGATACATGCGATCGTCAAGCCGGGCTGCCTTACCAACTCGCCACGGAATCCCTGTTACTGCAGAATTAAATTATTGGTAAAATGATTTCAGTTTATAAAAATAAAATAAAAAATGTTTATAATGAAATATCTATTTACGTATAGTTTAACACAGTAAAAATAAAATAAAACACTATAAATTCATTCATGTTTAACTAGAAAAAACATTATGTTGTTTCCAACATTGACGCATTGCGTTTTTTAATTTGCTAACTAAGCTTGAGTTTTTTTTTTATTAAGTATTAGAAGTCGATGTCAAAACATTACTGAGAAAAATACCTCTCCCTAATCGAGCGGTTATCGGCGAGCGAAGCGAGCTACCAAATAGGACGTTTATAGGAAAAGCGTACAATCATTCAAGGGTATTTTTTAAATGATTTGAATACATCAGGTAACGGACTACAAGTACGTGAAACGTGCCATGGAGGGATTATCCAACACGGATATAAAACTGCATTTAGAAATTCATGGATTAGAAGGAAGACTCACTTTGAACTTGCCGCCGCCGCCGCACGATCGCGTTTGGATTGGGTAAGCATTTAAAGTATACCATTTTGTGTTGGCTTGTTGTTACTGTTAGGTAGCTGTATAGTTTATTCTTTATTGGGTATGTGCTAGGTATAGCAAAGTCCTTAATTTTTTTAAGATAAAAACGAGTTACTGTCACATACTCTACTTGAGAACCGTTCGAAAAAAACTTATGGTCTTAAGATTTGTCGATTATACTTAGATTGAACGAACTCTTTTTTCTTGTTACTTTTATGGCAATGAAAAGAGATAGCAACAGATTTAATATCCGTTGTAGCTAAAGTAGTTTTACTAAACCAATATGCATAAGGGTTATAAATAATCATTTCAGTTTCCGAACGAACCCGCAACTGGTGTTGAAAGCGCGCCCTGCAGTCGGCGCGAGAACTCTCCGCTTCGCGCACATCTCCAACTGGATAGAACAGAAGCTCAGCAAAGAGTTCGAGAAGGTTCTAGTGCTGCCCAATATGGAGGACATCATTATAGACGTGATGACGCCCACGCCGGTCAACTTCGAGTGAAATGAACTAAGATACTTACTACAATACAATTCCTTGGTATGGTATGGGGACTCCCTTTTCCGCATTTAGACTCAAAGGTGGTCCTTTATGCGTGGGGATGACCTGGCTCACTAGTTGTGAAGCCAGCCTAGCTCCTCCCAGAAGCGCAGAAGTTTCCTGGGGTCTTCACAGGCTTCGAGGAGCGACCTCGGATTGTTGAGGATTTTTTTTTTATAATACAATTCCTTATATTTCGAGAAGTTTCTGTACTTCACGATGCCCATGAAACGTACAAAAATATGTACAATAAGTATCCTACAGTTTTTAATAATATTTTGGAAGGTTTTAGTACCTACTCATACGGAGGACATAATTATAGACGCTATTATCCACGCTGTTGAATTTCGATTGAAATTGACAGAAATGTAACAAAATGTAATTTATAATACAATTCCTAATATTTAGAGACGTTTAAAGAAGGTTCTAGTATTTCCATTATCGAGGACATCCCAGATGTCACGCCCACCCGTGAATTTCGAGTAAAACGTACTAGGATTATATTTGGTCCTTAAATTCCTATAATCTGCCGAAATTGCGGTACATAATTATGAAATCAAACTTTGAGGTAAAAGAACAATAATGTACCTACCGATTTAAATTTGATCTAGTTTTATAAAAAGAGTTTCGAGAATTAATGGCAATATTGCAAAAACGCATGAAAACGCCCGACAAAATGCCATAATGGCTGTGCAGAAGTTTCGTTTGCGTCACTCAGATGCAGGGTAGTCAGCATTTTCATAAATAGGTATATCAAAACATCTCACTGCGATCAAGTAGTATTTTTTATCCGTAGCATTTTTACTATACATCTAGTTTTGTTATCTAGTTTAGATATTATTTTTGTAATGTGAGTAATACCTAATTATAATATAGTCTTGCTAAAGAGTGGAATAGAATTTTGGAATAGTCACTGTCGAGTATTAGTGACCTAGAGTCCATAGAACATTATACTTTCTGAGACGCGCAAAATTTTCAATCCTCTGTGGACCAGCCATGTTTAGAAATTTGTCGAGATAACATTAGCGTTTATACTTAGAATTTATAATTATAATTTTATCTTAGAACATAAAATTTGTACGTCGTAAAAGGCAAATTATGTTTATTATTTTATCGTTGGAGACATGTTGATAATTTTATTTTTTTAATGTATAGATTAACAAAAAAAGTATTTACAACGAGTTACGAAAAGTTCTTCAGTGTATTAATGAAAACAGAATCATTGTTTTGTTTTAGGATAAGTAAATTTATAATAAATAAAATGTATTTATTGTGGGTTTTAGTTAAAATTACGCATACCTACTGGTTTTGTAAATAATTTGCTACAAAAAAGATAATAGTGTATTATGTGTGTGCTGTGAAGTTTATTTAACTACCTATATTATTTATATTTTGCCCAAAATTCAGGGCTTGGGAGGATATTAGTTTATTTAATTGATATATATTTTGCAGAATATCCACATTATTTTGTTGTCAATAGTATTTTTCATCACAAATTAACCTTACAATGAAAGTTCAAATTATTTTTAATGTTGTTCTGGCTTTCCATAAGCCGTATACATATTTAACTACTAAATATACGATTAAAATACTGTTCGATTCGTTATTTTGAAATAAATCCTTAATGTCATCTAGACCACACTGGACAAATCTCACAGCAAATGAGTAATTCCATGCATTTTTGTTTGAGCTGTTATTTTACTTATTAAAATATTTTTTGGGTTTCATTGTTTCACTGTAATTATTATTAGACAATAATGCCATGATATATTACTGTTACTTTATAAATTTCAAATTTATACAAATTTATAAGAAATGTAAATAAAAAAGTATAGTTAAAATGACTATTTTGAAATTATACTCTAAATTACATGATATAATCTAAGAATACTTTTAAAATCCGTAACTATAAAATTGTCTTACGTAATCGAAATCTTTTTAAATAGTTTCGTTTTTAAATCTCTAATCTCTAAAGTTTTTTAAGTCGCACAATTAATTGGCTAAGCATCACACATTAACATATTATGAAAATAGTTATTTTGCTCTCGGTGTGCTTGTATCGTATACAGTTTATAATGTATCTATAACAAGAATTGTAATGTGTTTTACGTGTAAAATATTAGTTATTATTATTTTATAGCAAGGGTTGCGCAGATGTGTCAAATCTGATAATGAAGGCTGAATTGATGAAACGATATGGATTTATTTTATTACTGAACTGTTTGAGCATTAACTTTTGAAAAACTATCCAACTAGAAATCTGCTAATTACTCAATCAAATGGGGCTATAACCAAGTGGCGTGATTGCCGAATATATATTGGATTTGATATAATGACGTTTGAAAAATAATGGCAAGTGTCATTGGTCTTAATTTATGACGGTCCTGAAAAATATCGCTAATTGGTGACGTCATCATCATCGTGTTCATTCATTTTGGCCTATGGATAGTCCAATTTTGTCTACTACGAGTATTGAGCGTAATCCTCAATTTGTATCATGGTTGAAGACGTAGGACCCTTTAGTCTTCCATCTTCACTTGTCTACTATTGAGCGTAATCCTCAATTTGTATCATGGTTGAAGACGTAGGACCCTTTAGTCTTCCATCTTCACTTGTCTACTATTGAGCGTAATCCTCAATTTGTATCATGGTCTTCCATCTTCACGTCTTTATATAACTCCTCATCTCAAATCTTGTCATTTAAAGTCTGTATAAAGTGCGACTCTGCCACCTTTCTATTGCCTTCTTACTTCATCGGTCATAAACTCTCTCTACACGTACACGTAATTTATCTTATCCAAGAACAACTTAAATATGTTCAGTAGTAAGTGAGTCCATACGTCGAGTTGTGTGGAACTGGTAGAATGATGCTATAAGCTTGCTCACTAAATTCGGAGCCAGAGTTACATAGGTCACAATAACATAGGGCTAGGGTGGTTGGACCAATAGATGACTGATTAAGCGGAATTCAAGTTATTTGATTTTTTATCTCAACTCCTATTCAAGGAATATTTTATGTTTTTGGTTGTATACGTAGGTAGATATTTGGTGCATCAACTAGATAAACTGTTTTTACTCTGAACTATTTGTAAATAAGTTAAAATTGCAAAAATATCAAAAAAATGACTTTGGCCCTAATTGTGACCGGTTTGGAACTAATTCTGACCGAAATCGGCCCTATTTATGACCGACGAAATAAAAGGCGAAATTCTTCATAACAAGAGACTTTATTTGAAAGAAGTGGGGTTCCGTATACATAATTTTGTCTGCATATAATACCTACTAAGGTACTTATCATAATTTTAATTGCTCAATAAACAAATAACAATCAGTCTACACATATAATAATCAGTCTGCACATAATACTTACCTATCTTAATCTAATAGATGAAAAAATAACAATCAGTTTAAAAAAATAACAAAATAATCAGTCGACGAAAACATTCCATAGGAAAATGTAATTTATTTTATTTATGTATTAGAGAAAAACTATGATAGCAAGTAATGTAATGATGACAACAGTTTGTAAGGCCAACGAAATTGGTTTACTTTTGATTACGAAGAACCCTAGTAAAATTCCACAACAGTTTTATTGCAACAGTCAAAATCAGTCGGTCACAATTAGGTTTTGAGGTCCAAATTATGAACGAACAAATTTCTTCGGTCACAAATAGAGCGTTTGGAACAATAAATGACCAGCTAAAAAATAACAGCCCAAAACAACGATTTTTCTGTAATTAACCTCCGGTCATGTTTTGGTTTATAGAATTACGTATCCTAAACCATTAAGATAAACGTAAAAAATCAATAAAAAATCAAAGATACAATCTACAATATCAAAACAAAATTTGCAGGTCGGAGCTAATTCTGACCGCTCGGTCACAAATAGGATTTATGTATATTTTTTAGACCAGTAATTGAACAGTAAATTTCTCGAAAACCTTATTAAAAATTACTTATTTTCTTTGATTTTCTACTTGAGATAATAGTCATAAATGCAGGGGAACTCATAAATGGGGCCTAATTATATCAAGAAATCGGCAATCCACCATAAGCTTAAGAAACTGGTTTACTCACCTTAGCTCGTTGTCCATACAAAATGGCGATGGCCGAAACACGTCCGCACTAAATGAGGTCCTGGAGCATGACTGAGGGTCCAACGACGATGTATTAATTTTTAAAAGAGGGAACAGTGTTGCCGCTTCTAAAGAAAAAATACGCCACTACAGGGAGTACCACTCAATTCTTATAATTCGAGAAAATGTGCGTTTCGGTCATCTACTGGGGGGTGGTCATCTTTTGGTCCGACTACCCTATTCTGTAAACTCATTTTGAAAGTCGTAGAGCTAAATTCGCACTGAGATTCCAATTTCGTTTTCTGTTGAACTCGATAACGCCTGTTACGAGTGTGTATATTAATATTAAAATAGTGGTCATTCCCAAGTCTTCTTGACACTAAAGGAATTCCTTTAAAAATTACAAATGAAAGTAAGCTCGGTCACTTGAGTGAATTCGAGTTTGAATTTTAACAGGATGACTCTAAAACTTGAACTTTAAGAAATCTAACAGAACAAATCTGGCTTCGAGTGTATGGTATAGCTATAACGAATTTAGAAGTATTGATATAGCGGACATGGTTGTACTCTATGTAGACGGAAATAATATTATTTGTTGCTTGGTGCATGTTTTGTTAACTTTCTGTTCACGTAATCTTTTATGAAAATAATCATTAATTTCCATACAATCTGGCAAAATATTATTTGGCAGTCAAGGCACTACATATCAGAAAGTATAAAATACGTACCTGTTTGTATTCATATTTAAATGTTGTAATACATTGTGTGTACTTTAGAAATCGTTTTGACATAGAAATGTATTTTCGTATCACCTACCTTCACCATTCTTTTGGTGCCTTCGATAAAAGACAATATAATCATCTTTCAATATAAACGGCTGGATGATGCTGTGTGAAATATCCACAAAAACTAGTATTAATATATTCAAATTTAAACAGTTGTCATCATCATTCTGTGCTGGCGATTACTCCATAGATGTTACATTTAAATATAACGTACTAGCCTATTTTTTGTTTTGTTATATTTATTTTATTAAAGAATGTTTTATTTTCCAATTCTAACCAATATCACTTAGTGATTATTAGCTCACAAAGTGTACCAAATAACAAAATGTCTTTTGTATATAGTTTATGAAATTATAAAGTGTTTTTATGTGATATTATGTATAGTTAAGAGTTAAACCGTGCCGAGTAGTTTTTCTATGTGGTATCCGTTGTGATTTTTCAAATAAATGAATTGCTATAATAAATACAAGTTCTTTTTAAAATACACTCGTGAGCAAAAAAATCGACTCAGGCGTCACATCTGCAGTCGCAAGTCACTGGCAAAAAAACTGAAAGCAAAAATATTTTTTTCTTAGTAAAATCTTAAAGCTGCTAGTGTTAGCTTCAAAATGATATAAAATATTGTAATTTTTCTTGCTCACACAACCCAATAACATGTTGTGATTAGTAACCACTCTTTTTACGCTTGTTTACAATAGTGCTAATTAAGGGTTACTGACCCACATAAAAGGTTATCTACCTGACTTATCCTTATCAGTTAGCCGTCAAACGTCAACCGATACACATCTCTGTTATCAACAAACAAGAATTCTACCTGAAAATGGACACAACAAGTGATGAAGCTGCTCAAGCGGTCACCCTATTGCGACAAGGCCAGAGTCAGCGAGAAGTGGCACGTGCGCTTAACATGAGCCAGTCTGCTGTTTCTAGAGTTTACCGTCGTTACCAGGAGACTGGTAGCTTTAATCGAAGACAGGGTTCCGGAAGAAAAAGGTGCACATCGGAGAGAGATGACCGATTCATTGTCAGCACATCGCTGAGAAATCGGGCCCTCACTGGCGTTCAAGTCCAACAAAACCTCAGAGAAACGCGAGGAGTGGCTGTGAGTGGCTGGACAGTTAGAAGACGACTTAAGGCAGCTAGCCTTGAGCCAAAAAGGCCAGCTACTGGCCCCAAATTAACCCCAGCCCACCGAGCAGCCCGCCTACGATTTGCCAGAGAACACGTTGATTGGACTGACGCACAATGGAGCACCATTCTCTTCTCAGACGAAAGCAGAGTGTGCTTGCATGGTAGTGACAGAAGAGGACGAGTCTACAGAAGACCTGGAGAAAGATTCGCACAGTGCTGCATCAAAGAAAATGTGGCTTTTGGAGGAGGATCGTGGATGGTGTGGGCGGGTATTTCAATGGAGGCAAAAACCGAGTTGGTTTTTATTGAAACTGGCGGTCGAATGGGAGGATTGACGGCGAACCGATACATCGAAGAGATTTTAGAGGATCACGTCGTTCCCTACGCCGGTTTTATCGGCGAAAACTTCGTCTTAATGCACGACAATGCCCGTCCACATACAGCAAGTTCCGTCCGGCAGTATTTACAGGAGGTCGCAATTGCCGCTATGGACTGGCCAGCGCGTAGCCCGGACTTAAATCCTATAGAGCATTTGTGGGATGAACTTAAAAGAAATGTTCGGGCTAGAAATCCTGCACCAGACACAAAATCGGACCTCAAAGCGGCGCTAATTGAAGAATGGAATAGCATCGGACAAGATCGAGTAAAGAAACTTATTCGATCCATGAAGAAGCGATTGGAAGCTGTTATTAGGGCCAGGGGGGGCAACACTAAATATTAAAAAGATAATTTCAATTAAATTATTGTTATAACGAATTTCAGCTGGTATTTTCTTTACTGTAAATTATAGCCTTATTCATTGCTCAAGACTCTTTCTGATTCAATATTTTTTCTCGGCCAAAAAAGTTTTTTTAGTAACAACGTAGACCACTCATTTTAAAGCTAAAACTAGTAGCTTTGAGATGTTGAAATCAGAAATAGAATAAAAGCTTCAGATTTTTTGCTAGAGCTTTTCAAGCGCAAGCGTGTGTCCTGAGTCGATTTTTTTGCTCACGAGTGTACTTCTATTAAATCGGATTCACCCTATCAGGACAGAATATAAATTAAATAAAACAGAATGATAATTTGTAAAGTATTTATTTAAAATTTTGTTCTTATCAGGGATAATAAAATGTTTATAAAACACTCATAGTATGAAACGCTAAGTATAGTTATATTCATATGTACAATATCTTTAAGGCACTTCAATATATCATCTCGTTGTATACTATATCACATTGATAACTAACTAATATAGTATTTTTACAATATATTACTAAGCATTCACATTTTTAATATACTATGGTAGGTAAATGTCTTTTATATTTTATTTACATTCTACAATAACTAACATTTGCATTATTTTGATATATTAATCTGATTTATGTTTTATTATTGGAAGCACATACTGTTCTAGCACCATTTAAAGAAATATTCTATATATTTTCTAAGAACTTTATATTCTAGAAAAGTTTTAACACTGATCCAAAATCATGTGAAATTTTGAACAATAAGTACCTAGCAGGTTTTACAAATTATTATAATATTTGCACTGGTTATAAACAAAATGTTTCAATATTGTATGTAAAAGTGTGCATTTACATTCACGAAAGGGCTCAGTTTTATCGTATACCGTTTGGTGCTGGTTATTATATTGCTACAAATAGGTAATTCATTTTCTTAAAAATATATGTACATAGGTGAGATCAACCTTACATCTATGAAGATCTTAAAGATTTTGGCACTCTGGTCCACATTTCTCGTAACTATACTAACTATTTACAATACTCTTTTTACAAATTTGCAAATACTTTATTAACAAATTATGGCAAGCAATAAAATAGGATTTGACTAATCCTTGGAAGCAGAATATAAATTTAGTTTTATGATTTCTATACTGTTCTTGTACAAAACAATAGCATTTGGAAACCATCGTTAGCAAGTAGGTAGGTACCTACATCCTAATAAAATATTAAAGTCTGTATCGGTCTACATCACAATCACAAGGTGTTGTTGATGCCACAGACACAATAAGAGTTCCATAATCTTGATACACTCTCAACTTGTCTTGTCATAATTCTCACATCAAATAAAATTCCGCACTACACTGACAACAGATACACAACCCATGTGATAACCGAATATCTTGAATCCTTCTCCATCAATGTTGCAACAGACAGTGTCCAACTGGACCCAGTTTTTGATTCTCGGGGCACAGACCAGGGTCTCCCGAGCCGTCGCTTAGCCATCATGACTATCAATGTTGCAACAGACAATGCGCGGTGCCATCAGCGTTCCTCCTCTCAACCAGTTGGACCCAGTCTTCGATCCTCGGGGCACAGACCAGGGCGTACCTCCCGAGCCGTCGCCTAGCCATGACTAGGAACTCTCCCGCGCCGGCCGAAGCCCCGCAGATGGACGACACGTGAACATGCGCGTGAAGACTTCGGACCTTCCGCCGTCTGTGGCGGTGCGAGGTGCGTTCTAGTGTGTTGTCTATGTCATACCTGTGGATGGATGTTGAATTAGAACCTTCGAATGTTAGGAACAAAAGAATTGAATGTTAGGGAAGATCGGTAAATCCCTGGAAATAGGATTCTGGAAAAAAATAGTGTTTTTGTATTTCCTTTTTGTATTTGGACAGAATTTGAATCTGTTCACAGGTATATTGAGCATACGAGTGTATGGTACGATCTGTGTATGGGTGGTATTACATTTATCAAATATCTTGGTCCAATGTAAATTTGATCAAAGAAATTGGACGACTTCATCAAAAGAAATTGGACGAATTCTTCTTCTTCTTTCTTCTGAGATCGTCATTGAAAGGTCAAGCAAGAAAGATTCAATTAAAAAAAAACGGAAAATATTGGCTATTTGACACTGTTTCTAAAAATGCTTTCTGCTGTTTTATGTTGTAAACAGCACCATATTCACTATTAACTTCTATAAGATATTAGTAGGCCTAGTCCCTCAGATCACAGACCACCACAGTAGCAGCTAATTATGTCAATACCTACACTACCTCCCTATTTGTATTGGCCGGCAATGCCTTAGACAGGTGGTCTTACACAAATTAACACACTTTTGCATTTCTTAATATGGCTGCCGATAATGTGTGATATTGCCAAGTAAGAGTGTGTCACCTTCGTGAAGACTGATTAGTCTCGCGTCTAAATTTTATAGACATGAGCAATTTATTTGCGATGTTCACGGTTCGTGTTTTTTTTTGGTAACTGTAATTGCTACCCCAGTACCCACGTATTACAGTGTTTTTTTCTGTAGACTGTGCTATATCTTTTTGATCACTGTTCGTGATAGTAAGAATCTGGAGTCGGAACAAGTTTGTTATCAGTTTCTTGGCCACCATAAAGAGGACATATACCAAGCTGTCTGTTTAAATTGACTAGGCACTAGATATTATCAAAAACAAACAAGGAAAACGCGAGACTTTTGGAGTGTAATAGTTTTTGTGGTTTTTCTGAGAACTTTATTTCTTTTGAAGCACATGTCGTAGATTGTAGCTACATCGTCCGTCATGGCTCTTTAGTTTTCGTCTTAAGTACCTACCTATGTAGCAAGTTTGTGTTTCAATTACGCCAATTTCAACAAGTGGATCGGATTAGATAATCCTTAGAATAGATGTTGTGAGTTGTAACCTGGATTATCATATTATTACCTACCTACATCTATATCCTTTTTAAAATGTTGGAAAACGAATGGTCGTCTATAAAGATGTATAAGTATAATAAAGATTTTACTGTATAAATTTGTTCTTACCTATAATATTGACTGTCTTCTAGGTCGGGTGCCTCCCTAGAGTCGGCTTCATTGGTGGCTCGGATGAGCTTTGTTAACCGGAGAGTGAGTTGTGTCGTGTCCAAGTCTTCACGGTTCTCAGTCCCAACGAACTCACCTCGAGACACTGGGAAAAAGAATAATTTGGTTAGCAAACAAAAAACTCATCTATTATGTAATGTAAATAATAATATCGTCTTCCATATGATGGAGAGTAACCGGTAATTTGAACGTCATAAAGACCTGGCATATAATTTCAAACAGTTTATCAAGCGCTGATTTAGGAACCGAAACAATAGGTTGTTCGGAAAAAAATATAGAGCTATTATTTCTCAGATCCGCATTCGTGGCGACAATACTAAAAGCATTTATTTCTTATGTAGATTAGATATTAATCATTCTGTCGCCATTGTTCCCTCAGAGCTTTTTGTCCGATTCGTGAGTAAGCGCAAAATGTAACCGTATTTTTTCTCCGCTAGTCTTTTGTTTGAGATAGATAAGTGAATAGTGAAGGCTTTAGTAAACGGTCATCAACCTGGCTCCGAACGCCGATAATTACAGAGAAGGTTCGGCTAACGAGGGATCACGCCTATCCCAACCTTCATTCCGAGTTCCAGACAAATGTTAATTTCGTTAGCACCAATACGAGAGGTAATTAAAAGAGGGATCTATTGAAATTTATTTGGTTATCATTTTATAGGGTTTGATGGGTCTATACCAAATTATGGATGGTTTGTTATTGATTTTAGTAACTTGATTTTTATTTTAGTGAAGGTAAAACTTGTATTCGTTCTAGTTTTGTTTTCGTAAGGAGTCACGCCGGTTGAGAAATAAAATATCAATAAATTATATAGCATGACAAACAAAAAAATTCAATGATACGTGGTAGAGGCGGCTAATAACCCAGGCAAATAGGGGCCGCCGCCCACGGCTCCGCGGGGCGCTCGAGTACGTCGCACAGTGACATAACTCCTCGACTATTATAATTTATCAAAGAAAAACTTGAACATTAGCTCCCCGCCGCGTCGCGTGCCGTCCCTATACTAGTCTGTCCGGTATCGGTCGTCAACTCACTCGTCATGCCCGTAAATTGAATCTAAACAGGCATGCTCCATCTCCTATGCGAGCTTCCGTGAGTCATGACCGGAATGAATCTGCAATCTCAGCTCATAACTGGCGACCACTTAGCGGTATGCCGCAAAAGGCACAGCCGGACAATAGGAACAATTAGCAGATAACATTTTTACTTTTTGCCCATTTTGAAATATTCGCATAAAAGGTTCTCAGAATGATAAAAGGTTGCGCTTGCGCGAATACTTTGTGTTTACGCTGGAGATAATTAGGTTTATTCCGGTAAAATGAGGTTTATTTAATTTGAGGCGCGAGGGAATCTCGATTATGGCGACAAATTGGCGTGCGGTGGCGCGGGCGGCGGGCTCACCGTCTATTAACATTCAGGGACGCCGCTTCTGGTTTTCTACTTACTTATTACTGGGTGTAATAGCGGGCGGGTCTAATGACGTTCTGTATAACTTAGATATAATATAAGAGGCTCACCGAGGTCACTCGTGCAGAATGCGAGCTCCAGCTCGGACTCGGTGCAAGGCTTGCAGTCCGCAGTATTGGGGTCATAATGTCTGCTCTGCAACGGTTTAGCTTCATATTTAAATGTTGCCACTCGTTTTCTTGTCCCTTCTTCTGGCTCAGCTTCGACGTACAGCGCGGCGCGACCGCGTCTGCTGCGGAAGCAGCGAAGCTCGCGAGGATCTCCGTCGTTTGGGGCGTACAGTGGTACCAAACGCTTCGCTCCTTCCACGAAGATTCGTGCGGGGAAGCGTTCCGCCACGTCTGAACAAATATAAATATTTTAAATTACCAAGAAAATATGAACTCGTAGGGTATAATTATGAAATAATGATGCAGTAATTTGACAGGCCAATTATTTCAATTGTCTCTATTACCTGAGTCATTAAGCTGCAGCGTATGGAAGAGATCGGGCGGGTCCGGGCGCCTGATGACTCGTATGCACACTTTGAAGTCCCTCTCCCCGGCGGGCAGCGGCGGCCCGAAGAGCAGCCGCAGTGCGCCCCGCGGGTACAGCCAGGACACGCTGCCCTCGCGGCATCGCAGGTACACCGGGGTCACGCCACGCTCACTATTCGACGATAGACCACTGTAACCAACAAACAGATCTGTTAGGTATGATTGAAGATTAAGGGACAACCTTTAGATACAGACCAGCGTACAAAAATTTGGTATAACTCATAATTTCATAAAAAGCGATGGAAGTGACACATCAAGCTCGTGAACACAGAGAACATAATCTAGATAGAGTAATTTCGGTCGGATGAAACGTGCAGCTATTCTAATTAATATAGCGCTGTGACGATAATAAGATCTTTATCATATTTGAACAATTTGATTGCCCCGCGATTGGCTCCCGATACTATACCGGAGCCATTAATTAAAGAAGAAAGCTCATTTCGTATTCAGTGCCCGCCGCGACACTGTGTAACCGGCTCCAATAAAAATACTAAAAATATTTTCAAATTGCTACCGCTCACGAGTCAATACGCCTTTATGGGACCACTTTTGTATCAGTCGTTTTATTGTTCGGGCTATACACGTTCGAATAAATGTTTTTACAAACATTACAACTGATTCTTCGCCTTTTATAGTAACGTGCAATAACATTAGATTAGTAATGACCGTCTCGTCGCGCCTTAGCGGTTGCGGCCGAGGCCGTGGCACGAGCTGAAGGTGTCATTTTCCAAGATATCTTGAAGTGCTCCCATAAACAAGCCGGAGAGCGGACAATTGTATCTGCGATCGAAGGCACGTGGGCCGCGATTCTGGAGTAGCGCCCACGCCAGCCCACGGCGAGACAGAAACACACGACATAAAGAAAATATACGACACATAGCACTATAAAAGATGCCACGTTGAGATTTTACAGGGCCTAAAGCCGTAGCAATAAAACGAAGGCGAGGCTTTTATGTTAAAACGTATTGTATGTGTGGCCGCGCCTGACGCCTTTTATCAACCGCTGCGAGCGTCGACAGCCTTGTCTCGTCTCCTCTGCTCATATCAGTGCGGCTTCACGAGTGCGCTGACATTAAATTTAAGTGTTTTGGGCATTAGCCATCTCCACTGATGGAACACAGAGATTATCCGTAAGCAATAAGAAACAGTGACCGCAACAAAAGACAACACAGAAACATGTTTTCACTCATAATTTCAAATTTTAACCAACATTTGTTAAGGTTTTATTAGTATTATAAAAATAAACCTCTCTCCTTTGTGGGTGTATAATATTGTGTAATCACCGATGATAAAATGTTTAACATACTTCAACCATTTATTAATCAATGGGTACCTATCCCAAAAGTTGGTAAGCCTGGTATTCAGTCGCGTCATTTCCTAGTCATTGAGGACTTTCCTAATCCTCACTAATGGTGATGTTGAATAACGTTGGCGCAGTAAATTACGAGCTAATGGAACAAGTGTGGGCCCAGTAGGTATGTGGTGCACGTGGACTACCCTTGTCAGGGGTGAACAACCTTTCTGTAGAGGGTTATTCTACCTGATGCATATTGTTTGGCTTCTAAGCTTCTAAGATGTCCGCCAAGAGAAAAAAGTAGCTAAATACTTGCTCTCGTTGGAAGGAAAAAAGTAACTATTGTTTTTTGGAAATATTTATATATTAGCTACTTCAGATGAGCTAGCTTAACTCGGTTCTTTATAGTTTTAGTTTTTTTTTATATTTGGGTTTCTTATTTTTATTATTGTAAGTAGTTAATTATTTATTATTTTACAGTGTTAAACCACACTTAGGTATTGGAAATTTCATTATAAATGAAAAATCTTACTAAAAGTTAAAGGCTCCGGCAGGATTCGAACCTGCGTAGATACAAGCGATCGCTCTTAAGCCGAGCTGCCTGACCACTAGGCTACGGACCCTCTAAGCCGAGGCCTGAAACTATTAGTAAGATGATTTTGTATCGGTTAAAGCACCGATGAGCGCCATCTACAGGGATATTAGAATATCACCTGCTCATTGATTGAAGTTGCATTCAACACAAATGACCAGAGATGTCGCTACGCTAATTTGAATTTTTTTATAATGAAAGAATCATGGCAGTTGTTTATGCCGACTTTCAAGAGCGTCTTAAAAAATCTTCATTTTCAAGTAGATTTATAATTATTTTTAAGGTTTTTACCGATATTTATGTATTCTAATAAACCCACATTAAAAAATCATAATAAAAAGTTATGAAAATGTAATTTTTCTTCTACACTGCAATATTAGTGTTGCCAATATAAAAGCCCCTTAGATCTATCAGAAGTTTTTGCTATTAAATGGCCCTTTTCAATTTGTGGTATTTTGATTTGATATTTTGTAGTAAGTTAATTATTATAATTAAATCATGTAAAGAAATTCAAAATTAATGTAAATTAAAATATTATTTACAGAAAATACTTCTATGTAAAGCACCATAATAGTAAAAGTTATAATTAAAAAATTGGCAATACCCATTCGACGTTTTCAATGTCATGTCAAAGATCATGTGTCATGTCATTGTCATGTTCTATTTTGGCTAGATATTAGGATGTTCTGTGGCGATGTTACGAACATAATTCATAAAAAACTACTTTTTAAAGTACTGATTTATTTGTAACGTCGGTGTATATAAATATTTTTTTTGATGATATGGTTTTAACGACTTCTGTGGATTGTGTATATATTTTTTTTACACTAAGACGCGAGATTTTTATGTGAGCTAAAACAATGTATGCCGAACTGCCATTGTTCTTTCCAATACCTAAGTGTGGTTTAACACTGTAAAATAATAAATAATTTATAGAATTAGCGTAGCGACATCTCTGGTCATTTGTGTTGAATGCAACTTCAATCAATGAGCAGGTGATATTCTAATATCCCTGTAGATGGCGCTCATCGGTGCTTTAACCGATACAAAATCATCTTACTAATAGTTTCAGGCCTCGGCTTAGAGGGTCCGTAGCCTAGTGGTCAGGCAGCTCGGCTTAAGAGCGATCGCTTGTATCTACGCAGGTTCGAATCCTGCCGGAGCCTTTAACTTTTAGTAAGATTTTTCATTTATAATGAAATTTGTAAGTAGTTGTTGTTGTGTTGATAAATGTTGCTAACGCCTGCCTACCTTAAAAGCACAAGTAAAAGATAATGAACGCGCGCAAAGCCAAACACACAAAAACGGTCCATTATAAAAACCACACACTTTTTGTTTCCAAACATAGATTTTGGACAAAAAATACAGGGTGTTAACTGTAACGAGTTGTAACATTTTGTTTTCATGGTGGCAACGTTTTTGCATGCTTACCTACATTTTTTTACTCATCGTCTCTACTTTAACTAATTAATTAACTACTTCGGTAAAAACATGCTCAATATTCAATTAGTAAACTTAACGATCAATCACGAAATAAGATCCATGGCGTACAATACAATAAATCAGTGATTAATTATTTTTAATGAGTTTTTACTAGTTTCAATAAGATAGTAAGTAATAAAAGCTCAATGTGTAATGTAAGTAGGTATAACAGAAAGCTGATGCTAAAAATACACTATTATTATTATTATGTCACTGTTTTGATAAAAGCTCGAGCAATCGTGATCCATTATGAACAGAACGTCCCGGAGATTATCATCGGCAGATTCAAATTGAAGCAATCCCGGCCATTACGAAGCAAATGACGAAGCCCGATACCGGACTAAAAGCCGCTAATGTACTCAGAGTCACCCTTCGACACATCTCCGCACTCTGTCACACGCATACAACAACTAATGTTATGTCCCTTTCCAATGAATTTGAAGAATCACCGCTAAAATGCTGTCACGCGCGCTACCCAATTAGGACTGAAGGTTTTTATTTTTGTTGTTTGACAAGAAATACCTAGGACGCAAGGCAATTTGCGGTTTTGATCGTATAAGCTAGAGGTACGTAACAAAACACAATACAACTCAACTCCGGCGCAGCTTTTATGATAGCCACAAACTTTGAAGAATATCTAAAGTCCAATAGTTTTTATTATAGTGTTTAGAACATTATTACCGTACAATAAATTTCAAATTTTAACATATTCATGATAATACGCCGAATGGACTCTGGACATTACCGTTCCATTAGGATTGTTTCTAGGAAAGGTCATAAATACTAGCAGGTTATGTTAATAAGTAACGTCTAGATTTTTTTTATTGGTTTTTTAGAACATTTTCTAGTTTCCAATCAATGAATTAATACAACATAATCGGTTAACTTTAGGTACAAAGACTTGATTTTTTCCTTTTCAACCAACATACTTACATAATTAGAGGTAATTACGAACCTGTTTAAATATTCAAATGGAATTTACCTGAATAATAAATAAATAACCTGATGTTTTATCTAAAAACTATTTAATTTGTTTTTCCAAAAATTATTATTTAATATTAAATGTGAACAGTCTAGGCATTGTAAGCAAGAGAATATGTTTTTGGAAAAATCATATACCTAATTTTACGCCTAAGTGTTGCTTAGAAAGTGCATGATAACAAGTCCCATAAAGCGTTATCACGACACCATATCATCAGCATAATAAAATAAATGTTTTCTACGAAGAGAATCTTTTCTCCAAACTTGGCGCTCAGATAACAATGTCGCGTGCGTGCGTATACTTCTCTATCTCCACCTCTAGGTTTATACCAATAGGGTTGTCAAAGTGTTCTTTGAGTTACTTTATCTCCGAGTTGAAAAGTTACAAACCGCAAACGCATAGCGGGCTAACAGTCACATTACATACAAGCTAGAGAGTAAAATGAGCGCTAGACTCTTACATTCAATAAACTAAAGCAGTGCAGTGCAGTTAGTCTACTAGTTTTCTCGAAAATAGTGATGTTAATTCAATACTTAGGTATCCATTATAGTTTAATAACAAGTCTGGGCAGAAATAAACATTCAAGAGTTATTTTCTGTCAATTTGGTCCTATTTCTATATCATTGCTTAAATTCAATACTTACATATAATAATTATATATGTATATTACATACAATGTGGGTAGCCCTGAACGTGACACAAAAGCCCGCTTGCCCACGCGCATGCCCGTGCATTGTCATAACGCGCTTGTCCATTTATACTATAAGACTGGTTTTTGTTAACTTTTGAATCAAATAAATAAGATTATTAAGCTCCATTCTAATTGGAACGTAAAAATAATTTTCGTAGCATGTCTACGAAGCTCTACGAAAGTCATGAAATGACTTATTTATGAATACCTATAATATAGCTAGTGTCATTCTGAAATAGAAGATATATAAATAATAACAAGAAATTAGACAGATTTTAATATTTATAAATTAAACTGAATAATTTTAGCATTTTCATTAGCCTTTGTTCGCCCGACTTTCTCTTAATACAGCTTTCATTCTAAGCTCCAATAAGGAGTGGAAACACGCTCAAGGCATTGTGTCGCGCGCGATCGAGTTGCTCTTGCTCTTGTCAAACACTCACACAAACAACCAAGATTTATAAGCTTTCAAGCTCACCCACACAGGTCCCCCTTAAGCTACGCGTCCACTGGGTCGGAATCGGAACATACGGAAGAAAAGGTTTTGTTGCTATAGGTACAGCGGCGTGGGTCGGCGTATACTGGATCGGAATATCTCCACCAGAGACCAACATTCGGCTGCTATTTTGACCCAGTGGATGCCTTGCTTTGACCGCACAAAGGCTGTTCTCGGTTCGTTTTTTGTTTCTAGGTCAGATCTGAGCTCGCGCGGATAGATTATGGAGCCTAAGCAATTCCGTGATCTACTTCGACCAACTATGTAGTTTGTTAAACAAACAGTGATATAATTGGTTACATTTTGCTGTGTATGCGTCTATGCCGAATACATTTTGTTGAAATTGGCGTGACCGGTTAAATACACTGACCTTTAGTTTTGTTTTTACTATAACTATAATTACAAGTCGTTATAGTAAGTTTATTTTAAATAAATCGGATAAGCAAACTTACTAAAACTCACCACTTTTATAATAGTCTTGGATATTGGCCTCAATAATATATTAGAAAATCGAGCTTTCTCTATCTGGTGCTATTGAATTTATATAGAGGAAAAGTGGATCAGAACTGGGTTTTATTGACCGGAAAAAGTGCTTTCAATTTATGAAATGGACTTCATTTTTATAGATAGCTATAAATAGGAAATTAGAAAACCTAATTGATGAAGGATGCCTTTAGGCGGTCTAAAAATCAGAATCAGCTCTTACAACTAAACAGTCTCTATGATCATTTTAGTTAAATTAGGTAGGTACACAACTATAGAAATAAGGATTATCAAAATTCAAAGCTGTAAAGGATTTCCGTGAAACAATGGCTGTCTCGGACAATGGTCGAGCGGACGCTCCGGGCGTCGCACGTGCGTCCCACTGTATTCATACCAATAAGATACTGGGACCATTCTTACAATAAAAATATAATATTATGATCTTCGAAATGTCCAACCATTCAAATTTTCAAGCCGATACAAAGCTAAATCAAATTACTCCGAGCGAAAATACGATAATACCAACTAGGAGTTTATTTATTTATGCACGTAAAACTACAGAATACATAAACCGAATCAAACAACAAACGTTGGAAAGCCAATCTATTATAGTAGACATCGTAGACGCATTACCATTATGATTTATTAGATATCCTCAGCTTACCTCTCTTTCATTGAATATTATGGTAAATGCAGTTAAGCCGGAAACGATTTGGAGCTTCAATAATGGCCTGACTTGAATCCAGCGTAGTCTGGAGTAGTAATTGACGTAGGCAGACCTAGGAAGTACCTACTGAGAAGCGATTCTTTGATCTAATCTAAAGTACGCATAGATGCTTCAGACAACGAGTGGAAAATTTAGAGTTATATCCATCGGTGGTTAGATCCCGAGCTCGTATCATTACTTGCTTATGCAACAAGAGATGGTTTGCGCGCTATCATAGTTTGATCGTAGGTGCGTCGGTAAGTTTATATGCGGACGTATTTTGTGCAATTGTGGCGCATACATCGCTCGCTCGAGTCTAAGCTCGTAAATATGAAATGGTTACTTCGCTGCATTACGCTCTGTTCTGTTTCTATTTAGTCGTAGAACTGCAATAGTACCTACGTTTATAGGTTTATTGTATATATTTCCTCTTGATTGTATAATGATGGAGCGTGCGGAGCTCGCGTGGGTGACCCTCTGTCACCGCGCAGATACGGAGGTAATTGACGCTCAGCACCTCGAAACTTGTGAAAGAATCATACGATTTGAAAGATAACTTTAATTATGAAATGTTATCTATAACTACCTACTAGTGTATTATATAATCTGTGCTATAACTAAATAGTGTTACGTTTTTGTGTCCCTTTCCTTGCAGTTGAGTTGTGTACCTATAATATAAATGCAATTACGAAATGATTTACTTACTGTATCGTCGACTACTTGAAATTTGTGTGACGATTATTTTATTTACCTACTTATACACCAATTTTTCGTGATAAATGATTAAAAATAAAATAACTTTGAATATAATCTCACGCAAAAAGCATCAAGCCGATTTAAAAAGCGCTCACATTCACATGTGTAACAAATCATTAATATCTGGTTCTTAGAAGCTCGTGAGTATTTTGTGTTTCTATATACCTACTTCAAGTAGGTATACGGATACATCTGCAAACATTGTGAAGTGCCCAATCAGTGCTGAGTCGGGGATGCTAACTAGCTACATAAACAAGCATGACAATGATTACATACCAGTCGGAGGCCGTGACTAAACCACTTGCTGTCAGTGTGCTACATGCTACATATTTACCAGTTATGGCCGATGCGAGGGTAACTGTCCACCTGCTGTAGATATGACTATAGGTAATTAAGTGTAACCTATATATACCTTATAGGTAAGTAGAAATAGGTCGCTTGTATGTACTACGTCTATTGGTAGTCTTGTTGCAACAAAATCTACAATTCATTCCAAAAAATAATCAAAAGAGATTTAAGGCTGAAGCTGACTCCACAAATATTTTTTTTAATGGTGTTTAATATTAAGCAGTTTAGAGATACTAAAGCCAATGTATCTAACTGAACGTATGCTCATAAATCGTGGATGAAATAAAAAATAATATTTCTTTTTACGACAATATTTGGGGCCATGAATTAAGCTGAGTGCGCACATGCGAGGCTCGCCGCCTACGTCAGCATCGGCGCCAGCGCAGCACATGTTCCCAAATGCTGACAGACACTGTAAATAATACGCTCCATTCAAAACAGCCGAACTGCTGACCTTTGAGGAAAAAACTAGCAATGACATTTTCAAGTGGCTCTAATAAATTGGCATGCAAAACATTTTTTGGAAATATTCGATGTAGGTAAAGTCATAAAAACAATAATGTGACAATTACTTAGGTATTCCACAGGCTTTCGTGTTTAGATGCGTATAATAACCTCTTAAATGCGAACACTTGAATGTTTTACTTTTTAATACTGAAATAGCAATTTAATGCAGCTGTAAAAAGAAAACAACGAAAATGTTTATGAGACAAAGCTGGCGAGCGAGCACCAACCACTTCAATTACGTGTAATTTTGTAAGTAGGTATGTAATTATGAAAGCCTGCGGCGACATTGCGTTGTTTCTAGTGCATAGTGCATACCAACCCTTTAGACTCATTTGATCTAAATATAATCATTGTCCTGTGCCAGCACGCAAGATTTTTTGCGATGCTGATAGTATGATCAATTTGCGCAGAATAAAATTATCATGCACGAGAACAGAAATATTTTACAATGTAATGCGGTTAATTCGACCAACACACATATCTTAATATAATGTTTATATTGGACGTACTATCATATCAGGCATAGAAAAAACACGTGTGAAAGTTAGATTTTGTTTGTTGTTGTGATTATCGAAATCAAACACACTTGATCGTGAGATACAAATATGAGATAGTCAATTGATTTTTCGTAAATATACAAATGACGAATGTATATCATGGGAATATAATTTGGGCAACATGCACAGATAAGGCATGATGTGGACTGCTGATGGCTTTCACGGGATCTAAATCGTGGGAATAGCGATCATCCTTATCCTTACTTTAAATTCAGTCGTAAAATTTTGATAAGCATTTTATTCACATAGCCTTCGGTTGTGAATGTAAATCGAGGTAATTATTTTCTAATGGCTGCAAGCGCAGTGCGCCATTGAATTATATTTAATTCAGTGCGATTCCTATCTATTACTGCGTATCACATATCGTATGATCGAATGGACACAGCACAAAAAACTTTGTAGGTACAACTTATGATTTTATTAAAATGCGAAGTAGGCCATGGAGATACCTACACTACACTACAGTATTTATTGGCTCCGGGGTTATATTTTACTCAAATTTAATTTAATAACTTGTAAATAGTAGAGTCTTGAATAAAATTGTATACTTACCTACTGGCTTACCATTTTATAACCAAAATTTATTTTTATATTGACCATGATGCGCATTTTTATTGTTCGTTGTACAATGACTATTACGTTCTACGTTGCGAACCAACATCTTTGAAGTAGACCATATCTAGGAACCATTAATTTTGTTTGTAACTTTGCACCCACCCATATTACACTAAACCTTATCATGAAATCTTATCACGCAGACGTGTCTCTTTATGATAATGTACGAGTTATGACATCGATCACCTGCCAATGTGAAGTGATCCCTGAATGTGATTCCCATAACAATTAGGTCGTTCCTCTTCAGCACCATCAGATGTCACCGATAAGGACTGTTCACACGGATTTATCACCGATAGTTAGGTTACATACTATGACATTCGTCAATGACGTAGTATATTATACGGACAGTCAACACATCAAAACGATTTCTGATATAAGTAGATGCGGAGCCACGGAATGTTTGAATCTTCGATTTATGATGATCAGTGCGCATGGCCACAGTTCTACGTGACTAGGAATAAGATACTAGCATTAAACGGCAATAACATTAAATTACAACCATTTCTTAGCGATATCACTAATGATTGATAAGTCAGCAATCACCTCATAAAATTAATAGTCACTCTCAAATCGTTACTAATAATAAATTACGGGTGCTGTAAATTTTCCAAATGAATCACTAGTGTTTAAAATAATAAATTACCCATAATAATATCGCTTATATTGTCACTATTAAAAAGATAAATATCTCAAAACCATTATGTATTTATGTAGTGATAGTACTTTCGATGCAATTATGAAACATAAAAAGCCATTAGACGAAACTGGTAATACCGGTGTCTCAGCAACGGAACCTTCAAATGCGAGATAGAGAAACGATTGTATCATTTGCAACTGCGTTATGTAAATGCTGTAAAGTAGATATATTTATGGCAAACACTTCGTTCAATTGATCTAGATTGTGTTGAAATTATCCGCGTTGATATCGCAATGAGACCTATGAATATAACATGAGCTAGCGGGCTCGTAAAAATCTTATTTGATTGCGGATGTTGGTGGTTTTACTGGGTCTTGTAGGATTTTAAGTACGATTGGTGGAGTAATGAATGTAAAGCAGGAGATGTGCGCAAGATAGTCCTGCAGACCCGCATGAGCGGAGCAGTTCTCACGCGGCACGCTGCAGGAATACGCAAGGAGCCGTGAGAAGCACTCGTGTGGTTTGAGCTGAATACTAACTCAATTCACTTACTGTTTCATTGACCTATTTATTTATTTTACTAGGTTTATTGTTTAGCTGTTTGCCATGTGTCTGCGCCCGTGAGAAACAGGCGATGTTTGGATTAGAAAACCACAAAAACTCGGAATTTCAGTACTAAAGACATAAACGCGCACCCCTTTAATTTCCTTTTTTCTGAAATCAAAAATAATATTATACTATATAAAATCTGAAATAATAGGACATAGATATTATACCTACCGTTTTATAATAGGTATAAACTCCATTTTTTATTCAAAATTATGAATCAAGCGTTTTAATAGATTTAAGCTTAGCATCTACCAGCGCCAGTATTGAACCGGATAAGAACAGCCAATAAAAACAAGCGTACATTACGGAATCAATAAGTGAGTAATCCGGCGTGGTCCGCCGCGACAATGCACCGGAATGTGCGCGGTAATGCTCGCCCGCCTGGAAGTAGCACGCCCACCCGATTAGCTTCACCTTCACCCAACTTCGTAAGGAAATACTCGAACACTAGCTAGGTTTATTTTGTGTTTGGTTCAGTCTAATATACCTAGGGTATCAATTTCGTACTTGAATAACAGATTACGTAAACTGTTTATTCACCCAGATCAGTGGTTTAAGAATAATGAGCTCAAACAAAGCTAGGCTGAATGTTGCCTGCGGCGCAACAACCGTGGTCTTGCGCCTTGCATAGACCCTAACTATACCTAGGTAGAATGGTACGTACTAGCGCTCTGTAGCACGAGTATATTTTCCGCATTGAGATTGCGTGCCGCGTGCCCGCCGGCAGCGGACAATTTATAACCCACTGGAACCATGGACTGGTACACGCTTGTTATTATTTAACGGTGGACCTCAGAAACTTGGCCAAAACGCCCCCGGCCACTGTAAATGCGATCCTGCTAAACATGTATCACTTTATGAGCGAGGGCCTACCTAGAATTTTTAAGCTGTAAGAAACCAATTATGTCTCAACCGCGCAAAAACTGTAAGTAGGTAAATGAACACCAAAACCGATGCGATACCAAATTCGTCATTCAAATCGGCATTGCAGATTCTAAATTTGGTGGTGATATTTTTTATCTGTCGGTTAATTTGAATAAGGTATTAGCGTTGTCCGGTGCTGGACGCGAGGACATGGCGTAACGGCAACGATGCAATGATGAACATGATTGCTGAACTGGTAACTATTAAGGCATAATCGTAATACTGACGGCGCTTTATAGAGCGAACAGGTCGGAGCGGCGCGAGCGAGAACCTCAGGATATCTGGCTCCTTCAGTCTTGCGGCCTTGCGGCACGCGCCGCTCGGCACCCACCACTATATTTCCATTAGATCTATCGACCTCATTAAAATAAGTTTACATTGCCGGCTCCACCCACGAATCGAGATTAGTGCCCACAAGAAAGGAACAACTTCGAAAACCAAAGTAAATCGATGTAAGACTGGTTTATTTCTGCGCGTTGTGCCTGCGGCCGTTGACATCACAAAGGCTTTACAAACTAAAGAAGCTATAGATAACATTTTGTATGTATCTACCTACATAAAACACCCGTAAGCTTTCTGTTATTTATTCGTGGGTATAATAGCTGACCACTCGAACACGCAACCAAGCTTACTTGTTGTTAATTGCTGTCCATAAAATAAGTTATTAATTCTATTCAAATGTTGCCATTTTATTACCATTAAAAACATTTTTCAATCGGTGACATTAAAACAATTTTACCACACGGCACCAAAATATTACAGTCATTTAGCGCGGCATATCTACCTAAATGATGCCTCGAAGGCACGTCCGAGCTCAATCAGAATAAAAATAATAAAAAATAAATTGGTTGTGTTGCCAATCGGAATTTTATTCAAATAAGTGGCATTTAAAATATGAAGTTGGGTAGCTGGAGCCAATTAGTGAGGGACCATGCACATAAGCCGAGTCCATAAATTAGGAGAGATGACGCATCCCGCGACGTCCAAGGTTGACCAAACATGTGATTCCTTTTATTGAAACTGCCCATTAATCTTCGCTATTGTTCAATACAATGTGTTAAAATCAAGAAAACATAAATTTGAATTCATCTCTACGTGTTTTCTAAATGAAAGTAATTACAGGTGATATCAAGTTTATTGGTTTATGTTATGATACCAAGTTTATTGGTTTATGTTATGATATTAATGACATTCAAATGACAACTTTATTATTTCTCAACGGTTGGAGCTTTGTTCTTATCTTACCGAAGTCTCGATTTCTTTATTGGTAGATAGGTTTTTATGTCGGTGATTCGTCTAACTAAAGTAACGTCTGCATAAATATTACGTTATTGTTATTTTCTTCTGTTGAAATGCCTGATAAATCAGTTGCGTCACAATGTTTTTGAGCTGTTCTATGTCGAACTTGTCGTAGTTACATACACTTTGAAAGTCACGTTCTAAGTATGAACGTTGTTTAGAAACCACTAAACCTCAACAATGGCCGACCACAATCGTTCTTTGTGTTCTTTTGTCCTGGCGCGTGCAAATAAAATATTTTGACCGCGCTGACGCCTCCGTCCTGTGCAAACATCGCATTTTGATTTCATATTAAGTGTATGTTTACAAAACGACAACCATGAATAGGAAACTAGATGAACGCTAGACATCTTCATCTTAAAGTTTAGGCCCTATATGGTGAATTAGGTTCAATGAAATACATATTTCTTCTAATATTCATTATGTGGCACCTCGTTTAATATCAAAACGCATGTATACTTTAAATTAACTGAGCGCATTGCCATCGTACTCTCCCTACATCAAAGGTCCTGACACTAGTGGCAGCAAGGAGTCCATATTTACAGATGTAATACGGATATACTTCACCACCTAAGTCAGCATTCCACCATAGAAATGACACCTAACCCTACAGTAAGTGTACATTTCCACTCCGTGTGTTTAGCTTGTGCCAGTCGGTAGTGGTCAACGGTGTTTACATAACTAGTTAGACGCGGCGGGTACACCCACGCCTGGATATACTCGAATATATTCCATTAACAGATATATATACTAACATTCAATAATGCTCCATTGTTATGTGCAGGTGGTACCTACCGGTCGGGATTATCATAACACTCGGAAGTGATGCTGAAAATTTATGCAAGATTTTTAAACACGTTCGTATATGGGCGCTCGCATAGTTTATGAAGCATCTTGACAGCAGAACGAGACATGTGGGTAATAATTAGGATAATCCGTCAACTTTAAAATGAGTATGAAACCCACAAAGCGCAATTTCAAACGCATTAAAATGTTATAGGTGCTTACTTGTCGTAATTCAACAGTGTATAGTCGTTGTCAATAAATTTTACCATCAATCAAAGGACGCGATATGAAGGTGTGGGTATTTGCAATGAATGCCCGGGTTTTTGCCCGAACGGCGTCCACAGTGCCGCCGGCTCCGCCTCCGAGCCCGTGACGAAACGCGTAATGCAATTTTGATGAACTCCTGTCGTCGTAACAAAAGCTGGATAATTATGGACACAATGTAGACATTATTTATCGTGTAATAAAAGTTCTAAAGACGTTTTTTCTTTATTACTATATTATACTTTGTTGAGATATTGGTTGGTTTATTGAGAAAGTTAGATATAAAAGATGGTAACAGTTAGTTACACGTTGTAACCTGCAGAGACTAGGGAAAGTACCAATAAACCTCAGGCTATAATGATGATATGATGATTAACACATTGTGAGGCAATCTTTGCCTACACTTAACGAGACACTACAGTACCTGCGACATTGTTGAGATTGATTTAGGCTTGCCCAGCACCTCGGCCGAAAAGGTTTACGAGGAAACTACCTGTTAATACCTCATTTTGCGATGAAAGGTATTATAACCAGACTGTGATAGACAGGACTGCGCAAATAGAACGATCTCATTACATTACTTACAAGTGGCCAGATAATAAACTGTCGCAAAGCGTTTTCGTAACACGCTAGAGCATCGTAAAGTCAACTTTCACTTGGATAATAGAGCCCGAGTAGAACACGATCTCTAGTCACGCAGGGACGCGAACATCGAGACTCATTGTAATTTGTCTTATTGATGGATGTCTTGTTGAAAAGTTCACAAGGCTTCAGAGTGAACAAACCTTGTCTTATAAAAACTAATTTGAATGAAGATACCTATTTTAATTAAAAATATGTTTGTGTTAACAGCTCTCCTTTTCAAAAACCTTTCAGTAAGGACAAAGCCATACCGCTCCACGTCGTTGGAACTCAAGGAATAACTTTACCTAATAGGCATGTGTTATATACAGTGAGGTGCGAACTTTAGGGGTAGGCACACACGAGGCGTTGAAGCTAACTCTTAAGCCAAATATCAAGGTGTGAAAAGGTTCGATCGTGCCTCTCTTATTGTAGCCGGTAAGCCGCTTTCCGGACCTCGCTCATAAATCCTTCGGCAGTAGTAATCTTGCACTATAATACCTACAGAGAGGTTTTACTTTGAACGAATTCGTCATGTGCACTTTTCGTGTGGGCAATAAACCTACTCAGTTAAATTGATCCTGTAATCATTCTGTATGAGATAAAATAAACTAAAACGTCTAAAATATTACTACCGCAGTCGTAAAACGAGTACTAAAAGGTAAAGTTCCCGTCGAGTAGGTAGGTACCCTACTGTTTCAAAATCCCTTTTTCCGACGGCTTTTTTATGGGCAATGAAGCACTGCGTCAAAATCCGTCGCCTCGATCCATCGAACGTATCGAATGTCATTTTACGTGTACAGGGATTAAGTTACAACTACTCTTCAAGCGTAGCATAAGCACACTCGTTTGGAATTAAATAACTTAACATGTTACCAAAAAGGAAGTAAAAATATCTCTTAAACCCCTAACTAGACAAAGCGAAGAGAGATTGCGAACCGGTATAATCTGGAACCGCGGAATATAGCGATTGTCACCGACATTGTGCACCTTATTATGCTGAAATACGTTAAGCCAATTTAGCCTTTATCGGGCAAAATCTTAAACAAACGTCCGTAGCAAACTCGTAAGGCAGCCATTGTTGTGTCGACTCAGTTATGGACTCCATGCTGCGGCCGTGGTGTAAACAAAACGAGTTATAATATGAGACCCGAGGCTCTTTTATGGCATTCTTGTCTCGGCGAGCAACACAAGCTAGCTCGTACGTAGGTAATTCAGATCATCATGGAAATATGTCGCATAACATTATATAAATTTTCTATATTATGTCACCACTACTCAAGTTCACAGTCGAGTCAAAATACAGAGCCAATTTCAACTAAATTTGATAATAGTAAAAAGAGAGTTGTACGCACAGGCATTTTAAAGAGGGGCCGCGTCGCCGTCTGGGTGTTTTTTGTGTCACTCATTGTCTCGAGGCATCCTTACTCCCTTCGTTGTATAGGTATCGGAACGGAACCGATAGATAGGAATGGACCGAAGAGGAAAATTGTTGCATGATTATTTTTTAGCAGTCGAGATTGCGACGCTATAAATGGCGAGGCCTGCGGCAGTTGCCATTTGCAATCGGTTATGGAACGACCGCGAACCTCTTTTTACATTATAATCGGTCGCCGCGCCACTCTCCTCTTTTTACCATCCAGATAAGCTATGGTCGTCGAAAATGGCCATGGATACAGAGATGCTTTATGCACCCATATTACCTACATATTCAACGGCGGTAATTTATAGTCCTTTATTTGAATAAAAAACCCTTTCTTCGTTATTTGCTTGAGCATGCATAATTGGTTTTGGTTTACTTCCTGTAAATATTATAATAGACGGATGATGATGTGCTTGACGAACCTTGCTTTCATCCGGACGCCGAGGCGGGTCCAGCAAGCCGCCCGTCGCATGTGCACTCGGGTTACAGAGGCCCGTGTCGCCTCATTAGCGGTTAAGCTTCATTAAATTTAAATTTTCAACCTCATTCAGGGATTGTATTTCCATATTGTAAACGTTTTTCAACTTTAGTTGAGTTAAAAGGGTTTTATGTCAAACATTATAACTTCAATACCTAAAGAAGGGACGATCTGATTCAAGCGCCACATTAGCCATTCCACGCATGTGTCCCAATCGGAAGAACAATGGTTCATGACATGACAAAGCTTTAAATTATAGAAATATCATTCAGTCACAACTAGTCACAAGTATAGGTATATTGGAATGGAATATTGTAAAGACATCGTGTCGGCCAAATTGTAGCGCATTAGAATGCAGCTCGTGCGCGCAACGGCCCGCGCCCGCGCCTCGTCACTAATAATGGACCAGCGACCTTATGCATTATTCAACAGAATTCCCGATCATCCCAATTCTTATATTTTAGCAGATATCCACGTTTCACTATTTCACGGTACCAGTTTCCGAGAAGGGTGCTATAGAATTTACGATTGATAGTGTCTAGAATTTACGATGAACGACAAACAATTATTCCTTTCAATAATTCTTTAACCTTTTATAATAGCTCTTTTCAAATTTTTTTGATATCTAGCTACAATCATAAAGTTTGTTGGTAATTAAATACAAAGAAAACATAAAATATATATTGATTAGAACAAGCGGCGCCGCTTGCGTTATAATTACCACATCGTAATTGGCGTGGAAGGAACCCCGGGACCGAATAGAAAAAATAAACATTAAAAGACAAAGAGAGCCTTCATCTGACCCGCCGGCCGCCGATACAATACTGACCTACTATTCACCGCTAATTAGTTAGTTCACTTCATTCAAGGAACGCCGTGTTCGATGAAATGAAACAATTAGCTCGAATGTTCTCGGAATCAACATCTCGTGTTAACAAACCTCGGCTAGCACTTAGAAAAGCCGGAGTAGATTGCGGTACAGACGGTATAAATTCAAATAAAGCACGACAGCTCTGTTGCAACTTACTGCCCGAACTAGGTCATAATCGTTACAACAATCAACGCCGAAAACTTGTGAATGTTCTAAGGGACAGACTGCTATGGGCTTGCTTTACGACAAAAAGATAATGTAAGTGGACACATGGCAGAGGCATTGGATTACCCTTCTAAGCTAGTAACGAACAGACACATTATACTCGTATCTCTTGTAATTGGGGCTTGAGAGCGATAATAAAATATTTCTTTGCGAGATGACATAGGAGTAGGTAATGCTCGAGTACCATGGGAATATTTTGTGGTTTCAGCCATTGTGCTCATAAAACCAATGGTGTAGATAGTGTTTATTACTGGCTGAAGCCCAAACAGGGCGAGGCATAATTTGCCTAGACACGATCTACTAAACTAAACGAACTCAATGGCTGCGTTCAGGCGTCTCAACGGAACACGTGTCGTTGATTGCCCCCAATTGGCGAGCGAATAAAAACAATCGAGCACACAAAAATAACCGTGATTTCATCCGCAACATGTGACGGTTCTTTTCTCTTAGTGTAACGAAGTGTGGCTGTTCCCACAAACCATGTGAAATGTCCAGGACGTGCGATCCCAGAGCTGCTGAATCGCCTAAACCGCTAATGATCTTGAACGTATGGCGGAATCAGTCCTTGAAATGTGCAAACAGATGTTCGGAATTGACTGGTTAAGCTAGATCCGAAATACTTGTCAACACCAATATAACAATCAACAGGGAATCTCGTGTGATAATTTAGTGTTGAATTATGTCAAGTTTCAAGCGTTTCCGTTGCAATATTTCCAGAGGATGTAGAGCTACACAGCTCCTTGGCTTGAGCAATGCGTCCTGATGGTGTGCAGTGCACACTGTGCACCATATGGAAGGCGTGAGACTCTTTGTCGTGCGCAATGCCATCTGATGTTTTATCGTGACCGCAACTAATATGATAGCGACATCCGCAACCGGTAATGACTGCTCGATATAGGCATATAGGTCAAATTCAGGAAGTAGAACCGCAAACATATTTTTATACAGTTCTCATTGTTTGTGTTATATTTTAATATTTGCCGCTGATACCTAAATTACTCAAATACTTGTTAGTTTTTACAGATTTTCTAATATAATATATCGTGTTGTGACTGATAATTTTCTTACAACAAATGTAAAGGAATGCAATTTGTCATCGTATTAGTCGCCCTCTTGGTTATTAATGTGAGGGATATGTGGATAACATCCGCTTCTCATCAATAATGGCAATAGGTTTGCATTTACATTCACACCATCATCAAACAAGGAACTATTGAATAACTATTAAAATAATGCAAACATTAACATTAAGTAAAGAAAGCCCACTGTTCGAGCTGAAAGGGGCACGGTAGGATTGCCAATATACAATTAAAATAAAAATGTGTATTTTTTGCCCTAACTATTATAAACTATAAGCCTCCGTTACTCTGTTATCTTGCGATATAACATATATATATTACTTACGAAATCACTAAATATATTCTGCCCCAAAAATGTACACTCTTCACAAAAAAATTAGTCGGTGTGTAAGTATAATAATAAATAAGTAGCTATATAAGTTTCCAGGGATAAAATCGCGATCATAACACAAAAAAATATAAAGATTATAGCTACGGAATCATCGAATTATTCTTAGGTAGGTACTTGTACTTCTTAACGTTCTTTCTCTTTTTCTGTACAATTGCACCTGTAATACTGCAGAAGGCACCCTTTGCCATCATATTTTAACTCCACACAAGTTAAAACTATTGTTAGGATAGGCGCCACTAAAAAATCTTTAGAATTTGTCACAATACTTTCTGTGGTAGTAAGCAATCAAGTGCAGCAACTGTACGTAGGTAACAATACTCCACATTTTAAAGATCCAAAGCCAAATGGCAATATAATTACTCCATTTTTTGTGACGACCTCTGTGGCGCAGTGGGCGAAAGCCCGCCTGAGACGCAGAGGTTGCGGGTTCGATCCCCGCTGCGGGACAAATGTTTGCATGATCTGCAAATATTTGTTTCGTGTCTGGGTGTTTTCTATGTATAATATGTATGTATTTACAAAAAAAAATGTATCTATGTAGTTTATCAGTCATCTGGTTACCATAACACAAGCATTAAATTGCTTAGCTTGGGACTAGATGACGCCGTGTGGAATGTCCAAGGATATTTATTTATTTATATTTATTTATTTTCCTTTCTAGAGTGAGGACAGGCAGAATAAGCCTCCTTTTTCTGTTTTAAGTTAAAGAGGAGTACCGCTACATAATGTAATTTTTCTTCAACTGTTTGACTGGATGTTTCAGAGAGCTAAGGTCAAAAGTCGTACATTTTACTTAGGAAGTGTATCCTGTTTAAGCAAGTGTGTTTTAGCTTTATTGTCCTGTTAGCATTACGCACATCCGTTGCTCTCACGCAGTTGCATGGGGCAATCTAATTAGACAATTAATTACTGACGTCATCAAACCAGGGTAATCACATTTGCTACTGATTTGTTCAGACATATCCTGTGACTATAGAGTAACAACTCGCATCTCATTAAACATCAATAAATGAACTTCAAAATTATGCTTTTTGTTGTTAGATCAAAACGGCAGGTACCTATTAGGTTATGTAACCAACCAGCACTGAGAAGGGCATAGATTGTGCGGTCAGACAACTCTAGGTCATTACAATTTAATTCAACCTAGTGTCTTAGCGAAGGGGAGTCAAGTCTAAAGAATAAAGCAGGAAGTCTCCAATCTCAAATCTTAGCTGTCATTTAAAGCCAAATACTGCTTTCGGCGGTGCCGGTGCACCGTTCCAAATCATGGCAGCACTTTGTCAATCAGAGCGCATATCGTGCGAACGCGATATAATGGAGAGGATATTATAATAAACAGATCTCCCCCTCGCCCTAATAAATATTAATGTATGAACTTGAATGCTCGACAATGCCCCCCGAGTGATGCTGGTACATTGACACTCAATTTGCTTTTTTGCAGCCGCGGCTGATATCTTGTTCAGGGTAATCTTACCTACTTTCTCGCCGCATTTGCGATTATCTTGTTTTTACATTGAATGGCATCTATAAGTGCACAACAGCGCATAATTATGAGATGAGCTGAGGTTGAATGCAAAAAAAGACATTGTTTCAAGGCGTGACAATTATTATAAATGGGACTATTGTATTTTGTAGCATTTAGAAAATATTATACCTACCTATGCTACGTTTTTAGAGATAGGTACTGTCTTGGATATACAAACACGATCCCTGTCGTGTAACGAGGGGAGCAGAAAGTTCTAGATTTAAAATCTTATCATAGGACTTAGCGTCTCTCATACATAACCAAAAGAATTGGCAAACATTGTTTTCATTGCACCGAGTCGCAATTTCATTTCATCCACTAACTTTTTGAAAGTTGGTATTTGTAAGGTACAAAAAAGCAGCAACCTAATAAACATTCTAACTAAACTCCGTATTAGGGGAGTTCCAAAAAAAATGCACAACAGGTGAAAATGTGGGTATAAAATTTAACATCACTTTAGGGTATTTTAATGAACTGAATTTAAATACTTAAAGTTTCTAAATGTTTAAATACTGTATTATATTTCAATTTAAATAATATTAGAGGAAATAAAAAATAAAATATGATAGGAAGTGATGTTAAGATGTCGGTTTTGATACCATTTTCAAAGTCTTATATAAATAAAACTATGATGAAAGTTAGACTCCCAATTAAATTTTTGGGAAAATACAATACTTAATTATAATATTAAGATTTTTTAGGGAACATAAAACATAAAAACCTTTAAAAAACTGCAATTTTCCTTCAGGTTTGTTACCATAGGTTCCAAAACAAACATTGTTTTTCATGCTATTAAAACAAAATTTACTTTGAAATGCCAAGAATATAACCATAAAGCTCAAAATAGTTAATACTTTGACTGGGAGCCAAAATATATGAATAATGAAAAGAAATGTTTAAGAAAATCCTCCAAAACTAAAAATAAAAACTAGGGACAGTAACAAAACCAACAGTAACAAAATTGTAAGGCGTAGTCTACAGAGTGATTTAGTTAAAATAAATTCTTAAAATTATTTAAAATTTAATGTTTACTTGGATAAACAATATCGAGCTTGTAAGTTAAACATCTTAAGAATTTATTTCGATTGAAGTGTGAATAAATTAAGTAACGTACGACTACTTCGTTTGCGTAAACGTATCTTAATCAACAAAACTAAAAACGCAATGTGAATTTAGCTTTTTGCTGTCGGTTTTGTTACTTTTGCAGTCCGTCTATATGTTACCGGGCAAGTCATAACAAAACCGAAGTAACATAATGTGCCTGCAATGCATTCAATAATAAATATTTAGTAGCTTAGCTTCTTTGTTCATAGAATTTTTTATCCAAGGTGTTCCCTATTAAAATTGGGTTTTCTTTAAGCAGCAATAAATTGTAAAAACGTTTGGTAAAGTCATGATTTTTTTGTAACAAATCTGACATTCAATTTCTCTCCACTCCAGCCAGCTGCACAGCAAGTCACTTTACACCGCCGTTATACTATTTTGACGGTTGTTTTCTAATGGCAGATCGCAATGGGCGTTAGTGTTGCCATTTAAAATAAAAAAAAGGAAAATGGGTAAATTATTTAAATTTCAAATTGTGGTAACAAACCCGAAATGTCCGGAAGTTAAGAATTCTGGGGACAACCTTTTGTTGCAGTTTTTAAAGACCAAAGCTGTTTTAAACTATAAATTAAGCTCTAAAAGTGAAGAATAAGGTTCATTTTACCTAAAAATAACAAAACCTATAGAACAGTTCAAGAAAAAAGTCACGAAAATTTAGCATTAGTTCGGAGTTTGGCGTCGGGGACATACGAAAAAATGACGAACCACTCGATAAAAATATTAATAAAAAAATATGGTTTTATTTCAATTAATGTAAATGTAATTAAAAACCAAGTAAAATATGTAAACTTTCAGTTACACCCTAAGTCAACTCGTTTAGTAATATCCTGTTTCAGTAAAAACTTAATGAATGTGAAGGACATGCCCAAATCAGTGTTGTGCACTTTTTTTGGAATTCCCCATTACCATTATTTATTCTGTGGTACTATTTAGGTACTTACTTAACTAAAACGTCCACCTGCCTGACCCAACCCTAACCAATACTTAGTTAACGATTTCCTCAGGAAATACTTAGCAATACTTCAACCATACTCGTATCTTATTGCTTAGCATTAAGCCTTAGATCGTGCCCAGACACTGCAGCTTTGAGCCAAATAAGTACCAGCCCTAATTATAATTAGACTAAATACGATTGTGGGATTCTTTAAATGTTGAATGTTGCGGTCATGCATGACAGTCTTTGAACTTTCTAGAACTGTGTTGGAAAAGTAGAGTAGGTACCTACCTACCTAACTATCGGTTGACATTTCTTTCAGATCGTAAAGCAATTTCTAGATCCTTTATATATTTAATTTTCATATACCTACCTATAGGTACCTATTGTAATGTTTATCCACCAATTTATTAGTGAAATATTTAGTAAGAATTGTAACAATAGTGATCAACTAGCAATATTACGCGTGTCATGATTAATTACCTATAACATAACCTTCTCCGTTCATTTTATTCATGGCCCTTAGGCTTCAAATCAACCCTAATTTTATAACATTCGGGCGGATAGGTCACGTGTCCATAGCGGGGGATGGCGAGAAAAGTTTCCCCAATGGTTTCCCACGCCACCCCGGTGGGAAACCCCACTTGTTGATTTTGTTCCGTAATCGAGCCCCATGGTATCATTTCCGGACGATATGATGATTCTTTTAATTTTTATTCGATGGACTGTTGACTTTTTGATGCGTGAGAAAGGCCATTAATGCTGTTCGACGTATTATTTAAAACGTTATTGCTGTGGATTGGATTTCAGCAAATGACATTGTAATGAATGTTTGCTAATTGTAATGATGCTCTGACCTGCAGGGGTATTGCCTAACTTCGCGAAACAAAATTGATCGTCATCACAAAAAAATCTGTTTTAATGGCGATCAATTTTGTTTTGCAAAAAGTTATGCAATAGGTCAAAAATATGATTCTAATATCACATAATTTAAGTAAGTACTTAGTTACCAAAGATAAATTGCAGTAAATAAGTAGGTACCTAGGTATATTAAAAATACACTTACCTACTTTAAAAATATGCAACCTAATCTAGGTAGGTAAGTCCAATAAATGGCAAGATTTATCTAAATGTATCTATCAGAAAAATCTTCTAACCATGTTTCTCCAGTTTAAATATGATGATTCATCAGCAAAGATCGAATCTATGCAATGCACCCCACTGAATTACTTTTTTTTGCCGACTGTAGGTATTTACTTACCTACCTAAGTACCACTCAAAGCACGGATCACGCATGACACTAGTCATGATTATTCAAATCAGTCCAATTAGAGACACAATGGTAATCAAGGAATTCATAGAATGCTAAATCTGAATATCACGAATGGCAATAATTTGAAGCACGCTATCACAGCATATTATGGAAATAACAGTTTAATAAGCAATCTTCTCGATACTGATGAAGTTGCCTCGGGCTGAGATCGTTATAACGCGATCTTTCTAATGGAAAATGGAATTCTCCAATTTGCAGCGTTTTAAGAACATTCTGAATTCTTATTGGTAGGTACCTAACAGTTAATCTTCGTCTCAATTTTTTTAAGGTTTGAGAACTAAGTAACGTACCTACCTAGTTCTCTGAAAGCTTTTACGAATTAGATAGAACTTAGAACTATGAAAGTATGTACCTACCTTAACGTTAAAGGTAGGTCTGACTGTTTTTTCTGTATCTGACTAATTAACAGTGTTTTGCACTTCTAGTAAGATTGCTCGCAGGACAGATTTCTTACATAGGATGCAATTAATAAATCAAAACAATAATGTAGGTAGAGATTATACTCGTAATAAAGATCTTTCATGAGAAACCTGTTCATTATCTGTTTGGTTTCATAAAAAAAGTAGGTAGGTGCTACCATAATCAAAAAATAGCATGCTTTATAAGAAAATTATTAAAAAATACTGGGGGTAGAAACAAGTAGGTAGGTAGGTAGGTATTGAAACACTTCTTTTAGGAATTTTCGTAGGACCAGATAAGTTTTTAACAACGTTAGTTTATAGAATCTACTAATAAAATAGGGGTTTTAGAAATGCAACAAAGAATAATAGAATTTTCAAAATTTACATACCTGCCAGTCCAGTCGCACTGGTCACCTATCAGTGACGCCTCCACAAGGCATATCACTCCCAAAAATATCCAAAACACTCCATCAGTCTGCATCTTGCTCGAAAAATCCATCAATATTAAACAAAAACGCACTATGAAATCCTCACATCATAAAAGTATTTGTGCTAGTCCATTTCATAGCTTATCAATGTTTACAAAATGTAAACAAACTCGCGAGGAGAGGTTGTGGAACAACAGCCTTTCGATGACTTCGAAACTCAACTAAATTGACGAGAGAGATAGAAGTCTCAAGTACCAATCTCGACACAGAGGAAGCGAGACAAATTCTCCATCACATTAGTTAGAGCAGGAAAGTAGATTCTATAACTCCAATTTTAAAAGGTAGTATCTACATTATGAGTTCTGAGTGATTGAGACTTTATTTTTGAGGAATAGTGCTAAAAATCAGTTGCTTTTACAAAACAAGCTTTGGTGAGCTTTTAATTTGGCGGGAAAGATTAATCGTACGCAAAAGAGTACGGCACTATAATAATTATTCCGTGATTTTACCTATTAGTACATACCTATTATATTATCTGTGATTTTACTGAAGACTTTGCTTTCGTTTTATTAGGTAAAGTAAAGTTAAAACTTTTTTTTGGTTTTCTGTTTGTTATAGAAAACTAATTATCAACAGCATTTCAGCATTATTATTCGGTAGGTACTACCTACTTACTTATTACAAAAGTAGATTATTGTGCCATATGCATATTATGCCTATATAATATTTTTGTAAGTAGGTATAGGTATTGCTATTTGGGCTACCAAAATACCATTTATATTAACATTAAAAACCTACCTGTGAACCATGACTTTAGTTTACCTATGTGCTTACCATTATACCTAGATTATTTTTCTATAGGGGTAGAAAAAAAAAATATAAGTACTTACCTAGGTATATTTAATACCTTCTCAAACGTTTGACAGCTTTATAAAATTATGACTGATTATCACAAATAAGTTAGGCTTAACGTTGCTCAAAATAAATCATTGTTATTAAAAATGATACATTATTTGTATAATAATAGGAATTAGGGTCACCATTATGAAAGCCATTCAAGGCCGGTCAGGTAAACTGCAAAAAGCCGCAACCTATTAAATGAGGGGTCTAAGGGTAATATTGTAGAAACACTTAATTGCTTACTTACACTTGATTCCCTTTTAGTTTTTTCTTTGAGCAAATCATGATGAACAATCATGGTAACTTTTTTTGTTAGCAAGGTTTTAGTGAATAATTTTGATTTTTACTGGGAGTGGATTAAAAATTAATGAAATTGTAAGTAAACTTTTGTTAGAGTTTTTAGAATTAGTAGGTACTTATCCGAAATCCAATTTTTTTTAATACTACCTAGGACATTACAATTAAAAAAATTTAGAAACTTTTAAGTAGAAATGACCATCTTATCCTTACGTGTCGTGTGTTGTTTGTTTATAGATAAACTGTATCAATAGTCAATGTTTGCCGTACGATAAATACTCGCTTTGTCCCATTCACTTGCTTGTTTAGGGACGATGATTCGCCCCTTATCTCGAGCGCGAAACTTTCCTGTTCAGAATGAAGAAATATTCATTTTTTATTATGTTCTACTCTATTAACATAACATTAATATCAATATATTTGTAGGTACACCTTATATGAGAAACAGTTTGTTTTTGTATTACGAAGATCTATAATTAGATAGGTAGGTAGGTACATGAATAAATCTCATCTTATGCTTCCTTCAATTCTTGAAAAAAAAGTGATATGCACAATATCTTCGGTAGGTCGTACCCACTCTATTTTGTCTCCAAAATTTTAAACCCCTAAAATAATGATCCATAAATTGGGTTTTTTATAATCATCGATTGCCCGTAGGTATATATTATATATATACATATTTATATAATAGGTATTAGCGGATTTCTAATATAGTTACGGGTAATATCGGCATAATACATCATTCTCAATATTTAGGTAATTAGAATCCATATAATGATTACTAATAACTAACGTAATTTTCATATTTGTCTACGATAATAATTTTAAATTTTATAATGTTTTTTGAACAGCTAGGTACGAATATACGATGGGACTACCTAGATAGGTAGGTAGGTTTTTGAATAAGGAATTACTCAGGTGAACTCTACTCAGCTGAACTCGACTCAGCTGAACTCTGATCAGCAAAACTACTCTCAAGTAACGTTCTTGAATAAGAAACGCTACTTGAGTCGACGCTCAAGCACAGATCGACGCTTGAGTAAGGTCTCTGAATACAGGCCAGTACATAAAATATTCAAAGAAATAAAACTTTTACTCAGTGACTGAATTTACTATGTGCGCGTTTATGTCTTTTGTATGAAAATAACATTCACGATAATAAAATCATCAAAAAATATACAAAAATAAGCAAGTTTCTGGCAGGCGGCGCTGTCTGTACAATTTGCAAAAATGTTTATCATAAACAATGTGTCAATCTGTCTTCAAACAAAACTCCTGATCGTTGGGCATGTCCAGGTTGTACGTCACGTGCTCCTCGCACGGATAATACAAACACCCCTGTCAAAGGTGCGGAACAATTAAACAACGAAGATTCTTCTCAAAAGTCTGAAGTTAATTGTGATGAAGAGACCTCGATCCTTGAAGAAATAAGAGCTCTCAGAAATGAGATGAACGGCTTCCGAAAAGATTTCGTAAATTTCAAAACTGAAGTACGGAGTGAACTGAAAGAATTAAGAAGTACGTATCAAAGCTGTTTGGATCGAATGAATGATATGTCAGAGCGATTTGAAAACCAGGAATCCAGACTAAAGGCCGTGGAAGCCTCAGCTAAGAACTCACAGGATCTTGAACAGCAGATACTAGACTTGAAGCGAGAGCTCTGCAACAGAGAACAACAATGTCTACAAAATGATATTGAGATCAGCGGAGCCACCGAGCAGAAAGGCGAGAACGTCATGCACGTCACCAAGTTAATCTTGAATAAGATTGGTTTAACAGTTGACGATCGAGATATCGTGGAATCAAGACGTGTGGGTCCGGTGCGGCTGGATGTTGATGGCAAACAGCGTCCGCGGCCAATCGTGCTGCGTGTCACTCGGCGTGCGGTACATGAACAAGTGTTTCGCTGCGCACGCTCTCGTCGTAATATAACCACAGCAGATGTTGCTATCGCAGGAACACCGAGACCAATCTACATAAACGAGAGACTAACGAAACAAACAAGACTTCTCTTCGGTCAGACTCGCGCGCTGTGTAGACAACACAAGTGGAAGTATGCATGGACGAGAGAAGGAAAAATACTTGTCAGAGAAGGCGATAGCAAACCTGCGTTTCGCGTTCGGAATGAAGACGACCTCAACAGAATTTTTAAATCAAATTCTGTGCATACTACTCCTAATAATAATAACTAGTTATGCCAACATTCAAAATCTGTCATCTTCATCATTTTTTTTGTTTTTATTTAATGCATGCTTTTTAGTTTTAGTGATTTATACATTTATTCAGACTAATTTATTATTTAGAAAAAAAATTGATTCTGTTTTTGTCAACATGTGCTACTTTCACTATAATATTCCTAGCCACGAACTAATGTTAAAGGTATCTATTGCATATCTAGGCTTTACATTAAACCCTATATTATTTCGTAGTACGCAATTCACAAACATTTACACATACACCATTACAGAGCGTTACAAAGACCTCGGTGACTATATAGATATAATATCAATAATCAAGTAAGTATGGATAAGTCATCAAAACATTTAGTAATTGGTCTATTGAATGTACAGTCGTTAAACACAGGTAGGGACGAGCTAGAGGCGAGTGTCGTGACGCACAAGCCCGACATTCTAGCTCTAAATGAAACCTGGATCAAGGACGAAAAAATAGCGCCTGTATTACCCGAATACACGCTTAAACTGAGATCGCGTGAGAAAACTGGGGGGGGTGTTGGCTTTTATATAAGGAAAGGAATACGTGCTAGAGTTCGTGCACACCCTGAATCCGAGCTAGAACAACTTTGGCTCGAAGTAACCCTGCCTGGCGCTAAAATGGCAATAGGCACGGCGTATAGGACAGAAAATATTAAAGTTACACCAGCTCTGAACTGTTTAAGTGAGTCATTATCTTCTTTTTTGTATTGTGATTATATATGCCTACTTACGGACTTTAACGTCGACATGTTACAGCCAAACACTTCTGGTGCTCGAGAGCTATCTATGTTTTGCTCGCAGCATAATTTTGTGCAACTCGTTAGTGAAGCTACTAGAGTAACCAATACCTCTGCCACTCTTATAGATCTACTGATGACAAACATACCCGAGAGGTGTAAAAAAGTTTCCGTGCTGCCAAATAAAAATCTTAGTGACCATGCAATGATCTTGTGTTCATTTGTTATCAAGAAAGACAAAATGTTACCCCGCTATATCGAATCCCGCTCTTTTAATAATATAAATACCCGTGAATTTGAATCAGATTTAAAGTCCTTGAATTGGCATGAGCTACACGAAATGGATATTGATTCTAAGGTCCAAAAATTTAATGAAAATATTAATAATTTATTTGATTCCCATGCTCCTTTGAAACGTAAGAAAATTTCAGATTCCCCAAAATCATGGCTCACAGATACAGTAAGATTTATGATGCAGCTACGAGATAGAGCTCTCTTTAAGGCAAATTCAAAAAAGACTGACTCCTCTAGAAATTACTATAAGAGTTTCAAAAATCTGGTAACGGGGGCTTTAGAAAGAGAGAAATCTGCATTTTTTGAACATTATATAAATAAAAATTTGGGCTTCCCTAAGAAATTGTGAAACTACTTCAAAAAAATAAAAACATTTAATGATAATGTTCCTTCTATTCCAGAGCATCTTATGAATCCTGACCTTATAAATAAACACTTTCTGGACGTACCAGGCTCAGGCAACATTGATGATGATGTATATATGTTTTTTATTACCAACTTATACACCGATAAGTCATTTTCTCTACATACGACATCAGAAGAAGCTGTTGGGAAGATTATTTTAACGATAAATACTAATGCTTCTGGCCACGATAGACTAACCGCGGAAATGATAAAGCTGACTCTACCCGATACCTTAAAGGTAATTACTGACATTGTTAATGCCTCTATCGTGTCAAATGAGTTCCCAAAATGCTGGAAACGTGCTCTTGTAAGGCCACTACCGAAATCAAGCTCAGCTGAAGAACTTAAAAATCTTCGCCCTATAAGTATTCTCCCAGTTTTGTCGAAGATTTTGGAGAGAGTCGTTTTGTACCAAATTGAAGAATACCTTGCGAAGGAGAATGTTATTCCAAAGTTTCAATCTGGCTTTCGGAAGAACCATGGAACTGAGACTGCACTCCTACGCGTTTCGGATGATCTTATCACTGCCTCTGATGCGGGACTATGCTCAGTGCTTGTTCTTTTGGATTTTTCCCGCGCTTTTGACTGCATATACCATGATCTACTTGTAGCTAAATTAAGATACTATGGCTTTACTGATGGTGCTTGTAGTTGGGTTAAGTCTTATTTAACTTGTAGGGAACAGTACGTAGAGTTGGAAAAGCGAAATGGCGAGAAAGTGGTATCTGGTTTGGTTAAAGTTCCTACAGGCACCCCACAGGGCTCAATCCTAAGTCCAATCCTTTTCTCAATTTTTACTGCAGATATGCCTCAACATATAGAAGTCTGTAAATATCATCTTTACGCAGACGATACACAGGTGTACTACAGTTTTCACCCGGAACAAACGCAAGAAGCTATGACTCTAGTAAATAAAGACCTATCTAGAATTTTTGAGTGGGCCACTAAAAACTCACTCGTTTTGAATCCAACTAAGTCTAAAATGATGTTTCTCGGTACTAAGTCACAAATTCACAGAGCTCTTGAATTCAACCCCGAATTACGAATTAACAACATAGCTATTCCAGTAGAGCATGATGCTAGAAATTTAGGTTTAATATTGGATAGTGAGATGAGATTTGTTAAGCATATTAATGAAAAAATTCGGAATGCATTCTACAAGCTGAAGGTTTTATACTCGATCAGGAAATATATTTCAGAGGACATAAGGTTACTCCTGTGTGATCTCCTCGTGCTTTCTCCATTTAACTACTGTAGTGCAGTCTATGGTCCTAGACTGTGGATTAAGACAGAAGGAGCCATACAACGAGTGCAGAATGCATGTATGAGGTTCTGCTTCAGTATACCTAGAAGAGAGCACATTAGTCCTTTCCTAGTTAAACACGGTATACTTAATATGAAGGACAGAAGAGAACTTCATATAGCTTGCACCACTCAGAAGATCCTATGGAATAAAAAACCAGAGTATCTATTTGAAAAGTTTACTTGGTCAAGAGATATGCATGATCGTAACACTCGCTCCAAACACAGTAACACACTAGTCATTTGTAAACACAAAACAGAAGGGTATAAGGGTTGCTTTAAATACCGAGCCTCTAAAATATGGAATAATTTACCACCCCCTTTAAGAATAAAAATAAGTAATGTGACATTTAAGAAGAAAGTTAAATTATTCCTAATATTAAGACACAAACATACGGTGGAAGCAATCTTTAACTCCATTAAGTTTTAATTTTTTTTCTCCACATTGCCTTGTCAATTTACCTATTTGCAAATTACCGGTTTATAAGATACACACAAGACACAAACATATTAATATATTTATGAATATTTTATCTAAGTAAGTACTTTTTCATATTTTGCGTATTATTATCTGTATAAGTTGTTATTATTATTATTTATCTATTAAAACTATGATTTGGTCTGTTTAAAATATCAATTTATTTGTTTTAAATATCATTAGATAATGTACCTAACCCGCTACCGCTATTGTTAGCTCGGTGGCCATCGACCGAGCGGGGTAAATTGAAAACCAGCGCTGTATGTTTTTACATGCAGCTCATGCTGAATTTATTCCCTTTATCTCTACGCTGTACCTAGATTAAATTTTATTTTGTATTCCTTGTGTAATTTTTTTGGAGATAATAAATCATTTTGTATTTGTATTTGTATTTGTAACTATAAAGTGACTTGTTAATAATACCCTACTTAAAATCGATCGAGTGAGCGTAGCGAAAGCTAAAAAAAATTCTTATAGGTATCTTACTAAAAAAAAAAAACTAAACTACTACATTATCTTACTTATGTAAGTAGGTACCTAATCTACAAATATATGAGACATTAGGTAAGTAGGTACGAGTGTTTACATAATGGTACCTCGTTTTGTCTCATAGCACACCCATTTGTCGGCCGTACCGCAACGTGCTGTTAACAATAACATAGATCATGTTATATAATCTACTCGCAAAAATATTATTCCACCTGGCTCCTCCCATTTGTCATTACATCATTGTTATCAAATATGGACTAGCATAAAAGTTGAAGCTAGACAGGCATAGAGTTCGTTCGAATCAGGAATTTCAAACACGACGTTATTTTTTCTCTATCCACTGTACTCATCTACAAAAAAATTGACTACTTAGAAATCCTACTAGGTAGTTAGTTTTAATGTTAACATCATGATGAAGTGGACTATTATATTTTGGCTAAGCGCGAGCGTCGCCGCAGCGTACGAGAAATCTACGGTCTCTAATTGCTTGTGGCACAATAACTCATGTAAGTACTAATGACTAAATATTAAGATAGCAGAGGTTAACAATTTAAACTTTGGACGCAAGTCAAATTTGTTCTTGTCTTAAAGATAAATGAGTCAATTAAGTATTACTTACTTACATTTCGGAAGTCTACCTACCTACACCTTTTGAGTGAGCTGGATTCAGCATTCTAAGTTAGGTACCTACACGGGGTAGGTACCTACCTAACATCATATCAACTCAAATTGACTTTTTTAAGTTGAAAGTTAAAGTTGATCAAGAATTGGTGTTTGTTTGCTAATTGACACAATTTGACAAGACCAATTTGTGCCAACCTACTAAAAATTCTTATTACCTAGGTAGAATCTAATAGATAGGTAGGTACCTACCTACCACTACCAATTCATCTAAAGTACGGTAAAACTGATCCTTAATTTAATTTGACCTACAGGTGTAGAAATATGTCCGGAATGGATGGTGGTGCGAAGGAGTGACTGTAAAAAATCATATTGGACTGCTCAGAAAACCTGCGAGCATCCAGAAGAAATGTTGGTCGGCACAGTCTGCGGCTTCTCTCGGTGCGACTGTCCTGATTCTTTGGTGCTTGATATTGAAACCGGTTACTGCTACGATGTGGATAACTGCCCAACAAAACATACAGAGTGAATAAGTAAATGCTAACATTACGTACTAATATTTTTATTTACAACTTCTCAAAATGCTGTTTTACACTCAGAATAACTATGTATTCTGAGGTTTATTATATTTCTTTAAATTTCAATTCAAACCATAACTATGTATTTCAAACCAAGTCACAATATTGATGTCACTTCACTTCACTTCTTCTTTTATGGCTACTGCGACTTTTAATATTGATGTCATCATGATACCTTTTTTGCTAAAACGAAATAAACTGGTAACCTTCAGATAACAATGACAATGACTTACAGAATTTCGTCTTATGTCAATGTCATCAACTTCAATTTGAAATAGACAGACAATTTCCAATTCATCCATTTGTTTTAGGGATGGGCAAATGGAAAAAAAAATATCGATATTTATCGTATCGATATTTTTCAAATATATCGATATAATATCACCCAAGAAATATCGATATTTCGATATTATCGATATTTTTTGCCCATGTATGCAATTATTTATAAAAATTCGAAATTTTAAAGCAAATACACATCTGGCTGTTTTGACATCAGTTTGATTATTTAAAAAACAGGTTTTTCATTGCTTGACATAAAAAAAAACAATTAATTACACAAGAAGTAATTTTTGTTTGTGTTTGAAGCAAAGAAAATGTGAGGCATGAGCAGACAGCACAGCGGAGCTTTAAAAATATATCGATTTTGATATCTGAAAATAAATATCGAAAATTGATCGCTGGAAAAAATATCGCTGATATAAATCGATATTTTTCTGAAAAAATATCGATATTTTGATATATCGATATTTTTTGCCCAAGCCTAATTTGTTTTGCCATGAGCGGCTAACTAAAGCTATCTGAGTTTGTCTCAGATTTATCAAATAAATAACTAACATTTCATAGGAAATAGAGCAAAGCAGTTTACTTAATATGCTCCGTTTGTGTGTGAGAAGTGTGAGCTTGCAAACTCAACTAAATCCAGCTCTTCGTCAAATAACCTCCCAGCTGAAAGGCATCAGTGTTTGCAATAATATTTTGACCAGAAATTATGCAATTAAATTATCAAACGAAGAGGATAAAACCTTAGAAACAATTTACCACGGACCTCTCACACCGCAGATCAAAGGTGTCAAAGTTTTCTCATTGAGTTCAAGTATAGCAGGCTTGATAGCACAGCCCATTATTATCAGGGAAGCAGCGACCATAGGAAGTACCTCTTTGATTGTGGCGTTATGTTCGGTAGTAGGATTTTTCACATTTGTCACACCTATATTATTGCACATAATCACAAAGAAATATGTGACAGAAATAAAATTTAACCCGGAGACCTCTACATACAAAGCCACCACTATTACTTTCTTCCTAGCCAGGAAACAGGTTTGTTGGATGTTTTATGACTTAAAGAACTAATTAATAAAGATGCATGATTTACCTGTGCTGCAGGAAATAGAAACTGCTGGAAATACCAATCTAATTATCTTTAGAGGAGTAGGTACTCTAAAAGCTATTCTTTTACTATAGCAAATCCACTAATATTATAACGGTGAAAGTTTGTGTGTGTAAGTGTGTTTGTTACTCTTTCATGCTCAAACAGGTGGAGGGATTTGAATGAAATTAGGTATGAGGATTACTTATACCCTGTATTAAAATATAAGCTACTTTGATCCCGGTATTCCCACAGGATCGGAACTATTCACCGCGGGTAACACAGCAGGGCACAGCTAGTACAATGATATAAACGGTTGTTTTTGAACTATGTTTGACTTAATTTGTATATCTTACCATGCATAAACACTCTTTTATTTTCATCTATCTGAATAAAAAACATATAAGCAGGATGTTATAATTATACTAAAAAACACCCGGTTCTAATTGAGTTTCATTTAATCTTTATGCTATTTTTCCAGCTTGAATTCAAATCAGAAGATGTGGAAGTCCCAGATATACCTGGAATGTTTACTACAATGAAAGTTAAAGGAGTACCTCTGTTCATAGAAGCCAGATTCTTCTCAGATCCCATGCACTATGCAAAAATAATGGGATATGACAAACCTTTGGACTTCAAGTTGGGCAATCCACAGGAAGAAAGCAAGTAATTAGTTTTATAGTACTCTCCGTTGATATTAGTTGTGTTATTTAATTATAGACATCTATTTATGAATTTGCTCTTTTCATTGTTGATTTGGTGTAGCATAATTTAGTTATATACTTCACACATACATAAAGACAGACAATAAGACTACTTAACAGCTGGTTTCTCGAACGCAGATCATTTCCAAAATTAAATCACTTCACTGCACTTCAAAAATGGTCAAATCATGTGACAAATTACGAACAAATTCGACACTGTCACATGATTTGACCAATAGTTATTCATTGGAGAAACAGGCTGATAGATATTTAAATAACTTATGAGCCAAACTAAAAAACTACAAACATACATAATTTCAAATCTAAGATAAGGAGAAAATTCGTTTTTGACGTATGTATTAGGCAGGCCTATTTGTGAGTGTCCACGACCATACGGCGTGTCTCAGAAAAAATCAGGACCACCCGCGGATGACTGACTTGTGTAGTTGGTTTTTTGGGGAAACCCGGAACTACTTATGCATGTGACAATGACAGAGTTATAATGGACAACTTTGTAAAAACGAGATAGCATGATTTGACGATCTGCATGAGGCACTTGAGAAAACTGAATTGCACTTTGGTGCATCATAATAAGAGTAATTTAAACAAATGTTTTACGAAGTGGGGTCTTCTGTACTTGTTTTGTTCTATTATTTATTCTGTGCTAAGACAACTTTTCAGAATAAAAAACCAAAGTGCTAATGTTATAAAGTCATTTTATTTTTGTTAGGTTCTGTATGTATAACAAAAGTTTAGTAGGATTCTAAAAATACACTTAGTGTGAAAGCAATTCATGTTTTACAAAGCAGGATGTATGACTAGGGAGTTACAGCTGATTGCAAAACATAATTAGTTGCAAATTGAAATAGTTCTTTGAAACATTCACCAAACAACATCTGAAAATCCTTTAACTATTTCACTTAAACAGCTAAATAAATACAAAAATATATGGAATGTTTATCATACAAGGACATTTTGTATTATTCATACTTTTATTTACAAATTTATTTTTGTTTTTTCTTTTGCCTATTTGAAATGCATTTAATTACAATATTATATAAAGCATTTTATACTTACAACTATTTACAAAAACTTAAGCAGCACCACATCAGTTTCATTCATCATTAATTTATATTTTGGAACATATTTTTATATTAAGCAAAATAATATTATCAAGTTTAATTCGAGAGATCTATTCATTTACCTATAAGTAACAAACTGAATGCAAATAACAGTAGTGTTACACCTAGCAAACATAATTCATTTGTAACTTCACTACATAATTTTTATAATATTTTCCCTGTACCACTCAACAGTTCAGTCAGCCAATAGAATGAATCACAAAACATTTTCTTTTAGATGGGAAACACTACGTCTTAATTTTTAAATAGACTAGCTACTACAGTTCTTCTCAGAGAAAATGCAGAATACTTATGCTTCTATTACAAAAATCTAATTGCGCAACGGCATTTCTTATCCGAATAAGACATAAAATCATTCATTTTATAATTATGACATGTAAGGAATCTTTTTAGTTTAAATTTTCGTCACGAACTGTTTTACCGTTTCATTCCTGGAATGTCGAGCTACCCTCAATCGTAATGAAAATTGTCGGCCAATGAGTGCGAGGCAGGTGACTTGTCGTCGATGGCGGCGAGTGCGACGGCTCTGGCGCGAGCCTTGCCCGCCCACTCCACGCGGCAGAAAGTGGCCGTTCCTGCTGAAGCCAGTACACCAAGGATAATCAGCTGCACTGAGAGAAGAGCCTTGGAAGAGTAGAAGAAGCATGCTGCGGCTGCCATTGACTGGAAACAAAAAGGTTTTATTATAAAATGCACACTTCAATGTAAAATGTCTAGAACGTTACTTTTCTATTACTGTGTGGAATCTCGACTTGGCGGCTTCTAGAAATACTCTAATAGCAGATTGTATTATGATATGAGCAGTAAGTAGTAGTTAAAAATACTTCAACGTTAGAGTGGGTAAGTGGGTAACAATGAGCTGTGATAGCCTAGTTAATAATTTTAAGGTCGTAGTCTCGAATTTTGACAATGCAAATAGATGTTATTTGTAATGGCTCAGTTTGCCCAAAACAGCGAAGTTAACCCTTACAAAGAAACCAGTTGGTAGTCTATTAGATTTATTCCGTTCTAAGGGACAGTTCGGAAAAAAAGTTTATTCTGTTCAAATTTCACCACCTTGGATTTACTGTCTTATCAGCGGTAGTGGAAGATTTTTTTTTTTATTCCTGTTTGTCCTCCACGGCGCGGCGGCGATTAGCTTACCACCATGCCATGATAAAACTAAACGAAAGAAGCGGCCATCATTCAAATGTATGGTTGTGCTAATACTCCAAGGCCGAGGTCGTAATTTCGTAATCTTCGAAATATCAGGAGATCTCTCCGGAGCTTATAACTTCGTGGGCCTGTTATGTCTACATTTTTACACATTAATAAACTCACCTGAGTAAACTTGAACAGTGCGAATGCCGATGTGCTGTTATCCGAGTAGTTGCCTCCCAATATCGAGTAGATCTGAGTATTGAAGCACGCATCTCCGAACCCTAATAGGAAACTGCAGAACATGGCCAGGTACGCAGACGGCGCGATGTATGATACTTCCGTGGTGTCTCCGAATGGGGCCACGTTGGGCAGGTTGATGAAGATTAGAAAGAAGGAAGTCAGGTGGATAAGGTAGCCCATGATGACGATTGGATCGCGGCCCCACCGGGTGGTTTTGTTGCCGAGAATACCGAAGAGAGCTCCACCTGAAAATCACACTAATATTATAAAGGTGAAAGTTTGTAAGTGTGTTTGTTACTCTTTCACGCTCAAGCAGCTGGACGGATTTGAATGAAATTTGGTACCAGGATTGCTTATAAGTACCCTGGATAAAAAATAGACTACTTTTGATCCCGGTCCCACGGGAACGGTAACTATTCACCGCGGGGCGCAGCTAGTATTAAATAATGTTGTAAGCTTGTTTTGGTATTTTTTTCCAGCCCCTCTACTTTTTATGCCCATAACGATGCATCGTTACATACAATCATCGCATCTACTGCCCGCTGTCGTTCGTTTTCACATGAGTTGTATTTTACTGCTCTCTTTTGAAGTACACCCTTTTGTGTATTTTACTCGATGTATAGGGTGTCACATAAAAGACTAAATAATGTCGCCTGCAGGGTGCAGTTAATAAAATAACAAAGGATGAAAATTAACTACTATAAATACCTACATCTCTTACTGATTTTTTAATTCTCTAATCAAAACTAATTATTAATTAATTATACAAAATTGGGTCATTAACATTTGATTAGAAATATACTTAAAGTACTTATCTAGTGCCTTTATCGATAATGCATTTTGTAATAGCTATTTCATTGCTAGATAGAAGATAATATACATTCTTTTATATCCGCCCGCGGCTTCGCTTGCGTGGTACTACCAAAAGTAGCATGTGTTATTCCAAGTTTCAACCAAATCCGTTCAGTAGTTTTTGTGTGAAAGAATAACGTAAATTTACTGAAACGGAACGAAACTAACGGAATTTTATTGTTTTCCGGTACGGAATGTCAATGTCTTGTCTCCTTAATTCCGAGTGAGAATATTAATTTTTCTGGTCCGGAAAATGTTTTAGTTCCCTTTGACTGTCCATTGGACATTAAAACAGTAAAATTATTTGTAGTGCACAAACGCCCTAACAAACATCTATCCATGCTCATAAACTTTAGCATTTACGACATAAGTAGGATTAGTTGCCTTGGTAGCCACTGATCTACAAATGGGTGGACTAGATCTAATTTCAATAGGTAAACAACACTTGCAATTGATTGATAACGGTGTTTGTTTTCAACATGAACTAGTTGTTACGACATTCGGTCGGAACATGATTTACGTACACCCGTATAGTCAGTTTCTAGGCCTAGTTACAGACTACTTTAAATAAAGGATTAATAAAAATTGCCTGGGTATTTAGTGGGTGATATATCGGTACCTAATTCTTGACTTTCATTCAAAATAAACAAAACAATAAGGACTGACAAGACAGTTTTTAAATTACATGAAATTCATTAGGCTATTTTTTAATAACACTAAAGAACTATTAGAAACGCACATCTTTTACGTATTGTTTACCTAAACATACATAAAGATACAATAGTATATGATTTTTGGAAATAAGCTCTTCTGTGGAACACCATTATATACTGTTAATCTTACCGAGCACTTCTCCCAATCCTATAAAAACGCCGGAGAGTCCCACAAGTTGTTTCGCGTTCTCTCCCATGCCCAGGGTGAAACCGATGCTGGGACTGTACACTCCACTGAAGAAAGATAGCTCCACGCCTGCAAATAAAGCAATTGAAAAAAAATATTATGGGACCAGTAGGTCTATTGTACAAACCGAAAACGATGCATCATGCTTATAACCGCAGATCAGCTTATGTTGGTGGAAACTGAATTCGGATGATTAACTAACACCGCGATTATTGTCACGCATGATGCATCGTAAAGGGGCAGACAATGAGACAACGCGTTGACGTACGTTTCTATTTTGGCTGGCTGTTTATTTTAGCCAAAATGGAATCCAAAATAGAAAAACGTCGCCTCGAGAAATATAGCGAGTTGAAGTTAAGCGACGTTCTTTCACAATTTTGATGGGTGACCGCAAGTGGAATTAACAGATAAGCGCTTCCGTGCTTGGGCACGTTAAATTGTCGATCCTGACGGATGACGGAGGCCTTTTTGGCGCCCTCGAAACTCCGTCACCAGAGCTGATCACTTGCTCATACGAACTTACCTTCTTATAAGCGCGGCCCCGTGGGAGAAGATAATTCTTTTTTTTTTATTTTACCTTCTCCAGGATGTTCTGATGATTACATTGTCGCGCTTTCAGTGACAGAATCCCGCTTTTTACCGCAAAAGTTGTAAAATACCGTTTTGCCCGAAAAAAAATCTTGCAACACTAGAACCAGATAACAGATGGAATAGTCAATCTCATTGTAGCGGATGCTGCTGACTGATAAAGTAGATAAAACTGGTCATGGCGTTGGACTTAGAAAAATCTTTTGACAAAATATCATTGTTTTCTCTTAAAAGTGACATCACTAACACGTTGAGTGCCATCTACGCATGTTATACGCAGGCTAGCCTCTGTTAAACGCTCTTTTGTAGTTAACGCGTCATTCTTCAATAAAAACTCGTAAAACACATTGCGTTCAATAAACTCATACAAAATAATTATAGTTCGTAAATGTCAATACCTCCTGAAGCGAGTTCAAATTCCTTTCATCATTAACATAAATATTACTAAAAGAATTTGCGAAACCGCGCTCACCTCGCCTTGCTCATTACCATTCTTATTTGTAAACAAACTATCTCAAAACAAAACGCCATAGGAACTTCAGTCTTACTACCTAGAACTTAATATTGAAAATGGTTTAATGTTCGGAGCTACTAGCAAACTATTCATGCAACAACGACCACTGCAGCTTTGTAATAACGATGAAAATTGTTTGTTGTTGTAGTTTAGAGGTGTGTCTCACCCATAGACCTAGAACTTGTATAGACTGCTGAAAAAGTTCCTTCTGTGACACAAAACAGCTAATGATATAATGCAGAGTTCTTGTATAAAAAGTTCCGAGCGGCCTTTTCTTTGGTTGTATGTTACATGTAGTCTAAAGTTTGTACAACGAAACTGGATTATGAACTGCATATTTTGTCCTTTTCGGCGGCACTCTAGCTGGCAGTCTATAGATATCGTAATGTCTATGGTCTCACCTGTGTATATGAAAGTAATGCTAAGGAACAGCATGTCTCGTGTACAGAACAGTTTCAAGGCTCCTTTGAAAGCTTCTAGAGGTCCTTCCGCCTCGGATGTGATGGTTTCAACCTGGAAGGTACAATGCGATAATGAGTCTTATACAGGGTGTTACCAGACCACTACCGAAAACTTAAGGGGATGAAAGTACCCATCAATATGAACAACTTTTTCTAAATACAAATACAAAAATACAAATACAAATTGTTTATTTAATTCTCTCACAACACATAAATATAAAAATATAAAGCAATAAATTTTTAAAATAAATACAGTTAAAAATATTAATAAATATTATTAAAGAAACCAACACTGTGAACGCGAAAAAAAAAACAGCTGTTTCATACACTTTAGCCAAGTAGGTATTGAACTTATGTATGGAACTGCTGTTTTTTAATCGCGTTCACAGTGTTGGTTTCTTAGAAAAAGTTGTTCATATTGATGGGTACTTTCACCCCCTAAAGTTTTCGGTAGTGGTCTGGTAACACCCTGTATAATCCGTAATAAAGATCATAGAATTTAACTGGAAAACAGATCATAGATGAACGTATTAATAGGCTACTTTTGATCCCGGTATTCCCACGGGAACGGGAACTATTCACCGCGGGTAACACCGCGGGGCGCAGCTAGTATTACATAAGCAAAATGCTTTCTACTCTATAAAATTATACAAGCACATTCAGCCGACACTCTCCTCTGAGTAATTGTTATTATGAAACGTTAAAAACCAGTTGGAAAAGAAAGACTGGATTTAAAATTAAATGTAGGTTTTACGTCACTAATGATAAGTAAGATCGTAAAGTCCAAAAGGACAACCCTCTACAATGCTCGTGATTAAAAGACAATTTATATAAAGTCGAGAAGTGGTCAATTCTGGTGATGGAAGTTTATAGACAACCTGAAAGCCATTTGCTTAACGACTTTTAAGCGACAACTTAGTTCCCTCCGAGTTTACGCGTTAATCAGCGTCTTGCCTTAGAACACCTTATTGCAGGCATTTTAACTGTAAATAACAGTAGCTGTAGATTCATACATCACCTTATCATATAAATGATGTACTGAATAAATACATTTTGATTTTTGATTTTGTAGACTCTACAATTACCTTGACAGTGTCGTCGATAGCCGGTGCCCGTCGGATCGGCCGCAGTAGAACAAGGAACACGATGCCCACAGCGCAGACCCCGGTCAGGGCTCCGAACACAACGTTGCGAGTCTCCACGTCAATGTGCGTCTTGCCTTGAAACTTTATGAACACGAAGAGATTGCCGAAGAACATGCTGCGGAAGAAATTACAGTATGCAATAGGCTTGAAGAAGTATTAGAACTTCGAGTAAACAAAAACACTACCTTGACTGCATTCCACAAAGCACAGTTATTTTTTCAGATCTTATAAAGATGTTCAAGGGAGTAGGCAAAAGCAATTCCAAATACATTTGGCAGAAATAACAATTCCAGGTTGTGCAAGCCTATCGCAGCCCTGCACTGATAGAATACAATGGAAATTGAAAATAGGTAAATATGCCTAAACGAAAAACTACTGTACTGTAGTGTAACACTAATCAGAAAAAATCGCCAAATAATACTTACCTATTTCCAATTGATTAAATTAAGAACATGCTCATGATGAAAATAACAATATATCTTGCAGTGGAGGCCTGAGGATCATCTAAAATCTAAATCACATGCGTAGTAATCTTTACCTGCATTGCAGCATAGCCCAGAAAACTCCCGAGTTCCGAGATATGGTATCAGGTTCGCTGTTCATAGTGAGATAGTTTCCTTGTCCGGTCCATATGGCGGCTGCGCCTGCGCCGATGAGGACGCTAGCTACATATAGTAACCAGGTGCGTGGGAACAGGAATGTTATTATGAAGAATCTGAAACAAAATAAAATACGTAAGTTGAAGTGGAACCATCTATAACAGCTTCCATCAAATAGGCTAATTCTATCGCTTTCATAGTTTTTTTTTTTCAGTACGATCTTATAAAGACCACTTTGACATGTCACGTTCTTAAAACTAGGTGATTCTACTGCCTGTTCCAACGCGACTCCCTACACCAGGGAAAGAATCAGGCAGTATTTCTCTCATGAAGTCATGAGAAAAAGTAGCCTGTTACTAAAAAAAAATATTTAGGCATGTTTTGTACCTACTTAATCGTCCTATTTTTTCATGACAATAATAAAAGCCGACAGATATACTCTCTGATTGCTATGCATAAATACGAAGTTTATTTATTATAACCGTGTGGAATGTCCAAGGATATTTATTTATTTATTATAACTAAGTTCAGCAAGAACAAACGTATACCTACCACCACACACATCATCACTTATACAATATATTGTGTTACAAAATGTGTTGCTTTTCAAAAATAAGCTTTGTTTTAGTCTTGGAAGACTGCATGGAAAACCCAGAAAGTACCTTTGGAATGTAAAGTAAGGTACTTATCTTTAACTTCGCTTTCTCGAGATTTCTCATTTTGGGGTATTTTACTGATCTTCGAAAGTAAATATTGCCGATCATAACGAAATAAAGCCATTATTTTTTACCGTTATGTTTGATCATAAAAGGGAAGTTTTGAAATAATATGGAAGGGACAATATAAAACACACTTTACGCGCAAAACACGCTTAGGTTCAGCAATTCATCATGGTGATGGTGAGTGATGACTTGATGCGTTTGAACAATACTTATATATTTTTCTTATCAACCTATATGTATAGTCCCACTGCTAGGCAAAGGTCTCCTTAATATCTCTCTAACCATCTCTGAACAATATTAAAACGAATAAACGCACCTAGATTCTAGACAAAGATCAAATCTTATTTATGCACGCACATTTTATACATGACGTTTTAACACTTGATCATTACATTAGAGAGAGTAGAATTAGAAAATATTTTCCCATTTATATTTCTTTGCAGATATGCAGCATTAACAAGTTTATTTCGTCGTTATCCATCATGGAGGTATCTTACAGATTGTCTCCAACTTACGACTGTATAAAAGTGAATAGAAAACAGGTAGATTGGCAACAAAAACTAGTGATAATAATAAAAAAGTGTTACAAAAGCCAACCTTATGAATACAAAGCCAATAAACGCCCACATTGACTGCATATGGCTAATATACCATTTTCAAATCAATAAGTTGTATTCCAAAACAAGTTTTCCAAGCAAATAAATATTTGTATGCAGGTCAAGAGGACCATACGAGGACGCTCGGAAAGGTTGCTGGTCGGTTATCCTTTTGTAAACATTATCGAGTGCTTTACAATGTATGCAGAGAAAAGGGGATTATCCTCAACAAATCACTGATAATAATCATCATTACCAAAGATTATTCATAGATTTGACTTATAAAGTGTTTCTAGTTAAACCTACACATGGAGATCCCCGTAGTGGAACAATTTTTGTAAGATTTTCTTCGAGTACGTAAGAACAACGGTTGTCTTTGTACTGTTAATATTATTGTCTAATGCTGTACGGTATTTCATAGTTGCTAATTAGAAATAGGCTATTAGTAGCTCGAATTCGATTGATTTCATAGAAAAAAGATGTAAACCCGGTTTTATTGTTAATTAATATTACAATAATGAATTAATTAATTACAATATTATTTGGTAACCATAACACAAGCATTAAATTGCTTAGCTTGGGACTAGATGACGCTGTGTGGAATGTCCAAGGATATTTATATTTTTATCTTTTATTTTAATTAAAATGTTGCTCGTGTTGTTCATTAATTTTATTTTTACTTATAAATATCAAAGTAAGATCTGGGCGATGAGTTTATTATGAAATAAAAGAAAAACCACCTCCGTTTTTTGTGGGTTAAAAATAAAATGAATGTCGTTGAACAACATAAGCATGCATAAATATTATGCCAAACTGTTTTACGTTTTACTTAGTTCGATTGACTGGAGATTAACTATTTATATGAAGATGGATCACGAAAAGATAGCTCAGTCCCAAACTGATTTATCGCCCTATTTCTTCACGACATTGGTCGTAAAGGAACAAGAGTAGGTATCAGACTTATCTAGATCTCGTAATAATGCAAAGGTACTTGTACTTTACTTTTGTAACTGATAAGGACACAGAATTTACAAAACTTCAATATAACAAGTGAAAAAAATATTAAACCGAATTTCGGATGAGTAGAGCAATTTTCTGCACTTTTGAAGCGTTATTTATAACTCTGAAGATCCTCATAAGATCCTCGAAATTCCTCAAAATATATGGGATCACAAGGGAAGCACCAGCTTTCAAACAAAAAATAATCGGTTCACCCAGTCCAAAGTTCTGAGGTAAAAAACATAAAAAAAAATACAGACGAATTGAGAAACTCCCCTTTTTTTAAAATCAATTAAAACGTAGTAAGTACGCGTGAATTATAACACGTACATAGTACCTAATTACATCGTAGCAGGCAAGGTATGTTGTCCGCAACATAAACTATTTCTAATAACCTTGACGTTTATTCAAGAGAATGTACCAAACATAACGTGTTAACGCATTCTAAGCACTTATTAAATAGAAGCATTTTTAATACAACTAAAGTCATAACGCCCACGCTTTTTCCTTTAAAACACAGAAGAGAAGGTACAATTCAGAGCACGTACTACTAAGTAACGAACGGGTCTTGGTCTGCCCACATTCCTTAGACTTTAGAGTTATTGAACTATAGATAGAACTTTTAGAATTTTCTAAAGCACAGAATTATATTCTCCTGTATATTATCGCATCAAATAAATAAATAAAATAAAATAAATATCCTTGGACATTTCACACGGCGTCATCTAGTCCCAAGCTAAGCAATTTAATGCTTGTGTTATGGTAACCAGATGACTGATAAACTACATAGATACATTTTTTTTTGTAAATACATACATATTATACATAGAAAACACCCAGACACGAAACAAATATTTGCAGATCATGCAAACATTTGTCCCGCAGCGGGGATCGAACCCGCAACCTCTGCGTCTCAGGCGGGCTTTCGCCCACTGCGCCACAGAGGTCGTCAAAAAATAAATGATAATCCAACTTAAAAACTTGTCTAATGGTGCTAAGGACTTGTTCAATGGTCAGTTCGGGCAAAAAATAGATGGAGTGTATAATGCGGTTGTGTGTGAAAGGAGTTGATTAATTCTAGAGAAAAAAAAAATGTAGAAAGAAAATATGTTGTGTCGAGGGAAACCCTGCTAGGGTGGGAGATGGTACCAATTTATGCTTAGGAAAATAGACACACTATGAAGCATACAAAGAAAATCATTAAAGTTAACCATAATAGTATTAGTATTATATTATTAACTCTTTATATTATTACTCTTTTCTGTACATAACACAACTAGACAAATAATTAGAAAAACACAAAAGAAATAAAATAAGTATACAAAAGGCGGACTCATTGCATACAGCGATTGTTTTAATTTGCAAGGAATACTACGATGACTAGAATGGCATTGCAATTGTGTACACATTTACTCATTAAATCTTTTTGCTTTAGAATATATAAAAATATAAAATACTCGCGGCCAGCCCCGGTTTCGCACGGCTGTTTTCTCTACTATAATACATTAACCTTCCTCTCGAATCACTCTGTCTATTGATGAAACCCGCATTCAAATTCAAATGGTAATAAAACAAAGAAATAACGAAACCCTAAAATTAACACAGAAGAGTGATAAACTTTTACTTTATTTATTCTGTGATATTACGTTCCAGACTGTAACACTAGCCGCGAGTTATGTGATATAAGTGAAAGTATTATCTTACTTCAATACAATCATACTCGTACAAGATGCCAACTTCGGTGGCTGAGATTTCAGTCTATTGATGACCGTTTTCTTTATAATTAGGGTGCCTTTAAATTTGCCGTAAAGTGCCGCGCGGCTTTTTGAAGGCGCCATTAAATAAGCGTCTCGATTTCGAGTTAATATATAAAATCCATTTGAAATAAAATATAATTATTTTTTAACAATTAGTTGCAGTGCAGTACATTACCCTCCACATAAACATGAACTCACAAAGTTAAACTTCTTTTGTTATAGGTAGATAATAGAAGTTTAAAATAATTTATATACTTACCCATTAAATTATTTTATATCCAGTATAGTATATAATATAGTAGAAGAACATCACAGTACATGATTGCAATCTGTTATGATTAGGTACCTAATAATCTTAGGTTGATGAATGATTGTTATTCATTCAACGTAATCCTCTTCACACAAGTTGCAAACAATGACGCACAAGAGAAGATAGCTAAGTAAGTGTTTTTAATCAATATTTTATCAGTAAAAAAAATCAACCTAATCGTATGAGTGAATTTAAGAAACTTATGTTTAGAATGTGTCTTCGATTAGAAATTTAGAATAATTATGTTCGCAAGTAAATTATAGTTTTTTTTTAATCCCTAAAAAGGTTACAAACGTCTCATACAAATATGCCAACGTAGAAGGTTTCAGACAATATTGTCAGAGAATATTGTATCTTGTATGTAACAACTCCCGCCAGATGATGATGACCTTTCAATTGATGGCAACAAATTTTGCAGCTATAGAAATCATGTATAGAAGAAAATCGGATAAACAAAGAAAAGACCACATAGTACTTACAGATATGTCAGAGCTCCTATGACCATAGCGGCTCGTGGTCCCGTAATACTGATCACGGAGGGCGCCATCCAGTTGCAAATCGCCAGGGTAGCGTAGATGATGGCGAGAGATGTGTACCCGTCTCCTGAAAATGTGCTGTCATCTTGCGAAATACTGTCCAGTATCGTTTTCTGCAAAAGAGAGATTGATTGAACTTGACATTGATATTCAGCGTAGATAATTAAGGACACATGCGGCTCCTGTATTATTTACTAGTCATACTAAACAGACACTGAACAAATAATCTCTTGTAGATGGTAGATACCTCAGGAAGCATACAATGTCTGCCTGCACAGTCTGCAGGCTGTTGCAGTGCCGATGCATAATTTAGCAGAAGATGGGTTGTGCAGAATGTGCAGTGCATCTCTTATCATTTGTGTTGATCATGTTTTTGCTGTGGTAATTCATTAAAACAGCAAAAACATGGTCAAAATGAGACTGACCGAGCCTTAATAGTGGTTCTATTATTCGTTGTTTTCTTTCTCGTTTTGCAAATATTGTTTTACAGATAAAATTTGCGAACGCTCGTGCAGACATTGATTAGATATCATATAGGTACCAATAATTGTCAAGGTTCTGTCCTTAGAACAGTTTCGTGTTATCTAGCATTACAAGATCAAGGAGATGACCCCAACTGTCGTTATTGATTAACTTAGTGCGTGGCACAACACTAATTGCTACAATTTAGGCAGGGTGCGAGTTTATATCATCTGCTTCTGACTGTCAAGTGGTTAAAACTAATATGTATTACGAAATAATTTATTTCATTATAACTAAATAAAAAAGTGTAAATATCTAATGATACCGATCAAGTACAGACCTAGAGTTCCAACAAGGATTGTTCTTTATTGAAATTTGTATTACCACAATACGAGATAAAGTCCTACATATAAGGATTTAACAATGTCATATTTAGGTACTTACTTACGTAATAAGACATTAAGGTATGTCCTTTTTAAATATTATGGATGTCCAAGTCGACATTCGGCAAGTTACATAAATTCGACAAATACCTACTGCAATGTTACAAAATGCACACCTTTCGATTTCTACATCAAAATACAGTGAAAACTTGGACAAATGTGCGATGATTCAATCGTAAAAAAGGATATATCACCTCTTTATAAGGGAGAGTCGGTCAAGAATCTGTTACGAGGTAATTACCAACCGAATCTTTACCTACCAACTCAGTTTGTGTATTATAAAATACATACCTACTATTCTTGATTTATTTTAGAAATGGTTGGTTAGGTAGTTGATATGTTGGCGAGATTTACTAAACATCGCCAGTACGTAACCTATTCTGTGACATTCAAATTCGAAAGTTGACAAACAAAACAGCCTACACGAAATGTTGTAATCATTGATTAGTCTGCTTATCAGGGATCTTGATACAACGCGACATTGAAAAGAACCCTCGAAACTAAATAATTATCTCAATGGTAAATCTGCCTGACCCAAATCTAACTTGAAGAATCCTTGACTTTATCGAATATAGACAAACAATGTCGATAGTACCTACAAAAGTTAAGTGTCACAACGGTATTATGACGAAAAGAAAAATGAGTTATAGTTACATCTTACCTAGGTTATGAAAAGGATAACCTTAAGGTGGGTACTGACCGGCGTTACGGGGCGTAATGTAACGTGTTACACCGCGAGCATTCGTACAGTCAGTACGTCGTGTTACGGGGAAACCAGCGAGTAACTCGAGTAACTCGATGCGTAACACGCTCGATGCGAATGTTACATTACACCTCGTAACCTTGGTCAGTACCCACCTTTAGATTGTATATTACTCAGAAGTCAGAACGCAAATTTAATAATTCAATAAGTACCTACTACTAATGTAATTTTGTTGTTTGATAAAAGAATACATTTAAGTTGCCGAGACACTTAGTTTTTACTTTCAATTGAATTTTCGTTTCAGGAAGTGTACTTGGGTTTATAAAAACTTACAAAGAAGAGCGAAGCAAAATCAATATTTTATTGCAAAAATAATTCTAATTAGAAGGTAGGTACCTAACAAACAACCCTAGGTACTTGACAAGATGCATTGTTCTTCAACTTCCGGTTATCAACACAACTAGGAAATAAAATGTATGACTCGACGTCTCTACCTACTGCTCTATATTATGCAACTTTAAGCAATACATACCTACTATTCATTACCAATCCTACATTTCCAGGGACTTAAGACTCTCGTTTCGGGTGTGTAGTCGTTTACGTTGATTAAACATAACAGAGGATCGATACGGCGGACATTCCCTCGGATCTAACAGACAAGGATCCTTCGGAACCATTTTAAGGGGACCTCAACAACCACACCAATTTAGATTAAACTACTCAGTATTGGTACCAAGCAATACAGCAGGCAAAAGCTGTGAAAGAACATAACGAAGATCATTAGTTAAAAAGACAAAAATAAATAATTGAGTTAGCTAGACATAACTAACTCCTAGGTCAAAGAAAAAAGTAACGATATTATTTTTTATAACCAATCAGAGACCCGGCTTCGCAATCACAATGATACATCTTTCTCTTGAATCACTGTCTATTAATGAAAACTGCATTAAAATCCGTTACATAGTTTTACAGACGGGGCGGGAAGCGACTTTGTTTTATAATACTATGGTTGTATATTTTGCAACACACGGCGAATCGTTCTAATTACCGCATTATTATATAATAGTCACATAAATCCATAAGTAGTAAGTTAGATTAGAAAATAATGCCTGAGTTAAGACAGCTTATGTAACTCTGTGGGTAGTGAATAGAAGCCGGGTCCATCTCGGCCGATGATCTCAATACTCTTGCGCAACTTAATTGCGAATAAACTGGTTATACTCCATACTTACGGGCCACAACAATAAATAACGGCCGCACCGAGACTTGATCGTAAATAAAATAATTAATGGTTATTTTTATCAATGACACGGTTTCTGATGATATAAACAATGTAATAATGCGAGAAGGGTTTATCGCGACAAGTTTCTTCGATTTGAAGTTTACCTGTTTTATTTTTTCGAAATATAAAAGCTTTCTGTAGGTAATCTTTTTACATTAAAACCTGGTAATATTATAATGTTATACCAAGCTTGGTATTAATACACAACACATTAGGTACAAAGCTTACTAGAAGATGACACAGATGACACAAAGAAACTATTATAATTTTTTTAGGGATTAAATTTTTCATTTTTTCGGGAGACTTTCCCTAAAGTTTTTTTAAATAATACCCCTATACTGGTGCAAGTAGTAGAATTTGTAAAACAGAAAATTAAGCACTTCATGTGCTTATTAAATTCCATTTTGTTGGTGAAAAGATAAAAATAGTTTGAAACATGGTAGCTACATCAATTTGATGAGAAAATACTAATGGCAGACCCAGAGAAAGATTGGTGTGACGATTTTGCTTCATTTGAACCACAATGGAGTGGGACAACAAAAAAACTCAATTAATCTCTCTGCATGTACTAACTACAGAATCCTGCATAGTAGTACCTACAATTACTACTAGCCTATCTAGACTTTGCATCGCAGTTCTCACAAGGATAGGCTATTAGTAGTTAGATGGATGTTTATTATCTTTACACAAAAGACAAAATAAAAATTACATTTTACTAGGTAGGTACTCAATCAATTCAACTGCTTTCAATTTATTTGACATTTAGTTGGAATGTAAGATTCAAGGTTTCTGTCTCAGCTAACTAGTAACGATTTTATGAATGCATTGTGGTGCGATACCAAGCTGATTGTAGTCTTTCAAATCGCCAATATTTGGGTCTAACAGCTGTCTTTCAAAAAACTTATTTAATAAAATTTATAGTAGAAATCTATTATCCAAATCAGGTCTAGTTGCTGAAATTGTGTGAAACTCTGTATAATGCTAAAAAGGTGCAAATAAATTTATCTTAAAGGTATCTTATCTCATTTTATAATTCCAAACTTTATTTTTCTATCAATTAGAGTGTAATTTTTTTAAGGTAATATGAGATTCCTAAAACATTACAATAACGTTGAAACCTAGTAAGAATGCATTTAAGCATAGATACTTACATGAAAGCAGTTTTTAAATAGAACAAATTAAATTGGTGATGAAAGAGTGACTTACCTCGATATTTCCCATTGTTTGGAAAGCAGTGAAAACAAACATAAATCCGAATCCCAGAAGGATAACGTTCATAAATTTTCGCTCCATTGTATTGCAGAATTTCTAACTCTTTCGGAAGAAAAATAACTTCGATTTGCGTATGTAGCGTAAATAACACGTTGTATAAGTTTCACCACCAACAACACACTGCAGCAAACGGAAAGTAATATTTATTTTACGCTCTCCTGCATTGATAACATATTTTGGATTGGCACCTCCCTCCTCCGCGTTGTCTTGCTTAGCAATCAGCGGTCGTCGAGGATCTAAAGATTATTTTCTTTCCTTTGCTTGAAAATCTTGAATTGAACATCATAGAAAGTAATTAGTAAATAAACTTCGTTCTCGCGACGACTATTATTTTATTTTTGAAATAAAATTGGCTGTGTTTTGGATGTATGTGTACTGTAGGCAAAACGTACTGACAAATTGACAAATATATATTGTCAAACAAACGTCAAAAATATGTCAAAATGACAGATGAATGACAGCTGTTTCGTTTGCTGTATCTAGGGTATTTGGTTCGGGCCTCAAAAATTAACTGCTCGTTTGAACGAGCCCTAAAATAAAAACACTTGCCATAGATATTTTTAGCTCTATTAATCCTTTTGTCTATTTGTCTATGATTTTGATTATTTTATTTTCTTTTCTTTCTCCCAGATTCATTTTCTAGTCTGGTGGTCGTTCTGTTTTGTTTTGTTGTAATTTTATCGTAATTTGTGTCCACTCTACCGATTATGGTGAATTTGGGTGTGTTGTTGGAAATGTAGTGCCTTATTGAATAAGTATGTGTTGTGGTCATAGGTGTGTGGTGCATCAATATTGCTGAGGATGATCTCATTGACGTACTGACATTACAATCTGAAAATCTTGTTGTCGTTTTATATTTTTGCGATAGAGTCCAATGACCTTGTAAAAATAATTACCAGGAAAGGATTCAAACATATATCACCATCATAATGAAGAAACAATTCTATAGGGTGAAACAGCTCGCCGACCAAACATTTTCAAGGTATTCAATAACTTTTTAAAAAATTTGGCTTTCTTCGTGCATTGCCTTTGCTCTATCTACTTTACTACTAGGTACTCTTAGTAAATAATAAAATTATTGTACCTATGAATATTTTTGAATACTTTTCTATCATTGTTTAGGTCTGGTAAAGCAGAGACATTGAGTGATGAACTACAAACGGCGGATAAAAAGGTTGAACAACTTCGGAATGCTTTACAACTAGTCAGTAAAAGAATCGCAACAGGAGCGGGGAGTACGCAGGGCCAAGACCCTGCAGCCCGAGAGAAAAGGTTGAAAAAACTACCTGAGTACACACTGGGCCTTGCTATGTGTGAAGCTAGCAACTTTGATGATGACGATAGCATTTTGAAATACATTTTATTTGAATGTGGTAAGCATCTCCTACTTAGTTTCATGTACATCAGTATAAATAATTACTATTAATTTACTTACATATATTATTTATAGGTAAAACAGAAAAGTTCTTAGCTAATGAAATAGCAGAACACGAGTTAAAAGTGGAGCAACTAGTTGTTGGGCCACTAACCACAATCCATGACCAGGACCTGCCAGCAATAATGAAGGCAAAGAAACATCTCAGCAGACTTATTAGTGAAAAAGAATCTGCTGCCACCAGATATCATGTGAGTTACATTTATCTTTTTTATCCAAAAACCTTATCAGAACTAACAACATGACTAATATATCCACAAATCCAGATTAAATTAAAGAAAAAATTCAGTTATTAAAACGCACATAGAGTTTCTATGTGCATTTTGATAACTTAGAAAATGAATGTTCTGGATTTATAAAACGTACCTACTTACATATGAAAATAGAATGATTATAATTAAAAACATTTGTTATTATGTAAAAGAATTCTATTATATCATATTGTATTTTGTTATCTGCTGCAAATATAGATGTTTTGGGTTTATCAAACAGGAAATATAGCAATATGATTCATTGCCCTAGACATTGTAAACTATTTTCATATCACTGGGTTTCTATCAAAACCTAATTTATTAAATAATGTACCAAACTTACCTACCTATATTATTTGGGAAAGAAAGAAAAAATGGACTAGCCGTTCTGATAATTGATATCTGCAGTAATTACTGTTATCATCCTTTAAGTTACATTAAATAAATAAATATCCCTGGACATTCCACACGGCGTCATCTAGTCCCAAGCTAAGCAATTTATTGCTTGTGTTATGGGAACCAGATGACTGATATACTACATAGATACATTTTTTTTTTTAAGTACATACATATTATACAATAAAGAAAAACAACCAGACCCGGAACAAATATCTGCTGAACATGCAAACATTTCTCCCGCGGCGGGGATCGAACCCGCAACCTCTGCGTCTCAGGCGGGCATTCGCCCACTGCGCCATAGAGGTTTTATTTATTTATTTTATTTCGAGGTCGTCACATTAGTCCTGAGAACTTCCTAGAGTGGTCCTTTTGTCATTGAAATAAATAAAATTCTTATTAACTCAGTAGATTAGCTTTACCCTGCAGTAAAAACATGCTTTTTACATAAAAAATATTTTTTATCTATTGATTGACCAAGTCTTAACTGATGAAAAAATCAAAATTTTCAGCATTTAGAACGCCAGAAAGAAGAAAATCCAGCCAAGTTCATTGCTGCCCGTGAGGAATTAGAAGATGCTGGTAACAAAGTGGAGGCAGCAAGAGACTTACTAGCCGCAGACATGTTTGCACTAGTCGCTAAAGAAGCGCAGTTAGCCCACACACTATTACAGTATGTGAAACTACAGAGGGCCTATCATGAGTCAGCATTACATTCATTACAAGACACAGTGCCTGAGCTGGAAAGGTTTATAAGTGAGTACAATTCATCACTTCAAAAATTTGATGCTAATGAGAAACTTAGCTTAGATATCCCGAAGAGTCTCTTTAAATCAAAGTTAAGTGCTGAGGCAAACTTTTAAAGATATTTGATTTGTTTCAAGAAAATTAGAGGCTTTTTACTCCACTTCTGAATAGCACAAAATATATTTAACGTAAGACTGTTGAATGCAAACTTGCATTCAACAGTCTTTCAACAGTTGATCATTTCTAAGATTAATGATGGATCTTGTCTGCTTTTCTGGCTTAAAATTTTTGTTGAATATTCTCTCTCTATAATTTTATAAGGTTGTCAGTTAGAGTCAGTACAATAAATGAATTATTTAGCATGAATTAAAGTGCCATCCTTTGTTGGTTTCATCAACTTATCACCCAACCATATACCTAGGCTAGATAAACATGATTGTAAACATCAATGTCATTTATTGCAAACTATTTTTTTAGTTTAGCATAATGTCTATAAATGTATACTTCTATAAAATTCCTCAATACATTTCTATACTTATTATATTTATAGAGGTAATGTTGTAATACATACATATATACCTAAAATCACCTCTTTACCTCTTTCCCATGTTGTAATATAGGAGATAATATCTGAAACTGCTGATCTGATTTTAAAACTGATGAAAATGTAGGTATACTATTCAAATGCCAGAAACTATGTTTTGTCTAAAATATATATCCATAAAGGTGCGGTGACCATAGGTATAACGCGGAATTTTTGCAAAAATAATACGTTTTTGAACATTGTCCTTAACAAATTCCCAGTTAAAATTATGTTAAAAGTTACAATTTATAATGATGGTAATTTTATCCCTGTCTTCGGATTATCATATCAATTGTAACTTACTATAATTAGAACTGCAACTTAAACTGCCATTGTTGTTATGATCACGCTTAGCCAAACTTAGGTGTTTATATTCTGTGCATTACTTTTTCAGTAAGTATATTAATTCATTTCTACAATAGGTAATCAAAGTATTACCGTAGTGCGACTTTAAGAAGAGTATAGCAAAAAAATAGGAACATATCCAACATTGGAAAATGGAAACTTAAATATTTGTTTAAGAATTTTCCTCATATAATTATTCGTAACCAAAAAAACTTCTTCAGCCACCTGCACCTAGATTATGTACTTAAGTACCTTATTCCAATATGTTCCTCAAAACTACATATTTTTTATCTACGAAAAATCTCAGTTGTAGTCATAATATTGAATGTTCATCTAAAATTTTCATGAATACTAGATTTGCATATTATTACATTACACAATTAGTAAAATTTGGTGACAATCATCTTTAGTTATCCTCAACATTTTTGAATATGCACTGTAGACAAGATTAAACAAAACTGATCATATTTCTTGAACTGAGATTAAGTTCTTGTGTGATATGATAATATTAAATAGAACAGAATAAAATCTGCAAAAAAGAACTTTCTATTATGAATATTTTTGATTATAGTGTTAAACCACACTTAGGTATTTCATTTTTTTTTAAATGAAAAATCTTACTAAAAGTTTTACGACTTCGGCAGGATTCGAACCCGCCGAAGTCGTAAAACTTTTAGTAAGATTTTTATGAAAAATTCTATTAAGAAGTAAGTAATTGTGATATTGTGAGGTTGAATTGTGATATTGCCCATGATTATTTCCTCACTTGGCAATTGATGTTCTCTTTGAAGCCTCATAGATTGATTTAACGTTTACAATTTCATTAGATGTTGTTACGCGAAACTCAGGATTAATTGCTGCTCCAATTAATAGCTCAATCAACTGAATACAACCGTACAATGCCGAAGCATTGGATAATCCATACTAGAATAGGCTTTATGTTTTGTGCAGGAAGATTTATTTTGTTACCCACTTACCCTAGCTAGTCTATGTTGGCTTAGCATAACCACTTGAGATAGTGATCACCATACATTCTTATCAAGTGATTTCATTCGATTCTTTCTAAGAAATAGTAATTTTCTGTAACGTTCACATTTTGTTAAGAGAACCCCCTTTGTAGATAAAGTTACCAACGAAAAAATCTGTTTCGTCGTAGGCGATTGAATGTAAATGGAGATTACTGCTCGATGTAAGTAATCTCAAAAACATGAATAGATTTACTTAATTGAACAAATATTGACATCACTCTCAAATACTCGTTATGAAATCGTAATCACTTATCACCTAATACCATTAGCAATGTAAACAATAACACAAAGGAAAATAAGTAGGTATCTATAGGTTTATTTGTGGAAAATAGGCTTGTAATAATTATATTAAATGATAACAATAATAATATATGTTTTGTATAGAAGTAGGTAATGTTAAATATCTACCCACACACAGTAAACAAAACCAAGGATAAATAGGTTATTGAGGCTGTTAAAGACGCTCCGCATCCACAATGTATCTGCTTATTCGTACAATATAATAAATAAAAACTACAAAACGCAAACATTCATAATTTATTTCAAAACCATCAAATGAGAGTGGAGATTTTTTAGTAATGGTTCTAGTCTAAGATCCCGTCATACAACGACCTTCACCGAGATGTTTATTGAATGAAACGTATTTTATATGTAATTTAATACGTTGTATGACGGGATCCTATACTATTCCTAAATACAAAAATAAGCCATGTCATAAGCGTTCGACTGCAAATAGTTCCTTCATACGATTTTCACTAGTTCACGTAAAAAGTAATGAATGAAATACATCATTATTAATTACCATACCCTACCCACCTAGCTAGGCCCGTGGGGACACCCCTGGGCATAGGCTGGGGCCGGGCTGGAATACGCCACCACCGTATCCTATAAGGCCCGTTTGATGCTAGGTACCACGCGAGCGATGCCGCTGGCAACCATTCGTTAGTACTTCATAATACCACAGTTGAAACAATCTCACTTTATAAAAACCTCATTTTTACAATTGCAGATGACAGCTCAGTGAAGCCAGTGTTCGGATACCCTCTAGAAGAGCACCTCAGAGTGGCGGGTCGCTCGATCGCGTTCCCGATAGAGCTCTGTGTGTGCACGCTGCACGAGCTCGCTTTGAATGAGGAAGGCTTGTTCAGGATCGCGGGTGGTAAGTACACTTTTACCTTGTTATTCACACTTTGACTTATTTGCGATTCTGTGGCTATTTCATTTCAGCTTTCCTTAACTGCCTCATTTCGTTATTGTATTATGGTTGTACACAATATTAACACCTATAGCGTACACACTGGTATTCGTACAGCACACACCACGGAACCATAAAAGCATTTTAAAATGATCGAATATCCACTTATATTACGAGTATACAATATCACTTTGGATCTCCCAACCAAGGGTTTGCTGCAGATCTGTTCACTTCGCAATATTTTTACTTATTGTTGTGTTGGCTGAGCCGGAAAATTGATTTAGTAATAGTCTTCCTACATCTTTAACACCCACCATGCGTTACATTATCCAACACTTAATTAAATTGACTATAGCACTTCTAAACACTTTAATAAAGATTTGTCAATTGAGTATACTTAGATTTAAAGAATGTTTTTTCTTGTTACTCTGCAATGAAAAGAGATAGCAACAGATTTAATATCCGTTTTAGCACAAATAATTTTACCAGTCCAATATGAAATGTTAATATCGCTTAACTATATATTATCCTGTTTCTGAGTCTTGAAATCTTTCCAGGCTCATCGAAAGTCCGACGAATGAAACTATCACTAGACGCGGGTTTGTTCAACGTGCCGGTGAACAGTGATTATAGAGACATGCACGTGGTAGCGTCCGTGCTCAAGTGCTACCTGCGGGAGCTGCCGGAGCCGCTGCTCACGTACAGGTTGTATGAAAACTTTGTCAACGCCTCCCGGTGCCCCACGGAACAACTCAGGCTCAACGCTATCTGGGAAGCGATACACTTGCTACCGGACGCTAACTACCAAAACCTTAGGTACCTAATCAAGTTTCTGTCCACCTTGACGCAAAATCAAAGTACAAACAAAATGACACCGTCTAACCTGGCCATAGTCATCGCACCCAACCTGCTGTGGGCGGCGGACGAGAGCACCTTCGACATGAACATCACAACCGCCGTCAACTGCGTCGTGGAGCTGCTCATAAAGCACGCGGAATGGTTCTTCGCTGACGAAGTAAACTTCTTCATCTCTTTCACGAAGGAGGATCTTCTCCCGAGCGACTACGGATTCTCACCTAACTTCTCTCAGAGTTACCAAACCGCGGTCATGAACCAGGAACAGTTTAACGGAGACTACAGCAGCATGAGCAAGTCTATGTTCGACTACAACCACCAGGCAATCAGCAAGGTGGACGGCCGCGGCGGCCACTCGCGGAGCAACAGCCACGACACTAGCCTTATACTACTGGAGAACGAAATGAAGAAAGCTCAATCGAACAGTTCGCTGTCCGACCAATCTAGTCCGCCTCACGGCAGCCCCAAGCCTATCCTGCGACGAAAGAACAAACCTTTAGCCCCAGTCCCTCCCAACTTCACCCCAGATAAAAACAAGAAAGTAGAAAACCAGACGCAAACATCCAGTGAGCCTGCTAAAGTAGAACTAGAGAAGCCGGCGAAGCCTCCGCGGCCGGTCCTGTCCGATAGTGGGAAAGTCATCACCGGGGTACAAACTATAAACCGTTCTACGTACAGACAGAGCAAGGCCTTGAAAGAGGAAGCCGCGAGGATGGGCATGGGCAGCCGCGACAACCTCTCGGACACGCGCCGGCAGAGCCTCGAGCTGGAGAAGGAGAAGCTCGAAGCTCTGAAGGGCGGCGAGAAGGAGAAGGAGACGACGCTAATTGTGAAAAATATGAGCGCACAGAGCGGCATAGTCGGGAGAATGAAGGTGGTGGGCGACGGGCCCGCGTCCCTAGGCGCGGTGCCGATAGACAAGGCCGCGATCCAACGGCTACCGACGGGCGTGAAGCCGGCCGGCCAGCCGCCGCCTCGGCCCGTCGCCGCGCCCAGGACCATCGTCCCAGCGGTCGAGCTGGACTCCTGCGAGGTCCAGCTCAGGAACAAGCCGGCCGTGCCCGAGCGTCCCGCCACGCTCCGCCCGCAGAGCTTCCGCGGACCGCGAGGCTCGGACGGCTCCGAGCCCGCTCCGACGGTGCTCGAACGTACACATATCTACACCGTCGATAAGCAACACCCGACTATGATCCAAGTGGGCGCGCCCGCGGAGACCGAGCAGGATGACGGGCCTAGAGTGACCGTCCAGCGGACTCATAGTTCGGGAGGGAAGGACGCGGAACTCGATGAGCCTAAGGGTTTGAGTGTAGCGAGTCGACAGCTGTCACAGTCTGAAGGGAGTATAACGGAGGCGCCGTCGCCGCGCGCGCAGCCGGCCCGCCCCCCGCGCCCGCTGGTGCCCGCCCCCCCGCCCCCCGTGGCGACCCCCGCGCCCCTCGCGCAGCATGAGAGCACTGACCTCTAACCGCGCCGATCACGGACCGTGCGGTTCAACTAACATAGTAAGCGATACAAGTTGTCCTCAGGAAAACCACGTGACAAGAATGTGCAATACGCATTTCTGAGGCCAAAGAGCATGACAGCACTTGACGTCTCCGGACTTGTTTGTTGCGTGTTATGCCTTTAAGCATGACGGACATGCCAGTCTCATGCAGGATGACAGAAGTGTACGTTGGCTGAGGCCTATTCGAACTCGTGCGTCCGCGATTTGAAATCGTAACGAGACTGATATAATGCCCTTTACTGATGAGAGCTATCGGCTATGTATAAGTAACAGTAATCAAATATTTTATTTGCATCAAACGAGTATTATGTATTTATTTTTATAAAAATGTTTGCTACTAAGGTATTTTGTGATAGATATCATTACCGAACTAAGGATTTAACGCTTTCGCTTTAATTATGAGATAAAAGCTGTACACGCTAAAAGACATTTTTCTACTTTGTCAATTTCGCTTTCACCATTCGTCACTGATAGGCTTGTAATTTTAGGCTATTTTACCAAAATAAGGATTAAATTAAAATGTACAATTTAAATATTGCAATTGACGTTTGTGATATTAGGAAAAATTACATAATCACAAGCTAATGCGCCCAAGGGACCGGGCGGAGTGAAAGCACAAATATTATTACAACTAGCCATATTTTTATCATAATTATACTTGACAGCGCGTAAATAGTAAGCGATGCTATTTCAGTAAATATTATTTTAGGCTTAAGTATGTTATGTAGTATTTATAACGTTTTATGTGATATGCATTTTTACTATACTACAAGTATACAATAAAGCTTCTGTTGTAACTAATTATAATGTCCCAAACATATTTTAGTCTTTTTTTTACCTTTCTGCTTCACATCTTATATTTAATTATATTAATCTAAACAGATTTGATATGAATGGGATAAGACCTGTAGAGAGTGAATAGGGCACTGATTTGGTAAAACTATTTATTTCCGTAAGTTTACGTTTGCCATTTCACAATGTAGTTGTTACGTTTGCCGACTCTGAGCAATGAGATCAAATTGGGCAGAATATGCGCAGACTCAGTGATCACTTCATCTATCTTGTTTATCCTCTGATGGTTGATGTAGAAACCGCCCGCTTTGATGATTCTGATAGCGTCATCTGAAACAAGAGTTATATTAACGCGTTTACTGCCTCCGAAACAGATATTTGTTACTCTTTCACGCGAAAACTACTGAACGGATTTGACTGAAACTTATAATATAAGTACAATATATGACCAGGAACAAAATATCTAAAGGCTACTTTTTATACAGGTAGGTACCACGGGGGCAAAGCCGTGGACAAGTAAGCTGGTCATTATAAATATAACCAAGGATGATATTAGTGGTAATTCTGAGTGTCGCAAAAGCTAAATTATGCTAACTAAAATTGTTGCCGTCCCTTTCATAGCGATGGGAATAAAAAGGATGGCAATAATTTTAGTTAGGTTAGTTTAGCTTTTGCGACACTCCGAATTGCCCCCATTATGTAGCTATAACTTACTTTCTGTAGAAAAGCATTTGGCCTTCAATCCTAGTTCCAGAACAGTAATGCCGGGAGACAGGAGAATTTCCACGATTGGCGCTCCGTCGAAAGCTTGTACCATATCTGTCTGACTGAGTGTAACGAGCGAGGACAAGTCTTTGCTGTAGATCGCTTGTGTGGACTTAAGAGCTCGCGCCAAACCTTCCTCTAAAACAAAGATGGACTCGTGAAAATTTAGGGAAAACAAAAAGTCGTTTGAAAGGTAACAAGATGATGAGTTGTATTAAAGCTAGTGGTGGTCCTTATTAACAGGTTAACTGTCCGATGAGGCACATGTGCCTCATGGGTGATTGCACTGGTACGTCCATGAGGCATATGTGCCTCATGTTAGCTGTCATTATTTACTACGAGGACGTGTACAAAGAAGATCGAAACTTGCTTCGGGACAGCTAACCTGTTAAGTTGGCCTTAATAAATCTTACATACCTCCATGCACTAATTTAGTAAGCTGTTCTGCCAAGCACATTTGTGGATATCTCTGATCAGGATGTTGCTGATGCTTGAACATTATATCCTTTATTTCTCCCAGGGTATAGAACGAGAATAACTTGAGTAGTCTTTCAACATCGGAATCCTTAGTCCTGATAAAGTACTGATAGAGGCTGAGTGGGCTGGTCTTGTCTGGGTCAAGCCAGAGTGCGTTTCCTGCTGATTTGCCGAATTTGTCACCTTCTTCTGTTGTTACTAAGGGTAGAGTCAATCCTGAAAATATATTATTGGTAAAGCAAAACATTTGGAGCACTATTGTGTCATTTAGTAAGGCTTTAGTGCACATATTTCTGTTGTCTCTCATGGCAATAGATTATGCATAGGCAATGGAACTTTAGCTGCAGCTTTCAGGTCCAAAAGGGGGCTAATTGTGTTAAAATGAAGCATACCATATACATCTGTTTTTGCAGTTCTACTTATGAGCTCATGTCCTGCTGTTATGTTCCCCATCTGATCACTTCCGCCAATCTGAAAAAAATATTAAACAATGCTTTAGTTACCTACTAAATATATAATTTATTATGCGAAACATTTCATGATGAAAACATTTTATAGCTGTAAGCAGGCTTCAGTTCACAAACTGTTACCCTCGTCTATGGTTATGTTGGTTACCCAATATCTACCTTACCTAGCCAATAGCTATTCCTAGTAGTGAGACATTATGATTTACCTGAAACCTGCAGTCATATTCCTTTAGTAAATGCAACCAATCGTAAGACTGGAATATCTGATATGTGAATTCAGTAAAGCTCATGCCAACATCTGAATTCAGTTTGGTCTGAACAGTCTGTTTCAGAAGCATGGTGCCCATTCTGAAATTCCGGCCGATTTCACTCACAAATTGTATGGCATTCATATCTTTATACCAGGATGCATTGTTGACTACCCTGCAACAAAAACAAGTGAGTAAACACATGAGCCAAATAGGGCCTCCATTTTTATTTAAAGACCATGTAAACAAATCTAGGTTGTAAGTATAAGTACAACAGTGGTTTCACGCATAACATTTAACATTTTGATTGCCAGAAACTATTCTGCTTTAATAGCACAAATGATGATATTGTAGTTAACACACTACCCAGATGTAGTTCAAATATAATACAATGTATTGTTTTGCCTTTAGTATTGAGAAAAATATTGTATATTAATACTGTAATCACCTTATTGGCTGCAGTTTACTTTCATCACCATTCCATATATATTTCTTATGGTTATCAAAAACTGTTTCTAGATTCTTTTTTATACAATTTATATTGTTTTCTATTATATCTTTGTGTAGAGTAACTCTGTCTGTGCTTCTCCCACTGGGATCTCCAATTTGACCTGTGGCTCCACCTAGCTAGAAAATAAATGAGTAGTTGTTGCAAATAAAAGATTTAGGCCAATTATTATAAGACAATTTTTTTGCTCTATTGTTCCATAACCAAATATATCATCATGCTATAGGTACAGCCTGTTTTCTTATTGGTTTAAGATGGTTGTAGGGGCTTGAGAAACAAACAAATAGATAGGACTGTGCTAAGACTACAAGACTACACTACCACACAAATGTTAGATTACCCAAGTATTTTATAAATCTTCAATTCCAAGAGGTTTTTAGTTCACTATGTGGGTGTAATCGTTACAGAATGTAATCAAAAATTGCTTAGGACTTATCATGTTCTATCATAATTCACTAGGGGGTAAGTATTAACAATTAAGTATGTATGATCTTACTAAAGCTATAACATTATGACCGCCTCTTTGCCAATGCAGCAGGTTGATTATAACAAGGAGATTTCCAACATGAAGACTGTTTGCAGTGGGGTCAAAGCCAGCATACACACACTGTGGAGCCTTGGTTAGCAGTTTCAGTACATCATTCCTGTAACACAAATTACAATATGATCTGTCAATTGTACACATAATAAATGTAACTCGTCAAGAAATTGAAAAAAATGTCTCTGAAAAATACCCAGCTATGTTTGGAAACAAGTCTTGGTACATCCCTCGTTCGCTCAGTTTGAGAATATTCCTGCTTGCATAGAGCCGCTTCGATAGCCAGGACCAGCACGGCTTTGAAATATTTGGTGCTCTTTTCACAAAATTCATTTTCGAGATTTACAAAATGTAAACAAAGATAGGTAACCTCAATCCTGTAAAGCACTTTGCTACAAATTATACACTCATTAGATAAGCAACCTATTTTAGGGGTAATTGCATAATCCTAGAAGAGAATATTGAGTTCCAGTCCAGGGAAGGGAATCAGGAACTTATTTATTTTGTTTACTTTATTTCTCTTCCCAAAATATCCCAAATGTTGTAACTTTGGTAGCGGAAAACAGCTGATATTATCACTGACTGCTGTCAGTGTCATGGCATGCATGCATACTTAAATCTTATCTTGACAAGTCAAACGCAGCGAAACGAAATTACGAAACGTGTCGTTTTTTCACATAGAGGTTTTGGAAAAAAAATATCCTTGAGCCTAATGACGTCACACGCTGAAATCTCAGCTTCTTGATTCTATTATTTTTACGCCGCCGTAAAAGTTGCATAACTTTGTCGGTCACCCTCACCCCCCAGGGCGGCGAACAAATAAAGTATATCCACTACTGTACGCCCCGCGCCGCGCTGGCGCGCCGTCGGCGTCGTTATCATTTTTATTTTTAAGATTAGGTAGGTACTTTTTTGAGGTAAAGTTGTAGGGTAGACTAATGATACAGATATCAATAGTATTTTTATTTATAATGATCCAGGCAAAAGCTATTTTATTTTTATTTAATTTATAATTAAAACATCATTATTTGATTGCCACAAAACGATTTATTTATATTATCACTTAGCATTATACATAGGGGCTTTTAGGTACTATACTAACATACAACCTATACTGGTAGTTAGATAAACTTTACTTATATTTAATGCTGGGTTTGTTATATATATTGTATAAAGAGGACCTGAGTATATATCAAAATATATAAATATGTATTTAAAAATTCTTATCACATACAAGGTTCTTTCATCCTGATTATTTAGTTTATTACATTTCAATAACATTATGGATTAATTTGCAATAGTTTGTTCATCCATTTTATTTAAAATACTTACTTCAAACAATCAACACAGTGAAGGATTTTAAAATTGTTGCTAAATTAAATACAGATCTCTAATCTATAACACTTTTATAGTCTCACTTTTAATAAGGTACCTACAGTTTATTGCAACATTCCTTGTGATAACAAACTTGAACTAACAAAACTCAACAGACCACAATTTACTTTTGCAAAAAATATTAATTGAATACTTTAAAAATACCATTCAGTTCTATTTTAATACCTCTTTGTTTAACTTATTAAATGGGTAAGTATGTGGTATTATTTGGAAATGTACATGTTTACGAATTCACAAAGCTAGTACATTTATATTACTTACAATGTCCCTTATTATAAAAAAATACAGGTAAATAAACTAAGGAATAACTAAATATAGGGAATAATAATATTTCTAAAGATCAATATAATCAACTGTTCACAGATTTCTTTCACAAATAACAAGGCCCAAACAGGCCCATATGATAGGTAAGGGAGGGGGGGGGGTCTCTATTATAACACATTGTCAACAGATAGCTTTGTTCATTATTTCTCTAATTTGATGTGCAACTGATGATGTTTCCATCACTTGTCTGTCCTATTATAAGGCACAACAAGTGCTATATTCTGAACAGTGAAACTTGTTGATTACAAAAATCGATAAAATAATACTTACAAATACCATGGAAAGCGAGTTTAATCTTCGAGTGTGACATTTTTGAAGAGATAAGACATTGATTCCTTATTGTGTATGCGCCTGATGGCTTCACTGAGGAGTACTGATATGTCGATTGTTTTGATTTTGCTGCATTGCATTTTCTGCAATTCGTGGGGTACGGTGTTTGTGACAACTACTTCGTCGATCGGCGAGTCTTCGATGAGGCGCGGTGCGTCAGAGGACAGAAGGCCGTGGGTGGCGAGGACGTAGATTTTGTAAGCGCCACATTCTTTGAGAACCTCCGCTGCTGCTACGAACGATTGGACGTCATCGATCATATCGTCCTAGAAATATAAAGGTTATTTCAAATGCGTATATGTCTCAACGGAAATCCATATGGAAAAAAACAGGCGTATTTTTTACTTATCAAATATTATGGGTGAGCCACAATTACTGCCTAGAAGTTACAATTTTTGTGCCTATATCCTATTCTATCCTATATAATAGGACCTTTTGCGTCGCGTCGTATGGAAGAGTAATGAACTGCTTTAATAAGGCAAGGCAGTGGTATTGCATTATGTTATAAGCACTTAAATTTTACGTCAGTCAGTTTCATGTCTTCATTTATAAAAAATACTTACCACCATGATAGCAATCCTGCCCCCTACATCTCCAACTACATTGATCGGTGGTTTTTCCTTGGCCGGGTGAACCGGCACACCCACGGACACATCCATAGTGCGAGACCTGTCAACACTGTATGAAATGGTGCGAGACCGAGCACTGTAAGAAAATTCATTCAAATTACTAATGGATAAAGGGCCTTGTACAATCAAACATACACTTCCACTTACATAGTCTGCAATGTCAAATCGGCATGCACAGCACATGCGACTAAAGAATGTTAGAGAGAACATAAAAAAGTTGAGCATGAATCACCTTATCAATCAGACAACTATTTCAGAACATCCACATTCAACATTCTTTTTGATAAGTTTCAAATTTTCCATTTAAGTAAATTTAGCTTAACTTAAATTTACAAACATACCATACCTCTCAAAGGCATTTGAATATAAGTATCATGTACAGTGTACATGATACTTATATTCAAATGACTGTGTGTGTAATGTGTACATTGTACACATCACAAAACATCACATAAAACACAACAATGGAACATAAAGCAATTTTGTTTATATAATCATTGAAACCATGCCTTTATATTCATAATTATTTATATATTGTAGAAACTAACCTCGGTATGCAGGGTGGAGAGTACCGCCCATCAACCTCATCACTTTCAGCTTCTTTTTGCTCTCCGTGAATGACAGCAATGGCCAGACGCAGTCGCTCGGCGTAAGACGTGGCCTTCTTGGCTGAGCCGGGGTTGCGGGCCACTATCACGGAGTTACGGTAATCTGGGATCTGGAACATCAGCCATCAATTTCAAGTAGTTGATAATGGAAAAAATCTAACTATATAAAAAAAATCTATTTTATATTATATTATGATTGTCTTTAAAGTATGTTCAATTGATCAATCAGTAAATTCACTAGCTAATGGTCAAACTGAAGGTCAAGTCAATTCACACTAATTATGAATCCTATTCATGTCTTTTTGTCTTGTCAAAATTATTGCTGGAAACATCCAATATGATTCTGATTGGTAAAACTCACACTCTCCTGGATATATTGCAGCAAGAACGGGGAAGCTCGGAGATTATCAACTGGGCATTCGTAAAAACCTTGTATTTCTTTCTGATGTAGATCCATAGTAATGATATGGGTGAGGCCGGATTTGCACATCATTTTAGCCAAAAGTTTTGTGACTATGCATCCTCGCTTGCGCATTTTGCACTGCTTGCTGTACGGCAGATATGGGATTACACCCACAATGGACCTTGCCGATGAAGTCTTACAAGCATAGGCCATTATAAGCAATTCCATTATGTTGTTGTTCACATCTCTGTAAGTTACAATTGGATGTACCTTTTTAGTAAACCATAATGATGAAATAGCATGCCTAAAAGTAATTTGTAATTCCAATTAGGTATCATAAAATAGCAATTGCTATAAAGCATAATTTTTCCAATTTAGGAGCTTCAATTTGAATAAGAATTACGCTAAACTATTTTAGAATTCAAATCAAGTAGGTACTTTGAATGACATCAGTAAAGTGAGTATCACAAAAAGTTTATGGCTTTTGAATAATAATTTCAGAGAGCTTACTTGGTGCCAGTCTGTACTATGTAGATGTTTTTTCCACGAATTGAGTCTCCAATCTCTACAATGGTTTCTCGGTTTGTTTTGTGATACACTGAGCATCCTCCCTTATGTACTCCAAGTCGGCTGTAAATTCATAACAATATACATCATTGAGCAATGTTTATCAATAAGTAATGGCATTGATTCAAGACCTTCAAGACGAATACAATAAAATGCTCAAAATCTTAGAAGGAAATGAGGTCAAATCACTTAACCTCTACTTTACTATATAGGTTATAGTTATACTATAATATAATGAAATGAACTGAAATCACTTACTTGGCGATTAATTCAGCCAACTCGGGGTGCGAGTTGCCGCTCAAGATCACAATATCCGACGTAGGGTTACCCTCCATATTGCGTTTCCGAGATCTATTCGTGAAACCCACCAGCCTGGAATATAAGTTTTACACTCACTCAACAAGTTAGCAAACATCATAATATGAAAATAACGAATTTGGGAAAGGGGCAACGCGTTGGATCAAGAAGAAAAACAATAAAACCTGGTTTTGTTGAGAAACATAATAACCTGATGGCGGTTTCGTTCTACAGAAAATTAGGTGCTTATAAGCTAAAATTACATTGAATAACACCACGGAACGCCTTTAAAATAAGATTTAACAAGTTTTAGATAGAGAAATACTTGAGAATTAATTATTTCGTTACACGAAAACCAACAACCAACGACAGACAGACTGATAAATAAACACCATAGACTAGTAATTTTAGGAGGACTTTTGTGGTGTAGAGTAAACGTAGTGTTTTTATTCTCTTTGGTGTAGATTGCTTCCTCAACTCCTCACCTCAAGGCCTCATCCTCAAAGACCGGAAACGAAGTGAAGCAAGTTTACTCGTGTAAAGAGAGCCTAGAAAATAAAAAGTCTATGGTATCAATATCAAGATGTCAATGTCGAAAGTGACGTTTACCGAATAATACTGTCAAGTCAAAGTTATGTCATAACAAACAAAATGTGCTGTGTACTTGGCTGTGCTGTGCATGCATATTTTCATCACGTGAAATTGGGTAAAGTACTACTAAATAAATGAAATGGGTCTAACCAAGCAGTACTTACGCTATGCGCCAAGTGGAACTTTCAATGTAATAGCTAGCGCAGACTGTAATTGTGCCCACGTCTCCTTAAATGGAATAAGCGGAAGATACATTGCTGTGGGTGCGTGTGAGCATGTTATTATTTGGGATATGCGACTCGGTGAAAAGGTAACAATATATCTTATTTATGACCAATCATATAAGTATCTCCTTCAATATATGTCTGCTTTGAAATCTTACCAAAATCTATGTAAACAATTACACAAAAATAACCCTATTTTTTCAGGCCCAAGTGCTGCCTGGTGAAAACACAGTTGTGTCACAGATAGCAGCTAGTCCAACTGGCAACCATATAGCTGTGGGCTATGTAGATGGCAATATAAATGTGTATGAGCTAATGAACAATGAAATAGTATGTGTGTTTGCTGGCCACAAAACGGCAGTGTCTTGTTTACAGTATGATGAGCAGGGCCACCGATTGGTTTCGGGATCTAAGGTATAACTCTTTTGTATTATTATTATTATAATAATAAACCTGCAAGATCTCTCTATAGGAAAGAGGATGTTTGGTATGTATGATTTTTTTTTTTTTTTTTTTTTTTTTATTAAAGGTTTTTATTTACAGAAACTAAACTACTACATATTTACATAACTGTACAAAATACAATTAGAACCAGTTGAGCCACCTAAGGATCGTTACAAACGATCTATAGGTAGCTCAACTGATCCAAACCACTGCCAGACGGAAGCGTGCCCATAAATGTATGATACAATCATAAATTTCATATGCTATTCCAGTTCATCCTGCCATTCCATTCTGATTCTACTATGATCTCTAATTAAATAAATTATATCTCTAATTTCCTTATAATATTGATGATATCTCTGTGTTGTCTATTACTTCAGGACACAGAAGTAATCCTATGGGATGTGGTGTCAGAAACAGGCAAGGCAAGATTCAGTGGGCATAAGGGAGCCATCACCAGTGTACTCTTTCTAAACAGCAAGAATTGTATCATCAGCTCTTCAAAGGACACATTTATTAAGTTTTGGGATATTGAGACAAAGCATTGCTTCAAAACTTTGGGTGGACATCAAATGGAGGTAATTTATTTTATTTCTCATACTCAATTCACATAAGAAATTAACCAAAATGGGACATACATTGTGCTACACTGATGTTTGTCAGTGCAACTGTCTGCAACATACCATTCACTGACAAACATCAATGTAAATATAACAAGGCACTCAACATGCTAGAAATTTATTGTTATTGTTTACCTATGTTCCATTTTGGTTAATTTCTTGAGTTAGGTTTATTCCAAAACCTAAATAGAAATAATAATATTAGATCACAACAGTATTCCCAGGTAAAATTCTGTCTTAATCTTTATTGTATGCTATTCTTAGTGACTTTATTTTTTCTTAATCCAAGATATGGTCAGCAGTACTTTTAAAAGAAGAAAGGTACTTAGTAACGGGCAGTATGGACCAGGAGCTCCGAGTGTGGAAGCTGAACTGGACAGAGGATGTTAAGGATGAAGAGAAACTTGCTCGCCAACTCGAGATTGTAAAGCTCGAGGAGACAGATGGCCTTGAAGATAGCTCAGTAAGTCTTAACTTTATAATAGTAGTATAATACATTCTACACAGCGTCATCTCATCTAGACCCAAGCTAAGCAACTTAATACTTTTTTTTTCGTAAATACATACATTATTATACATAGAAAACACCCAGACTCGAGACAAATTTTTGCAGACATATAAACATTTGTCCAGCAGCGGGGATCGAACCCGCAACCTTTGCGTCTCAGCGGGCTTTCACCTACTGCGCCACAGAGACCCATCGGACATCGGCCCATTGGCACTATCCGAAAGCTGACTGGTTTCCTGGTCTTGTTTATAGAGCTAATCTTACTATAAGTCTTTCTAATTTATATAGATACAGAAATGAATGTTAAAAATCATGAATCAATTTCCATGTTCCCAATTTAGGTACTTCAATGCCCCCAAGTCGGTACGCTAGTCCGCGGCGGTAAGGGACGCGTGGTGGGCCTCACGACTGACTTGGGACAGACCGTTCTATCTTGCTTCGGTACCGACACACTGTTGGAGCTCTTTGAGTTCTGCTCTGATGAAGAGGCTAAGGAACGGATGAACAAGCGAGTTAAGAAGCAGAGAAAGAAGTTGGCGTAAGTATATTTGATGAAAGATATTGTGATCTGAAGAGAGATTCTAAAGATAAATAACAATCTAAAACATAAACCAACTTAAAAACGTATTATAACAGCCTTACATCGAAGGGTCTGAGACTCTTTTAAGTTTTTGGTAGTCTTATATTATAGTTATTTATTTTATTTAGTTACTAGCTGCGCCCCGCGGTGTTACCCGCGGTGAATAGTTCTCGTTCCCGTGGGAATACTGGGATCAAAAGCCTATTCTTTAATCCAGGATATAAGCAATTCTGGTACCAAATTTCATTCAAATCCGTCCAGCCGTTTGAGCGTGAAAGAGTAACAAACACACTTACATATTTCAACACACACAAACTTTCACCTTCATAATATTAGTGTAATTAGTGTGATAGTGTGATTTCATAATTATTGCGTCAGCTAATTGTCGCCTACTACTCTACCCAAGTTATCACAGTTTTAACATCTTTGTATTATTGCGCAGAAAACTAAAGGAAACCGGCGAAGCAGACCCTGAATCGACAGAAGTGCCTGAACTCCTCACACTAACGGATGAAGTGAAGCGCCTCACTTCTGTGAAGATGGATGCTAAGATAAAGTCGTCGTCGCTTCTGTTGGGCACTACCGGCGAGCTACGAGTGGGAGTCTCGCTCGCGAACAATACGGTGGAGCTCCATAGTATGAGGATTCATGATAGCAATGAAGGTAATTTAAACTTTTATCAATGCTCATAATAATCGTGTATTCATATTTCGTGTGTTAGACTTAGGCTCAAATCACACCGAGACGGCAGCGAAGCGGCTGCACTTTCAGTGTCTTTTAATTCTAAACTTTATGATCATTACTATTATGCATAGTATTAAAGCACTTTGGAAAGTGCTCTCGGCGCCTATTGCGATTGCTTGTTTTATTTGAAGACAATTTCTGTCTGCTGTATCAATAAACGTATTGCTTACTTTCAGTACAATGCCTCAAACAACTGACACTGTATGGACATCGAAAGGATCCAAGATGTGTGGCCATAAGCTCAGACAATCTCGCACTTCTGTCTGCCTCCGCGGATTCTATCAAACTGTGGAATCGGTAAGAATATTATTATTCGGCATGGCATTAATAGTCTTATTCATAAAGATTTGTCAATTTTATATAGATTTAGAGAATGCTTTTTTCTTGGTACTCTTAAGTCAATGAAAAGACAGGTTTAATATCCGTTTTAGCTAAAGTAGGTTTTAACCAGAACGTGTCAAGTGTGGTGTTGACATTAAAATATCTATATTCGTATACAATACTTAAAATTGATTCTAGGCCAAACCAAACATGCCTACGTTCAATCCCGATGCCGTCTGGGCGTCCGAGCGCCATCTGCTTCGCGCCGGGCGACCGGCACGCGTTAGTGGGGGGCTCGGACGGCTCGCTACTGGTTGTGGATGTGGGCGCGGGGAGAGTGCTTGAACAAGTGCCCGCGCATCAGGGGGACTGCGCTAGTGTTGGACTCACTCCTGATATGGTGAGAAATATAAGCAGGGGAACGAGAAAAACCAACGAAAAGTCATTTGTCGGCTGTTATCTCTCTCGAAAGAAATATAGAAGTAATACAATAAAAGAGACTTTCATTGCTAACTTTCTAACTCTCGCTTCGCTCAACTTTCTTTCGGTATTTTTCTTTCAGAGAGGCTGTTATTCTGGAGGTGCAGACAAGACAGTCAAATTGTGGTCCTTCGAGCTTATACCTGACCCGACCGGGGAATCGAAAGCTAAGGTAGTTACTGCATGCAACATTAGTCGTAAAGTCCTTTTAAAATAGGTAGTGGTTCATTAGTTACTCAGAGAAATTCCCTGTAGTTCTGCTGGTAGGACTACTGGGAACGGGTTGTTATTTCTTTTAATATTATTAACGCGATAGTTCGTATGAATGTGTAGATGTTTGTTGCTCTTTCAAAACTACTGAACGGTTTTAGCTAAAACTTGGAATACACATACTACTTTTCATCCAGGTAGCTAGCACGCGAGCGAAGCCGCGGTCGAGTAAGCTAGTGATTTACAAAATTTGTTGAAGCCTTAATTTAAGTCAGTAATTGGAAATCATTTTTTATAACTCTTGCCAAATTCTCTATCTCAGGTACTATCAATACTCCACACGAGGACGCTGGAGTTAGAGGAAGCAGTGTTGGTTGTCAAAATCAGCCCAAACAACAAATTCATCGCAGTGGCCCTTATGGACTCCACAGTGAAGATATTCTTCTTGGATACTTTTAAGGTTTGTTTTTTATCTTCTACTAACGATTCGGATTTCTATTTTTTTCTGCTTCTTTTTAAAATGTACTGTTACCTACGACATAGGTGTTAAGTGGAGTCTTATGCGTGTCTTATCATAACTTCGGAATAATAAAAGTATCCAAATTTATAATTTCTAGACTAGAAGCATTTGTCTTTAATGTTCATTGCCTACATCTGTTAATATCTGAGCGCTTCCGTGCTTCGCAGGGCACGTTAAATTGTCGGTCCCGACTCTTAAAGTTGTTAAGCCATGACGGAGGCCTTAAGGCGGCCTAAAAACCGTCACCAAAGTTGGCCATTGCTCATACAAACTTACTTACTTTTCTACATCCATCATTGTATTACATGAATCAAACATTTCCGCACAGTTCTACCTATCCCTATACGGCCACAAACTGCCCGTCCTCTGCCTGGACATCAGCTACGACTCAAACATCATCGCAACAGGCTCAGCCGACCGTAACGTGAAGCTATGGGGAATGGACTTCGGAGACTGTCATCGGTCGATATTCGCGCACAACGACTCTGTGACCGCGATACAGTTTGTTCCGAGCACGCATTACTTCTTCACCGCTTCGAAGGACGGTAAAGTCAAGCAATGGGATGGCGATACTTATGATAACATTATTACTTTGAATGTGAGTATTATTTTTCCGATACTGCAATAACATAAAAGTCCTTAGACATTCCACACAGTGTTCTCTAGTCGTAGTATTATATTATCTGTGCACAAGCTAAGAAACATTCTTATGTTATGGTAATTACTGATAATTTCAAACGTTAATGGAGTTGTTGAGCGTAAGATAGGTACTGTCCATTTGTAGCTTTTTTGAAATTCATTTTTGTGTAGCGTCGATGGGCTTGCAACCTGTCACGTATGGAAAGTTAACTTCTGCAAAAAGTGGGCATGTACCAAATAGTATGTATTTGGACATACCTCTGACTAGGGGGTAGTCAGAGGACATCTTCAAAAAGATCGAAAAATTGCCTAATGATCTGAAAGAAATGTCTACCGCTCCCGGGATATAGTCGTGATCATATTTCATTTCATTTTTGTGTATTGCCCACACGTTTATGGGAGTTGAATGCGTCTCTAGGGTCACGCAGGGGAATGCTGGGGCCTATGCGTGGGCGCGGGAGGCCTGCACGTGTCGTCGTGCGGCGGCGACTCCGCACTGCGGCTCTACACTCGCACGGAGGAACCGCTCGTACTCAACGACACTGATGAAGCAGAGGAGGGCCTCGCTACCGGGGACACACATGTGAGTAACCGAGTGCTAGACTTCTTAATAGGTAAAGACCATGATAAAACATACATTTACGGGTATTTATCGCTATTTACCTTTATTTAGAATCCGACTGCTAAGATGCTGCTATTACTAAGCTTAAGTTTCACGGAATAATGTCTTGATGGATCTTTGGTTTCCAGGCTCCAGTTCCGGGTCTACCAGGATTGAATATGCCAACTAAGAAAACGATTGGTGCAGAAAAAGCGGTAAGTTGGTAAAAAAATAAAAAAAACAAAAACAAAGTAGACACTAGTGGCAATTCTGAGTGTCGCAAAAGCTAAACTAAGCTAACTAAAATTGTTGCCGTCCCTTTCATAGCGATGGAAATAAAGAGGATGGCAACAATTTTAGTTAGCTTAGTTTAGCTTTTGCGACACTCAGAATTGCCCCCCTATCCTTCTACCAGGACCAACACGTAATAAAATAATGTAGTGTGGATGAGTTTTCATTTACCCTATGGCACATAGCGATATATCACAATTATTTACTCCATATTCTCTTTGCACAGGCGGATTCGATAATGGAATGCTTGCAAATCGGAGCGGAGTATAAACGCGAGCTAACAGAGGCGAGAGGTCAACCTGTACAGCCGCCGATACTCATGGCCGCGTACAACTGCGGCACGCCGGAGGACTTCCTCGTCGAGACCATCAAGCGAGTGCGCTCTAGGTAAACCTGTAGCTTAGAGATTTAGGCTCAACTCACACCAAAAGAGCGGCGAAGAGCAGCACAGTTTCAGTGTCATATGAATTTCAACTTTATTTTCATTACTATAATACCTATTATCGCAGAGAAGGTGCGCGTATTCGAATTCGCCGGAATTCCCGCGGCGCCGCGGGCATCCGCGCGACTCGTTCGAGTTTCTCATGCGATAATAAGTATTATAGTAATGAAAATAAAGTTGAAATTCATATGACACTGAAACTGCGCTTCGTTTCGCTGCTCTTCGCCGCTCTTTTGGTGTGCGTTGAGCCTTATGCCCGGTTCCTATATCCGGGTGTTAGACGGTTTTGTGTTGTTGTTATCGTCAGTACTATAAACACATTTCTCTCTGCAAATGCTATAAAAATTACAGGCCAACGTTATTATACAGGTGCTATGAAAAAAACAAAAATAGCACTATGCGCTTTTTACGAGCCATTTTTTATTGCAGTAGGTCAGCGCGTAATATAAAGCCATATTATCAAAGCACGGCGGGCACATCACTACGTAATAATTATTAATGTTCATTAGAGAATTTGCAAACAAAACTATCGCGATATCTAGCATAGTTAAGAAAAAAGTTACTCTCTTGTTTCAGTGACCTAGAAGAGGCTCTACTACTAATTCCATTTAGCGTAGCGTGCGATATCGTCAGAATGCTGCCCTCTCTTTTCGAGCGCGGCGACAACACGGAACTATTCTGTCGCCTGTCGATATTCCTACTAAAAGTGCATCATGCGCCGTTGGTTGCTAACCAGGCGCTCTTGAAGCATATGATACAGATACAGGCGAAGGCGGCTATAAAGTTGGCTGAGTTGAGGGTATGTTTAAAGTTTATGATAATAATGATAAATAAAATTTGTTTTTTCTGGCAATTAAATGTAGATTACATTAAATAATACATTGGATAACACTTTAGGAAGATAACAAAACTGTTATAATGAAAGTGTTGCTTACGTATGACAATATCACAGGTTTTTCGTTAGTTCCACAAAATTCTTATGTCAAACTCACTTTTAACTTCGACTGTGCAAATTGTCACAAAGTTATCTTTAAGCATTAAGTTATATTTAAGTGATTTCTTATGAAGTTTTTGTTCAGCTATGGGTTACTTAGTTCATTTTAAATGTTTATTTCAGGACATGGTTGGATATAACTTGCACGCTCTCCAGTGGATGAGACGCGAAGCAGAAGCGGCTGAGAACGAACAGCTGTTCCGAGAAGCGACCGTCGCGAAGAAAGCGCGCGACAAACGGCGGCGTGTGAAGCAGGCCGTGAAGCGCCCTATTGTTACTGTTACATGATGAAATAAAGTGTAAAATGAAGATTAACGCTTTTGTTTCACTCAGTTTCATCATCATCATCAGCCACTTTTAACCCACTGCTGGGCATTGGCCTCCCTTCGTGAATGCCATTCGCCTCTATCCTGCGCTAGTCTTAGCCACGTGCAACCCACTGTTTTGCGGATGTCATCTACCCATCGAGCCGGTGGACGTCCCCTATTACGGTGTCCTCAGTTTAATTTCATAAAATACTAGCCTGTAACTGAGGGCTTACAGATACTCGATTCCATGTGAGCGTAGTTTTGCTAAACTAGAGAAATTAACCTAAAAGAGCAGTAGTTTGCTAAAAAAGAAACGCAACATAGCTGCTATAATTTATTTGTAAAAAAATATTCTACTCACTACATAGCCAATATATCAGTTAAAACTTTAATAATTTAAGTATCCATCCCTGCGTAAGTCACATTATTTATCATCTATACAACAATATCTAATGTTTCACAATGAGTATTCCCGCGAGTCCATACCACAATGCTTCCAGATCACTGAATTAAATATAACATCACCGTAAACAGTATCGGTCATAGGAAACAAATCAAAAATTCTTTTGAAGAAATTAGAACCATAACTACTTGTAGTTCTATTATATGTAAATAAACAGTTTTCAATGCTTCTGTGTTGCTAACACAGAAGTGATAAAATAATGTTAAATGAGTAAGTCTGGACTGGAAGCACTGATACTAAACAATCTCAATCGGATAATTTATGCTGAAACCTTACTTAGTTACGTTACAACAACAAACAACAAATGGTCCATAAGCTTTCTAAATTGGAAATTATTGCTTTCACACTAAGAATACACGTATATCAGAGTAACTATACAAGGAGTATTAAAATTCACCTACAAGATTATTATTAAATTGAATTGAGAATTTTAGACGAGTCGGCGCTTTGCGTTCGATCTCAGAAGCTAGAGCCTACTAACCACGAGTGGTTGAGGAAAAAAACTTATCTACTGGTACTCACAGAAGATAACTAGACAGATACTGGTATTCGTTACTTTGTAATGCTATATCATCCAAGTTCCGAGTTCAAACGCACAACGCAATAATATATTTAATTGACAATACTCTTTCTATAAATCGAGATAATTATTTTCATTAGTCCATCCACATCACCACTTATCACAATGTTATTGCTTTTCGGATACACACTACGAGTACATTCTTCAAACGAAATACATAATTATCACATTTTTAAAAATACTTTTGAGTTTTTATCATTTTTCGAACGTCGAATGAAATCGTGCAGTGCATGTATGATGAAAGACGTTATGGTGTCTCAGTCTTAAGGAATTCGAAAAATGATGTTTTACAAATGGAATTTTATAAATAAGCTTACATTCCAGCATAAATTATAATAACACAACAGAATTGGTACAGTCCGTGTGTACAGACAAGTAAAAAAACAAAAATCACAAACACATGCTTGTTAGAGCGTAAGCACACACAACACAACCGGTTTGTTAGTAACTACACGACGATATACATTGTTCATCAACTCTTACTTATATAATCCGTAGCCTAACCTAAACATAATAAATAAACAAATTGGAAGATCTCATTACATACTCATAGCTATTTGTTTTCCCATTATCTGAATTTCATGGAGTTTAATCGAACGATTGAGAGATTCTAGAGTGCAATTCAGTAAATAGTTTGTAAATGGAGAATCCACTCCGATAGCTATGATATAAATATAAAAATTCGGACGTCAACGTAGATAAAACCTACTACAATATAAAAATAATAAACCTAACACAAATATACAGAGTAGAATAAAATAATACTGAATCACTACTGCGAGCAGTAATATTAAATTCATGAAAACAGATCATGTTTGTCGCAAGTGACGACTTCAAATCTACATCAGTTTTCTGGACATTACTCCAGTACATTATATGCTAAAAATAGTTTGTATAAGCTGCCAGGTTAAGACTTATGGAAGAAGTAGTAAACACTAAGCTTATCTAACATTAAACAGAACTTTAGTCAAAACATAAATACGTATGAGCATAGTTTACACTGATAATACTATCTTTAAGAAAAATAAGCACATTAATTGCGTTTTAAGTAAGAGAAAATGGATACAATATTTATTTATAATATCAAGAGAGAGAGCTAGAACATTATAGAGAGCGATTGAGATTCCAGATACCTGTCATGTCGTCTCACGATGTACAACTTTATTGTCAAAACCGCTAAAACGAAAAATTAAGTGAAACTTAATACACTACACATTCGAATGCACAGTGTTCTCATAAATGAATAAATAATCTCAATTTTAAAGCTTTTTAAATACAAATAAGCTGAACTTAGGGTAAGATGCAGATCAAGTAGCAAACTGTTCAAAAGGAGAATTAGGTAATCTTAGGCTTAAGTATATCAAAGTCTGCACTCAGACTTTAGTCTTTGCTTAAGTATAGATTTTTTTACTATGGAAACTGAGTGATAAAACACCGCTTGAGATACGATTCACACTTTAGTTTAAGTTTATGTTTAAGCCAATGAAATGTCAATAAATATTTCATCAATGACTCTTTACTTGCAAAACTGAACTTTTCTTGAACTTGTCAAGGTCGATATTTCGACACTCCCTACGTACACTTGTGTAACTGCCGGATACACACTTATACGTTTATTGCATTTTTGGCATCTACACGTGTCAATCTATCATTATAACTTACAAAAAAATAAAAAAGTCTACTCTAAGTACTTTTTTCTCAATCGTGTAACTGTCTAACTTCATTATTTGCCCGCCGTACAATGTTCTATCTTCCTCATACACACTTTGACACGGGGGGAATGAGGTCCAGGTGGCGGGTAACTGCCACTTACTTAGTTCTTGCGCGGACAGCGAGTACAATGCGTGTGCGATTTGTAAATATTTTATTGCCGCAACTATGACATGTGAACGTTTCTATTCTTAAACAACTTGAAAGCTAACGCTATTAAAAAACGAAAAATAGATATATCAGACCCTGATATATCTACCTTAAGACCAGATAAGTAAATTATAATTAATTATTTACCAATGTTTTGTACTTTTTGATGTCCAATCATAGTTATTGGGCTTTTTTAGTCAGTTGTGTTTTATTGCCTTCATGGTTACCTTAACTATTATGGATATTATTAGTAATTTTTGTTACTTTCATAATTTTTTGTATTACCTACGTACAAATATGTAACTACGCACTTACATATTTATGCATCGGGGTTCAGTATGATCATAAGTGTATCTACGCACTTACATATTTATGCATCGGGGTTCAGTATGATAATAAAGTGTATCTACGCACTTACATATTTATGCATCGGGGTTCAGTATGATCGTAAGTGTATCTACGCACTTACATATTTATGCATCGGGGTTCAGTATGATCATAAGTGTATCTACGCACTTACATATTTATGCATCGGGGTTCAGTATGATCATTTAAGTGTATCTAGGCACTTACATATTTATGCTTCGGAAAGATGTTAAATCATAATTCGGTAACTTACCTTTACATAATTTTACATCGGAAAGTTATTTAATTAAATGTATAGACCCATGCACTTACATAGTTCTGCGTTTGTTTTTCATGTTATTTTAATAAAATAAACAATTATTTTATTGTATACTTTTTATAATACCTAATATATACTTAAGTAACTACGTCCAATTTCAGTAATAAAAAAAATAAGAAATTCCAATTCACGAATATGGTTCTGTTATATTCTACAAAAAACTAACTAGCTTAGAATAAGCTTAGTTACGTAAAACCAAGTGAAAATTCGTCAATTAGGGTCAAAACACAATATGTAGAAGCATATTATTAGATCATACTTTCTAACGTTAAACCATGTAAGTACCAACGAAACAGAAAAATTCTCTAAGTATATCCGTGTAACAGGCAGTTACAATATTGCCTTTCTATTAAGCATCGACGAAAAAGTATGTATGTGCCACATACGTCATCGTAAGCACCACGTAAAAATATGTATGTGTAATAAAATCTAAACCAATAAATATTAAAATAAAACATAGTATCCATCTTAAACGTGATCTACAGTAAGAGTGTCTCACCAATTTTCACAGCAATATCTCAAAAAGGGCTACAGTTATAGGCATTTCAACTTTTTCAAATCTTAAAAGCGCTCTCCTGTTTTCAAATCTTAAAAGCAATTTGTGTTTTGCAGATACACAACTGTACGTAGGGAGTGTCGATTTATGAGTAGATTGGTGCTTGTTCTGCGCTGAGTAAGGGAGCAATAGAGAATCACACGAGTGGATAGTTCCCGGCGAGCGAGCCGAGCGCGTCTAGCTAAGTATCACAATGTCTCATAGACTTGCATTACTGGCCCAAGGGGTTGATAATCGAACTTATGAATAATTAAGTAGATCGTCAAGGACGGCTATAATGGCTTCAGTGGAAGCAACATAAACCAGGTAGCAGCTTCTTTCACAAAAGACAATTCTGGGCTTCTAGCGCTCATGCAAATAATTTACAAAATTGCAGGCGACTAAACTCCGCAAATAGAGCTGAACGCTAACTCGGCGATAATCTGTGCTTATTTTTTGATATGACTGAGCAGCGCTTTCAAATATATTTATTTTTGTCAATCTAACCAAAGACGATTAATATCTAGATCTAACTAAACAATCATAATATCACTACTGAACGGATATTTACAATGCTAGTGTTAGTAAGACTTTATATTTAAATTTAGTGTTTTATCTGGTAAGTTCACGTTGCAGGGTTGCTCAGTAAAATCAGCGCTAACCTGCAAGTCTAGTGTGAAAGAAGCCTAAGGTCAAAGTAAGACATAACGTAAATGCTTTCTGTTACAATATACACACAAAGACTGACCATCATGAGGTGATTCCAGTAGTAAAATACTCAAAATAATGCCACAACGTTCCGGTACCGGCCACACAATGCCTATGACCAAAATGCCCGATTATAAATTAAGTTATTGATCGAAATATTATATCTTAAAATAAATCTTTCATCTATTTATGTAAATCTACTATAATAATGCCAAAAGTTAATATTATAATGTGTTACGCATAAAGGCATTCATAAATACTATTCGGAAAAATGTATTAAAAGTTATGGTAGGTACTACAAATAACAGGTCGGGGCTAAATTCGAGCTGCTTGGTTCAGCTAAGCAGCATTACTTTTTACTTTTAATTGTAACACGATTTTTCTCTCAAGTGTATTTTATAAACATGTCACATGTTTTTGATTGAATAACGCTAGTAATCTTCATACATTATTATTGCTTTAATTCACCATCACTATACCTTACATATAGAAAAAATACTCGACAGAATAAAAAAATACTTACATTTTAAATACTGACCGAAATGGGAAATAAATTAGATAGGTACTTATACTGTATCATATCAAATTAACAGCTATGTTATTTATCACTAAGTAAATAATAAAATTTACAATAATGCCTAAATCTAAACGAATACTTGCTTCCTGCAATAGGTAACCGTAAATATAAAGTCGAAATGAATCGAGAGAGCATTATAAGGCAAGGTCAACATACCCCGATATTAATACAAAGAGTCCCTAATAGTATTAGCAAGTATAATCTGGCGAACCAATATAGATTGTGAATGAATATTGGTGTCTAATAAAAATAATTTGTATTGGAATAGGTTCGCCTTAAAAATGTTTATTTCTATAATAAATAGAAACTATAGCTGCAATGCCAATATCACACGTGAGGAATAGAATACTAAGTGTAATAATACTAATCCCGAAAAATAACGGGAGTTTTATATAAATATCCTTGGACATGCCACACAGCGTCATCTAGTCCAAAACTAAGCAATTTTTAATGCTTGTGTTATGGTAACCAGATGACTGATAAACTACATAGATACACTTTTTTTTTAATACATACATTATACATGGAAAACACCCAGACACGAAACAAATATTTGCAGATCATACATACATTTGTCCCGCAGCGGGGATCGAACCCACAATCTCTGCGTCTCAGGCGGGCTTTCACCCACTGCGCCACAGAGGTCGTCAATTTAAATATTTTTTTTGTAATTTCCTTGATTAGAATTATTACACCCAGTACAGTTAGTATTAACTTAGCTGCAACACTTTTCTATACAAAGAGGCATTAATATAATAATGTTTACAGTTACTTGATAATGTATAAGTTATTGCTTTTAAGAAAGTTAAATACTTTGAAAACTTTACGTGAACTGACCAACAATTTTCTCTTATTTCTATTGAACATTTTAAAATTCTACTGAGAAACAAAACATATCGTAATATTACGAATGCATAAATGTAACATGAATATCTGTTCTCAAACACTGGCCTTACTATCACTATTTAATTATTTTTAAGTATAATTATTTTCAAAAATTTTATATTTATTATTGCTTTTAGTTTTTATACTATGTTTATATTCCTTTTACGTTGAATGGAAGTAGTAGAAATGTGTAAAAGAGATTATTTTATCAAAATGTTTTTCGACATGTAAATACAAGTTATTTCAACGTTGAGAAAACATTCTCATTGACACACGCTAATAAGACGTAGATTGTGAACGCACATTGAACTTAAGTAACAAAAAAAACAGTTAAAATGGCTCATAGCTTGTCTCTTTCTTAAAAATACAAACCGAAAGAGACGTAAACACTTGCCAAATTCATCGACCTTTCGGTGCAAAAGAGAGATCCGAAGAGAGCTGGCACAATATACATACGTTGAATGTAGCTGCCATTGGAGATTCTTGGTTAATTTCAAGTAGCCACGTTATTCGGATGACGTATTATCACAGTGCGGCAGTCAGTGGGTTTCCTCGGCAGCCACGTGACTCGCCACTAGGTTCAGCGGAGCCTCGTCATAGTCTGGAGCGTTGATGCCTCCCTGCGAACAAAATTAAACATTTAATACAATGCAATAATTTACTTTTAAATTGATACTCTCATGTCACTCGCATTTTGCAAATATGTAGTTATATGCCAATGTACCTATTGTACCTATTGCAAATGCTAATGGCATGTGCCAATCGTGCGTTTGGAGCCACTTGCTCATACGAACGGACGGACGGACGGCACGGGCAATAATTGACTAACGTTATTTCACCGAGAGTGACGTCACACCTTAGAGACCCGGAAATTGACGTTTCCGAAGTAGCCAAGTATTGGTACAAGCCGTGCGAAGCCAAAATAAGGAGGAAAAAAAATGATGTACAATGACGGTTTGAAAATGTTCGTCGGTTTTCATTTTGATTCGTTCAACGAGCACGAGCACATAATCCCTTTTGAAACTTGAAAAAGGAACGACACTGGTAATATGTTGGTACAATAAAAAATGATTCTCGCAATCTGGTGCAAGCGAAAACCGACTCTAAGGTTACGAATATTTTCAAACAATACAATACAATATATTTATTGATAACGCCAAGTTATAAGTCTAGTACTAAAGTACAATATTGGGGGCAATTCGGAGTGTCGCAAAAGCTAAACTAACCTAATTAAAACTATTGCCATCCTTTTTATTCCCATCGCTATGAAAGGGACGGCAACAATTTTAGTTAGCTTAGTTTAGCTTTTGCGACACTCAGAATTGCCACTATTAGCTGGTTATTTAATAAATAACAATACTAAAAAAATCATAATTAAAAAATTCTGCAATAAAATGAAATATTATAGAATCACAAAAATTTCATTAAGTATAAATTTCAAATCATTAACAAATTGGTAGTTCGTAGAACTCCTTAATAGAGTAGAACGAAACCGTCAGTGTACCTGGGTACGGTGACGCGAGTGCGCGGTGTGCGCGTGCAGCGCGGCCAGCAGGTGCGGCTGCAGCTGGCGACGCAGCGCCAGCAGCACGGCCTCCTCGGGCGCGCCCTCCGCCCCCGCGCCCTGCGCCTGCGCACCGCCCGGTGATGACTGCGCCTCGCTCGCCTCCGGACACGCCCCGCTGCGACGGCTCTCTGAAACAATAGTTAATCCCGATGAGTCATTCAGTCTGCATCATCCCTCTATACCTATTCCACTTTAAAAAAAATACCCTGGACATTTTACACGGCGTCATCTAGTCCCATGCCAATGTCAACTTAATGCTAGCGTTATGGTAACCAGGTGACTGATATAATACTTAGATACAATTTTTTTTTGTAAATACTATAAATAGACAAACATTCAGACCCGGAACAATTATCTGCAAAATATGCAAACATTTGTCCCGTGGCGGGGATCGAACCCGCAACCTCCGCGTCTCAAGCGGGCCTTCGCCCACTGCGCCACAGACGTACGCCATGCAACTTGTAGTAGGTACACAGTGCCGTCTCTAACCTATTGGAGGCCCTGGGCACATAGGAGGATAATCTGGCCCTTGCAGTGCCGGATTTATGACAATTTGGTACACAGTGGCTTGCAGACGAAAACGTAGACCATCTCCCCAAGTCGCTATAGATATTCTGCCATCTAATATAGAATGCATTATAAAACATATGCAAACGGGTAATTATCACGAATTTTACCTTTAATATTCGCCCGACGTTTCGACCGGATTGCACCAGCCGTGGTCGCGGGAAGACTGGGCTTCCCGCAACCACGGATATAATGTGTTCTGTAGGCCTAACATGTGCAACATATCGGGTCAACAAACATAGTAACTCGATAATGTCGAACTGCTCTAACGTACTATGCTAGAGCAGGAGAGAAGATTTTGCCGACGACGACATGATTTCTCGTGTTGCACATGTTAGGCCCGCTGATCGCGAAAGTTTAAAAAAGATAATATAGAATGTACACTCACTGTTCCTCGCATGTTTGGCATCGTGTCTGGGCCGACGCCGGCGCGTGTGTATAGTATCGCGACGCATCGCAGTCGGTCGCGGGACGCCATGTAGCTTGTAGTAGAGACCGCACGCGTTGCAGACCATCTCCCCGCGAGCGTCGCGTCGCCATATCGTAGTGGTGTGGGTGCCACAGTTACTGCAGGAGATCTCCACCCGAGGACCCGAGCGAGCCGTGCCAGTCGATGTAGCGTCTGCTGACTCTTGCTGGAATACACACGAAGGTACGATAGTCAATAAATAATAAATGAATAAATATCCTTGGACATTTCACCCAGCGTCATCTAGTCCCAAGCTAAGCAATTTAATGCTTGTGTTATGGTAACCAGATGACTGATAAACTACTTAAATACATTTTTTTTTGTAATTTCATACATTATACATAGAATACACCCAGACTCGAGACAAATATTTGTAGATCATGCAAACATTTCTACCGCGGCAGGAATCGAACCCGCAACCTCTGCGTCTCAGGCGAGCCTTCGCCCACTGTGCCACAGAGGTCGTCAATGTTTGTTCGTATGAGTGGTACATCAGTCATGTGACTGATGTATTATTCTACTAATATTGAAAATGCAAACGTTTGTGAAGATGATGGATGTTTCTTACTCTTTCACTCAATAACTTCCAGATTTCGCCGAAACTAGGATAAAGATGGTATAACTGGCTACTTTTTACCCAGGTACGTACCGCAGGCGAATGGTTATTTTATAAAATTACAATAACTATTCGCCTCAATAAAATGTTGTAGATCGTTCGAAGAGATAGAAAATGTTCGTATAAGACTCACGTTCTCAGTAGCGACAGGCCAAGCCGCATTGGTGGGTGGCTCGGAGGCAGAGAGAGGCTGCGCGCGCGCCGGGAAGCTTTGTTTCCTGCGCGCGGTACCAGCCACATTGCCGCCTCGATCCACCACCTGCCATTTGCCGTTCTGTAGCAGAATAATGACGGTCAGAACACTATTGATTGTTGATAGTTTGTCGATTTTCATTGATTTATGTGCCCCTAGCCTTAATTTTTTTTTGTTAAATACATATAACGTTTTAGTACCTAACTGTAATGTTATATTCTATGTGTGAGTAAATAAATAAACATTGCTATTATATGAAAAAGACTGCTCTCTGCTGCTGTGGCAAACGCTGAGGGCGACCTATTTTGTGTTTATATTTAGTTATTTTATGTTACATTGTATTTTATTAAGTCACAAAATAAACTTTTTTCTATTACTATACTTAGGGCTATTTTTAAAATACTTTATATACGGATCACATAGGTACTGATGATCCATTGAGATTTCGTAGCGAAATGACAAAAAATCGATGCTCGTGCAATGTGCATACAATGAACCCTAAATGCATAATCAGAAGCCGAACAGGATATATTTTGGTTCAAATGATAAAATTACGATTTATTCAACGCCATTACAATTTCGTCTGTTTTACGCGACGTAGTCAAAATCTGATATTTTTTTCACTGTATTCCATAACGGTCGGGTATAGTCGGTCTGAGCGTAATATAGTATTAAAAATACATCGGAGGTTCTGGCTACACAAATACAACAGAAAACTGAATGGAGGTCACGTTAAGGATATACGTATAACTCTTTGTTGCAGCCAAAATATTAGAAGTAGGAAGTGATAATGACGTTGATATTTCAATTATGTCTATCAAGGCTATGGTATTTAAATGATACCGCTCACAAGTGTTATTTAAAAAATAGTTGCAATTGTATGTAACTAGTACTGTAATAGAAGTAAAAAAATAAAACGTGTTTTTAAAGTTTGTTTGATCATAAACAAAAACAAGGATAATAATCTCAAGAACGTTCACAGAAGCACATGCTTTGTTCTCAAGGAAAAACGTTACTTGCCTCTACCTTTCATTACCATAACATTAGTATTGAAATAATGCACCTAATTTATGCTGTTCCTCAGCTCTGTAAATAGTATCCATTGAGGATACGACTGGGCAACTTGTGCAGTGATAACACGTTAAAAATATTGTTAGTGAAATCAAGTTATGTCATGCGGCCAGGTGGACTATCAGGTATGTATTCATTTATAAATAAAAATAAATAAATATCCTTGGACATTCCACACATCGTTATCTAGTCCCAAGCTAAGCAATTTAATGTTTGTGTTATGTAACCAGAGGACTGATATACTACTACATAAACAATTTTAAGCGACTTTCTAAGGCCTGTATTCAGAGACCTGACTCAAGCGTCGATCTGTGCTTGAGCGTCGATTTAAGTATCGTTTCTTATTCAAGAACGTTACTTGAGAGTAGTTTTGCTGATCAGAGTTCAGCTGAGTCGAGTTCAGCTGAGTCGAGTTCACCCGAGTAATTCCTTATTCAAAAACCTCAACAAGTGAAATCGATGCTTGAGTTTGACATTTTTCAAAGGAATCTGAGTAAATGCTTGAGAGTGGTCTGGACCACGCTTGAGCATTTACTCAGATAGCATTTTTGTTTTGTTTTCAGTAAAAATGGATAATATATTCGATTCGTTGTATTTTCGAGGTCATCTAAGCATGCTAGAATAACGGACACACAAGACAAGACTTCAAAATATGCATGGGGACCTTGTTTCTGTTTCATACAGACAAATGTTATAAGGACTTGTGAATTTATAGTTAGTATTAGCACAGATAAAAGAATACTATTAGTTTAGTCTTGGTAGGTAGGTAGGTACTCATAAGGATTACTTACCTACTTTATTTATGTCGAAAATTCTACCTACGTACATAACCTAAACACATTTGGTTTGGCTGGGGTAAAATAAAAAATATATTGACAAAATTACCATAATGTTTTTATTTAATATTTTACACACACTTATTTAAAACGTATTAAATAAAGTTTATAGGAGTCACGGGAAACAGCTAATCGTTAGATCATGTCCAGGCTAAGCTTGTTGAGAGAGATCCTTCGTGTCTCGTCATCTTCAACGAGTGCTGGTGCTATCTTCCACAACGTTTGTGTCTACAAACACTAACATGATGCATCAGACCAGGGCAAGAAGCACTACCGCCAATAACCAAGCAGTATTACCTGTCTTTGGTCAAAGCGTAAAAATAAATTCATTGATTTCACACTTTCATCCCGCGATTTGGCGATTGTTGAAATTTGATTGACTTGCTTGACGACTGACGTATGAATGAATGAATTTGTCAGTTTTCTAAAGTCGTTCCGTTACACGTTATTTTTACTTCACTTTCGAGAGTCGCCATTAATTTTTCATCCAGGCATATTGAATTTCTGCGTATAACGGAATGGAAGTACAAAATAAATTAAAAATGTAAATGAGAACAGACTGAATTCATAAACAAAAAGGAATCGACACTTGAGACTCGATTTAGCTGAGCATTTACTCAAGCAACGTTCTTGAATACAAACGATACTTAAGCAACGAATCAATGCTTAAGCAGAGTTCGCCTGAACCGAGTTCAAATCGACGCTTGAGTCAGGTCTCTGAATACCGGCCTAAGAGGACACAATTTGGATCGTTCGTTCGTTCGTTCACAATTTGGATGGCAGACCGCAAGTGGCATTAACAGTTAAGAGCTTCTGTGCTTCAGAGAGCTCGTTAAACTGTCGGTTCCGGCTTTTAAAGGCGTTAAGCCAGGAGGCCTAAAAATTTCGTCACCATAGTTGGTTACTAGCTCATACGATCTTACTTACTTTGCTTGTAGAAGTGTGCTCCTATAAAACTCTAAATTGAGAAAATAATATCTCTATCTAAGTCTCTCTCTTCTCTAAGTTAATCTTGGATTGCAAATAGACAAATAGATTAATTGCGTCTTAATTTATAAATGCAAAAGTTTATCATTGATGCCAAAACGATTCTTCGTGAATTTAAACGGAACCGCGTGCGGAAGTTGTAGTAAAATGATGTTGTTTTTGTCCACTGTACTTTTATAAGGTTCAACGACCTAAGAAGTCACAAAAACGTCGCGTGCTAATATTTATATAACCACTGCTTAATCACGCTCTGTGCTAATCAGACATTAAACCAAATCCTAAAACGATATGTTTTTGCGACACGTTTTGTAGGAATAATCACGAGTAAGTCACACTTCAGTACGTTTTTAGCGTTTTGTTCTCACAATTCTGGGCTTAGATGGGCCTTGGTCCAGCAGTTGGATCATAATTCCAAGATTTTTGAATTCGAGACTGGATTTGGACAGTTATAGTAAATAAATAATAATAATAAATATCCTTGGACATTCTACACGGCGTCATCTAGTCCCAAGCTAAGCAATTAAATGCTTGTGTTATGGTAACCAGATGACTGATAAACTACATAGATACATTTTTTTTTTGTAAATACATACATATTATACATAGAAAACACCCAGACACGAAACAAATATTTGCAGATCATGCAAACATTTGTCCCGCAGCGGGGATCGAACCCGCAACCTCTGCGTCCCAGGCGGGCTTTCGCCCACTGCGCCACGAGGTCGTCAGATAGTAAGCATGCCATACGACAGGTTGCAAGTCTAGGTTTAGGTGCTGGGCAAGCCTACTCTATCTCAACATTGTCGAAAGAACTAGTGTCAAATTGCCTCCTGAAATCCTGACACTGTAAAAGACAACGCTTTCAAAACTTACGTTTGTTGTACTTGATATAAAGGTAATATCAAAATCGATATTATTACGTGGAAAAATTAAAAAATATATTAAACGCCTTCAATTTCGTAAGGAGAGAAAATTTTCCTGCACTCTCGAGATGCATTTCTATAACTCCGAAGATCCTTATCAAATCACCAAATTTTCTCCTAGGGATTAAACTCTTTCAAACAAAAAAAAGAGTTTTATCAAATCAAAATCGGTCCACTATTGACGGAATAATCGGTGGAGTAAAAAAAAATACATAGGTACAGTGGAACATAAAACCTCCTCCTTTTTTTAAGTCGGTCAAAAAGGTGTAAAGGCCTTACGTCTGTTGATGAAAATAAGGATGGGTTTGTTACCGGTGAGACAGAGCCGTTGGCAGGTGGTGGCGTGGGCGCTGATAGAGGTGAGGTCGCGGGCCGCAACGGTGAAACTGTCATGCCGAGGTGTTTGCTGTTTATCAACCGTCGCAGAAGCTGCGTTGCTTCTCCGCTGCGACCTGCGAAATAACATTTTATTAGACAACAATGCCTGGTACAGAAATGCACGGACAAACAAACAAATATTTCGTCATACCCGAACTGATAAAACTTAAGATTATACAAATTTCAGGTGTGAGATTTTATTTGGCGTGAAGGCGACAAAAAAATCAATAATTGACGTCATTAGGAAACATCACGTTTTGGCAGTATCTCTACATATAATAAAACTGTAACACGTCGATGTCTGTACATTTGAGATAACGAATATGGGGGGTCTTTATTAGAGCAACAGAAGAAAAATTTTGTCTGTCTGTCTGTACTGTATGTATGTTTGTTACCGCATCACGCAAAAACTACTGAATGGAATTGAATGCAGTTTGCACTGATGTATTGCCAGAGGTCTAACTTAAAAAATAGGCGCCATTTTACCGCAGGTTTACCCCTTTATGGAGGGGTGTCAAATTTTATGTAGGCACTTTTAAAGGAAAGTGCAATTAGATAGAAACTAGGCTGGAATACTATGTATGCAAAACAAATAAATACTGGTCTGAGGATTTTCCAAAATAACCCTTAAAACGTTGTGAAATTGGGTGTCAAAGTTTTTATGGAAAGTAGAGGGAACAACACGCAAGTGAAGCCGCGCGGGTCTGCTAGTACCTAAGCATAAAAGTTGTTTTGGCTACCTAATTTATATTGACGTCAGCTTACAGATTTATGAGGATTATTAGTGGCCACTATATGCAAAATTTCCGTTTGTCTATTTCATAAATAAAAATTGAATATGCAATTTAGCAAAACGGGACAATTAAAGGTGATCCAATAAACTCAATTTGAATAACCATCTATCATAGAAGTTTTAATTAGTTGTTAATCCTTACGGCCTTTTAGGTCAGTGCCCTCTTAAAGACCTGAAAATGACCTTGTAAAAGAGTTTATTCCACCATTTAGAGGCATTTGACATTTACTAGGACATTAGTGTTGTTTTTCTGAAAAGAAAATTACAAGAGGAAAGATATTTGGCCGTTTCTTTCCCAGTTTCGATTGGTTTGATGAAAGGCCATAATTGAGTTGAACTATTCTGTGATTGGTTGAGTTTAGAGCTGGCGCCAAAGTACGTAAAGTAAAAATTTTACATAATAATTACTTCCAATTTTTGTGCTAAGCTCAGCATAACGCTTTGATCTACATACCATTATTTCTGTGAAGAGCCTGCCATAAAGACTCCTTCGTCTCGTTTTCGTCTGGCTGTGGCTGCGGTGATGACTGGTTTGATCGCGCTGACTGTGTCTCTTCAGGGTCGTCCTAAAAACACAAATGATCAGTAGAGAAAGCAACTTATATTGTATTTTATCACCTTGCGTTTTAGTTTCGTTTTCACTTACCTGCGACATCTGAGAAATGTCCATTTGCAATCTGTCAGGATCGGAGCCGCTACTGCTCTGACTGCACTCCTCGTAAACTGAAGAATTATCTTTACTAATTTTAGTTTTGTTTGTCGTTCTGCCGATGTGCTGCTTGTACTCATCTGCAAAGTTTGTGTTGTTTTGTGCCAGTGTTCTTTGAAAATATGTTGCGTATGCGTTTTGGTCGTCTTGTTCGGTGTGTTCGTTTGGTTCGTTCTTGACTGTGCCGTAGAGCGAGAGGTCCATCTCCTTGTCATGGTCGTCGTTGCTGTGTGGGCTGACGGCGGTCTGCGACGCTCCATACGCGTACCTGTCGTCGGGGTATTCTGGCGGGTAGCTGGGCTCAGCGGCCGCGTTGGCGGGAGTGTGCGTCCTCTCTATGACGGTCTCATAGCTAGGAGGGTACTTCTGTGTCTCCTCGTTTTCTCTCTGCGCCACCGCCACAGCCTTGCTTATAATATCGATGACGGCATTGCAGTGCATCACCTCTCTCGCTCTGTCCGGGGGCGGTAAACTCGGCCCGGTGTTGTACATAATGTGCGGTTCCTCCTCCGGTTTGACGGCATATTTGCTGGGATCGTAGTTCTTTATCTGCAGTAGCGTGACCGCGGCCTGCCGGCTCTCCAGGTTTTTCATCTCCTCCGTGGAGTCGGGCGATCCCACTTCCGCATAATTGTTTTTGGACGCGTGCTCGTAATCGTTCTCGTTTAGTGGCTTTATTATCTCTTCCAATTTTGCCGCCGTTATGTTCAGGACTTCCTATAAATAAAAGACCAACAATCAACTAACTCCATAAGTACATACTAGCGCGATAAGACAAATAAACAGCGGCCAATGAGGCGCTCGCTCATTTTCATGTCACCCGTGATAGCGCTCGAGTTATACTGATAAGATAAATTTCGAATCGAGATCTACAGGTGGGATCGCTGTGGTTTATTAAAATTGTGGAAAATGTACCAAGCAGTATGCAAAGTGAGTGGTCAGGGTGCGAGTGACGCGGTCATCGAACATTCTGTTTGTTTACGTGAGAATTACATAAGTTTCGGTGTTTCTTTGTTGTAGGTGTTATTGATATTGTGCGTCCTAATTTCGTGGAGCGGCGCGCAAGAGGCCGAGAGTGCGCCTCCTTGCGATATCTTCTTGCAAGACTCTAACAACCTCACGTTAAACTGTTCGCGGCGGAACATAACCGAAATACCCGAGTGGCCGAAGCAGATAAACGACTTTGAAAAAGGTAAAGATGAGAACTGGTTTATTATCACCACACTATCGCGCGAAAACATGACGCATACAAATAAAACCGCTCCAATCAAGTTTTATGGGGTGTTCATTTTTTAAATCACAAAATTAAGGTATAATATTTAGAAATAAAAGATATTGTGTTCGTAATATGATATACCGAAAATGGCCGCTATAGGCCCTCAGTTAATTTATTTTCTCTAAACCTTTAGTTAGATATCATATCAGACCCAATACTAGGTATAGATATACCCATTAATATTGAAATAGTGCATTACAATGGTAAACTATTATCTAGCTATTAGTATAGTAGAGATAACACAACACAACATTGAGCGCGGAGTGCTTTTGTAATAGGTAATCCTTCGACAGAATGATGACATCTTTACGACTACTCTCATTATCCAACTTTTTTATAGACTATACTTCTAGTTTTATAGCACTTATTCTGACGAACATGGTTTTAAATGTCAGTAAATGTAGGTAAAGACTTAAGGACAGGTTAAGTTAAACAGCTGATATACCTACGTTTAAGAACAGCCTTCTATTAAACCCTCTCGATTATTTACACACCTTAAAATGCATTCAGCTCACGATAGGAGGGCGGCTGATAATACATTCATATGAACGTATTAAATAGATTAAATAAAGATAAAATAAGGCATCACTTACCAATAACCAAGCCTTACTTAATCGATAAATTCATATTTACTGCCTATCAGCGAATTCCGTCATCACTATAACACTGATGCAATAATATTGATAGCTTACTCGCCCGCGGCTTTGCTCGCGTGGTACCTACCTGGATAAAAAGCATACGTGTTATTCCAAGTTTCAGCCAAATCCGTTTAGTAGTTTGAAATAGCAAGAAACATCCATACACTTTTGCGTTTATAATATAAGTGGAATATTTATTGATAATTGAAATTAATTAAGGTTAAAAAAAAAAAAAAATGACATTATATATGCATTCTAAATGCTTAGTTGAAGCTCTCAAAGTCTGTTTTTGTTTTGAAATTTCCTGCGTAGTTATATTCCTATTTAAACATTTTGTCAAAGCTTTACAAGTTTAATATGAAAACCGACAAAAACAATTCTTGTCTATTTTCAGATGGTCACGTCCTGATAACATTCTTCAACAACAGCATCACAAACGTGAGTCAGCTGGCGGGACTGCCTGGGAAACGAATTGCAATCAGCTTCAAATCCAATGCGATCAAAGAGATAGAAGACGACGCTTTTAGAAACCTAGACAGATTGGTCTACTTGGATTTGAGCAACAACTACATTTCAGGTGAGTTTATGAGATTCTGCAATTACTGATTAAAAAAAAAATAGACCAATGATAGAATAATCCAAAGATATTATTCGATATTTTAAGAACAATGTTAGGTTGGCGATGGAAAAAATAAACCATCGAAATATTATAAAATACTAGGTATGTATAATGACGCAATGCTTTTCATGTAGATACAGCAAATAGTGATATTGACTATCAAATTCTACTCGAGTTCAGGTGATAAAACAAGAGGAAACAGTTGTAAGGAAAACCGGAAGCAACCATTATGTTAGCATGTGCTGAAGAATACCAAATACATCATAATGTCGATCCTCAAATTGGCAAGCATCCAGATTATAAGCGTGGTACTTCGTTTCCTGCTCTCATAGTCTGCAGACTGAGTCACAGCTTTGACTCTCATTGAATCATAACAGAGATAATATAGAATTATTTTGCTGAAAATGTCATAATCAATGCACCGATTATATCTAAAGAAGACTAAAAAAGTACTTATGAGTAGGTACTTTGTTGAATTTTTTTATTATTTTCACCTCATTTTCCTATTTATAGTGCTTATACGAGAACTTTTAATGGAAAATTACTCAAACGCAAATATTAAGCAGTTTACAAAAATTCAAAAAATATGTAGGTATGTATTACCTACTAGGTATCTGTCTTGGGCATGATTCCGTCTGGCAGTGGCTTCGATCACCTGAGCACTTATAGATTGTTTACAACGATCCTTAGGTTGCTCAACCGGTTTCTTAAACAGTAGTAGCTTTTGTGGGAAAATGGTAGGTACCTTTCTGTGAAAAAATGGTACCACCAGACCAGGATATTTGTGTTTTGTTAAGTTTATACGAAAGAGATAAAAATAAATTTATAAGTGAAACTCGAAAAGTGATGTATGTACTTATGTTGCAGTGTTAGATAGGTGTGCGACCAGTAGGTGAGCACTGTACTGTAGATAATGCAAACTGCATTGATTCCTAATTCATTAATTCATCGTGTCAATGAGAAACGCAGACACTGCTGTTAAATTTTTTTACTGCGAAAATCTAATAACAGTTTTTATAGTCATTTTATACGAAGTCTCATGATTCTATTCACAGGAGAAGTTCTTAGAAGCGAGATCTTCCAAGGGCCTTACAAAAATGGCGTCTACAGTGACATTGCTCTGGAGACCCTCAACCTCGGTTACAACGAGATCCACTCTCTGGATAGAAACCTGTTTCAACATACTCCCAACTTGACCAGACTCTACCTGAACAACAATCCGATTGAAATACTTGACCATGTCACTCTGATGGCACTATCTAGTGCATCGAACCTAGAGGTACTCTTTGAATATCACATTAATTTATCGAGTGGTTACTTATATTATAATGCGGGCACCACACATTGGCTTCAACTTGTTTCCAACATTGGCTACGAATAGAATGGTCAGTGGTAATGCTCCGTTTGTGTCCAATAACCGTCCAAGATCGATACTCACATTGGAAAGTTGGAACCACCAGCATTACAAATGTTTCTATTCAACAAACAAAACAGAAGGAATATAAATAAGACATTTGTTCCAAGAACGTGATAATTAGGTCGATTTGGAATATTCCCAAATGAAATATTCACAAATAAATCAACGTTATTTTTTCCAGGTTCTAGATCTGTCTAAAACTGACATCGACAGTATCCCGCTGGACGCTTTCAGGGGCCTGTTACAACTGCAGCAAATAGATTTGTCTGACAACCGCTTTGTCACCGTGCCAGAAAGCTTATCTGTAGTCGGCAGCACTTTGGAGTACCTCACGTTCAATAACAATCCTATAGTGGAGCTCAATGATGACAGCTTCGTAGGTATGTAATAACAGAGAAAAAACTGATGACTAACATACAACTGTCACATAGATTATACCTATCAATTATCACTAGCTTATCAATAACGTTACTAGGTTTGACTCAATTATATAAACGATAATCGTTAAGATTAACAAAGGATATCACATTTCTCGTAAGTTATAGCATAACCAAGCAAAGATACGTGTTTTAAAAAACAAAGATAATCCATCACAAATTCTGCGAATGTCGGATTTGAACAGTTTCGATATGATGTAACTTTATCTAGCAGTAATCACACGTTTGCAGGTTTACACCGCTTAAAGGAATTAGAAGTCGGCGAAAACGACTACTTGGAGGAAGTGAAACGCAGCACATTTACACCGCTGAAAAGTCTGAGGGTACTGCATCTCTGCCATAACTCGAATCTAAGATACATCAGCCACAACGCGTTCCGAGGACTCAAAGACAAATGGACCTTAAAGGAGGTGCGTGCGACAATCTACATAGACTAGATAAGTAAATAAGGAAAAACCCTCACAATTAAATACAACTATTGCGAGTAACTGATAACATCAGTGCATTTTGTAATTATATCTTGCCGGATGATCTAATACGTCAAACGGCCGTAGATTAGTAGATTTTACAAAAAGTTTAATGTTATTCAGAATGACGACACCGCGGGTGTTGTAACTGTGATTCTAATATTAGATCATAGTAACGTAGCTTATCATCACGTTACTGTGTTTTCAAATAAACTCGTAAGCATATATTTTAATCAACTATCGCATGAGATGTGCATTTTGATTTGGCCCAGATCGTGCGGTTTACACGACAGTCGGATAACTGGGGCAGCTGATTAATCATTTCATTGTTTTGATAATCAATCACTGGTTATAATTCATCCAAAACTAGAACGACAGTTTCCTTGAAAGTTTCAAGATGTTAGTAATGTATACAAGAGCAATTAATTATTCATGCTAGTGACTGTAACTTAATGCAGTGCAGAGCAAACACTAGACATTTCAAGTGAGGCACTGTCAATATTAACAATTTATATACCTTCCATATTCGTCATATACCTACATTGAATACTCATGCGGAAAACTAGACGTGAATCGAGGCTGTATGTAGGTGTAGCCTTTCAGTCATCGCAAGCCTAGACGTAAGTATACCAAGATTTTCATATTGTACAACTATGAACCACTCGACTGAGTGATGCTATTGAATTTACTCGACCAAGCACTCGGCAGATATAAACTTAGTCATAGTTGCGACATCAACGATAGATGGAGCCATAAACTAGTATTATTTATGCTGAAAAATAAGTTATTTCACCATTCTGAGAACGTTAAAAGAGGTCAGATGAAAATATCATAGGAACGATATCCTTTCATATATCTGTCCCACACAAATTTGATTGTCTTCTAATCTTCACTTTTTCTGCTGATCTCGGTGAAGTTGATATTTGATAAGTTTGCTGGTTAAGATTTCTTATTTCGGTGTGAAAAGAAAGCTGGAGTTCAAACATTACGAACGAGAAAGTTATAGTCATCGAAAGCTATGCTTAGACTACGTCACTAACTTGCGCATTAAAATTTTTATGTCGCAGCTAAATTGTACAATTCGTCCTTTTTGCAAAACAGCATAGTTTTAAAAACGTTGACTTTAGCCCGAACTTCAAATACATTCTTCTATGAAGACAACGATCTAAAATATATAAAAGAGCTTTTTTTTAAAGCGCTATGTGTCGGTCTGTTTTGATACAGTGAATCTTGCTTCGAATCGAGTACCTATCTATTGGTTTTTTTCCGGCAGGTTTACCTAGATGATAACAATCTAAGCGAGCTGTCGACTGACTTGATGCCATGGCGCAAGCTCGAGGTTCTGGGCATGACTGGCAATAAATGGCTTTGCAACTGCGATCTAGCCAACATTGTGACCAATCAGGGCGCTGGTGAAAAGTTCAAGACTAGTGATGTACCATTGTAAGTTCAAAATATCAATTTAATATGTACATACATATGATACATACATATAATGATACTATTATAGTAAAGCCCTAAGATCGTAAAAATATGTCTATCGCACCTTGGGAAACACAGTAGTGTTTTTTTTAAATAGGACCGTCTATATTAGTTCTAACGTGGTAATGTAAAAAAAGTATCTAGCTTTTACATGTACACGCAGGGACATCGTAGCTTCGTCGTATTAGCACAGAATAAATAAAATAGTACAAGGTATTAAAAAACTAAAAGGAAATAAATATTATAAAGAATAAAAAAATCCTATTTGGCAGTTTGAAATATTTTAACCCGTGAGCGTGTATTAAGAATGTAATGAGAGCGAATGAGATGCGAAAGAGGTGTGGTGTGTCAGGATCGTAGTAAATGGTGATCCGTGGTCTCTGCCTACTCCATGAGAAAGAGACGTGATTTTATCTTATGTATGAAATATTTTCTATACAGTATTTAGCTGTTAAATCGCAATATTGATTTCATTACAAAAAGTCGAGCCTTACGAACTAGTTTTCGCCCGCGACTTTTATCATGCGGTAAAAAAATACATTACATAAAATAATGTAGCTAAAGTATGCTATAATATTTTTTTGATGGTCTTCTAAGTTCGAATGGAGCATAATAAATAATCTGATTTAAGACTAACAAAAATCATAAAACTTGTGGCATTTTAATAGGTTATTAAAAGTTATTCATAAGGTGGTGTCAATATTAAGAAATATTTTATTGTTAATTTATGAGTGATTTGGTTTTTTTCAGCTGTGCCGCACCAATGAAGTTTGCTGGAGCGTATGTTACAAACATCACCCTGTCATTCTGTCCTACCCTGGATTCTACGTTTGCTGCTAAGAAAGGATTCAGTTTCTCCAACTTAAAGCCTAAACATGTTCTGTTGAGTATTCTAGGCATAGCCACTGTAGTGGCCATGGGAATGCTTTGTGGTCTCCTTGTAAATGCTATCAAAGCATTCTACAAAAAGAAGATAAGGTCTCAGCCCATTCGCTACAGAAACATTAATTCAGAAATAGCATTTGCATAATACAGTTTCCAGTATGTTTCATTTTAGTATTTCATTAGTAAAATGTAATCATGTATTATTAGTTTGTAATAAGGTTTATGTAAATAAATTACTACTGTTACAAATGTTTTTTTAGTACACACTTACCTGATACTACCAGACTTGAGAATTAGAAAGCTACTCACCTCTTTAGGACCTGACAGTGAATTAGCGTACTGAACATATTGTTCCAATAGTCTTTCCGATTTGTGTGTCAATTCTCTGAAGGTATGGAAGTCCTCAAGTTTTTGAACACAGCTTCCACACAAAACTTGTGGCAGCAAGTCTGCTGGGGAAACCTAAAAATAATTTAGAACTTTAGTTTTACAAAAGTGAGATGATGTGGCCAGTGACCTTTCTCAAGCCTAATCATAGATGATGAGTCATTTCAGTCAATCTGATAACAAGTATCATGGAAATTAACTTGTTTCAACAACAAATTCAACATTCAATATAGTTAGGTTGAACCAAGCCAGGAAAGGGATAAGCCCCTAGCAGATTGATTCCCTGAAAGTATAAATCTAATTTTAGAAAATATTGGATTCTCAAAATAGCAGTGCAGTGTAATGGATGAGCACAATGCACTGTGCAGTGGCAGTGGCTGTGTATTTGTGTAGTATAGGGCGAGGGACGAGGGTCGAGGGCGCTGCGGGGGCGGGGGACGCGGGCGGGGGCCGGGGCGCTCGCGGGCATCCTTTGTTATCAGCGGAGCGCCCGCGCGCAGCTGATACTGCGCGCCTGCCGCACGCTCGCATATCATTTCCACGAATGACATTAGTCATCATACCTCCGGGCACTCGTCGCGTGGGCCGTAATATGATATCACAATGCGAAAATACCCAACACCCGCGAGAAAGTTAATGGCGCTTATCAGCATCCACAATCTCATACGCTTACGCTAAACTTTCACACGAGAAAACTCCGCCTTCCAGACGATTTCAGATCCAAATATTGCAGAATAATTACCATTAGAGATAAATGTGCCATTATCATCTCGGAAAGTCGTGATTTATCCTTATCACGGTCGAAAATTGGAAGTCTAACATCACTGCAATTATCGCCACAGAATGATAAACAAAGGCGACACACTGAATGGAACTTCGGCGGCAAATTACACATATTTAGAAATGAAAACTGAGAAAAGATATCACAACGATTGAAAACATTTAGAAATAAACACAGTAACTTAATTAAAAACTAAAGGGTTTTGTTGAAAATATAACTCAGCATGCGATGATGTAGAAATACATCACATCGCGATTGTCAACCAAACGAACGAGCAAGCCACACACACATTGACAGCATCTATTGTTGTTTACAGTGTGGAACGCTGTCCAAATGTGCATGTGTGTGTCAAAAGTTTGTTCTCGTTGCTCACTGATAAAATAAGATAACGATAGCTTATCAAAATGATTATCATTTTTATCATTTTTGGTAAATATTGTTATTTATTCATGAAATCTCTGTAGATATACTACAGATTTCGTTTTAGATTAGTCCAGAATGTACAGAACCTTTATAATATTAACAAATTCTGATTCTGCAACACAATAATTTTTTAACAAAAGTACTTCAATGAACCAAAAAGTAATTTGAAAATTATATTTTATTTTAACCATTGTACCTTTGTCTTATTTTGTTTCCACTAAATACAGCAATTCTTGTTTTTAAAGTATTTTGGTGTAACGTATAGAACCACCTTTAAAATTAATGAATTAATACTGACAAATCATTACAGCTGTCATTGTCAACGTCTTCATTCGTGAGTTTGACACTCTAACATTATCAAATTGTGTGTTGCTTGACAAAGTAAATAAAAAATAGTTTAATTAGCGACGTGTTGTCCTTGTTTATTTACTTTTCAATTTTATTGTGGAATAAATAAATATAATATATGTACTATTAGAATATTAGATGGTGGTGAATTCTCTCATAATAGTGATGTGGAGCCACTTTTGAATAGAACCTTTTGTTTGACCAATTTTGAAATGAACAACTCCTCCACGTCCCTCGTAGATGGGACCTTCAGTGATATCACCACGTCTGATACTGCTCAGCTAGTCAGCAATGATGAAGATGCAAGCTCTTCTAATATTGCACAGCTCAACAGATCTGTATCCTCTCATGTAAGTTGATAATCTAGTTACGATTCACACCTTATCTGAGATTAATAAATAACCTACTAATTCATTCATGATTGAGTATCTTTTCAGGAGTCTGACGATGAATTACATGGAAGTCATGGGATAAGAAGAAGGCATCCAGTTCAGAAAATTGAACCAGGGTCTATGAATGTCCTCTCTGCTAAGTATGAGGTCAGTAAAGCACTATATTTGACTAGTTTTGTGGCGCAGTGGGTGTAAGCCAGCCTGAGTCGCAGAGCGTCTCTGCGTATGTTGCTGCAGAGTATGGGTGTTTTCTATGTATAATATGCTGTCCAAGCCTTGTAAATAGCCAGCTTTATTTGCTCAATTAGCCTAGCTATAATGTTAATAACTTTAAAGACTGCCTGGACATTGCTGTGCTGCTCATCCTAAAATAATGTGTGTCTAAAGATTTAAACTCATCCTGTCCTGATAATATATGACTGATGAGGCCCTGATTATGCTCTGCAGTTTGAAGTTTGAATTTGTTTTTTAAGTTTAGTCACTAATAGCATGTTTAAAGTAAAAACCTTAAAAATATGTGTTCTTCCCTTACATTAATTGCCATTCTTGGTATTTTTGTAACTCACAGTGCTGAAAAACCACCTTATTAAAATATTTTTTTATATTTTGCTAACATGATAAACCTTTATTACAGTTTGTGTATACCTATTTCCTTATATTATATTTTTAGAACATAAAACCATTATAATTGCAATTATTTTACAGAGTTTAGACTATGACACCTGTGAGAACCATCTTCTCTTGGATGAAGAGAGGAAAAGAGGGTATCCATTTGTAGTATGGAAAGATATTATGAGATGGTTCATTATATTCCTCATTGGAGTTGTCACAGCGCTCATAGCATTTTTTATCAACATCTGTATTGAAGAATTCTCAAAGATCAAGTACAGAGAATTGAAGAAATGTATCCTTTTAATTATTACTTACACCCAGCCAGCTGGATATACAAAGCTTATATTGTACCTACAGTTAATAACTATCTACTCAATAAAATTACATAGGTAAAATTGAGAAAGCACGATTGAAATTTAAACAAAAGCATATAACATCCATATATATTTTCCTATTATTTCTTGTTATGTATGACAGGATCCACTAAAAGTTAGGTATTCAGTACCTATTTAATAGTTTATTTTCAAAGTACATGGTAAAGTATATAGTAGTGCCATAGTATGCATTCTTTACCCTAGTTATTTGGGCTAGTGCCATTAAATTCAAGCAATTCTTTGAATTTATAATCAATAGGAATACTAGATAAAGGATGATCTTTAAAGGAAGTGTATGACTCCATTACATGGAACTTACCACAGATAATATAAATCTGTGAACTTACTTAGTATACATTATTAGAACTTCACTATCTGCCCTTAGGCTTTAGTAAATTAGGTTATGAATCCTTTGTTCTAGAATTTTCCTAAACAAATACCTACAGCTGTTGACAAATCTGTGTTACAAGACCGACTCTACATTCCATATTTGCTGTGGGTGTTATCAAATGTATGTGTGGTTTTCATCGGCTCTGTATTAGTCGCCTATGTGGAGGTAAGATTAGAACTAGTCATAACTGATTTAACGCTAGAAATTACGTGTTATACTCTCTTATCAATGCAATGTTGTACTGTATGGTGTTTATCTCGTGCATCAATTGTACCTAATAATGTCAAAGTTGCTCTGCTTAGGACTTTATCTTTTCTAGATGATTGAGACATTTTCAAATTGTATTAAATGCCGAGATACTAGAAACTATACTATAGATAGACACTCTAGGGTCACTAGAGTGCCTAAACACAAACAAAATGTTTCCCCAAATTGCAATCTATACCAACTAAACGCTGTTGAAACTAGGAAAGGTTATTTTTACTATAGATTAAACTTGCCTAGCACCTAACTAAACCATTCCCTCAACTTAATCGGCCCCTGACTCTTAATAAAGACATGAACCTTAGGTGTAGGAAGAGAGATCGTTCTTAGTTGTAAGTTTCTTTAAAATATGTTCCTATACGCTTTGAAGTTTCGGCTCTATTAGGTAACGCACGAACGAGTATTAAACGGTATTCCTTGTATTTGAGTCGAAGTCTGGGCACAACCCACTAGGCTGACACCTTACGAAATAATGGTTAGGTATTTTCTTGGCCATGGCATAGACTATGATACTTTAAACTATGTTGCTTTTAAAGGTCATTCTATGATCTATCAATAACATCATGCTATGTCCTTAATCGCAATAGGTTTCGAGACAAGACAACTCATAAGCGCAGTATGCACTGCACAGGTATCTGAAATTAATGTTTTATTAATTATATCATTAATATTACCGTTAAATCGTATCTTTAATTTGAACTGAAAGCTATTATTTAATAAGTAAAGTACCTACAGATGATAACTTCAAAAACATTTTGTTGCAGCCTGTCGCGGCAGGCAGTGGAATACCACAAGTAAAATGTTACCTGAACGGAGTAAAAGTTCCTCGTGTTGTGCGCATCAAGACGTTACTGGTGAAGGCTATCGGAGTCGTGACGGCTGTAGTCGGAGGATTGGCTGGTGGAAAGGTAAGAACTAAGACGTTACTTTAATTAGGTGTTACGGTACCTACTTTAATTAGGATCTTATTAACAATTCGCTTCCTTGAGGGTAAATTTAGTTTATTGGAAATTTGGAAGCAAATTGTTAATAAGATCGCAGTAACTATCAATTTAAACGCACCATGTTGCTTGATAACAAAACTATTGTTAGTAAAAACTATTGTAGGTGTTCAAATAATTTTATTTAAATCTTTCGCAAAGCCAGTTGGGAAAGTTTTCTCTTGATCCATTCTGTATTAGCTATCACTTCTAACAGAAACACAATAAATCCACACACGTACCCGAGAGCTAAAAACAGAAAACCTGCTTGTAGGTGCTGGAGCGACAATGCGACATCAGTTTTTTCTATCAAAATCTCGCGTAGCAACTTTGCCCTGCGTTTCTTGTTGAACCAAGCGAACCTCCGTTTAAGTGCCTCGTTGGTTCCCATTTGCTTGAAAAGACCCAATGTTTCCGAAAACATCTTCATAAATGCGAATCCTCTCAGTGCTATCATCTCCGCAGGCACAGAGAACATATTAATGTCATACGCATAATATCTGTATGATCCAAAATTGTCGCTTAGATCAGGCGTCACTGCTGCTAAATGTGCCAATTCCAGCCGACTGCAGAGCAAAGAAAAGTTCCTATGAACAGCTACGTCTATCATAGCTGATGTTATGTCTTCAACATCGACCCATCGTTCCGATATGATGCTATCGATTAAATCAGTTGAATTCTTAAACAAATCACGCAGATCTTCGAAGCCGCCGAACTTCAAACCACTCTCGACCAACTCCTCGACATTTTGTATCTGATAATCAAAACTTGGGTTCTTCAGAACATCGATAAGTTTGGTTTGATAAGCGGTTATTACTAAAATGCAATAGATGTTGAAGAACGAGAAGAATACACGTAGACTCTGTCTTCTTGGACGGGTGTAGCATGAGAATCCTAGAGAGCAAACCCATGCGTTCATAAAGTTGTGGCGCCAAGACTTGTTGTACTCGGAGTCCTTGCCAAGTTGTCCTAAAATTCTCCATGTAATAGCTGAGATTACAAATCCTGCAATTACAGAGTACCAAACGTCTCTTTTGAAGATTATTGATAGAGCTACCCAAGGGGCAGAGTTGGGAGCTCTTGGCACCACCCATGTATACGAATCAGACAGATACGAAGAACTATATGCGAAGTCTTCATGGACTTCAAAGTCGGGGTATATTCCTCCTAAAAGCACATGTCCTTTCTTCATAGTCAGCAGATGCAAAGCACCATCCCACTGTCCATTTTCTCTCTCACCTCTTCTTTGCGAATTGACGATCTCATAGCTTGTTTTCAAGTTAAAAGTCTTGGCTAGATCATCAATGAGTATCATTTCTATCTTCGAGTCTTCTTCATCACCGCTTACAAATGGCTGTTTTTCCAGAGCTAATATCTCCAGAATACACCCTTTCATATCTGTAGGCACTGGTGTTTTAAAAAGCCTATTGAATTTCAAAATACCCTTCTCACAAGTGTTTTGAACGTAGAGCCTGTTTTTAGCAGTCTCGTTAGAGTAACCGCAGTACTTTGGCGGGTCGAATGGTCTCCATCCATATACGATTGCATTACGGATGATGCCGGCTTGAGGTACAATGACTACAATTTCAGTAGCATTATACCTGAAGAGACATGTTAGCATTTTTTCCACATACTGTATGTTGACAGAGTCTTTGGCAAAGTTGAAGAGTAAAATGATAAATTTTGCGCTGGGATTCCAACTACGAGAACGAAGCAGTCTACCTATCAGCATTGGAAACTCCTTGTAACTATCGATGACGATCACAAAATAAGCTGGCATGGGTCTCACATCAAAAACATCGATGTGCAAAACGCTGAGTCTGTCGTCATAATTATCACAAACATTTATATCTTCGTCTTCGGGATTCATCACTTCAACAGCGTAGTTCACCATGCTATTGATTTTCTTCAATAGTTGATACTGAATTTTCGACACTGATGTGCTAAAGTTATCTGAATTTCCAAATATTAGTACACCTGGATCTTTAAAGTTTATTTCAATCATTTGGTGGATGCAATTTGTGAAGTCTTGCACCACTGTTGGTCCATCAGGATTTACTCTTGCGTTTACGATTGTGAATATGTACAATATTATTAGCATTAGAGAAAACATTATCGCTTCAGTGATCTTCGAACATTCGTGTAAAAGGTAAATGAATGCAATCGTAATTATGACAGGAATAGCGTGCAAAAACAGTAATGTAAAGTTAATGTAGGTGGCTATCTACATTGATCAACACTTTGTGAATGCATTGACTAAATTATCACCAGCATTATTGTAAAATATTGGATTACTTATCATAATATGCTTACTTTTTATTAAAAGGAATGCTATCGTAATCTGTATAATTCAATAAATAAAAAAATTATATAGGTACCTACTGTTTGTCCAAAAATAATGTCACACTAATGAGAAGTAGGTACTTACTTACTGAAAATTACTCCTTCACGCTCAAACGGCTCGAAGGATTTGGATGAAATTTGGTACCAGGATATCTTATATCCTGGATTAACACATAGGCTATTTTTGATCCCTGTATTACCACGGGAACGGGAACTATTTACCGCCGGTAACACCGCGGGGCGCAGCTAGTACTAAATAATAGTGTCTACTAATTATTATTTATATATTATTAGGGCTTCTTATTTTTTTAAGTTAATGCTAACTGTCCTTTGACTAGACTATTAAAAGCAGACCACCAAATGAAATGACCTTATTTCTTCTATCACTCGTCATCTCACTTTTTTAAAATACACATCCTTCATCTTTTCTCGGGCCTCCCCGCATCGCTCGCCTTGTAACATGACTGATGAAGTGATGAGAGATATTAAATAAATAAATATCCTAGGACATTTCACACAGCATCATCTATTTCCAAGCTAAGCAACTTAATGTTTGTGTTATGGTATTATATACATAAATATTATTGTAGATAGAAAACACCCAGACCTAAAAAATATATTAAAAAATAAATAAATATGATCACGACTATTATATCTATCCCAGGGTGTCCCAGGGAGCGGTAGACATTTCTTTCAGGTCTTTTTAGGCAATTTTTAGATCCTTTTTGAAGATGTCTAACGGGTCTAGTCAGAGGTATGTCCGATTACATATTTGGTACATTACATGCCCACATCTTGCAGAAGTTAACTTTCCATACGTGACAGGTTGCAAGCCCATCGACGCTATTAGAGAGCTAACTGGTTTCCTCACGATGTTTTCCTTCACCGTTAAAAGCTCGTATTAAAGCGCATATAAATTTTTCGATGCGAAAAGTCCATTGATGCACGGCCGAATTCGAACCCACGACCTTCGGATCGAAAGTCGAAGTTCTAATCCACATGACCAACACGACTTTTATAACAATTGTTATAAAATATCTGCAGAACAAAATGAAACTATAGTACAAACCATTCCGACTTTGTTATAGGAAGGTCCAATGATCCACAGCGGGGCTGTGGTCGCCGCCGGCATATCGCAAGGCAAGAGCACCACATTCAACAAAGACTTCAAGATATTCCAGTACTTCCGCGAGGATCATGAGAAGCGAGACTTTGTGTCCGCGGGAGCTGCGGCCGGTGTCTCTGCAGCTTTTGGAGCTCCTATTGGTAAGACAATTTTGCTTAGGGATCATTGAGATGAATTATAGAGCCACAATCAGACAAATAAAATGTAAACGCTAAAACTCGGCGCACGCTACGTAGTGCGCAGAGTTTTTCTTTTTTGCGTACAAGCGACATTGAACATTAAAACAAACGACAAACGTCTACATTCAAATGTCAAATGTCATTGTAGAACATTGAATTTGCACGCACATTTTTTGAGTGTTGTCAGCTATTAGATTGTGACTCTTTAATACATCTCAATGTTAGGGATAGAGTATTCGTTGTGCGTGTAACTAGTAAAGTCGGTTGCCTATGTGCCCTTCTACAAATTCAAATTCAAATTCAAAATGTATTTATTCAGTACGATCGTTTAAAAACCACTTTGACATGTCACGTTCTTAAAACTAGAGGATTCTACTGCCTGTTCCAACGCCCTACAATAATTATACCTTTCAAACAGTGAAATATATTTTAACCATGGTCCCGGATATAACATCTTACACATGCATACATACACAACTCTCACGAAATGTACTCTGTCTTATTGTATATTCTAGGTGGAGTTCTATTCTCACTAGAAGAAGGAACGAGTTTCTGGAACCAAGCTTTAACATGGCGAACGTTTTTCGGCACTGTCGTGTCAACGTTTACTCTGAACTTTGCGCTCTCGACGTATAATGGACGTATGGGCGAGCTGAGCTTTCCAGGTACGACGTAAATGAATTAAAACCTTGTAAGTGAAATTATAGGCTTCACATAGATTACATGGTTTCTAATTGGCACACTTTTTATTGACATAAGATGATAATGATACACCTTCGAGAGAGGTTGGTGGGAAATCTCGAAGGACAGAGATGGTTGGAGGGATATGGGGGAGACCTTTGCCCAGCAGTGGGACGATATAGGTTAAAGAAAAAAGAATGATAAAAAAAATCAGGCTCTAACCTAACGCTTTGCTAAATTGATAGGCGAATATGAATAATGGGGGTTTGAAAACTGACAGCCGGTTTCTCGAACGCAGGTCATCTCAAAAATTAACTGATCAATGGTCAAATCACGTATGAGGAGGGATGAACAACATGTGACCAAACGTGCTATAAGTATGAGTGTGGATGGGCATGCAAGTAGAGGAAGGCCGAAGAAAAAGTGGTTTGACTGTGTGAAAGAGGATATGAATGTTAGAGGAGTAGATTCAGAGTTGACGAGTGATAGGAGTGAGTGGAAGAAGAAAACATGTTGTGCCGACCCCACTTAGCGTGGGATAAGGGCAGGAGAATGATGATGATGGTCAAATCACGTGACAAAGTGTCAAATGGGGTTGCTCCAACTTTGATTTCATACTTAAATTTCACTTGTCACGTTATCTGACCATTGATTAGTTAATTTTGGAGATGATCTGCGTTCGAGAAACCTGCTGTGAGTCTCTCTTATTTTAAGAGCACAATATAAAACCAAAACATAATTTGTTGAAGATTTTATGGGTAAGTATAAAATCATATAGTAAAACCCATAAGCTAAAACAAAATGTTACAAGAATAATACTTTTAACTTATAATAAGTATTTCAAAGAACTAATATTTTTAGGTCTTTTGAACTTGGGTAAAATGGAACCATTTCCATTCCAATTCTACGAGCTACCGGTGTTTATGTTCTTCGGCGCTGTTGGAGGCTTATTGGGCGCTTTATGGAACCATATCAACTACAAACTCACCGTGTTTAGGATAAGGTAATTTCCCTATGTTTGATGTTCCAATGATTAAATGATAGATGATAAGATAAGGATTTAACAAGTGGCAAAATAAAAAAAATACTAAACTGACTTCAATTTTGTAAGAAGAGAGCAATTTTCTGCACTCTTGAGATGCTCATTTGTTCCTAACTCTGAAGATCCTCATCAGGTCCTCAATTTTTAGCATCAGCATTAATTTTTTTTTTTTTATGTTTCCATTTTTTGAAGTCGGCTAAAAGGAACTGTCCTAGCGAAGTTCCGCATTTAGGAACAAGAGTAATCAGAGGTATGTTATATTTTGCAGAAGTTAGTATCCTATATACGTGACTGCCTATACGTTTCAAGCACATCATCGCTATTAGGTACAAAACTGATTTCCCCTCGTTTTCTTTCTCCCTTTTTACTCGTGTTAATGATCATATACATTGATACATGGCCAGGATTCGTACCCACGACCTTCAAATAGAAAGTCGATGCACTATCCCGCTGTTTTTGATGATTAATTTTCTTTACACAGGCACGTATCATCGCCGTGGCTTCGCGTAGTGGAAGCGTGTTTAGTGGCGGCGGCGAGTGCTACTTGCGGATTCCTCATGATGTTTCTACTGAACGACTGTCGGCCACTCGGGGAGGACCCCACTAAAGTGCCTTTACAGGTAAACAAATCATCATCATCATTCTCCTGCCCTTTTCCCACGCTAGGTGGGATGTTTTCTTCTTCCACGCACCCCTATCATTCGTCAACTCACTTTTACATTCATATCCTCCTTCACACAGTCAAACGCGTTTACTTCGGCCTTCCTCTACTTGAATGCACATCTACACTATACTTATCTATAGCTCGTTACAGGTAAACAAATCATAGAAATAAGAAGGCTCGTATTCAGAGTCCATACTCAAGCGTGAATCCTGTCTCAAGCGGTGATTCATTACTCAGTTTCCACAGAGAACTCAAAAAATCGATACTTGAGCAAAGACTCAAGTCTGGGTACAGTCTCTGAATATGGCATTAGAGCTAGTGGCCCTGATGACGGAGTTGTTAGGCCGCCTAAAGACCACCGTCATGGCTTTAACTTGCCCTCCGAAGTATGTCAATCAGTAAGTTTGCAAATAGTAATTATCTTTTCCAGCTTTACTGCGCAGACGGTGAATACAACGCCCTCGCCGCCATCTGGTTCCAAACGCCCGAGGCGTCTGTTCGCTCGTTCCTCCACGATCCGTTGGGTTCCTACAAGCCTCTCTCCATATCTGTGTTCGTTGTGTGCTACTTCTTGCTATCCACTTGGACGTTTGGACTGGCGGTGTCGAGCGGACTGTTCATACCGAACCTACTGACGGGAGCGGCGTGGGGACGGTTGTTGGCTATTGTGATACAGTATATGCTGCCTTCTTATGTGAGTATACTGTGTTAATTACTGGGACGGTTGTTGGCTATTGTGATACAGTATTATGCTGCCTTCTTATGTGAGTATACTGTGTTAATTACTGAGACGGTTGTTGGCTATTGTGATACAGTATATGCTGCCTTCTTATGTGAGTATACTGTGTTAATTACTGGGACGGTTGTTGGCTATTGTGATACAGTATATGCTGCCTTCTTATGTGAGTATACTGTGTTAATTACTGGGACGGTTGTTGGCTATTGTGATACAGTATATGCTGCCTTCTTATGTGAGTATACTGTGTTAATTACTGGGACGGTTGTTGGCTATTGTGATACAGTATTATGCTGCCTTCTTATGTGAGTATACTGTGTTAATTACTGAGACGGTTGTTGGCTATTGTGATACAGTATATGCTGCCTTCTTATGTGAGTATACTGTGTTAATTACTGGGACGGTTGTTGGCTATTGTGATACAGTATATGCTGCCTTCTTATGTGAGTATACTGTGTTAATTACTGGGACGGTTGTTGGCTATTGTGATACAGTATATGCTGCCTTCTTATGTGAGTATACTGTGTTAATTACTGGGACGGTTGTTGGCTATTGTGATACAGTATATGCTGCCTTCTTATGTGAGTATACTGGTTAATTACTGGGACGGTTGTTGGCTATTGTGATACAGTATTTGTTGCCTTCTTATGTGAGTATATTATACTAATTACTAGCTGCGCCCTGCGGTGTTACCCGCTGTGAATAGTTCCCGTTCCCGTGGGAATACTGGGATCAAAAGTAGCCTAATCTTTTATCCAGAGTATAAGCAATTCTGGTACCAAATTTCATTCAAATCTGTCCGGCCGTTTGACCGTGAAAGTAACAAACACTTACATAGTAAAAGAGTAACAAACACATAGTGAAAGAGTAACAAACACTTACGAGTGCTCCATAAAACTGTAACAACTTCTAAACAAATGTACGGTTCCCCAGACAATAAACCCAGCGAAGTACGCACTGATCGGCGCGGCGGCCCAACTCGGCGGAGTGGTGCGGATGACGATCTCCCTCGCCGTCATCATCATCGAGACCACGGGCCAGATCTCCAACGCACTGCCCATTATCGTCACCTTGGTCGTCGCTAAGTGGGTCGGCGACTTCTTTAATGAGGTAATTTCTTTGGTATCATAGCAGTCTATTTTAGCAGAGGTATTTCGCGCCAGTTAAAAAGAGCGCTGGCTGTCAAACTGCGCAGTGGTCGATGATTGGTGGAGAGGTAATGCGGCGCACTTCATACCATTGATTTAGCGAGTGCTATTGGTTCGTTACTTAGTGAACACAGGCGCAAACACAACCCCACTACTTCCCCTCAGCGCTCTTTTTACGTGGCGCAACCTATAGGTCCTATTTATTTGGTACATGACCATATTTTGCACCTCACGATGTTTTCTTTTACTGTTTACAAGATTGCTTAAAAAGAGAGATTTTATCAATTGACTATAGGTAAATCTTGTTAGGGTCGCCAAGACAAGACCAACAAGACCTGGATGCGATCGGCTCAACACCGGAACGAGTGGCAGTCATTGGAGGAGGCCTACACCCAGCAGTGGATTGACACAGGCTGAAAATGATGATGATGATGAAATCTGTGTGACTATGGCAGTTTATAACTTGAAAGCATCCAATTCCCAAACGGAAAAAACGATTACAATTTTAAAAATTTTGCTTGATAGAGGTCTTGTGATTGAATACATCTTATTGTTTTATCTTCAGGGTATCTACGACATCCACATCCAACTAGCCGCCGTCCCCTTCCTTCCATGGGAACCGCCGCCATTAGCCCACAATATTTACGCATCAGAAGTGATGTCACATCCAGTATTCACGCTGCGCACGAATGAAAACGTCGGCCATATTGTGGAAATTCTCAAAATAGTCTCGTACAATGGTTTCCCTGTGGTGGACCCGCCTCTGGCTGATGATGTAAGTGTTTTGATTTATAAACATGCCAAAGGAATAGCGCTGTCAGTCTCGAACATGGGTAGGTGTTTAGATTGTTTGATTTAGGATGTCTAGGTTAAAATCATAATTTATTTGATTATCTAAATAACTTCATGAATATGACTTTTCCGCGCAGGAAATTTATCTCTTACAAAATTGAAGTCAGTTTAATAAAATGTTTCGATGCCTCTTGTCTTCTAGACGGAAGTGACGACATACAAACGCCTCCGCGGCCTAATCCTCCGCTCGCAGCTAATAGTGCTGATCCAGCACAAGTTGTACAACGAGAACGCAAACACCACCTGGTCCAACACCAACGTCGATATGAACATGTTCAGAATAGAGTACCCGAGGTACCCTTCTATTGATAAGGTGAGTTGAAGCTGAAGAATATTGAAGATTCATGACTTTGTGTTCGTATATTTTTGAGGATTCTAATACATTTGAAAAAAAAACTATCACTACATCCCAAAAGAGTTGCCTCCCAAATCTGCATAAAAAGATACATACATAAGTGATCGTAATCATCATAATCACACTATCACACAATATTATATAGGTCAAAGTTTGTGTGTGTAAGTGTGTTTGTAGGTAACTCTTTCACGCTCAAACGGCTGCACGAATTTGAATATAATTTGGTACCTACCAGAATTGCTTATACCCTGGATTAAAACATAGGCTACTTCTAATCCCGGTATTCCCACGGGAACAGGAACTATACTCGCGGGTAACACCGCAGGGCGCAGCTAGTAAGATCTAAAAGACAATTGAATATATTCGTATTCTGCAGTTGGAGCTATCAGACTGGGAGAAGACCTGCACAATAGACCTGCGTCCTTACATGAACCCCGCGCCTTACACACTGCCTCACCGCGCGTCGCTGCCTCGCATGTTCCGCCTATTCCGAGCACTGGGCTTACGACATCTACCCATCGTGAATGATGTTAATGAGGTATTATTATTATTTCTAGCCTGTATCGTCACCTTAGAGAAAGTAAGAAATGGAGCGCTGTATATTTCTTTCTCAGTCACACAAAAACAAAGAAGAATATATACAACATTCTTGTGAGTAAAAGAGACAAAGCATTCGATCTTTTGTCCCTCATCGCGTGCCGCTTTTTTGTATGGCCGGAAACTTGATGCTCCGAATTTTATACTACGAAACTATGGATTCACTGCAATTTTTATCCCTCTCGGCGGCACGCTCACTGTTCGTCCAGGTACTATACTAGGTCCATGACCGTCACACTGCAGGGCAAAGGCCTTTCCCCCTCCCTATCCCCCTTCCACCTTTCTCGATCTAACGCTGTGGAGGACCAATCTTCCACGAACGAATCATCCCACCACCTTAATATGGGCCTGCCGCGACGTGCGTCGTCTTCCGCCATTGGGGTCTCGTTTTGGCCCAAAGGTCGCTCGAAATGCGGCAGATATGCCCGGCCCAGTCCAACTTCAATGGTAATGAGGTATAATAATGATAATACATTTCTTTATTTAATTTAGCCTGTATTGTCCCACTGCAGGGCAAAGGCCACTCATTTGTTAGACTTTTCTGTCCCTAGCTAATATTGGTCAGTCTTTAAAAAAATAACTCGCGTTCAGTGCCACGTGTTCTGCTGATGCCCCAAGAATTAAAGAGCCGGGGCTGGAAATGTGTTATGACACGATTTTTTACAGTACACAATTATTATTTTCGAACTTAATGATTAATGATTAATTATTATAATAATATAATATAATAACTTAATGATTAATTATACCTACAATTATTTTCTGACTTATATCAGAGACTACTAAGGTCCTGCATAAATGAAAAACTTATAAAGTACCTACTAAATTATTTGTATTATTTGACCGTATTTATGTTATCATAATCACACATATTTTATTTTCCTTATTTGTGTACATTTTATCGTTTTTACAGGTTGTTGGTATGGTGACTCGTAAAGATATCGCGAGGTACCGGGTATGGAGGCATCGTGGTCACATGGGCATGGAAGAACTCATTCTATCTAGTGAAATTTAGCTCAGGACAGGACACCTACTACACAACTGTATTTTTACCAATCAAAAGTTCTTTCAAAGTAACTTCCCCAGCCCCAGTAAATATTGCCCCAGCTCCAAATAGGTGTATTCTCTACTATGACTAATATGCATGTATCATAAAAGCCCCTAAATCACTCTGTTGAAACCTACATTAAAATCCGTTGCATAGATAAGGTACAAACGGCGAGAAGCAACTTTATTTTATACCTACTTTGTAGAGATAATCTCTGTGAAAATACTTGAAGGGTGTCTGTGACCTGTTATTATAAAAGGTGTGAAAGTAAATGAATTAACTTAGAAATAAAATAACTTGATATCATGGTCATTATATAAAATAGTAGGACCTTATTCAAATGAAATTGTACCTTGTGATATTAAACATGATAGATTTCATATAATATTTGTAAATGTTTTGCATCGGAGATAACATCTCATTTCATTAGTGTTCTAAATATAAATACAAGTAAAAGATGTATTAGGGCCATGTAGTCTCAAGTATGTAAGTAGAATGGTTATTGTGATATTTAACATGATATGATTATTATAATTTTAAACATGAATACATGAAAGAAAATCTAACGCACATTAAAATACAGTCATGATCATATTTCATTTCTCTGCATAGAGCCTCAATAATGAAATATTATTAAATTATATTATGATACTTATATAAATTTTATTAGATTAATAAGCACCTGTGTTTAGAAGATTGTAAAACAAGTCAATTGTATTATGGATCGAAGATTAAAACCAAAAATGTACAGAATATTAGTATTAGTATGTGGTTATTCTTTTTTGGTTATTTTATTCGTCTCTTCTAAGAACTTATCCAATGAGAGCATCGGATAATTAGACCTCAGCTTGGCCCAATAACTTATGCAGTAGATAGATAGTATCATAAATCATCTAGTAAAGATGTGAAGGCCTAGATAGGTATAATTGAAAAGGCGTGAAAGACATTTATATTGTTTTATACATGACGTGATATTATGTTGATTATTAAGTTTAATGTTAATAAAGAGTCTATTGAATATCTTAGGTCTATCAATTCCATAATCTCATATCACCAAAAACAGAGTATAGCAGCACAGCCTTTTCATGAATCAGCACTCGTATTTAGCTGGTATTTTTCTTTTATTTGTACCTTTTGGGCGGTTTCCTGAGAATTATTTCTTCAGTTGTTTACAAATAATTCCCAACCAATGCCCGCCCACAGATTGATGAAAAGCACCACAGGAAGAATTATCAATATCAACAATATATAGTTAACATATTCTTCCATGATTGTTCTTTCAATTAAATACAATACATAGTAATAATTACAGGAAAACCAAAAGGAAAATATACAGCAGAAATAGATTAGCTTTCAGTCAGTCACACACCAAAGAGAATATAAACACTACGTTGTCACAACATTTTAGTCCATCTCATGTGTCACTGTCATTGTATTTTATGTAACTCATGTCAAATATTATCATTAACCTTTGATATGCGCAAGCTCTGATCAGTGCGCCCTAGGTTGTCTGCGCAAGAACTGATAAGTGCTCATTGCACCTACACCACTTATACTCGATTTTGACAATAAACTAATGAAAATAAGGTCTTAATTTCTTTATTTTCCTATACCGAACAAATCGAACGAAGAGATAGAGACATTCACTCGTAAATAAAACCTTTAGAAACTGAATGACGACCACTTTGAATTTCGGCGCCGGTGGACTCACAGTGCTCCGTAAATTTTGCCATTTTTTGTGAAATAACCAGTAAAACCTTAAGTTATTATACATTTTATTATTCTGTACGCAATACCAAGCTGTTTTATGTATACTATGACTATTACTACCTCACCAGATTTGAATTATCTATCACTAAAAGTTTTGTCGTACGTAACGGTTTTTTTGAATATGCTATTTTGGTGGTTTTTTACCTATTTCATAATGTCAGCAGGTGTTCATTATAACAACAATTTATCTGAGAATATAGAATTACAGTAGTTATAAGTGAAAAGTAGTAAATTATTACAAAAAAACGTAATATTTTGAACAACGAGCCTAATCGCACACACACATACACAAGCCAACATGGCGTCTTTCCACGTAGGTGTTCAGAACATTTACAGGATGTTGTTGTTTTATTTTAATTGGTTGTCTGCGGAAGCACTTATCAGTTCTGCATAGTAATTTTAACTTAGTTTGTGTTTGACCGCTGGTGACATCGACGCCTTTACTGACTAACCTTTTTCTGCTACTTGTTATAATTGTGATATTACGGTAGAATTGCTACGCAAACTATTTGGACATGGAATATTAAATTTATTATGACGTTTTTTTTACTTTAAAATTGTAGAAACAATTGCACTGAGAGGTCCGATTGAAGAGGCCAACCGATGAAAGCGTGATTATAATATTAGTAGGATGTACTAAATCTAAAATTATGTAGAACTAGAAATAGTAAGAACAGAAAATAAAACGTCCTGTATAGAGATCCTGATCAGTGCTTACGCAGTTGAAGTGACATTAAGAGAGCATTGATAAGTGCTTCCGCAGATGACACTTGACCGTTCACACACACACATACATGCCTTAGTGAACGATGTGTGAAATTTTATCTTTGTTTTCTTTTACATTTTACTAAATTATTTACTATAGGGTGGTACCACCGTCTGTCCTCCAATCGAAAGCCTGTTTTTTATATTTCATCACACAGTTCTTTCCATAGAGTAAAGATCGTTTAGCATCTTGAATTTTGTAATAGAAAACTAGCCTAGCAAACTACTTGTTGTTTTGGTTTTTGGCTGAAATTTAGGGATAATTTTACTAATTATGTAAAAATATCAGTTTTCAAGTCGAAATAAATATATGTTCAACTAAAAACACACTTGTTCAAACAAAATATTACTTCCATAGTTGTTGAAAAGTGAAATGAAAGTTGGTTGAAATGAAGTTACACAGCTGATTTGTTTGAAGTGATATGTGATTTTCGGAATAGTTTATCAGAGTGATGTATTACTAGAATTTGATGGATTTTGATGGATAAATAGAACCTGAATATTAAATTTATAGTGAGTAAAAGATAAATACAGATTATGTCTCAGAATTTTGAATAATATTGATTTTTTCCATGACTGGTACAGGAATCGCCTTGGGTAACATTTGCCCGTAAATAAATTAAATTTAGGAATGAATTGATAATAAAATTGAACGTAAATAGATGTATTGGTTATCTAACTACCAAATTATACCAATATTATGATTACTACCAAACATTTTATTTAAAATATTCAATAAAATGCGAGTACTATACATTGCCGTTCAAAAACGCGCCATCTTTGCCGCAAACGACGGATACAGATGTGCGACCCCTTGCCGCATACCAAAGGTTAATCAATGTCAGAGAATAGAAAACCATAGACTTATGATAAGTCTATCTCCAACCCATTCTTCAAACAAAGCCCCATTCTTCCTTGGCCCCATCCCATAATAACTAATAGTAGTCTGGTAGTCTGACTGAATTCAAGGGGTAGGCATTATCAGGCTTTCGATACCACTAGCTGCTAAACTAAACTAATAAATAGACTTCTTTATTTATTTATTTGAGGAAGACCATACGCACAAAGTAATAAATAGTAACTATTATAAAAAATAAACTAGGCGGTTTGTTAAAAAAACTTTATTTATTTAACTGTTAGGCAAGGCACACCAGTCAGTACGTACTTATAATAAAAAACACTAAGCAAGTTATATGGATAATTTAACGTTATTTAAAAAACTCTAATGAGCCACCATTCACCCACTTTAAGTCAATATAATTACCTAGTTAACAATTCGTTAACAAAACATGACTATTTAATTTATAATAAGAATAAAACTAGTATTAAAATCTTTCATAAATAACACACAAGTAAAATTACAAATTCATGCAGATTTCTTAAACCCGTTCACACCATTCACAGCAGATTATAACTTAAAAGTAAGGAAGAGGCACCTTATTGCTTGTTGGGCATCTTCAAAATATCTTGGTTTATCTTCTCTTACAATTCCGTAGTCTGGTTCAACTGAAGGTAGCAGAATACTGCTATTGCTAGCACTACTGGTACTACACATACTCAGGTTTCTAGAGTTTGTATGTGAGACAAACTTGGATGGTTGTGGTGTTGCATACTTATTCTTGGATGTGTTATCCGCCATTCGTTTCACTCTCTCGACATTGCCTTTGATAGTTACTAGCATTTTGTGGTTCTCAGGCAATTGTAAGAAGTCTGTCAAATCCTGTAACAATAATAAATTTAGCTATAGCTATACAATCTTCAGCTTGAAGATTCCTAGAAATAGCGAGGAGTTTTCCTCGCGTTACTCAGATATTCTGAAGATTTTTTTTTCAATGTTATTACAGCCAGCCATAGGCATCCTTAGAATCAATCAATCAATCAATCATTAGCATTACAAATTTTTGCAGTTAAGGATGCATTTTATCTGTTCCTAAAACACACTAAACAACATTCAAATCTCATCACCTTCTATGGATATTAGGTGCATCAAAAATGAGCTAATAAAAACTGGAAAATTTATAAGGGTCAGATAAATAAACTTACATGTTTCACTTCATCATACTTTGAGAAAAGCCACAAATATGTGGACAGTATGCAGAACAAATAAGTCTCGCTGTTGCTGAAGCGCCACATGAATTTTAAAATCGGCAAGATTCGTTCTCTCTGAAATAATGAAACGAAATTATAATTTACCTTGATTAAAATACGTGCTAGGGCATTAAGAGACCTTTTCAGATACGGTCACGGCACGGTTGCCGTTACATGCCATGCCGTGAAGTAGAAATGTATGTGTTGCAATAAGAGCTTTCACAATGCACGGTGGCGTCCGCGTCGTGACCGTATGCATGTGAAAAGGGCCAAAACATGATAATTTTCTAAATTTCTTCTTGGGAATCAGTCGTACGTATCTAGTCATTGCAGATGAACATTGATTTGGACAAAGTATTTTATTTTTAACCGACTTCAAAAATTTGGTATTCTATGTTCCACAGTATGATTTTTGTTGATGTCTATGTTGATGATGTCTCTGTCAATAGTGGAGTGAAAATATATTTTTTTTGGAATGGCCTTACTCTTAATGCAGTCCCATAAAAATTTGGTGAGGATCTGACGAGGCTGAACAGAAATGCACCTCGAGTGCAGCCGATAGTTCTATCGAAATCTTACGTCATAAATCTTCGGTCCAGTAATCCTATAGCGGGTGAGGTTGACAAGTATAGCGGCGGCTGATTTTAACACTTCGATGCTGGAAATGGAGCGATTCGTCACCGCCATGTAGATGTACACACGACGGACGATCGACGAGGCATTATCATTGTACATCATCGGGAATACTTCCGTTAGAAGTTCTGTAATAAAAAAAAACATAATTATTTAATTAATCAAATTTCTTTATTTATTTATTTATTGGAGATCCAACAGCTTTCTTAAAACAGAATAACAATGTATTAGCTATAGGAAGCCAATTAAAGGTTCTCGCGATTATATTCTAGACTAGCATTAACAGTGAAAACGATGAAGTTATACAATATGAATAGATACATGAGTAAGTACGTAACAGTTAGAAGCAATAAGAATATATTAAACTTAACATACTAAACCAGTAATAATACAGAATCGACTCAGACGAAGAATTGTCTGGTCAGCCGCCGCCTCGCCTGAGGGCTACTAATTTTTTGCCATCTACTTCCATCTAGATGAGACAACTTTGTCTATGGTAATTCTTGTCTATGACTTGTCGGGGAAATTCCCGCATTCCAAATTTAAAACTTGTTTTCGGATGTCGCGTTAATGGGAAATCCCGTATCACAAAAAGATATTGGAAATCAATTAATCAATACAATGTTTGCTTTGTAAGCACACATAGCTTGATTTTATCCAGCTTAGTTTGTCAGAAAACAATTAAGTAACATTTTTAAAAGGTGTTGTAGGTGTTACTAACTAAATGGAAGTGAAAGAAAAAGAACAGGTAGGTACCCTAGCAATGTGAAAATAAATAAAAAAATTGGAATTAAATTAAGTTAAGTAAGTACTTATGTTTATTCATGACTCGGAAGAAAATAAACATTTACATTCTACAATACAAAGGCTTGATCCTTTCAGAAGGCAAGTCAATGCTTCGAATCAAACGCAGAAGTAACGACTACTCCTTTCGCGAGTATAATACCTAGTAAGTTCGTATGAGCAAGTGGCCAACTCTGATGACGTAGTTTTTAGGCCGGCTAATACCATCGTCATCGACTGTAAAAGCCGGGACCGAGTTGACCAGCTGAGCGCTTCCGTGCTTCAGAGGCTCCGAATTTGAATTTCTATAGTAAGGGATATACACTCACCAAGAGATCTAAACGCATTTATGACCATCTCTATGCCCGACATATTCCTGAGCACCTCCATGGCTTCCTCGTTGCGTTCCTTGAGCGACTCCTGAGTGGAACGCAAGGCGCCCTCGCGCCATCGACGTCGGAGGTCGGCCACGCGACGGTCCTGGGTTCTAGCCATTCGGACTTTGTGTCCACGGAATAAAGCCTAAAATTAAAGAAAGATTTGAACTTCAAACTTTTTTTAGTTATAGGTACCTACTAGGCGTTATAATAACACATTGGGATTTAAGTACCTACTCATGTAAGCCTTTATACCTGATGTATGAATAACAGGGTAAATTGACAAGTCGTCGATGGGCTTGCCACATAGGGAATGTTAACTTTTGTAAAACGTGGGCAATTGGGTATGTACCAAAATGAATTTGGACATACCAGTGACTACCCCCTGAGGCATCTTCCTTAAAGATCTGGGAGAATAATATGTCTGCCGTACATCCTATACCTATTTCATTTCAGTTTACTAAAAATCAATATAGGGGAGATAAATCAAAAGGTTGTTTATTGAGATTTTTTTCTAGTAAAAAAATATGAAAACATGTAAAAAAAACTCACCTGAATTTTCGAAGCAGCCCAATACAGCCGCTTTTCCTCTCTTAATTTTAAAACATGTTCTTTCTTGAACTGAATGAGTTTCCTTATCAAATATCCTCTAGCCACACTCTGTATTCTTATAATCAACCTTCTCTTCTGCAGATAGTCACAACGAATCAGTCTTGTCAGCAGTTTTCCTCTCCAAATCTTTTGTATACATACAGCCTTTGCTCTATACCTTCTGTACCAAGATTGGACCAAATACCTTCGAATGTTCTTTTGTAAACATATCGCAGCTGATTCTCTTCGTTTCCTCGTAAGGGCCTTTTGACATTTCAGTCTGTACACAGCTTGTATCGTCAGAGCAATCGAACGCATTTTCAAATAACGCTTCCTGTGAATGAAACTTCTCACGTGACTCTGTAGCTGAATGATAGACTCCCTAACCTGTAAATACTTTTGCCTTTCATTCTGTCCCTTTTTGTATGCACGGTAGTATCTCTGTATGGTCATTGTAGCGCTCTTTAGCTCCAGGAATCTGTTACTGTGAATAAACATTCGAATCACAGATTGGATCGTAATAACAGACTTTCTTATGTATAAGTATTTTTGACGGCAGGCGTCGCGTTTCTGTATAGATCTGTACCATGTTTGTATTTTAGTTGCGGCATTGTTCTGTTTTATACAGCGTGCTAATTTATTAGCACGGAATCGTCGCTGGATCATTACAGCCACACTTTTCATAACAAGATATTGGCATCGAATTCTTCTCGTCTCCATCAACATTCTGAAACGTATTTGAATGAGGATCGTTGCGGTTTTAATTCTAATATATTCAGTTCTCTGTAACTTCCCAGCTACATACGCCCTGTATCTACTCTGTAGAACTTTGCAAGCTGATAAGATTTTCTCGTATTCATGTTTATTTTTCAACATAAGTTTCTGAGCTCGATAATTTCTTTGAATACAAATTGCAGCCTTCTGTTTAGTAAGATACAGGTTTCTTTCTTTTCTCATATCAATCAAAGCTCTGTATCTACGTTGCAAGTGTACAGTTGACTGTTTCAATTTCAAATACTCTTGCCTTTGTTTTGAGCCAGTAGTGTAGGCTCTGTAAAATCTCTGGATTGAAAGACATGCTTTGACAGTTGTTTTGTAAGTTGCTCGAGTTTCTTTCATGAGTTGATGTGCTCTATAACGGGTTTGAACAGTTAGAACCGCCGCGCGTAATCTTAAATACAACTTTCGTTGAATCCTCATAGATATCAAGGCTCTATATCTTTGCTGGATTAACAGCGTTGCTTCTCTCATTTTCATATATTTTTCCTTTTGCGATCGCATATCAACAAGACTGCGGTATCTTCTCTGTATGATAATAGTTGTTTTCCGCAGTACCAAATATTGTTTCCTAATAATTTGATACTCTCTGTATCGGCGGTAGGTATTTTGAATGAGCAATACTGCCGATTTAATTTGCAAATATGCTTGCTTTTGCTTCTTCATTTCCAAGCGGGACTTGTAGAAATGCTGGATTTTTATTGACGAAGTTCTCATTAATATAAACTGTTGTCGGATAGTTTTTGTCTCGATATAAGATCTATAAAACTTCTGAATGCATATTATTGCGGATTTTATTCTTATGTACTCTTGTCTTTGCTTCCTTCCAATTATGTAGGCTTTGTAGAAAGTCTGAATAGTAACACAAGCTTTTTTTGTCTGCTGAAATTTTTCTTTCACTGCTCTGCCTTTTTTGCAGTTTTTGAACCATTTCTGAACTTTGATCGCAGCTTCTTTGAGCTTCAAGTAGTTTGCCCGTTCTATTTTTCCAAGCGCATATGCTCTGTAGGCATTTTGAACTTTGATACAAGAATGTTTTAGTTGCAAATACTTGCATCTTTGCTCGCGCATCTTTATCAGTGCTCGGTATTTTTGTTGGATTGATATTGTAGCATTACGAAGTTTGTTGTAACTTTCTTTGCATTTCCTCATTTCAATTATTCCTCTGTACTGTCTTTGGAAGGTTATAGCAGAGTTTTTCAATTTACTGAATTCTGTTCTATCTCTTCGCATCAACAGCAAGCTTCTATAACGTTTCTGTAAAATTATAGTCGCGATTCGGAGTTGAAGAAAGTTATTTCTTTGTGTCTTTGCAAGCAGGTAAGATCGGAAGTAGCGTTGAATTAAAACGGTGGATTTTCGTTGTGCCATGTACATCGCACGCACCTTTTTCATAATCAAATAGGACTTTGTATACTTTTGTAAAGTTAAAGCAGCATTTTTTGTTTGCAAGTATTTAGTTCTTTGAACATTCATCAATATTTTAGCTCTGTATTTACGTTGCAAAGTAATGATCGAATTCCTTTGTCTAGTGTACTCCGTTCGGCATTTCTTACTACGGTATATAGCTTGAATTTTGATCACATTTCGTTTCAGTTCTATGTATTTTTGTCGCTGCTTTCGCATTTTAAGTATAGCTATGTAACGATCTTCTAAAACTTGTACGGAACTTTTAATATTCAAGTAAATTCTGCGCTGTCTGTTCATTCTGAAGTAGCTTTGAATTAAAATAACGCATCGCTTCTGTTCAGCGAGTTCTCTCATCTGTAGCTTCATACACAGTTTTCCTCTGTACTTCCGTTGAATGAAAATTGTTGTTTCCTTCAATTTCAAGAAATTTGTTCTTACAAGGAACCTTCGAACTGCGGTTTGAAGATGTAAAATTTTTGTAACAGTTTTGGTATAACGTTTCACGCACAGCCAGCGTCTAACATAGCTTTGAATGACCACGGCAGATTTTCTCATCAGTTCCTGTCGCTCAAGCCATAGCTGCTCCAGAATCATTCTCGCTTCTCTCATCATTTTAATGGACCTATACCATGTTTCAATCTTCAGCACGCTGGTTTTGATCTTCCGTAAACGTGTACGACATAGCCACATTCGACAGTATTTTTGGACAACAATGGTAGCGGAAGTGACACGTTTCATTTGCCATTCAACTTGTCTGTTGTATTGGATTTGACGCCACCAGTGTTGGATGATACTGGCTGCGTTGGTCAGTCTCATGCGCGCCTTTTCTTCTTGCCGTCTCTGTTCCACAATAACTTCGTACTTCTTTCTCCACCAAGTTTGTATAACATTCGCGGCTTTCTCGAACAACGGAGCTCGGAAGACGTGGATCAGTTGCCATAGAAGGGATAGTGTCTTCTCTCTATGACCATCGGCAATGTCAGCAGCTGTGATATCTCCTATAATTGTGAAGTTTGCATCTTTCAACGCGTTCATTGCGACTTGCACGTTATGTATCTTCTGCAGACGCGAAATCGCCGGAGTTCGAAGTTGGTTCAACAAACCGTTTTTCATCATAATGATCTCCATTACTTTTGAGAGTCTGACGCCATCTTTGATGTCCAGAGCTAAATTGTGAACCGCATATTTGTACTCATCCAGATAGGATTGTTTGTGGCACACGACATATCCGAGTGGCCGTAGATGCCTAGTGATATCACCGATCCCAGCAATGACTTCTCTTGTGAACCGAATGACGATTTCCCTACTTTCTTTGCAAATCGCATTGCGGCAGAACAAACAAGGATCATGTTGCATAAGTTTTCTTTGCTTTGCTTGATCTAGGAAGAATACCAGCATGAAAAACTTTTTGAGCGTGAACTTTTTGATCGCTTCCATATAGGCAGGTAGAAGCATGTTCGGCGCATTAGATTTCGAATGTTTATTTTTCAAATGAGGGTTTTTGAACATTCGTTGGATTACGAAGGTAGTCAATCCTTCGATGTCGCTGTTAGATTTTAGAGGCAGGACGATGCCGTAGATTGCTTCTAGCCCAATGCGAAGCCATAGCGGATTGTAAGACAGTATCAATTCCATTATCATCTTCTGTAGCCCCACATCCAAGTGTAGGTTTCTGTCTGGTCGAATTGCTATCAGCTTCTTTTCAATCTGAGCATTCAGCTTCTGGAAGACAGCAGCAATTTCAGGACTTATGAGTAATGCTCTGGCAGATTTGCGAAGACTATCAAGTCTATGGCTGTTGTGGTAGACATTAGAAACGTATTCTTTTGTAGGGGCAAGTGGCACCTCCTTGTTTCTGTTCTCGATCCAAGCTTTCCCAACGTCAATTTTCTGTTCAATGTTACTGTCGAGATCAGCCGGAGGAGTAAGTATACAGTTGAGCCACCTTTTGAATTCAACTTCAAATTTATCGACTGCCTCTTCATCGTAAAAATAAGTAGTCGACAGAAAAGGGTCTACTGTGAACGATTGTGAGTACACATTCCCGAACTGGTTTATAGTAAGATTTTGATTGATAGTTGTATTGCTTTCGAAAGTGGTGTTTATTTTACCAATAGATTCTTTAGCTTTGCAAGAACTTTTGGATTTCATTGACTTTTTCGCGAGAGAAACTGGTACCTTCCAAAGATCGGGCTCGCATCTGACCGCTTTCTTGGCCCATGTTTGCCGACATGTTGTGTTAATTGACGACCTATCGTGTTTGTCAAAGGTGCGGTTAATTGTGAAAGTATTCATTTGCTGGTCGGTCTTGTCGAGGATTTGCGTTTCAGAACATTGCACGCTCTCTTCAGGGATAGATTGTAGAGGGGGCGTAATGGATCGTGGGGGAGATCTCACTTCTCTTATATCACCACGGATTTCAGACTGCCATACGTTATGTTCAAAAGGATTCAAGTAGTTTTTCTCTAAACCTGCTTGTTGCTGCATTTGCTGATGGTACTCTCTGAACAGCGACTGGCGACACATCTTAGGCTGTTCTCTCATGAAGAAGTGAGGAGGTCTCTCTATCTGGTACGCATTATGTTCCATCGGTGTGTTTGGAGAATCTTTAGTGTAGGTATCAGAGCTCAATTTATCATCAATCATTTCTTGCGTTTCATTGATTTTTGGAAAGCATTTACGTTCGGTAGAAAATCTTTGAGGGAAGAAGGATAGATCGCTGATACGAGAAAAGTCTGTGTTGATGGAAAAGTTTGGACTATTGAACTCTTTGGGAGAGGAAGTGTTCGGATGTTTCTTGTTCTGTATAGCAGGAGTTTCAAATTGATTGTCAACATGTGTTTGATGGTTTACTGTCAACCACTTGTTAGCTGGTTGTGATGTTGTTATGCTAATGATAGAGTGTGTTTGGTTTTCTTTATTAGCGTTTTTTGAATCCAAGCTATCATCAAAGTCGCTATCAGAGTTCACACTCATGATAATTTTTGGACCTTTGTCCAATTTCTCTGTTTTAGGTAAGCTTTTTAATGGAGTAAAAGTAAGATTGTCGAAAATGTCTGTAGTTGACTCATTATGTTTGGTTGTTGGTTTCAACATGTTTTGGGGGATTTCTGAATTGTTGAGAGTCACATTGTATGATTTGTCATAAGTTTCTTGGAGAATGTTAGTTTTTCTCATATTGGAGAATATCTCTGATGTATCAAAGTTCAAATCATTGCTTGCCGGTGAATCAAAGGGGCACCTTCGTGTGTTGGTATCAATAGAATATTCATTGATGTTCGATATGTTTTCTTTATTGGATGTTTGGTAGAATTTAGTTGACTTGACTACATTAACAGTTTTTTGTATTCTAGTTGTGGTATTGTAGATAATTTCAGCTTTCTTTTTATAAATTGAACCTGGTGATTTTTTTGAAACAACCTTTTTCTTCATTTTACCTGGTGATGTCTTGAAACCTTTAGGCTGATTCTTGCCCTTTATGTTCTGAAAATAATAAATATACTATGTACCTACTTGAGGAAACACTTGTGAGCTTAAAGTTCAATATCTTCCAATTTTAATTTATTCCAGATACAATTTTTTTATAATTCTATTTCAAATAGGCTTTACTCCTCTAAGGTTGCATAGTGCAAAGAACAGAGATGAATAAAAGCAGTTGGAGGCCTACATGTCATCAGGACACACTGAAAAAAAAAACTGGATTGATGTGCAAATTGTTAAATTAAGAAAATGTAAACTCAATAAGTAAATAATGGATTTGAAATTTAAATTGAACTTTTTAAACTAGGTATAAATGTTAATTACCATGACAGACTTGAGCACCACAATTACGTCATAACGGCCCCTATTCTCATTAGTGAAGCGTATGGTCTCCCGCATAGCCGTGGGCTGCACCGGCGTCCACTGGAGCACCACACAGTAGCAAGTCTCTGGCTCTAATGCCAGCCATTCTTCCGGAAGCTGGATCACCAGTCCAGGAGGAAGGGATTTTCCAAGAGTTATCTGATGAGATGAAAGGAAAGATTATATTGAATGAAACATTATTTACTAAGTAGTTCCAACAAAATAAGTTTGGATATTTTAAAACCTATATTGCCCAAAAATTTATTTAATATCTTGAAATGAACGACCCTTACTATTTGCAATAAGCACTTACATTAAATAAAACGTCTTCAGTTTCAGCATTACATGATGAAACTAAACTAAACTAAAGTAGTAAAACTGAACATAATCGAGCAAATGTACATTTACCTGTTGTATTTGTTTAGAAGGATTGAAGAGTTCTAAGTTTCTTTCACAAGTTGATCCAATCAGAACATTGTCAAAGACTACTTGAGGGGGTCTGGAGAATGGAGCCAAAATCAGCCGTGGGCATTCTTCTTTAGGAGACTCCTTGGGAATCTTTTCAATCCTTCGAGCTTTCCTAATATGCTCCGGAGTATTCTCTATCTGTAATTTCAAATGTATTTTACAACTTGTACTAGGTACCGAGTTTAGTTGTCAGCGAAGACACACATTCAATCATTCTGTTTTTTTACAAACCTGAAAATACATTTTCACAGTTTCCACACCAATCTGCTCACAACATTTTTCACAAGAAAACGGATTTCGTTTCGTTGAATTTTCAAAACAATCTCAAACTCAACAAAGTAAACTTCAAACACAACCGTCGTTAACCAAATCATAGACAATTCAACAAACTCTTTGAATATTTTGAATTTCAGTCTGTTTTCAATTACATTTTATTGAAACACCTAAAATAAACCCAGGTATACACTTTTCAGTTTTGTCTATTATTTATTTATTTAACTGGCAGCACTTAATCCAGTTGTCATCCACAACAGCACAGCACTGACTGTAGGGATGGGCAAATGGAAAAAAAATATCGATATTTATCGTATCGATATTTTTCAAATATATCGATATATATCGCCCAAGAAATATCGATATTTCGATATATCGATATTTTTTGTCCAATATGCAATTATTTATAAAAATTCGAAATTTTAAAGCAAATACACATCTGGCTGTTTTGACATCAGTTTTATTATATAAAAAAAAACAGGTTTTTCATTGCTTGACCTAAAAAAAAAATTAATTAGGTACACAACAAGTAATTTTTGTTTGTGTTTGAAGCAAAGAAAATGTGACGCATGTGCATTGAGCAGACAGCACAGACAAAAATATATCGATTTTGATATCTGAAAATAAATATCGAAAATTGATATATCGCTGGAAAAAATATCGCCGATATATATCGATATTTTTCTAAAAAAATATCGATATTTTGATATATCGATATTTTTTGCCCAAGCCTATGACTGCCTGTCAAAAATAACATTCATTTCCCAATCCATCTCGCTCCGCGAAATTTTCGTCCTTCCTTTGCTCAGCAGGTGCCGTAATTTTATTTATCATCATCTCAACGTCCACGTACTAACTTACGGGATAATTCTTATTAATTAAATTTCCAGAACCCCTGTGCCAAGAATCAATAATGACTGACCACACGTCCGAAAACACTTGCGTGGTGTGTTTCAAGAACGTTGTGTTCTATTCAATTGGTGAATGTGACCATCCCGTATGTTTTGAGTGTTCTACTCGCATGCGGGTGCTGTGCCTGCAAAATGAGTGTCCTATATGTCGCCAGGACCTTGCCAGGGTATGTATAGCAAAAATAGCTTCGTCTACCATAGAACAGTAATTTACAAAACAGGTGAATTTTTCTGTTGTGCAATATTATCTAATACTATCACATTAATAATTTATACCTGTAGAAATAAATTGTATGATTTTTTATAATACAATTTCACAGATACCTTACACACGTACCTATATTTAACTGAATGAATTTATTAAATTTATAATATTTTGTAGGTGGTCTTTACACACTCGGTTCAACTGTATAAGGACCTTCGCAACAGGGTGTTTACAGACCGACTGTTTGAGAGACAATTCAAGATCGGGTTCTGTAGTGAAGAGATCAAACAGGCTTATGAGTATCTTCTGGAGAACCGATGCTATATCTGTGATAAAACACCACCATTTCGTAACTTTACTACACTTAGTGACCACATGAGGAAGGTGCATGAAAGACATTACTGTGATCTTTGTGTAAAACATCTCAAGGTACGTTGACTACAACTCAGCCTTATTACTTATACACTATTAGACAAGTTGTTTTATTGTCAAATGAGAGCAAGTGGCCAACTTTTGTGACTGTTTTTAGGCAGCCTATGGGCCTTTGACATGGCTTAACAACTTTATAAACCGGAAATGACAAAAAAAATTTTTTGCTAAATTATTATCTGGAATCACAAGCCAGTTTTGCATAAAAAAAACATTATAAAAAGACATTAGAAAAATAAGATCATTTCCAACTGAATTTTTCATATTATGTTATTACCACTTTTCCATTGCCATGTTTCGAGAAATAGATTGCTAGCCAGCAAAGATAATGTAGATAGACACTTGCATACATATCTAACTTACTATTGACTATTTCTGTTTCCTATTGTTTATGTTTATTACTAGGGAAATTCCCTCATAAAATTAATCCTATATTTAATAAGGATAATCCTGAAGAACGCTATAACAAATAAAGAACTGAATACTCAATTACTCAAGTATTTTATTAGATTAGCTAATAAAGTGTATTGTGCTAAAAATTAATCATTGTGTTACATCTGACTAAATGATTTGCATAATGTATGAAAATATGATAAAACTTATCTATGCCAATTTGGATGTTAATTGGTTCTGGATACATACAAACTCATTTATTAATTTTTATTATTGCTTGAGACTATAGGTACTTACTTACTTTCGTGTTTTACCTATTCTACATTTTTTTATCTTAATAATAAAAAAATAAAATTAATAAAAAAAGGATGGTGGGACGTAGCTAAAGATCGAGATGATTGGAAGAGTTTGGGGGAGACCTTTGCCCAGCAGTGGGACAGAATAGGTTAAAAAATAATAATAATAATAATATATGTCATAACTACAGCAAACAATCTTTTTTTGATTAAAATAAGTTTGTGGTTAATTATTTTCAGCAAACAAATAATTGTATGTAATTAATAGAGAACCAATCTTTGTGTGAAGCGTAAATTAAGATGTCTTTATTGTTTTTATTAATGCATTGATAAAGTATGTAACTAATTAAATAGAAATCAGTGACTATATGCATGTTTAATGCAAAATACCCATTACCTACTTTGTTATCAGATCTTCACAAGTGAAAGGAAATGTTACACCCGGCAAGAACTGGCTCATCACAGACGAAAAGGAGACTTGGATGACACATCCCACAGGTAGCTCATGTTTTGATTATATTTAGTTTATAAAAAGCTAGAAATTAGCTTGTATGAAAACTCAAATCCTTTTTAGCTACCCTTTATACCTAGCAGTATGGACAGGGATGATAGTTCTTGTGTTGTATCAAAAATTACAAAAAAGTGCAGTTTCACAAGCTGTGGTCTCCATCTACCCGTACGAGAAAGAAGAGTGCTTCTCTATCTAGCATTTTCTTTCACTGCACTGCAATATTTCTTCATTAAGAAAGGTAATATCCTTTCTGGCAACATTGTATCGAAGTTTCGAAATTGTAGTTTCGGCCAAGTTATGAAGAATGTATTCACATAAAATCACACCTCCTTCGAATGGTAAGCAGCTACCACAGATTGCCACTTGTTCCTTACGAGCATTTTTTTTCTCACTCACTTGGTTGGTACATTTTTTTGACATTTCAAAAGATTTAATTAACGATTTTGTTTTAGTCTGATATTACCCTCGATAGTATATTCCTAGGGGCCACCCGCTTTGCGAGTTCTGCGAAGAACGCTTCATGGACGCAGACGAGTTATACCGGCATCTACGCAAGGAGCATCTCTACTGTCATCTGTGCGATGCTGATGGAAGGAATCTGTACTATGCGTCGCATTCTGCCCTGGCGCATCACTTCAGAACGGACCACTATCTGTGCGAGGAAGGGGAGTGCGCGGGACAACATCTCACGGCTGTGTTTAGAAGCGAGATTGACCTCAAAGGTATTAAAGACTATTTTTGACAACCTCTGTAGCATGTAGCGACGTTTTAACTGGTCACAAAAGGTGGCATTAACAGCTGAGCGCTTGCGTGCTTATAGCACATTAAACTGTCGGTCCCGGCTTTTAAAGTTGTTAACCCCCAAGCCGAAGGCCTAAAAACTCCGTCACCAGTGGGCCTTGCTCATACAAACTTACTTGTTTTAGGCGGCCTAAAAACTCGAGTCTAGTCGGCCACTTGCTCATACGAAGTTAATATAACTTTCAGCGCATAAAGCGACAGTGCACGGTCGCGGGATGAACCGCGGCGCGGCGAGGCAGGCGCGCACCTTGGAGCTGCAGTTCAACATCACGCCGCACCCTGTTGCTCAACGGACTCCTAGGTAAACACCCTGTATTCATTCATGGTACGGTTAAAATTTTTGCAACCTGTAACGTATGAAATGTTAACTCCCTTATGCCCAAATATACACATAAAAAAAAACACATTTAAGTAGAAACATTTAAAACACCAATCAATACCCTTAGACATTTTCGAAGGATTTAAATTAATTTCAATGTTTCTCTAACTAAAGTCTCTTTTTCGGATTGCGGTGACAAGGCGGCCTAAAAACTCTGTTACAAGAGTTGACCATGACTACATGGATCGGGAAAAAAAAATGCATTGAATCCTTGTGGCTTACGATCTATGGCCAAAGAACAAGCACGCGAGAAGAGACTAACTAAACATATTCTGTTTTGCCTCTTATTTCACAGCATTTTGTAAATTTCAATTTCAATTTATTTATTTTTGGTCTGTGAACCTAGGTAACAAAATATGGTTTAAAACTTATTATAGAACCACTAGATCCTGCTGATTAGCGTACAAACACTTTTAAAATTTACATAAAAACATAACAAAATAAATTAATACAAATAAAATGTTAAAATAAAATAAAATATTTAGCTTATAAAATTAAATGTCAAATTAAATAAGTAATCTTCTATGTTTTGTGTAACTCGTAACCAGAGAGCAACACCGTGAAGTGAGACAAGAGCGCGCGCCGAGTCCGCCGCCGCCGCCGCCCGCGCCCCGCATCGACACTCGCAGCGAGGAGCTGTTCCCGCGTCTCTCCGCCGCGCCCGCCGCCACCACGCTGCTCGTTGGGGGCTCTTCTAAGGCATACAAAGGTAAGCCTCGAAGGAACAGACCGCAACACTGAAATGAGACAGCTGCGCGCGCCGATCTTACAACGAAGAATCCCCGCGCCATTAGCCACCTTTAAACGGATTCTATCGCTCGTTCCGGCAGCTTACAGAAAAGCCTGTAGGGCACAGGTGGTTTTTGTGTAGTATAGTAATCTATCCTCGCTCACGTGTCAAGTATTCTAAATGTATTGAATTTTTAGTTTATGCAAGTTACCGGGGGCGGCGCTGCACTGGATTTTCATACATTTGTGATACTTGACTCGGTATCGAGGACAGTATCCAATACTACAGTAAACTGGCGTTAACCCCCCTGCACACGCAATCGTGCGCGATTATGTTTTTCAAGCTTTTTAAGTGCGTTCATTCGCAGAATAAGTATATCAGAATAAGTTACTTTAATACGTTCTCAGGAGCGTACAAGATTGCGCGCAATCTATTCCCCTTGTAACATCTTTACACGCTAGCTCTTTCGCGCACGATTGCTATAATCACGCGCGATGGAGTGTTCGTATAAAGGGGGCTATTCTATTCAGTAGCTACGCTGCTAGTTGGAGGCATACAGAGAGCAACACTGTAAATTGAGACAAGAAAGCGTGCCGAACTCGCCGCCGATCCAAGTATCTACACTACACCCACAGCGCAGAGTTATTCTCGAGTCTTTCAGCAACGCTTGCTACACATACGCTGCTCGTTGGAGGCTCTTTGAAGGTAGGTATACAAAGGACAAAGGTAAGCGATAGTGTGTTCGTAGCTCCGTTAGGATAGGCAAGCGTAGTACCTATGTATGACACACACATGAAGTTAAAAAGAGTAAAAAAACCTGAAACTATACCGAATAGGCGAATATGTATTTACTAGTATCCGTACGCTCGCGTGGTACTTACCCGCATAAATAGGAGCGTTATTCCAGGTCTTAAACAAAGCATAATCCAAGTTCCAGCCAAATCCGTTCAGAAGTTATCTATCCATCCTAACAAACCAAGCAACGGATTTAAATGCGGTCTTCATCAATAGACAGGGTGATTCAACAGAAAGGTTTATATTTATAATAAATACTTAGTCGAGAAATCATCCGTGCTAAGCCGAGGCGGGTCGCTACTTTATAATAGTAGTTGAATTCGTCAATAAATCAAGTGTGTATTACAGGTGGTGACCAGCTAACCCGCAATGACAAGAACTTCCCGACGCTCGGCGGCGCGCCCCCCGCCGGCCCCCCCCGCCCCGCCCCCGCCCCCGCCCCCGGCGCCGCCCCCGCGGTCGCCGCCACTGTGCTGAGGAACTGTACGTATGATGTACCTTCTTTGCCACTGGGTACGAGGGGGCTCCCAAAAGTCCAAAAGTTTTGTATTTTGATTTGTACCATTTTTGTGTGTGTTTTCAATAAACCTAAAAGCCCGTCACACAACTAGCTATAATATATATTAATATGCCTTGCTATGTCTATACAAATACTCACGCAGCTATAATATATATTATAGCTGCGTGTGCGGTCACTTGAATATTTGTATAGAAAATATATCGTAGTATGCCTTGCTATAATTTATATTACCATATATTATAGCTACGTGTGTGACGGGCTTTATTTTTTTCTTTCTTTCTATTTTTAATGACTTCTTAAATTACCTTCCAGCGAGGCCAGTGTCAGTCCTCCACAGTCAGCCGGCGAGCGCCAGCAACTTCCGGCTGACGCAAGCGAGCGCGCACCGCGCCGCCTCGCGCCGTCCGCTCAGCGACGACGACTATCCGGCGCTCGACGACGACTATCCGGCGCTAGCGCACGCTAAGGACGACCATCCGAGCCTTGGAGCTAGGACCACTCAGCCGCCGAAGGTATCATCATCATCCCCCTGCCTTTTTCTTATGGGGTCGGCACAACATGTTTATTTTCTCCATTTCATCATATCAGAACTAGAGTTCTGGAAATTGAAATTCTGGAAGGAGTGAGTACTCCATCACACTTTAAATCGTCTTATGTAAACAACTGGGTTTGCTTTTTTAAAATAAAAAAAGAATGCGTTTAATTCACAGGTAGCGATGATAAACAAGGAAGAAATGCAAGCTATGAAGAGCAACCCAGCTCCAACGCAACGTAAGAAGCCTCAAACTGCTTCCTCTGAGGCTTTTCCAGCTTTATCCTCCACCTCGGCCCCGTCCAATCCGCCTCAATGGATAACCGTCTCCAAGTCTAAAGAGAAACAGAAGGTGATCAAAACGGACCCCCCGCCGCCACGGGAACCCGCCTTCAACCAAGTAGCGGACTTCCCCGGACTACCCGTCACCAAAACTAAACCCAAGAAACAACCCACTCCACAACCCGTCAAGAACCCGTTCGCTCAACCCATAAAAACCTCCCCCAACCCGTTCGCGGTGACGGAAACCAAACCTAAGAAGGAAAAGAAGAAAAACAACAGCAAAAAGGAAAACATCATCTCCGAGCCGACGGCCCCACTGGTGCAAGTCAACGGGCTTGACAAAAAATACGCGCGCGACCATTCGCTCACCGAAGCAAACCTGAACAACAACAATGAGATCGCTGATAGAAAGATAAAGACGATCGACACCGTCCCGGCTGCGCCCGCTACAGAAAAGACCAGGAACACAGGAAACGGAGATTTCTCGCTCGCAGCGAAAGAGTTCCCATCCCTCAACCCTAAAGCTAAAAGCCAGCCGATTCAAAGAGCGACGATCGAGTATCCGAGAGAGAACAAAAAGATGAACGGTAACGCCAGCAGCACTCCCCCGGGCTTTAAGCCGCGGCCTGCCTGCGACGGGATGACGTTCACTAACTCGTCCGGACAGACCTTCCCAGCTCCGGTACACACTTACATCCCGCCCCCGGATTTCGAGGCTAGAAACCGCTCGCTTGTGAAGAAGTTTGCGATAGCTTTGGGAGGCGCCGCAGCAGTTGAGAACTTCAAAGTTGCGTCTCGAGCTTTCCGCGATAGCATCATCAGTGCGCAAGAGTTTTACGAACACTGCAAGAACGCTATGGGCCCGCAGTTAGACTCTGTGTTCCCCGATCTGGTCGCGCTATTGCCCGATATCGTGAAGCAGCAGGAATTGGTGGTTGGAAGAAACTTGGACTTGGAGATCTGTCCCACTTGTGGGCAGGTGGTATCTCCGAATGATCGTATCGCTCACGACACCGCCCACTGGCCGCCCCTAGCACCTCGCTAGCTTAAAAGCTTTTAATTGTGATACTGCTACTCATATGCACTGTGTTCATAATGTTATTACCTCCATAGTTGAGCTTATGAGTAACAGATTAATTGCCGTGTTCTGGAACCTATGTTCTACCTATCTCTGAGATTTGCATACAGAATACGGGCCCTAGAACAATATCTGAGAAATATGTCTGTAAAAAAAGGGTAAAACAAAAACTATAGACATAAGATCATGTTTTGATGTACAAAATCTCATTCAATTCGCTTTCTTGGTGGATAATGCTTGTCATTATAAGTAAAACAGTATGTGATGTAAATTTTGATGTTTGTAATAAAATTCTATACGATAAGTTGTGGATATTCCCTATGCGTAGTCCTAGATTTAGTAGAGAATATGTGTTAACTCAATTTCATCACTTTATCCTATAACTGTATTGCTGAGATTTTTAACTTGTAAAGCATTATGAATGTAAATAAAGCTTATCGTCTCTACATAGCAGTAGAAAGCTATATTTTCTAAATGTTTATTATAAACATCCTTGTCTGTTTACTAGTCTAGGATGACAATCATAGGTGCCTATAATAATAAGTGTAGATTACTATTTATTACTACCCATTCGCCTTGGGATTCTAAAACTGACACAGTATCGCAATTAACAAGTTGAATGTGATTTGTAATAAACATTACGCAACTATTCTTTGATTAAAGTTATTTTATTTTTGTACTTTCAAACTGATAATGATAAATGATACTTTGGTTTGTGTAAAATATTTTTTGTTGATATTGCTAAAATTGTTTTAAATAAAAACGTTTTTGTATGACATAATACAAACAAGGCTCACTTTATTATAATCCATTCTAAATATCTATCATCAACATTTCATTCAAGAGTCATAAATAAACAAAACACAAAATAAATTCATACAGATATATTTGTGTATTTGAACCATATGACCATTAATCTAGGCTAGGATATATAAAAATGCTTTACTTGGAGCCGCCTCCCCATCCCAGGAATCCCTTGACAAGGCCAGTGAGGCCGGCGCCTTGCTTCTTACTATCGGCCGCGCCGGTCTTATCGTCCAAGTTCGGGAACTCGATGAAATTGCAGGCCAAGTCGAAGAACAACGGCTTGCAAGGAATGGCCTCCATCGGAGGAGGCATTTTAAAGATATTGGGGTTTTTGGTCAACACTTGGCTATCCTCACGGTACTCATCCAAACGGTCGACTAGCGGCTTCTTATCTTTATACTTCCGTTCCTTGTAGCTGCTCTCTTCGTCCTCATCGTCTTCTAACACAGAATCCGCGTGGACTTCGAACTTGCAGCTTTCTATGTCCTTTTTCAGGACTTGCAGTTTGTCCGATAGATGTTTATCATCAAGTTTGGACTTGATGGATTCGGTGGAGTAGTTGCTGGCTCGCTCCAGCATGGCCAGGGCTTCTCTGAACCGGCGCAATCCGGTCAGCACTTGTGCGATGTAGTAGCATCGGAACGCGCGGTACGCCTTCATTTGGATTTCAATTTCCTTCTGATACGCCGCGTCGGTTTCGAAGCCGGGTAGCTGCTGGAGTTCGGTGTAGTTTTGCAGAATAATTTCGTACAAGCGAGTCAAGTCGTGCGGACGGACTTTCTTCCCGTCGATGTTACCGTTGTTGGCGCGAGCCTCCTCGGCCTGCTGGACGAGCAAGTTGTTCCTCTCGACGGTGCGTACCAGGCGCAGATACATCAAGTGAGAGAGCAAGTAGTTGATGCCCGACATTTGGGTTTGGTTCTCCGATGCGGCTTTCAGCTTCGGATCGTTCTTTATCTCGTCCTTGATAGCGGATATGGCGTCTTTGCAGTCCATGAGGATGTTTTCCAGGATGTCTATCTTGGCTTGCACGGTCTGGGCGCTCGCGACGGATTTGTCGAAGTCTTGGAGCGCGATGAGGAAGAGACGCACTTTCTCAGGTCGCACGGTGACGCGGCGCCCGCGCCATTCTATCTCGTGCATCACGCCGGAACGAGACTCCCTGAGGAAACAAAATAATTATTTTAATATAAAATATTTTAATTTAATATAAAATAATCACAATAATATCTTTAATCAGCTGATGGAGAGTAACCATAATTTCTAACAACTGCTGCTGCTTCTAAACGAAACTTAACTAGGATTGTATCTTAAAATTGTCAGTATTTTTTTAAGTTCTGTGTCACGTGTTTTTATATTCTTGAGATAAACCTAGCAGTACCAGCTATTAGTAAGTGTTTGTTAGTGTCTTACTTAGCCTGAGCCATGAGAGAGTCCAAGTTCTCAATGAGTCCTTGTCCGCGCATAGCGACCAAGTCTCCGGCCGCGGACTCGTCGCCGATGTTGTAAGCGCAGTAACGCAGGCTCGGCTTCAGCTCTTCAATCTGAAATGCAAAACAGTTTATAAAATCATACTGTGATTGGTTGTTCCTCTTAGCTAGACACATTTTTGGTCACTAGTTCATCTCTGTCCTGATTTTGGTTGTGTAACCAATTGGACCGACTAGGTAGGTACTTTTTTTTTCCAAAGACGAATCACACCATTGCACTCACCACTATGGCTATGGCTTACTTAACCTGTGCCATGAGCGAGTCCAAGTACTCAATGAGTCCTTGTCCGCGCATAGCGACCAATATACGGAAAGTACCAGCAAATCCAGAGTGCCTAATCGCGTCGTTCACATTTGGAATAGTTTACCAGACTCTGTGATCAGTGCCCCCTCAGTGTACTCTTTTAAAAATAGACTGGACAAATATTTAAAGCGCACTGACTAATCCTATCCTACTATCCTACTAATCCTACTAATATTATAAAGGTGAAGGTTTGTGTGTAAGTGTGTTTGTTACTCTTTCACGCACAAACGGCTGGACGGATTTGAATGAAATTTGGTACCAGAATTGCTTATACCCTGCATTGAAGAATAGGCTTCTTTTGGTCCCGGTATTCCCACGGGAACGGGAACTTTACACCGCAGGTAACACCGTGGGGCGCAGCTAGTAATATACTATACACGCATCAGCTCTAAGAGCTGCCTGTGTATTAACAATAATAATGATAATGAACCTTCTGCTTGTAAACTGTTCGTTCATCCTCTGGCAAGGCGGCGCACAGCTTGTCCAGCACGAGATGCGCGCGCTGCAGGCTGTCGGCGGCCGCGCGCCACTGCTGCAGCTCCACCAGCAAGATGCCCTGCATCCACGCGGCGTACGCGCCCGCTTCTAGCTGGGTGCGGGCGTCGCATGCGCCGCTTTGCTGGAAACAAACAATCAGTCATATACTAATGGTCTTATTCATCATTTATATGCGCTTTAACACAAGCTTATAACGGTGAAGGAAAACATCGTGAGGAAACCAGTTAGCTCTCTAATAGCGTCGATGGGCTTGCAACCTGTTACGTGTGGAAAGTTAACTTCTGCAAAAAGTGGGCATGTACCAAATATGTATGTATTTGGACATACCTCTGACTACCCCCTTAGACATCTTCGAAAGGATCTAAAATTTCCTAATGATCTGAAAGAAATGTCTACCGCTCCCGGGATGCAGTTGTGATCATATTTCATTTTTTTTTTCATTTCATTTCATTTTCATTTCTTATTCATAAAGATATGACAATTTAATATAGATTTAAAATATGATTTTTTCTTGTTACTCTTAATGTCAATGAAAAAAGATAGCAACAGATTTAATATCCGTTTCAGCTAAAGTAGGTTCACAAAACCATTATGCATAAGGAGATTAGTCTGCATTAGTAGAACCATGGTTTATAATCAACCGATAGTTTAGCAAGGCTTTTGGGAGTTTTTATTTTTCGTGTGATGGTTGATCATGATTACGAATGATCAATTGATCATCATAATATATTTTAGGGGATTATCTGAGGTATGTCATATCTAAATATGAATAACGGTTCAAGGCGCGGTTAACATTCCCTTAGATCTTAAGACATTGAAGATGCCTTACTGTGGAGTCTATGGAATTAGTGGAATATTGAAATACATATTCTACCCACATTCTATAGAAATTACCAACAACGTTCTGAGCAAGAATAAAAAATCTAAATGCATTTGCTGTTACCTCACACAGCTGCAACAGCGTCTGACTGTGCGAATACGCCTTCTTCAGCCGAGAAGTGAGATGGAACTTCTTCCTCGGTTCTGTGTTGGCCTCTTGTCGCAGCTGCATAGCGTGCGCCCACGCGCGCTCTGCTTGAAGCAATGGTACACACAATAGACGGTTCTCTGCGTTGTTGGCGGTTAGGTGAGTGGCCGTGACGTCACGGCGCCGGTAGTGACGACGATCACCCTAAATTACAGGAGTGTGTTTAGGAACTATCTTTAACAGTTTTTCTCAGATATGCTAAAGTCAATGAGTATTATAAAGTAGAAGTGTGGGCCTTCATTAACAAACTTATATTTTAACTTCTTCATATAAATAATAATAAATAATAAATAAATATCCTTGGACTTTCCACACAAATAAATAAATATAGAGTATGCTGGGATCATTTAGAATAGTTATTGGTAATAAAATATCTGGGTCATACATAATATTATACCTCTTGGAACTTAGACAAAAAACATGATATGGCTTTCTTTGGAGTAAAAAATTGATTCAGAGACAAAAGCATGCTCTATTCAAAGAGACTTAAATTAAATTGCAGATAAGCGTATCTACAAGGGCGGATCCAGCTTTGGTACCAGGGGGGGGTCACATAGTCGTGGTCAAGTCCCAAGAAGTTATAATTTTTTTTTAAATCATACAATAAAGTAAAAAGTATTTTAAAAGAAAAAGCAACATGGCATTTCGATTCGCTTAAGGCCGGTCTTTATTTTCCGAGAAAGAACGCGAGCGAAGCGAGCAAAATTTTTTTTAAAGATAAAAGTAACGTAGCACATTAATTTGCTTACGGTCGGCTGTTATTCCGTGTGAAACGACGCGAGCGGAGCGAGCAAAATTTTTTTTAAGATTGCAGCAATAACACTTGATTTTGCTTACGGTCGGCTCTTATTCAGTGTGAAACGACGCGAGCGAAGCGAGCAAATTTTTTTAAAGATATAAGCAACGAATCACAAGAATTTGCTTACGGTCGGCTTTTACTCTGTGTGAAACGACGCGAGCGAAGCAAGCAAATTTTTTTTAAAGAGAAAAGCAACGTAGCACATCAATTTGCTTACGGTCGGCTGTTATTCCATGTGAAAAGACGCGAGCGAAGCGAGCAAATTTTTTTTAAGATTGCAGCAACATAACACTTGATTTTGCTTACGGTCGGCTCTTATTCAGTGTGAAACGACGCGAGCGAAGCGAGCAAATTTTTTTAAAGATATAAGCAACGAATCACAAGAATTTGCTTACGGTCGGCTTTTACTCTGTGTGAAACACCGCGAGCGAAGCGAGCAAATTTTTTTTAAAGATAAAAGCAACGTAGCACATGAATTTGCTTACGGTCGGCTGTTATTCCGTGTGAAACGACGCGAGCGAAGCGAGCAAATTTTTTTAATGAAAAAAATAAAAATTATATTGTTTTTCTTTCAAAATGAAAGTATTTTGAAATTTGAAATGAAAGTATTTTGAAAGAAAAAAGCAAAATGGCATTTCGATTCGCTTAGGGTCGATCTTTATTTTCTGAGAAACAACGCGAGCGAAGCGAGCAACATTTTTTTTGTAAGATTGCAGCAACGTAACACTTGATTTTGCTTACGGTCGGCTCTTATTCAGTGTGAAACGACGCGAGAAAAGCGAGCAAATTCTTTTTTAAGATAAAAGCAACGTTAGTACCATTTTTCTTACGGTCGGTTTTCATTCTGCGATGAGGAATTACATAGGTACTAAAATAAGTTTTGTGTCGCGACGCCTATAAATATCTTGTATGAAAGGTACGTAAGAGACACTTTTCTGTGTGTCCTTTAGCTAAAGTGCATACAAGACTTACCTACAATTAATTTTTAAATAAACTTTTTTTGAAATAAAAGCAGCGTGGCACTTTGTTTTACTAAGGGTTTTATTTTCGCTTTTATTCTCGTCGTTAAAATTAAGTAGTAAAATTTTTTTTAAGGAAAAGCATCGTAGTTTTGGCAAAAGAATCCCCTAGTTTTAAGGAAATGCCGTTTCAAAGTGGTCTTTAAACGATCTTTTTACTGAATAAACATATTTTGAGTTTCCAAGATCAAAGATTCAAAGATCTTTCCGCTGTCGCTACACATACTTTCTTATATTCGGATACCTACATCTCACTGTCGCAATTTACAATAAACTCTGAAATCGACTGCGGTCTGTCCTAACTCCTCTGCCACTTCACCATCCAGATATTCGGCTTCACCTATAATATTCTTCACCATCCACAGGCGCGGTAAAATTCAAATTTTCGATGCGTTAGTTCCCGATTAATGCGTTTGCCATCATACAAAATATTAATTTATAATAAATTGATTAAATATTGAAAGTATTTCTAAGGTATTTATAAGTACATAAAATCTCTATTGTGACGAAAAAATATATCCTTACTTATAACCATTACCTATGTTTAACGATTTTAAATAGTGGAGGACACACGGAGGACCCAGCCCAGGGGGGGGTCATGACCCCCATGACCCCCCCCCTGGATCCGCCCTTGCGTATCTAACTGAGAGTGTTTTCTTAGGATTGATGTAAAAAGATTTTTCAATGAATTTACACTATTTCAGAAAAATACAGTGGCTTTAAAATGATGCCATACCTGGGGTATTTTGAGCACTTTGCGCAGTCTTCGGAGGCGACGGGAGCAGTAGCCGCGGTAGCGCTGATAGTCTGCATGCCGCAGCCCATGTTGCTGCTGGGCATCCTTAGTTAGACGGAATACTGATCACAAGTCAAGAATCTCATATCATTGACAACTGACAAGCAAAGTGGAGACAACCTACCAAACCAACCACAACCTCACTTGGTAGGTAGTTTATGCTCTGCACAACCACGCATAAAGGACCGCCTTTGAGTCTAAATGCGGAAAAGGGAGTCCCCATACATACATGCTCTGCACAAGTGAGTGAGTATCTACGCTGACACAATCTCTATTAAAGAGGTAAACACAACAGAGCTTTTGTGAATACTTAGGTACTATAAAAATTACTGTACCTACGAAATGCTTTAAAAACAGCTGATTAGTTAATATAAAAAATTTACTAAGTACCTACCTATAGTTTAGGTATTTTATAATGCAACCAACCAATAAATGCAACAACATCCAAGCACCAGCTGTAAGTAATGTATAAAAAGGATACTTTCTAATGATAAGGGAACAGCCTTCACTTCTTCTTTTTCAGCTTCCTCGCCAGCTATGGGCTTGGCGTCCCCAGCCTGGCCTTCTATTATAACCATTGTTAACGCACCTACACTTATTTTAAGATCGAATTTCAATACACCTTACTCAATAGAAATAAAATTTCGAAGATTTCCGACCGACACGAATCAAGAAGTAGAATACACTTTTGTTCCATTCCAATTCCAATTTCTTTTGAAAGGAATGAAGTTCTTTGAATTAAAAAGAGATAGTGAGATACAAACCTTAACGTAAAAAAGTGCAACCGGTATAGAATTAAGCAAAATTTACAGGAAACAAAGGGGAATTGTCGATGGAACAAATAACTGAAACGTCACCGACTAGATGAGTGTCATGTCTTAATTAGGGATGTGACATCCGACAAATAAAATTATTTCCAAACATTTTTTTTTTTTTCTCTTTCTTTTATCTGCAATCGGTCTTACGACCATAAGCTGTACGTTGTGTGGAAGTGGGATTAAGCGCGAAGAGGCCAGTGCCTTTTCTGCCCTTTCATAGGATGTCCTTTCGCTTCAGCCGCCGTACTGCTTGGGAAGTGTCCAGTAGTTGAGTTGCAAGTTTGTTTGGGTGAAGGGCTAGACGTTCAAGGTACTGCTTCTTGATTTTCTCTATTTCAGTAGCCACATGTTGATTTAATAACAAACACACAAGTTTTTCAATAATCAACACCAAACAAGTATTTTTATAAATCTGTGGACAAGATATTAAGGTCATGTTAGGACATTATTAATTAATCTATTCCTGCCCCCTGATTCTGTAAAAATCGATTTATGTACAAAAAATTATTTATATTAGAAAAATATTTTTTATAATTATTTAAATAATTTTCTAATAATTGCTTAAAATAAGTATCATTAATCACAACTTTATTCATTTAATAACAATTAACAAACACACAAGTTTTTCAATAATCAACACCAAACAAGTATTTTTATATAAATCTGTGGACAAGATATTAAGGTCATGTTAGGACATTATTAATTAATTTATTCCTGCCCCCTGATTGTGTACACTTGTCTCGATTGTATCCAAGTTGTATCATAGCAAAAATCACAGTAAATCGCGAAGACAACTGTCAAATATGCATTGACACTTTAAAGAATATATCTTTCCTTCTTCTGAGCAAATATGACAGTAATTAAGTAAGTTACTCACTAATTTACATAGTCAGCGTTAAATCTGACAGATAAGAAATGTCCAAGAATATTTATTTATTTATTTATAATAGAACATGATAGTGGCTAAATGCATAAGCCGTGCGAAGCCAATAAAAAAAAATTGCCTGACTCTGACAGTGACACTGATGACTGACAGTTAAGTTAATTGACAGTTCTTTCAGTGTTTATATCTTGCGGTTCGTAGGTTAGTTTTTGTAGAAATATTAGATTTATCTCAAAATATTAAAGAAATCGTGTATTTCGATGAATTTTAATAGTGATTTCTAAACTAGTGAATATATGTACGGTTGTATTTTACGCATATTTATATTTTCAGAACACAAATTTTGACAAAATGGCAAAGTCAAAGAATCACACAAATCACAACCAAAGTAAGTAAAACAAATTGCAATAAGTACCTTAATGTTTAATTTATGCGACCTTACGGTACACCTAACTGCTCCATACCTGACTGAAAACGACTGTAAACAATGTAAAGTTCTTACTGATCTGTTATGAGCAGGAACTATCAAAATCTGTTCCTGATTTGTGTTCTTTATTTACAGGCCGCAAAGCCCACAGGAATGGCATCAAAAAACCTACAAAGTTCCGTCACGAATCTACTCTTGGCGTAAGTAAAGTTTTCATACAGAAATCCCTACTAAATAATAGGAATGCGAAAGTAACTCTACAGAGTTACTAGGTGTACAATCAAGCATAACAGACCTGTCTGTTATGCTTGATTGTACACCTAAACCACTGAACCGATTTTGATGAAATTTGCTAAGTATAGAGATAGAGATGATTCGCTGTGTACTTGAGGGGACGCAGGTAAATAAGAGAAAAAAATTGTGATAGTTTTATGCTTCTAACATAATTCAAGTTTTTGATTACGGCATCGTGGGGAGGGTGACTAAATATGCAACTTTTGTTTAGGTCATTGACTTCAAAGTTAAATGATTTAGACTATGGGTCTTTTTGCATTGCGTCCTGTAAAGTATACTCCATCACAGATAGACTACATTTTGTTCAGATCCCACTATTTTGTAAATAGATGATTGTAATGACTTAGTACCAAACTGTATTATTATATCCATTTTCACTGTCATAGCCAAAATCATTGCCTGTCAGCTGTCACCCCAACTTAAAAATAGAGGTGTATATTTTGTATCATAGGGACAGTAGATTGTCTACTCAAACCTTTCATTGATCGTTTGTAGATTTGAAAGAGGTAATTGTGAAAATAGTAACTATTGGTATGTATGTAAAGGAGTGTTTGTTTTTTTGTAGATGGACCCTAAGTTCCTCAAGAACCAGAGGTTTTGCAAGAAGGCCAACCTTAAGACAGAGAAGCAAGTAGCAAAGGCTGCAGAGAGGAAAGCAACTCGGGAAGCCAAGGCCAAGAAATGAACATTTAGCTTGTAAGATTCTAATAAACAACTAAAAAACTATGTTGTGTTTCAGTTTCTGTTTTAGTTCTGTTGTAGTTTCTGCTTTACTCCCATTTTAAATAATGGTTTTGCTGTTAAAGCTGCATTTGTGCTGCATTTGAAATTTGAATGTTGCCATCTAGCTATAACACACTTTATGAGATATCTAGACTGATAAATGATTTAACATAGTCCACATATTATACCATGGATGTATTACTATAACATCATTGTTCCTAGATAGGTACGCTGTAATGATCAGAGATTCTGGAATAGATTTAAAGGTCTGAGTAGAATTGTTTTACGCCGAGTGTGGACTCGTTACACGCATTTATACACTATGTACACAACGTTTTTAGAACGACATTGTGTAGCGCGAGTATGGTGTGCATGGGCCACAGCCTCATGTCCAAACCCAACGTAAGGTGAATCTGGGTAAGCCTATGATTATTTATTTTGTGATATTTTGGCTGTTGTAATAGTTGAATAGAATAATGCAACAATGCAAATAACTCGACTCATGGAAAATGAAGGTAGAATACATGCGATGTCATTTACCATTTGTGTACCTACATCAGAAAAAAATAGGTATGTCAAAGTCATTATTGTAATGTAACTGTCAGTCTGTCAGTCAGGTACCTATGTCTCAAACAAAGTACGTCTGTTGTTTTGTTCTATAGAATACAAATTGAAATTGGTGTTTTAGAAACTGAGTGGCTAAACTACGCAACCTGAGAGAGTTAAATTAAAATTCTCCAGGAAATTACTACAGGATGGCAGATAATTCTAGTGAGATAAGCGCGGAAGAAATGACAGAGGCAATGAGTCTTGAAGAAACGCCTAAAGCATCTAATTCGGCATCAGCAGCTAAGCCAAAAGAGTTGGCTGTACAAATGAATACTACTGAGAAATCTAAAGAGGAAAGCTCGCAAGAGTCGCCCGGTGAAGCTGCAAGCTTAGAAAACACTGATCATGTAGAAAATGCAGTTGATGCAGGCGCTGGCGCCGCAAAACCCCTGGTGGTAAATGTGAATCCAGCAATCAAAAAATTCCTTGACAAAGGTGCATTGGATCTTATCCCATACATAGAAAAATATATGAAAGTTCAGCTTGTAAGAGACTTTTCATATGTTGGATTTATTCATTCAATTGATCCTCTAACCCACAGGTTGGTAAAATAATAGAATACCCACATAATTTCTAATAGCCAAAGAAATATGCACAGCCTAAACTTTATAATGTTTATCAGATAGTGGTCTATCTGGATGTTTGTGTTTCAATCCTAACCAACATCTACAAAGTATTAGACTGATAAATGAGACTTGGAATAGGTGTAGATCTTTGATCAACAAAATTGAAAATCATATTAGAGAATGTGAGATAAAGAAATGTCATTTTCATTTTGTTTAATAATATATATTTTTTTCAGTATCATCCTATCAGTGCCAAAAGAAGGTAAGAACTTCCAGACAATAATAATTCCTGGTGCTTCAGTGTTGGATGTCACTGAGGTCCCACTTGACAAAAATATCCAACCTCCAGAGCGAAAACCAGTGCAAAAAATAGTCACTGATGATGATCAAACGAGAAAGAAAAAACTCATGTCCTGGCTAAAAGATAATCATTTAACTGTGACAGAGGAGGGGGATAACATAGTTTTCAGTGGAATCACAGTATTGCCTCCGTACGAGGAGAAGGATATTTGTACAACTAATCCTCTGATAGCTTTGGAAATCAGAAAGATGATAGACAGAATGCCAGCTGATTATCAACCCAAATAATCATCATAAAATGTAGTAGGTTCTTTTAATTTGTCAAATCTGCATTCTCGTATTCAGTACCTTTTAAGTGATAATTTTTTGTAGTGATTCAAGTTAGTACCTAATTATTTTAAGTGTAAGTTTTTCTAATATTTGTATCAAGCAAATATATTTCTGGATCTCCCAAAAACTGTTTTTTATTAGACCCACAGAGTACATTATAAATAGATTAGACCCATTTAAATCTGACCTGACAAAATAAAAGGTACTCAAGGTCAGAGTGGCTTATTTGTTCATGCATAAAACATTTGAATGAATCTTTTATGTACACTGACGGTTTGAAAATGTTCGTCACCTTAGAGTCGGTTTTCGCTTGCACCAGATTGCAAGAATCAATTTTTATTGTACCGACATATTACCAGTGACATTCCTTTTTCAAGTTTCAAAAGGGATTATGTGCTCGTGCTCGTTGAACGAATCAAGTTGAAAACTGACGAACATTTTCAAACCGTCACTGTACCTACATCTTGTTATATTTAGACAATAATCTGAATGACGGAAATGACTCCAAGGATTTTCATAAAATTTAGTATGCAGGGATTTTCGGGGACGATAAATCGATCCAGCTAGGATTTAAGGGATTTAGGATTAAGAAAAGGCGTTTTAGGCAACGAAAACAAAATACCGAGCAAAGCTTGGTCATCCAGGTACTGTTAGTTTATATTCAAAAAAAAATTCAAAAATATTTATTTGGAACTTAAAACACAGGTATACAATGAAAAGTATGAAACGTTGACAGCTGCAAAAGTTATAGAACTGTGTAGCAGTGTCAGCGCCCGCCTCCAGAACAGTACAGACAGTGTTCCACCAAGCGGATTAAACCTTTAATTAAAGAAGAAAAACTTAAATGACTAATAAAAAAAAAGCGAAAAAACAGAATAACTGAGTTCTAATGGAATGGAATAAAAAATAGAAAATAAAAAACGTAGGTAAGCTACCTTATGACGCTATAAAAAATAATAATAATAATTATGAACTAAATGATTGAATGCGAAATTGAGAATATGTGTGTGTGTGTATGTGTGTGTGTGTGAGGGTGTGTGTGTGTATGTATGTGCATGTATGTGTGTGTGTGTGTGTGTATGTATGTGTGTAGTAACATTATGTGAATTTGATTGTGAGTTTTTTCTTTATGATTCGGGTCTCTAAGCTACAGGGGGGGGTTATTATGTTTGTAAGCGAGAGAGTGAATAGAATGAAAGAATTTTAAGATTAAGTTGGGATGATTAGGAGATCTTCAGTTTCCTCGTAGGATAGGGTTTGGAGCCAATTTGAGCAGCAGATCTTGCACTTGTACAGGGATAGGGGGTAGATTTTAATTTTCTTGTTGATTTTGTTGTAAAGCTGGGAGCTTAAATATTGAAAATGTCTACCAGCAACTGCCGTACGGCGCGGTTCAATTTTACAGACCAAGTCAGACCGACGCTTTTTGTTCATATAGTGGGGATCATATACGAGTTCCCTGTGTTTCCGCAAGATTGCCGATACAATAAACAGCTGACGTACTGTAAGGACACCACAGTCTGCGTAAAGGGTGGAAGTGGGAAAGCGTCTAGGGTTTGAGGTCATGACTTTTAGGACTGCCCTTTGCGCTCTTTCCAGTCTAATCATGGTAGTTTTTATTGAGCCACCCCAAGCGGTTATACAGTATGACAAAACTGATTGAGTAAGGGCATAGTAGATCATTTTTAAACAATGAAAATCAGCACTATTCCTTAAGATTTTAAACACATAAATTAGTTTACGTATTCGGGAGACAGTGCATTCAATATGGGGTGACCATGACAAGTGTTTATCTAACCAGACGCCTAGATACTTAATACTATCAGTTTTGTCTAGTTCAGGACATTGACATGATTTGGTTAAATTACTGCATGAGTGGACATGGAGTGTGAGTGAGGTAGGTTGTGTTCTAGATGACGGGGAGAAGGTGATAAATTTTGTTTTGGTTATATTTAGGGTAAGGAGATTATGAGCGAGCCATTTAAGAACCACATTTAACGCAGACTCAGCAATAGCATTTGCTTCCGCCCAGCTCTTACCAGAAACTAGAAGAGCAGTGTCATCTGCGTAGGTGACAAACTTACAATTAGGAAGGGAGATCTTACAGAGGTCGTTTATATAGATCAGAAAAAGTGTAGGACCCAGCACACTTCCCTGTGGGACTCCAAATTCAATCGTCTCTTCCTGGCTAACTAGGTTGTTAATAACAACTTTTTGTCGCCGGTTGGTCAGGTAGCTTTTAAAAAGGTCATTTACGTGACCTCTGACACCAATGTTGGTAAGTTTATCTAATAAGAGGGGTACAGACACTGTGTCGAAAGCCTTGGTTAAATCAAGGAAGATGCCTATATATATGTACCTAATCATAGCATTTTTTTTACACCTTTTGATTAATTTTATCAAAGTTGGCTCTATGTTAGCTAATTAAATATTCAAGGCGCCAACACAAATAAATGGCATTGTAGCCAATGTCATAATCGTCATCATCATGCATATTTTATAATGTTTCTGAAACTAATGTAATGCTAACAGGTAGTAAGTAACATTAAAGATAATGTGAGTTAGTACCTATACAACTACTGATGTTCACATCAGTCAAGAGTAGGTACATAGGGTTAAGTAGGTACTATTACTAGTGTTACTACCGTGTGTTTTCTATTGCTCCACGCACGATACTCCAATGTGTAGGAAGTACCTAGTTACATTTAGCCTACCGTCATTTCCACTGTTACATCGTCTATCACCCGATCACGATCTTTGTCGTGTCGCGTTGTTTACAGACAGTGTATGTACCTACCTATCTTTTGGACTGTTGACTCTACTAACATATTTTTTATCGTGCAGTGTTTATTGAGCGGCGTATGTAGATAGCTCTTGTAAAATTATCATCTATCGTTGTGACGTCGGGTTCCTACATAAATAGTGTAACGAATGACTCAGCAGACACTCTGCCTTTGTACTCACTCACACACAACGCTCGCTTGAGCTCGTTATTATATTCATGAAAACGCTACTATTGTTGTATTCTAAATAATATACTACATTATGGCAACAGAACTTAACAGAAGAGTCCAGTATTTGGCTGGTATATGCGGTAAGTGAATAAAATATTTATGCTTAACATTACCTACAGGTTAGATTAGATAGGGTACCTTATCTATATTTACCTACTCACTGTTTTCAATGTGTTCATATTTAATGAATAATGTATCGACTCAATTCGTTAATGTATCGACTGTACTTATTTAATTATTTATCAGCTGTTATTACTTGGCCGCTCCGACTTTAGCAGTTTTTCTGCGACCGACGTTAGGTGACTGACGATTTTGGACCGACCTAAAATAAATTAGGTAGGTAGGTACATACATATATTAATTATTGTGCATTTCAGCTTCCTTGGGATTCGTGTTCACCGGAGCCACACTTGCATGGTCATCACCAGCCATCCCAAAGTTCAAAAGTGGAGACGCAAATCTGGAAATTACCGATGTAAGTGAACCTTGAAGTTCCTTTTATATAATTGTGATGATAACGATTGTAGGTATGGACGTATGTAAGTACCTAGGTACCTACCTAAGCAAAGAAGTGGAGGTAGCGGATCATTGTTAAACAATTATCCCTCGAGGGGAATTATTCCTCAAATACGGTAATAATGAATCTACCAAGAGATCAATTTGGGACTAAAACTGCTGGTAAGCAAGCGATTTGGTGAATATGCCACAGGTTCACCGTGGTTTAAAACTACTAGGTTATTCGGTTATTGGTATTCTGAGTAGGGTAGGTACCCTTCCGCGCCGCGTAGGCGTAGGTCGCTGGCTTTTTGTGCATGTTCGAAACGATGGACCAGCACACGTGCCACCGAGTTAAAGAATACTCTCTTGGCCGACCTGATTTGTGTTTTAATTATACAGACGCAGATATCATGGGTAGTTTCTCTACACGGCCTGGGGGCGCTTCTGGGATGCTACTGCGGTCAGGTCCTGAACGAGAGGGCTGGTCGTCGACGCACTATATTCGGTTCCTCTGTTCCAGCCTTATTAGGTGCGGTAGGTATGTACTGTTCATTTATCTCTATAATAATTACTAATTAATTTTAGATCTCTACATAGTTGCATGCTATCTCACGATGTTTCCTTCATAGATAAAACATGTCATATACCTACTCGGTGAGATTAATTAATAGTGACAGAAGCAGGAACTGTTTTTATTATCTACAATGCCTACTAGGGTGGTTGTAGGTTGTAGGTACATAGTACGACTCAAACCTTTAGGTACCTCTCTTGTTAGATAGAATGTACCTACCTACCTAGGTAGGTATTGGAGTAAACTCCTAAACTAAACTAATTTGACAGCACTGAAATTAATTCCATCCTTTATATTTTGATTGTTATGAAAGGGTCAAATTAATTTTGTTTAGGCGACATCTGAATTGACACCATTTCTTACCTATTTCAGAGTCTCATCATATTCTCAAAAATGCCTGAGTTAATGTACATCGCTAGGTTCCTAATGGGAGTGGCTACAGGAATTATTGCCGTGGTAAGGCTATTTCTATGAAATTATTTGTTAATAAGATTAACACACCATCTGGTACCTATGTTTGTCACATCTATCACATTTCAAATATTTCAGGTCACCATGATATACGTGACAGAAATATCGGATAAAGAGATCCGCGGATCCCTAGGTATGATAGTCCAAGTGATGAACAACTTAGGCAGTCTGACAATTTACAGCATCGGGCCGTTCGTATCTTACACTACGCTTAACTGCATAATTCTGTCCATACCGATATGCTATGTGCTGGTCTGTGTGTGGATACCGGAGTCTCCGTACTATCACTTGAAAGATGGCAGAGTAGATGCGGCTAGGAAGGAATTTAAGAGGCTAAGAGGGACTACGGATGAAAAGGTAATAATACTTACTTACCTACTATTTTTCAAAATTGTAAATTATGTTTGTGTACGCTACGTTAACTGAAGTGTGGATGCACCTTAACAATTGTAGGTTATACCTAGGTACTCGTATTTTGAAAATTTGAACTAAGAAGGCATAATGAGTATTTTTTATGCTTTCAGTGGATTGATGACGAAATGGCTGTGATAAGAGCGCACGTGAGAGAAAGTATGGAAAACAAGACCACAATGAAAGAACTGTTGACCAATCCGAGATACAGGAAGGCCCTGTATATTGTTGGCGGTAAGATACAAAGTTCCTGCCTACTACGTCGTAGTAATTAAATCCTAACTAACTTTAAGATTCAATTAACCGAACTTGAAAGAAAGAAAGAAAGAAAAATCATTTATTCTTGTAGGACCTCAAAGATCACTTAAGTTTCGTTTTACATGCTAGGTTATTCTAATGCCTGTTCCAACGCGACTCCCTACACCAGGGAAAGAATCAGGCAAGAACCTGGTGAAATTACTACGCTACCTACCCCACATGATAAATGGATTATCGATTCGAAATAACATAGTAAAGGTACCTACCTACCCAGCTACTTTCACTTAGAAGCTGACCTAAATTTTCGGAATTATTAAATACTACGCTTTGTTTGCGTAGGTATACGGCCAAACATAAACTCGCACTTGAATAAATTGTAGATTGAGAATATTTTTTGTTTTATCTTTACATAATGCCTATTGATGCCTATCTGTATTCTGTGATAATGCGTCTGTACAATTTATGTGTTTCATGACTATTTAGTATCTTGTTCTATTCTAAGTTAGTTATCTTTATTTGATCATTATATTACAAGACAAAAGATAATTTTGAGTGCGAAATCTTAAACTAATAAGTACACATCATTTTATACCTGATGACGACCTCTGTGGCGCAGTGGGCGAAAGCCCGCCTGAGACGCAGAGGTTGCGGGTTCGATCCCCGCTGCGGGACAAATGTTTGCATGATCTGCAAATATTTGTTTCGTGTCTGGGTGTTTTCTATGTATAATATGTATGTATTTACAAAAAAAAATGTATCTATGTAGTTTATCAGTCATCTGGTTACCATAACACAAGCATTAAATTGCTTAGCTTGGGACTAGATGACGCCGTGTGGAATGTCCAAGGATATTTATTTATTTATTTATAGTAGAGCCGCTATGAAATTAATTAGGCCTATTAAACAATTTCAAATGGAAGTGACAATATCACCTCTAATTTCATCGTATAATAGAATGTTTAAGACCTAGAATGATTTAAGTTGGTGACGTGCTAGGTTTTTATAATATTAATTTTGCAACAGAAGATTTTTTCATAAATGATTAGGTTTTCCTTAAACTTTCGCGATCACAATTCATATTTATAAATACATGTACACGGGATTTTATCGCGTTATTTACCTTATTTCTTTTCTTCCCGACGTTTCGGCTATGTTGCAATAGCCATGGTCGCGGGTGGACTGGAGTATGCTTCAATTTGAGTTTCGTTGTGTAGCGGGTGGGTAGTTTTGTATCACTGGTAAAACTACCCTCACAGATCTTCAGAATTCGGATCGGCTGCATTTACACCGCAACACACCACACTAACAGTATCTTCACACCGAGAAGTCATATTACGACGTGCATTGCATCTACTAATCACAGGATTCCAAGATGATGGGAGCCTAAAACCATCCTCACGATTGAAATTCGGATACTTCTTGATTTCAATTGCCTCACGAATCATTCGCTTATAATATTGGCGTTCGTTGGCAAGAATCTTGGGATCGTGAAGTTCAATCCAGTGATTGGGCCCGGAATCCACTAGGTGCTCCGCTATCGCTGATTTATGTACCTGGCGGTTCTTAACTGCTGCAATGTGCTCCTTTATTCGTTCGGCTACAGTACGCTTAGTTTGGCCAATATATGAGCGACCACAGCTACAGTCTACTTTGTACACGCCAGGTACTTGTAGCGGTATGACATCCTTCGGCGATCTCAACAACTTAGCCACCTTCGTTAGAGGAGTAAAAATGGTTTTAATGGAAAACTTGTTCAAAACATTACCAATTTTATCGGTTACTCCCTTCACATATGGCAGATACGTAGGTTGTCTGCTTACATCAGGTAATTTATCTCTTCTCGTACATATTGGCTGTCTCTTTCTTAAACCTACATAACCATTACGTTTAAGTACCTCCTGAACATGCCCCAGTTCTTCCTCTAAATGCTCAGGGTCACATAGATCATAGGCTCTGCTAGTTAAAGAAGAAACAACAGATTGTAAATGACGAGGATGATGATGAGATGTAGCGTGTAGATACCGGTCTGTATGTGTTGGTTTTCTATAGACTGAGTGTGCCAAGGAACCATCAGTCTTCACCATTACCTTGACATCAAGAAAAGCCAAAGTTCTTCCTTCCTCCCTTTCGTGAGTAAACTGAATTTTAGGATGGACTGAGTTTAAATATGTAGTCAAACGCTCAATTTCATGTGCACCACCCTTCACACAGTGTGAAGATACTGTTAGTGTGGTGTGTTGCGGTGTAAATGCAGCCGATCCGAATTCTGAAGATCTGTGAGGGTAGTTTTACCAGTGATACAAAACTACCCACCCGCTACACAACGAAACTCAAATTGAAGCATACTCCAGTCCACCCGCGACCATGGCTATTGCAACATAGCCGAAACGTCGGGAAGAAAAGAAATAAGGTAAATAACGCGATAAAATCCCGTGTACATGTATTTATAAAAATGATTAGGTTCACAAGAAAGGCAATCTTAGAAGTACCTAGAACATGCATTGACTAATAGGGTCTATCTAATATTTCAGGCCTCAAAATGCTACAATACATGACTGGTATACTGGTGATCCAGTCATACTTGGAGGTGATCTTCAGGCAGAGCAGTTCCGTGTCAGGGCCACTTGCCAGCATAGTGTATGGATTCGTTCAATTGGCGGCCGGTGGGTTCATTGACTATAGATAGTCTCCAATTGATAAGATTACAACATATGCAGAGAAAGTGATAAAAAATTTACTATAGCCTACCTAGTCGCAATATTTTTCCTGCAAGCGGTCATTTATCGTGTTTTGAAAAGTGATGTGCCCGTCAAGCATGTGTTATCGATAATACGATTCTCTCTCACGAGCTTACTGCTCATGTAAAGAGTAAAGCATTGTAGCAAGGGATTGTTTAATATAATAATTTTAATCTGTAATTAAAAATTATGTAGGTACCTACCTACCTACCTCAAATAAAACTATTTTTATTTCAGGTATATGTGCAACATTTCTTACACGCTACGTCGGTCGACGGATCCTAATGTTCACGTCATGTCTTGGAGTATCAGTGTCAATGTCGATCCTTGGAACTTACTTCTACCTTCAAGACACTATGAAAGTCAGCCACGAAACTCTCACGACCTTAGCAGCTTTACCTATGATAGGTATACTAGGGTTCAATATATGTTACGCGAACGGAATAGGGAATATTCCCTATATTATGCAAGCTGAGTTGTTCCCTGTAAATGTGAAAGGAGTCGCGTCTAGTTTAGCTACAATGCTTGCTTGTATTCTAAGCTTTTCTGTAACAAAATGTTACCAAAATGTAAAGGATATTTTTGGCCACTACACTGTTTTCTGGAGCTTTGCTCTGATAGGATATGTTGGCGTGCTCTTTATTTATTTCTTTGTGCCTGAAACGAGAGGAAAGACTTTGGAGGAAGTGCTGGATAATGTACAAGATAATGTAAAACAGCCCGAAGAGGAAGCTTTGAGAAATGATCTTGTAAATCCGAAGAGCCAAGGATAGCATGTTTGTATAAATTAGTAAAGAACATAATTAGTGAACAAACATGTTTTTAATAATTTGAGAATGGAAGGACGCTATTTTTAATCGGGGTATCGTGTCTAAGGTCCGTATTAAGAGTTCATACTCAAGCGTGAATCGTGTCTCTAGCGATGATTCATCACTCAGTTTCCTAGAACTGTAATAAAAACAATACTTGAGCGAAGACTCAAAGTCTGAGTGCAGACTCTGTAGGTCTACTCTACAAACAACGACGCATCATGCCAATAATCGCAGGTCAGCTATGTTGGTGGAAACTAAGCAGACCCGCAATGATTGTCACGATGCATCGTTTAATTTATAGAGTAGAGGGGCAGAATACGAACCGTAAAGCGTATGTGATAGTAACTGAACAAATATTTTTAGAGTTTTTTAAAGAGTAAGCAAAGACAAATTTATTTTCGTAAAATGTTACTTATATTATAAGAGAGTTTTTAAAATAAAAACAGAACTTGTGACTATAAAATTGTAATCTGATGAATAAAATAATGTAATACATATCCTGAAACCTTGTATTATTGTACAGATAAATACCACTGTAGTATAATGAAAGTAATTTCGATTTCCACTATACAAAAATGTTTCTACTAGCCTAATAAAGTAGAACTTGACAATTAAATGCCAGTTAACTACTTGGCAGTAGGATACTCTAGCTACAATACGAAAGTAGTTGCTAAATCTAGCGCAAATTGGAAACAGTTGGTAAGTTTAGCTACTTGATAGTTGCTAAATAGGCACAGAACTCGATAGTGTTGTTCTCCTTGTTGCTAAATCCAGCGTAGTTTGGACTATGGCTAAATCCTCTTGACGTTCCCGTAGGAGTAGAGAGGGGAAAAGGGCGTGTCAGCCGGCTCGTCGCCGCTTTCTTCGGATGCGTCGGATTCGAAAGTGTTGTCCGGGATATCGTAGAGACGGATCAGCGGCTTGTTCGGATCCTTCATGATCAGATATTTACCTGTAACGAGAATAAAAAATGATTTCATAAATTGAAAACAAATGGAGAACAACTTGATCTGGCAGCATTTTCCGTTAAAAATGATAATATTTCTAATTACAAAATGATCACTCATTTGAGTTGTTAAGTACGGCTAGAGTGTGGCAGGGTGCTTGAAAGCAAATATCTATACAACATGCAACACAAACACCTAAGTGAAGTTCGCATTTACTATATTTATGAAAGCCCTATAACTACACAGATCAGCACAAGCTAACTCCTGGGGGCGTATCATCCGTTTTCGAATGTTATAGTTAACTATCCTCGCTCACGTGTCAAGTATTCTAAATGTATGGAATGTTTAGTTCATGCAAGTTACCGGGGGAGGCACTGCACTGAATTTTCATACATTTGTGATACTTGACTCGTTAACGGGGACAGTATCCAATACTATGGTAAACTCGTGATAGACACCCAGGGTGTGAAGAGCTTAGCAAATGTCTACTGTGTCTCCAGACATGAATGTCTAAATATTCATGTACTACTAACCATCCTTCTGCTTCATACAGATGTCGATGATGCATCTGAGTATGCCCCACGCATTGTCCATGGAGAGGTTGATTTGCGCGGCGAACTCGTGCGGCTTGAACTGCTGCGTGCCGAGGATCACGTGACGCGCGTTGTCGCGCACTTGCGTGCGGGACACGTACCCGAACTTTATCTGGTCGGAGCCGGCCAGCAGCGCCTGGGGAATAATATATACAACATTTCATAATAATGAAATGTTGGGCCGTCGATGGGCTTGCAACCTGTCACGTATGGAAAGTTAACTTCTGCAAGATGTGGGCATGTACCAAATATGTATTTGGACATACCTCTGACTACCCCTTAGACATCTTCAAAAAGGATCTAAAAATTGCCTATAAAGATCTGAATGAAATGTCTACCGCTCCCTGGGATACAGTCATGGTCATATTTCATTTTTCATTTCATTTCATAATAATAGCAGTTAGGACTTTGTAGGTAGATACTGTAGGTATGCACTTGGCTGTGGCCCCAGTTTACGATTAAACTGACATACATTAAATTAAAACAAACTCTTTAAGGCTTGTATGGATGAAACTAGCGCCACCGCCTATTTCATTTTATTACGTTGAACATGTAACGATGTTGGTACTATTATTGTATGGTTGTGGGTAGATTTACGTTTCGTTTAATAAACTAGTCAATCGCTCACTCCAGCCTTTCATTGACGTCTCATTGGCGACAGGACGGATTTTTTTTGATAAAAAACGCGTGTAACTTTATTACAAAATGCCTATCGGCAAAATAGAACCCTTTAATTTAAGTACTAGACAGTGGCCGGCCTATATTCGTCGAGTGAATCAGTATATTACTCTAAATAGTATTGATGACACGTTGAAAGTACCGATGCTTATAACGGTTGTTGGAGAAGAAACTTATTCGTTGATGTGCGACCTGTGTTCACCTAGTTTTCCTGAAGATAAAACATATGATGAACTTGTGAAGTTAGTGACCGAACACTTGGAACCACAACGTTCCGAGATCGCCGAACGCCATGTGTTCCGGTTACGACGTCAGCGAGCCGGTGAATCCCTCACGGAGTACCTACAGGCGTTGAAACATCTCGCCGCTACGTGCAACTTTGGCAAGTGCAAGTCGTGCTCGACACTCGAAGAGAACTTGCGGGATCAATTTGTGTCGGGTTTGACGAATGACGCAATGAGATCGAGAATCTTCGCAGAGAAAAAGATCGGGTACAAAGATGCGGTCGAGTTAGCGCTAGCACTGGAGGCGGCGGAGAAGCATGCGGAGGTGAGCGGATCGACCACGGTTGAAGCACCGGGAGCTGCGAGCGCCGGGGCGGGCGAGGGCCTGCATCAGGTGCGCGGCGGCGGTGGTGCTGGCGGCCGCGCTGGCGGGCGCGCGCGGGCTGCGCGTCCTCCCGGCGGCGGCGGGAGCGGCGCAGGAGGACGCGGCACGGGGTCGGGCGGCGCAAGCGAGGCCGCTGGCTCGGGTGCGCGGCCCTGTTGGCGCTGCGGCAAGGCGCACACACCGGATAGGTGTCGGTTCAAAAGTTATACTTGTGATGAGTGCGGTCAAAAAGGACACCTAAAAGTGATGTGCTATCAAGCAGCGCGCGGTAGTGGCGGTCGGCAAAACTACGTGTGCGATGAGGACTCGGACGAAGACGGTATGTTCAACATTGAAGTGGCTTCCAAAGGTAACAATCCCTATTTCATAAAGTTATGTATAGATAACATTGTTGTGAAATGTGAAATGGATACCGGTAGTCGTATATCGGCGATAAGTGAAGAAACTTACAGAAGTTTATTTTCATACAAAAACATTTTGAAGGATAATCTTGCGTTGCGCTGTTATTCTGGTTCACGAATTGACACACAGGGTTATATTGAGGTCGATGTTAGCTTAGGCGAAGTTAAAGTTAAATCGCTACGATTATACATCATTAAAGGTGGTGCGCGACCTTTGTTAGGTCGTGAATGGATGCGCGCTTTGAAAATAACACAAATAAACCTCAATACAATCGTGGATGATAAGTACGTGAACCAATTATGTAAAGAATTTCCCGAAGTGTTTTGTGACAAACTAGGTACTTGCAAACGCCCTATTCGACTACAGCTGACTGATAAGGAACCGGTTTATGTCCGAGCCCGACCGATGCCTCTGGCGCTGCGCGCACGAGTCGAGCGCGAGCTAGCCCGCCTCGAAGCGGATGGCACTATTTATCGTGTAGATTATTCGGATTACGGAACGCCAATTGTACCCGTGGTTAAGAAAAACGGCGATATACGTATTTGCGGAGATTATAAAATCACAATAAACCCTAAACTTAAACACGATTACTATCCTTTGCCTCGCATTGAGGAGTTGTTTGCTAATCTAAGCGGAGGCGAAAAATTCACAAAAATAGACCTTACGCACGCGTACGAACAGTGCATTTTATCAGATGACTCACAGGCATTCACAGCTATAACCACACATATGGGTACGTATACCTATCGCCGAACACCGTACGGTTTGTCGTGCATTCCCGAGAAGTTCCAGAAAATGATGGAGGAAACGCTGCGCGGAGTGCCAGGGTGTGTCGTGTTTTTAGACGATATTTGTGTGACAGGGCCAAATATTTCTGAACATAACAAAAATCTTAAAGCTGTACTCGAACGGTTGCGCAATATGGGTCTAACGGTTAAATTTAGTAAATGCCGATTTCTACAAGATAGTGTTAAGTATTTAGGGTTCATTATAAATAAAGATGGTTTACGACCAGATCCTACGAAATTGGAGGCCATTTCCAGCGCCCCGAAACCTCAAAATGTAACTCAGCTAAAAAGTTTTTTAGGAATGTTAAACTACTACGGGCGGTTTATACCTAACTTAAGTACATTGTTGCAACCTTTACATAGTTTATTGAAAAAAGAAGTCGAGTGGAAATGGGACTCTAACTGTGATCAGACTTTTGTAAACGCTAAGCAATTTCTTCTGAGTGAACGAGTATTAGCACATTACGAGGAGGGTCGCGAGCTGGTATTGTCTGTGGACAGTAGTGCGTACGGGCTGGGTGCCGTGCTCGCACACCGCTACGCTGACGGCGCCGAGCGGCCAGTCAGCTGCGTGTCACGCACACTCAGTGCGCCCGAACGCAACTACAGTCAACTTGACAAGGAGGCGCTTGCTATTTTGTTCGGGGTCACGAAGCACCACCAGTACTTATTTGGAAGGCGGTTCACGTTGAGAACTGACCATCAACCTTTGACATACATATTTGGGGATAAAGGCGGAATCCCACAAACGGCAGCTAGTCGACTCCAACGGTGGGCGGCACGGCTTGCAGCATATGATTTCAAAATCGAGTTCGTTAGATCGGCAGACAACGGTCCGGCCGACGCTTTATCACGTTTACCGTTACCTCAGGAGGGTTGCTCAGCGAATTCTTTAGACTATTTAAATATAATTGAAGAATTGTTGCCAATTAATTATAAAGATATCGCAAAAGAAACTGATCGTGATTCATTGCTGTCTAGGATAAAAGGTTATGTGCTTTTTGGGTGGCCATCGGTTCCAAGCTGCGACGCGGAGAAACCTTATTTTGCTAGAAAAAATGATTTTGTGGTTGATCAAGGTTGCATTATCTATAAATATAGAATAGTAGTTCCCGATAGGTTACAAAAGAAAATCCTAGAAGAAGTGCATGAAGGCCACTTAGGAATTAATAAAATGAAAAGTTTGTCGCGATCGTATATTTACTGGGCGAACTTGGATCGTGATATTGAGCAGGTATGTAAGTCCTGCGCTGCGTGCTGCAGTGTGCGCGACGCGCCGCCGCGCGCCGCGCTGCATCCGTGGGAGTTCCCCTTGCACCCGTGGCAACGCGTGCACGCGGACTTTGGAGACTGTGCGGGCAAACGTTACTTAATTATGGTAGACGCACACTCTAAGTGGATAGAGGCGGTGCCCATGCGAAGTACTACGGCCGATAGCACTATCCAGGTTTTACGAAGTATTTTTGCTCGTTTCGGTTTACCGTCGCAGCTCGTTACCGACAACGGCCCGCCGTTTTCATCGCAAGAATTTAAAGCCTATTGTGCGAATAATTGTATCAAACATACCACGTCGGCTCCCTATAGACCTCAGGGGAACGGAGCGGCAGAGAATGCAGTCAAAACGGTAAAAAAGGCTTTAAAGAGGGCTATCTATGAAGGTCTCGACGTAAACGCTGCTTTAAGCAAGTTTCTTTTTCAATATCGCAACTGTGAGCATGCAACTACCGGAGTGTCGCCGGCGGTGGCGCTGCAAGGGCGGCGCTTGCGCGGGCGACTGGACGCGCTGCGCCCCGACCGCGCCGCCGCCGTGCGCGCGGTGCAGGAGCGGCAGGTGGCGCGGTCCGCGCCCCGCGTCGACAGGGACTTCCAAGTGGGGGACGCGGTCCTAGCTCGCGACTACACGGCGAGGGGGGACAAGTGGGCTGAAGCCACAGTTGTTAAAAAAACGGGACCGGTCTCGTACAAGGTAAATACAGGCGACGGAGTAGAATGGCGCCGGCACGCCGATCAGATGATACCCGCTATAGATAAAGGTCGGATTCACTATCGCGAACGAGCGGCGTAGCCGTCGAGGCCGACATGGAAGCTAGCGATGAACCGGAGATTGATAAGGGAGTCGATCGTGAGGACGCATTTGAGGACGCGTTCAGCGGTGACGACGACTCGGCCATGTCGCCTCTTACAAAATCTGAGCTGGCTGCGAGTGCGCCAGCGTCGCCGCCGCCGGCTCGGCTGCGACCGGCCGCGGCTCCGCCCGCGCCCGCACCCGCTACGCTCTCACCGCCTGACGCGTCCGCTCGAGCACTGCGTGCTATTAAACGGGCTAAACAGGCGCTCCTAAATTATTTAGATTAGTTGTATAAGTTAGTAAGTACCTCTGTAACTCCTGGCTTGTCGGGAAGAGATGTAACGATGTTGGTACTATTATTGTATGGTTGTGGGTAGATTTACGTTTCGTTTAATAAACTAGTCAATCGCTCACTCCAGCCTTTCATTGACGTCTCAGAACAAATGAATTTAAAAAAACTGAATGTACAGTTTGTGAAACCTATCATAAGCTACATCTTAAGCTAGTTAGACGCATACAGACACCTTATCTATACTATAATATTATAAAGAGGTAATGTTGGTTTGTTTGTTTGTATGTTTGGGGTAATCTTCGAAACTACTCATCCGATTTTAAAAATTCTTTCACCAATTTGTAGCTTAGACTTTCCGAACGAACATAGGTTATACAGGGTGTAAAAAGACTACTACCGAAAACTTTAGGGGGTGAAAGTACCCATCAATATGAACAACTTTTTCTAAGAAACCAACACTGTGAACGCGAAAAAAAAAACAGCTGTTTCATACACTTTAGCCAAGTAGGTATTGAACTTATGTATGGAACAGCTGTTTTTTTTTTCGCGTTCACAGTGTTGGTTTCTTAGAAAAAGTTGTTCATATTGATGGGTACTTTCACCCCCTAAAGTTTTCGGTAGTAGTCTTTTTACACCCTGTATTTTATCAAGGTAGGTACCACGTGAGCGAAGCCACGGGCAAGTTAACTAGTAAAATATAAAATAAATAACAGAAAGCTCATAGACCTGAACGGTCCACTTGGCGAGCTTGCAGGAGTTGTTCCTGAGTTCGTTAGCGAGCACCGCGCCGCGCTGCGTGTCGAGCTTCTGCCGCCACTCGACGCCGCTCGCCAGCTTCGAGTCCCACTCGTTGAGCGCCTTGATCGACAGGAACTGCGTCTCGCCCTGCGGACCCTGCATCACTGCGTCGTGCTCGCAACGCGCTACTAGAACCTGCAAATAAACACATTCATTATAGTTCGCGCCACGTAAAAAGAGCGCTAGCTGTCAAACTGCGCAGTGGTCGATGATTGGTGGAGAGGTTATGCGGCGCACTTCATTCCATTGATTTAGCGAGTGCTATTGGTTCGTCACCGAATGAACACAGGCGCAAACAAACCCCCGCTACTTCCCCTCAGCGCTTTTTTTATGTGGCGCGCCCTATAACTATGGTCCTATTCATTTGACAATTTAATCTATATTCAATTTTCAAATTAGACAATTTAATATGGATTAAAGAATGTTTTTTTCTTGTTACTCGTATGTTTTAGCTAAAGTAGGTTTGTTAAACCAATATGCATAAGGGGGTAAATCTAATATATCTAATATCTAATGAAGGATAAAACTTTTTAAAATATCATCATTTTGAACATTGTAAATACTATACAGATGATAATATTCCACGTGCACTGCTTACATACTACTTGAGTAGTACCAGGATTAAAACATAGGCTACTTTTGAATCTAGTATTCCCGTAGGAACAGGAACTATTCGCGGGTAACACCGCGGGGCGGTCCATAATCTATCTATACTTCTATATCTATACTAATATTATAGAGGTAAAGTTGTTTTGTATGTTTGGGGTAATCTCCGTAACTATGCATCCGATTTCAACATTCTTTCACCGATGTGTAGCATGGACTTTCTGAATGAACATAGGCTATAATTATTTTATCCAGGTAGGTACCACGCGAGCGAAGCCGCGGGCGAGTAAGCTAGTATATTGTACAGAGCAAAATGTACTCACAACGCCATTGTTGAGGTTCCATTTGCGGTAGCGGTAGCCGACAGAGGCGATTTCACCCTCGTCCTCCGACACGAACGGGTTGGCCTCGGGGAACTTGTACTTGGGCTCGTTGGGGCCGGACTTCAGAACCTGATGACAATATACATTTTGAAACCTGTATCTTTGTAGCCTGGAAAGATTGAGATGAGTTCTGCATTGCTGAAGCGTAATATTCATATTTCGCAAGTTATTTGATTTAAGTAGTAGACGTCTGGAAGGAATGGGGGGAGGCCTTTGCCCATTAGTGAGACACAAACGGCTAAAAATAAGTAGAAAGGCTCAACCATTTTTTATGTACGAGTATATTTGGTAGCTAAGAGAATAGATAGGTATGAGATAGTATATTTTATAACGCTAGCAACTGGAAAAAATATTATGCATCATTCAGCTTCCTACTAAGACGAAATTCTAAGACGAATAAGAATAGATCATAAATTATATTTCATAAAGCGACTGGAAAAGATTATAATTCATCATTCAGCTTCCTAAAGGCTACTAAGACCAAAGGTACTAAAAATATAAAAGTATTCTCTGGCTGAGTGTACCTGCTGGCTGAAGTTGTGGTTGATGAAGGTGGCTTCGAGCGCGAGGTTCCGCGGCGAGTTGATGGAGTTGCCGTCGTCAGCCGGCGGCTCCACCGACGTCTCGTTCACGGTCAGAAGGTCAAACTCGGTGTTGTCGCGCTTGTCCAAGAACAACTTGTCGCCTGCAAAATCACATTGATCCATTCACGGCCGACCGCTCGCAACTGGTCCACGAGCGTCATGAGCAAGAAACACGTTGATATTTAAATTCCCTCGTAGATAATCTGATTCTGGTTCCCATAGCACGAGTATTGCTTTTCAGCCCAGATAGTAAGTATACAATACAAGTAATAAACACAACACTTAAATTTATTTATTGCATTTTATTAAAATTTTAATAAATAGACACAGACATTCCACACCTAGTCTCAAGCTAAGTTAAATTTAATGCTTGTTTTATGGCAATCAGACTGTTACTACATAATTATTTTTTGTAAATACAATTAAACATAAAAAACACCCAGTTTTTAGAATATTTATTTGATAAGCAAAAGCTAGTAAGAAAGACTCACCAATCTTCTCGATAACAATATCCCAGGAGTAGTTGGAGCGAGTGCAGCACATGATGGTGGCCAGGATAGTGTCCGTGGCGTACACCGTGCCCACCGTCTTGCTGAGACGACGGACCACGGGGTCATCCGTGGTTGTCACCTGGAAACGAAAATAATCAATGAATGTCTCAGTACAACACTGTGAAGAGAAGTTATTCTATGAACATGGATGGGCATTTTTTGGATCAGGGAAAAGAGTAAGATAGCCAAAAAAGTCAGAAATTAAGATAAAAATCGATAATGCAGTAGACCTAAAGGTAGGTACGATACCACCAGTGTGCGACACTGTAATGCACAGTGTACAACACAAATGTTTATTCTGGTTGACTCAAGCAAACACAGGGAGAGCAGGCATGTAAAATATTGTGGATGACAAGCAAGTTTGTTGTATTGCGCATGATAGGCAGCGATCTGTGTCTCGTCATGAGTTTCTAAAACATGTCATAGTCGGATAATTATAATAAGAACTTAATATTATGATACACAATACAACAGCGATAAGTATGGGGGGTGTAAAAAGCTTGGATTCCGATTCCTAGGTTAAAAACTTACCGTATGGAAGATACGGTCGATACGCTGCAAGGCCTTTTCGTGTTTCACATTGACACGGTCGTAGGCCTTGTCATAGTACTCAAGAGTACCGCAGCACACAATGTCTTCACCTGAAATTTGTGGTTTACAGTCAAAATCTGTTTCATTTATACAATTTGGGGTAAATTATAAAAAAAGCTTGCAACTCCCCAATCTTGTAAGGCCGATGTATAATTTTAGGCGGTAAAATAAGACAGCATGAGCATAGTTGGTATTGATAGCTTCTGTGTTTCAGAGCACTCTATAAAATGTTGGGCTAACAAACCTTCTTTGATGCCAGGCAACGATAGCTTAGCAAGCCGCGGGAAGTCCATATCTTCGATAGTGGTCCACGTGGGTCGCACGGTGACGGACGCGTCGCGGATCTTCATGGGAGCGCCGCGCTGACCCCATCGCTTGCCGAGCTTGCGGTCGCGTTGTTGCTGAAGAAATCAATTTATTAGTTACAAGTTAATGTCTTCAAAGGACCTAGTTCCATAAGATATTAAAAATAATAAAATCTGTTATTTTGTGACACAAAATTAAACATTTTATTTATGAGTGTGCCATATGCAATTTAATAAATTTACCAGTTTTTGAACTGGTAAACAACCTTAAATTTGAAGAAATAATACTTCAAACTCTTATCTTGGGTTAATGTTTTTTAAAAACACGATTGGTAAAAGTTTTCTCAATAATATTTTTTTTTTAAAAGTACATGTTTTCCACACATTATGCTATTTATCTCAGGCTCACTGTGCCACAGCAGCTGTACTTTAAGCGAACTCAACGCTGCTACTGCAAACGCAAAAGTGGCTAAGATACTGGGAGCACAATATCTAAAGTCTGATGTTTTATATATTTTTAATTATTGTAACAACGAAGAAGTAGTACTTTTTGAGTATAAAAAAATCAAGTTCTTTACTTTCCATACCTTGTTGAGCGTAGTCATTCCTCCCGGAGTGCGCGCCCCCCTCTGCCCGCGCCCCCGCTGTCCGCGAGCGCGGCCGCGCTGGTACGGAGGCTTCTGGTCACGGGTGGTGTCCACCAGGTGGAATGTACTCTCGTCTTCATCGTGGAAGTACGCATATGACGATCCAGCGCCAAATTGAGATGCATACTTGTCTGTTGATAATAGAATATTATAATTTCTTGATGATTTAATTCTTAGTTTATTTTTAAACTTAAACTAAACATAAACCTTATTTTACATATTTCCTGATGCTTTCTGTTTAATTTATTTTTAAATATGTGTACAGATTGCGTAGTTTTATATGTATTATTCTGTTTTGAAAACCTTAAGTTACAAACAACATAACAAGTAGAAAAAATAGCAGAGAGCCAATTAAGAGAAACCATTTTTCACTCCATGCTTTGAAGTGCCCTTAAAAATGTTGGTCTCTGCAAACTTTAGTACTGTAATCCATTATTGCCATGCATTTCTAAAGGCTGGATTGCCTGTTTGTGTTTGTACTTACATAATTCATGGTACATTTTACTGATCCATTTACAATTTTACATATTTAAACAAAATCTAATGGCATCTGTGGTTTTCTACAGTTCAATGATATTCCCCTTTAGTTTGTAGAATAGTTGTATCCTTGCTAAATGAAATCCCACATTTGTTACATCAACAATATCATGAGGTAGGTACTATTTTGCTGGCATTTTTTAAAGCTTAGTACTTTTTCAGACATAGGTAATATTTGTAAGATTATTCCTAACAAGGAATTAAATATTATCATCACATAAAATCGGTTTACCTTACTGCAAAAATATTTAACAGAGATAATGAAATAACTTGTGAAAAAGTGAAGAGAGTGCATTTATGTACAAGTAAAGCTGTGTACTGATACAAACGTCATCATAACCTATAACACCAAATCAATTTCATGGAAAACTCTGTTCCTGAAAACTGTTCCCACAAAGCCTTGTTACTTACTCTGGTACTTTTTATCCTGCACCATGGTCCAGTCACTAATTTTGCCTAAGCGGTCTCCTTTGCTGAACGGCTGGTAGGGCATGTCCCGAAATTGCTCCGGCATTTCGCATGGACCCCATCCTGTCGGGTTGTCTTGAATGGCTGGTGCCACAAATCTGATCGGCTCTTCGGCCGGTAACACGTGCTCTGACATCGTAAACTCAGTTTATTAGTTTTGTTGAATAAATTCCATGAATGCCACGACACTTTCGTAAATTGACAAGAAGCTCCCCGTTTCTCGCTCGGTTTAGTCAAACGACTACCACAGACAATCAATCAAAGAGCATGTAAGACAATCATCTAGCGGTAATGTAATGCCACAGAGAAAGTAAACACTACGGATTTGCTATTGGCTATGGCTTTTTTTATGTCCATCCATTTTCCTAGGTGCTGGCTGGATATTCCTTTCTCAGTCACACAAAAACAAAGAAGAATTTTGTGAACAAAAATCTTGTGAGAGAAAGAGAGAGAGTAACCGATTTTTTGTCCCTTAATCTCATCGTGTGCCGCTTTTTTTCTGTTTAGCAAAGTGAATTGCTAAACAAACATTTGACCTTTGGAAGAAGTTCATGGTGCCAATTGTGTTTTTCTGTGAAATCATCATTCAAATATCAAGAAATTCATGTGTGTTTGTGTAAATTGATTGTGAAAAGACTTTTAAATGGTCAGATGTAGCATACTCGGCTGTAAAAGCGACAGTGAGGCGGATATTGCAAAACTATAATAGAAGCAACTCTGAGGTTCATTCATTTACACATAAGTACCTACATTTTGTAAAATTAGGCTTTTAAATAAGATTGCATTTCATTGAAACCTCTTCATCAGTGATACCAGCTTTAAACGTAGTTTAGAGTATATTCTCTTTGGCTTTAACTTCAAAATTTACCCCACATTACCGTGTACCTAAACGTAGTGTTTTTGTGTTTTTATTCTCTTTGCGTGTACTTACCTACCTAAAACAAAGTTGTACCGTACATTTTAAAGCGTATTTTATGTAGATTGTAATTATCTGTTTTATATCGGTCCCGGCTTTTAAAGTCGTTAAGCCAAGACGGAGGCCTTTAGGCGGCCTTAAAACTCCGTCACCAGAGTTGGCCACTTGCTCATACGAACGAACGATCTGTTTTATCCTACCTTTTCCAACTTTCCTGATCCTATCCGCGTCCTCGTAGTTCGCGATCCATTTTGTCTAATAATTTGTTTCCCTAATTTTATAGTAGGTACCTAAATAATAAAAGTCAATTGTACCTACTGGCAAATATGCGTCTAGCTAGCATCCTAGTAGTCTGTTGGCAAATGCACAACTAGTGCTAACTGCTAAGCCAAAAAAAAAAAAAAGTTGTAGTAATTCCCAGTAATTCCACAAACTGTCTGTTCCTCTAGTGATAAGTTGGTGATAAGTAATGAGTTTTAGAGCCAATGGTGTGATATATTATTATGAAAAGCACAATACACTTTAATGATTTTCTAAGCTACCGTAGGTAAATATTCATGAATTAAATAAGTCTTGACCTCACTATTCTGAGGTTTTGACATGCACAAAGAGGACATGCATTTCAATCATTGAATTTTCTTTTTCTTCTTTTCTCTATTTTGGTTTCGCACGGCTTGTGCCACGCATTTAGCCACTGTCCAGTCATAGAGAAGTTAAGTCAAAGTCAAGTGCACGGAACCCTAATATTTATGTCGTGCTGTGCTGTGACGATTAATAAACCGCTATTTCTATGCGCCCATCTGATCCTGCCTGATAGGTATCAGATGGGCGCATAAAAAACGTCCATGATCGACACGACAGTGATTGTACCTTGGAGTTGAATATTGTTTGACATTCTTCAAAGTTCCGCGGGCCACCTTTTGGGAACCGCTGCTCTACTGTATCTGCACTGCAACTGTAGGTAGAGTCAAGCCGCGGTCAAGCCTGTTTTAGTTGCATTGCAATTAAAGTACCTAGGTATCTAGAACTGCTCTAGATCTAGAAATGCTTATCTCTTTTTAGCCGATAAGCATCGCATTTAGTAATTTAGCTTGCTGGAAGCGGATGTGCGCTGAGGGAAGCCCTTCTGAATATTAAAATGAATGTTAAACATTCAGAAGGGCTTCCCCCTCTTTTTATGGGCATCCATCATTGTGCAGATGCCTTTAAAAGTAGGTACCCACTCACATAACTTTGTATTTTCGTAGGGAACTCCCCATCATGTTTAATCGGATCAAAAACTCGGACCTACCTACCTGAGCTCCCGTATATAGGGAGTGTTGCTTGCTTCACTAACCTGCTCAGTCGCAGTATTGTTCTGTCTGTGGCTCAGTCAGTCCTCCTGGCTCGGATTCCATGGAGGCGTGTTTGAATTTGATTGACTGAAAATTTTGAATATCGAACGCAATGGCGGCGGACGGAAGTCGTAAAGTTCAGTATTGGGCAACTTTTTCTGGTGAGTTTATTTTTGTGACGAAAGGTGATTTTCTGATACTTAGATATTTTGTTAAAAAAATATAGGTAATTGTTTTGGTAATAAGTACAAACAATTCCATAAAAAGTATTAAGTAAGTAACTAATTGCCGTTATCTCTTCGATAAAAAAATATTTAATCTACCTAAGTGTACCTATATATTACTCTACTGCGAATGACGATATCTCAATGATTAATACCTAGATGTCTCTACTTCGACGGTACCATCCGTCGATGACGACCCATCCACGAATGGTACAGTCGAGGTAGAGACATCGAGGTATTGATCATCGAGGTATTGTCATTCGCGGTAGAGTATTAGACCACCCACTAAATATAGTTACTTAGGTACCTACACTAAGTACATACCAACGATTTTTGGAACCTACTGGTTTCCAGTGTCCCTGGCCTTTGTGGTTCTTGGAGCGTTCAGCGCTTGGCCAGCACCTGTCATTCCGAAGTTCAAACGCAACGAAACCATTGTCGACATTACCGATGTAAGTTTCACTAGTATAGACCATGGATCTTAGTCTATAGTACCTAGTATAGTTTCTAAGCTGGACCTACTAAAGTTTCTTTTTTTCTCTAAGAGTATAGATTCTAATATTATCTGTGGTTTTACTAAACCTCCACTAAGTTTGATGAATTTTTGTGGTTCCAAAGATTACCAACGGGACCCTATTTTTCCTAAGTCTACTGTCTGTCCGTCTGTCTAGGACCAGAATGGCTTTTCTATTAAAAATATTCAATGCTCAACAATATTGTACGGTTATGTGAGTCCGACTCGCTCTTGGCCTTACCTTAGTAGAATAAATTTTAAACATTCTAAGACATTTTGCCACTTTATTTTTACACTAGGTAGGTACACTTTATTTTATTTTGTAAGTAAGTACCTAAGTAGGTACTTACCTACTTAGTACAGCTACCTACTTACCTAATAAATTTTTCAGATTTGTACAAAATATGGATCCCAAAATTTGAACAGATGATTTTAACCCCTAACCTGTCTTAATAGTAGCATGTACCTAGCTAATGTTGTGCTAGCTAAGCAATAATGAATGTTGAAATCCCAAACTTTTCTTTATTTTTTAAATCTTTAAAAGTCTCTAAGTATATGTAAACTTACTTAGTCAAAAATGTGTTTGCCCAGAATGGAATATCATGGATGGTATCAGTGAATCCTATTGGGTTCATAATCGGCAGCTTCGTGACCCGCTTCACTTCGGACAGGCTGGGCAGACGCGTCACCATACTCTGCAGTGCTCTGCCTGTTGCTATTGGAGCGGTAAGAACCATTTTGCCTAAGAATTTAAAAACTGTTTTCCCTTACAACAATCGTCAGTTGGCCAAGTGGCAGTGCATTGACTTTCGATCTGAAGGTTGTAGCTTGTACCTAAGTTCTAATTTCAGTCTTCCTTCAATGATTTTTTGTCGCTAAGGTCGAATAAGCTGAGAGAATAGTAGGTAACTAGGTAGGTACCCACCTAAACTTGCTTACCATTTGATTTGATAAGGCACCTCTAGAATCAACATTCGCATCCTCCTACTCCACAGTAGCAGTCGGGTGTTTACTATTGTTTAGTTCGAAGAAATCCACGAAACTAAACAACCATACACAATGTGTTATCGTCAACGCACGTCTGATTCATACAGTACGCATTATGTTTTTTGATATTCTCAGTAATCGTAATCGTGCTTGATAAAAATAGGCCTTAGAATAATGAGCTTTTTTATTCAAACAGGATGTAACACGAAACCAGTCCGACCCGTGAAAGTGTTATTGTTTTGTAACGTATTTTTTATTTATGTACCTACCTAGGTACTTATAACATTTTGGAAGGTAACATCAAAACTTTAGGGCAACAAAAGAAGTTCGGAAGGAGTTTCTTGAATAATTTAGGTATTATATTTTGTTTTTGTGATTCTGACAACCTTTTGGATCGGGCTAGGTTGTCTTTAGGTAGCTACTTTGATGTATTTTATCCATGACTAAAATATAATGGGCTATCAGTTGAACCAAACCTTACAAAAACTACAGTCATCATGACGTCATATTTTAACACCAATCTTGGGCTGAGACTAATTTTATTTCGGTCGATCGATTACCTGCTAGAGGCTTACCGAAGTATCACTGTGCCAAATAATGCCTTATCTAGGTATTTAGTAGGTATTTATTCATATTATGAAAACCGAAAATAAAGAGTTTTTATCTTATGAGCCAGTGGTCAACTCTGGTGACGGAGTTTTCAGGCCTCCTGAATGCCCGTAGGTACCCTCCGAAGCACGGAAGCGCACTGCTGCCTATGGCGGTGACCCGTATAAATTGTGACTCCGTGGAAAGTCGCTTCAACTCGGTCTATCACTAACGTTAACGCTTCCGTTACTACCGTGGATTCGAGCTATTCAAAGAAAGATGCAAGAAATAAGATGAATTGGTACATAAGGTACCTACTTATTTAATTCATTTAAAAACTAGTTATTTAATTAATTTATTATAATATATTATATCGGATTACACATTTTGCAAGAGAACATTCCAAACGACAGGTTGCAAGCTCATCACCACACAATAATGAAGATTATAATAGTTGAATCTACCTAATTGTTTACTCTCAAAAGTTAGCTCTCTAATAGCGTCGATGGGCTTGCAACCTGTCACGTGTGGAAAGTTAACTTCTGCAAAAAGTGGGCATGTAAGTACCAAATATGTATGTATTTGGACATACCTCTGACTACCCCCTGATACATCTTCGAAAAGATCTCAAAATTGCCTAATGATCTGAAAGAAATGTCTACCGCTCCCGGGATACAGTCGTGATCATATTTCATTTTTTTTTTTATTGTTTACAGGTGATAGTGGCGTTCGCTCAGCAAGCTTGGATGCTATGTGTCTCTGTTTTTCTATGGAGCTGTGGTACTAGCATGGTTAGCACTGTAAGTACCTACTTAGAATAAGTACCTACCTATTGTTATAATTCATAGATAGGTAGGTACTGATTCCAAAAATCCAAGGCAATATTAATATACTTAATAAAGTTATATTATCATGAATATTAAGTAGGTAATAATAAACATAATTACTGGAATAAAGTTTTAAATGGTATGACACTGAAACTTTAGCCGCTTTCTACTGTCTCAGTGTGATTTGAGCCTGTTTGAGCCTGAGTAATAATTTTCATGTGTATAACTATCTTTTTCCAGGTCATAGGCATATATCTAGCAGAAATATCGGACAAAGACATCAGAGGCTCGTTGGCAGTTTGCACTCGCTTCGCATTTAATTTTGGCAATTTACTAGTAATGAGCGTCGGACCGTTCCTAACTTATGAAGCTTTGAACTTTGTGCTTTTGCCTTTACCATTCATCTACTTGGCTGCGTGTTGGTGGCTGCCAGAGACACCGTACTATTTACTGAAGGAAGGAAATGTGGATAAAGCGAGGAAGGAATTGGCGAGGTTGCGTCAGCTGAAAGATGCGTCGGTAGGTCATAGAAGTAACAAAGATTTAAATGTTTGCGCTATAACTCCAGCCAATCATAATTCAGCGATTACAATATGGCGTTTTGATCGACCAATCAGAATGGTATTTGCGATGGCTAGCGCCCTCTACAATTTGTCAATTTACTTACTTACTAAATGCAATGCAATGCCAATTTAAGACTTCAAAATGTTAATTTCAGTGAGTCATAATCATAGGATAAAAAACTCATTAGGTACATGTTAAATTTACATTAAAAAAAACTCAAGTAGGTACCTAGGTACCTAAGTATCAAAGTCAATAAGATTTAGTTATTCAGAAGAACCGTTGAGTGAGTTCAGAAGGGATACCTAGTAGGTAGTTCCTTCACTGACAAATATTATCATAATCAAAAATAGCTACCTGAAGGTGATTATATTTTTTCCAGAAGCTAGAAACCGAGTTGGAGAGCCTTCAAGCTGGAGTCAAGAACGAGATGAAACACTCCAGTTCTTACAAAGAGCTGTTCACAGGGAAACAGTACAGACGGGCTATCATAGTGGCAGCTGGTAAGAATGCTATCAAGTTATAGAGACAAATAAACAATTCATGTCTAATTGGCAGTACCTAGAATAGAATAGAATATTACTTTCCTATATACATACATCTCCACAAATTCAAGAAATTACTATTGACCCAGGATCGGACTGAGTCTGAAGAGTCAGGCTAATGGCAAATTTCACTGGTCTTGGCCTTAAATCAGCTTCATGCCAGCTTGCTGAAGTATACCTACACAAATTTAAGAAAAAACTTTTTTTAAGTGACACCGTATTTTTCACAATACATAAACTCGTTTTTCCATAGAAAATGTATGGGAATGGTTTTTTTTAATTATTGCAATAACTTAAGACTTGATTTTGGTTTGGTACTTTGGGAAAAGTGTTCCTGGTGGGTAATAGAGTCGATTGAGATCAACTTGTTTTATTTAATAAACGTCCTTACTTACCAAATTTTTTGGGCGAGCCACTTACAGGTACTTTTTAATTCAATAAAAAAATACAGATATTTTTTTCTTCAAAATAAAACAACGGTTGTTTCACATCAAAACATTCTAACAATAAAACCCAGGACTCAAAATGTATATGACCAGTCCGACGCTGTTTTGACCCTTTTTGACCTTTACAGAGTGAACTAGTTTCACAGAGTACTTTTATATAACATGAAAAGTTTCATGATGATGACAAACTTATCAACAACTATTTTTGAATATTTCCAGGTATAAAATTCACGCAGATAATGACAGGAGGCGCCACTATCAAACAATACCTCGGTGTTATCATGCAAGAGGCGCAGATGAAGAAAGAACACGAACAGACCGTCTTTTTGGTCTTCAGCGGGATCAGTTTTGTTGTGTGTAAGTAGTATTATTTTATCTGTGGTGTAAGTATATTAATATGTGCATTTAATATTTATATGCGTTGTTGAAGAACCATACTTTTCTTCATTTTATACAATACCTATCTTTAGATGACTTTTAACGACCGTAGAAATATAATCGTGGGAGAAACTCACACATTCGAAAAACCCTATTGTTGTTTACTAAAAACTATGTTGAGTATACTTATTCCAAGTTTCAACCAAATCCGTTTATATTTTCTGGTTCAGTCAGCTTCAAATTGATATGTGCGTCTAGAGTAGGTAGTCAAAATGATCTGAAAAACATAAAAGCAATTTGATATAGGTACCTAAGCAGTTGGAATCATCATATTGTTGCAAGCTGCTCAGTTATAGGTGCTTGCAACAATATGATGATTCGAACTGCGTATATCAAATTGCTTTTATGTGTTTCAGATCATTTTGACTACTCTAGACGCACATATCAATTTGACGCTGACTGTAGGTAGGTACCTAGTTTTCGCGTGAACAAGCAACAAACATCTACACATCCATACAAAAGTTGCGTTTATAATATTAGCAGGATTTATTCAGTTCTATGAAACATGAATTACCTTTAATTTCACACGAAAGTCATATAGGTAGGTATATACTTGAGTTCGCTGTTTAGAGGAAATTACAAAAATTCCATGTTACCACAACATTCACACTGAAAAAACTATCTGCAAATCAGACATTTTCCACATTTAAAACTGTTATTCTTTTCAGCCATAATATCATCGATACTAGTAGACCGAGTCGGTAGAAGACAGCTCCTCATCAGTTCCTACCTCGGGACCGGACTATCTCTCTCTATTGTAGGCATCTACTTCTTCCTTCTCAACGTTGTCGAAGTCAACCATGACTCACTCGCCGCTTATGGCGTCATACCCTTCATAGGAATAATACTCTCCAATGTCATATCCACTTTCGGCTTCATCGCGCTATCAGTTGTCGTCCCAGCAGAAATTTTCCCTTTGAATGTAAAAGCTGTTGCTATGACGTCACTCAGTATTTTCGGTGGGATTCTGGGCTTCACTGTGGGTAAAGGCTACCAGAATGTGAAAGATTTGTTAGGGCAGCATGCTGTGTTCTGGATTTTCTCTGGTGTAGCGTTCAGTGGTGCTATTTTCACGTATATTATAGTCCCAGAGACGAAAGGCAAGAATCTGAATGAAATTCAGATGGAGTTGCAAGGTGATGCGTATAATGATACCAATTTGAATGAAAAAGTAGATTTGAACAAAGAAGGTACAGAGTTGGAAGAGCTTAAACGTAAGGATTCTATTTAAGATAAATACTGTGCCTGTTGTCTAGATGTCCCATAGATATTGCTTGTTGGATGATTTTTAGAGTTATATAAATGTTTATAATAAAAGTGTCTGATAAATGTTTATAATAAAATGTTTTTAATCGATTTTTATTAGGTATGTATTTAAGGGTCCTTTGCCTAGGAGTGGGAAAACATAGTTTAAAAAAAGAGGCACGTTTTAATTTTTTTTTATTGTGTTATATGTAAACTTTTTACCGTGACTGTTTTATGTTTAGTGATAAGTACGTAAAGCTTTGTGAAGCTATTCTATGTAGTTTTTAAGATGTATACACTATATATAGGTATATAATGTTTGTACTGACTATTTTAAGGTTGCATTTATGTCAATTGAGGCTTCTTGGTCTAATCAATGAGACGAACAAAAATAATGACACTACATAACTAATGGACTGCTATAAATAAGCTGTTTTTTATCATATAAAGTTACTTTTTAAATAAAATTAAATTTCAATAAATGATGGACAATTTTATTTTTCGTTTAATAAGCCAGAGTTTAGAAGTAAACAAATAATTATATCTATTCAAACGACGATAGTGTATTTTGCATAGATAGGTATACCTACCTAATACCTACCTAATACTACCTATGCACGTTTTATTAATCAAAAACGTCCCAGTAGGTAGGTACCTACCTACTGTTACAAATGGATAAAAAAATAACAAAATCTACGTTAACACGTTTAGTGTCCAGGAATCACATGTAGTGCACTACACCGAAATCGTGGGCAAGAGCTCATAAGCTTATTTAAAGGTACCTACCTATACCTACACATAAAATATTCTCTATTCATAAACTATTGATTTGGTAGAGGAGGTATGAAGGTATCTACCAACCTACTGAAACAAAATGACTACCTACCTACTTACGAAACAAAATTTGAAATGAATTTTTAGAGACATAGGTATAAAGAAACCCAAACACTCTGGATTAAAGTAGTTGTCTAACAAAAATTTAATTCATTCAGTTAGAGGTAGGACTTAGGTACCTACTCAACACACACTTATAGTTATATGTTACAAGTGTCCATGGCTGATTTAGGTAGGTAGGTACCTATTATATTATCATAATAATTATCAGATCCATGATTCTCACTCAAAAATATATTTCAGTCTGTTGTGAAATCACTCTAATATTATAAAGGTGAAAGTTTGTGTGTAGGTAAGTGTGTGTATGTTTATTAGGTACCTACTCCTTTACGCTCAAATGGCTGAACAAATTTGAATGAAATTTGGCTTATAAGTAGGGTTACTTTTGATCCCGGTATTCCCACGGGAACGGGAGGTATTTATACCTAATGTGTAATCTTTTTCACCGCGGGTGACACCGCGAGGCGCGGCCTGTCTTATAATAAAATGGCACAGACAGAAGGATGTGTGACTCTCGAAAATGTTCAACTACCTTTGTACCAAAATCTGTAATAATAATAACATTATCGCGCAATTATACTCAAGGTTCCACAAATTACTGAAACGTAAATAGCAGCGACTTGGACTAACATCACTAAGTCGAGTTTAAACGAAATAATCTTAGGTGTTCATATCTTGTCAAGGTCTTCAACTTCTGTGTTCTCCGTTCTTAGGATTTTAAAATTTTTGTTGAGACTTTTTTTCTTTTCCAGGACTCAGATTGACACAGATTATGGCTGGATCTATCGCAATCCATATATACCTAGGGGATTATGCAAGAAAGCAAAACGGACTTAGAAGTTTCAACGACACTGATCATATTTGGAGCAGTTAGATTTGTTGTTGGTTAGTAAAAAAAAAGATGTAGACATGCTTTGGACAGGAAAATTTTCTTCTTTGATAACGGATCCCCTTTATTGTTTATCACCACGTCTAAAGATAAGATTGCGTAACTCGTATCAAGGGCATAAAATAAAATAACAATTAGGCGAGTTATTCCTTAGTCCAATAATGTAAACTGACTGATAGTAAAACTAATATTTTTTCAGGTATCGTATCATCATTGCTAGTCGACAAGATAGGTCGTCGCCCACTCCTTGTAGCATCATACATCAGCAGCTGCGTATTCCTTGCATTAGTAGGCGTTTATTTCTACTACCTACCAGGATGTCACCGGTGTGATGAATGAATCCACCTCCTTCCGCTACATCGCTTTAGCCGGCATTATCTGTTCAAACGTCATAATCACGTTATATCTTGTCTTCGTTATTTCAGCTGAAATATTCCCCATCAACGTAAAGTCTATCGCAATGACGGCTTTGAATAGCTTCAGCGGTTGTCTAACATTTCTTGTAGTCAAAGGGTACCAACATGTGAAGGATTTCTCAGGACTTCATGGCGTTTTCTAGGTTTTCACTGTATCTGGGTTTGTTGGAGGGATTTTCTCGTATTTTGTGGTTCCGAGACGAAAGGAAAGAGCTTCGGGAAATACAAATGGAATTGCAGGGAGATGCCTACGACGAGACATTATATTGGTCTTAATGTCAGCAATGAGAAAAGAAATGTCGATGACTGAAAAGTAACAAAGTTGAAAGAGAGGAAGATAAGAAATTACAATCTGATGTAGGTACCTACCTAACTAAGACGACTTGACTTCAATTAAAATACCGAGATTTCTTCCTAATCGTGAAAAATACTTGACATAAGTGTTATATTTTATCTTTTAAAATGATTAATATGAATTATTATTCTCAATCTAGACGTGTTTGGGGCTACCCAAACACGTCTAGATTGAGATCTAATCCAATGTGTGTTGCAACTTGCAACTAAGTACCTATAACGAAAAACAATGATTATTATAATCACTGATAAAATAATACTATAACTTCTTTTATCTGTGCTATAACATACATTTCTAAATAAGATAAGATAATTATTATACTCACATTTTAATTCTACCTTTTTCTTCTGTTTGTGGAGAAACGAGACAAAACATAAGTAAACAGATCTAAATGAAAGCCACTGGCAAGTGGAACTGTGGAATGATGGTTTATCATTGCATCTAATTGATCGTGTTTGTCCATTTGAGTGTATAAATGTTTCTTTAGTAATTTTGTATCCCACTATTTTGTTTTAAGATGTTTTTGAATGGGTTTTGATTATCTGTTTTTAACCTTTTGATTTTTGATTGAATGGTACCTAACTGTGTAAATATTTAAACGAAACAATGAATAAAAGCAGCCGAAAAGTACAGTATTGGGTGGCATTTGCGGGTGAGTATCTACCATATAATTAGATTAGACACTTTTGTAAGCAATTTTGATCCATGCTTGTGGGAAAACAGCGCATTAGGCTTTGTTTATCTAGCTTCAGGTCACATGCGTTCCAAACAGTAGGTTGGTAAGTAAGTATATAATGGCTGCATCATTATGTCGTCAGAACCGTTAAATACTTTAAATTAATAATTAAATCGCAACAAGAAATAATAAGTCCCGAGTCAACTTATGCTTATTATATTTCGTTGAAAATAAATTCAAATAGACTAGGTATCATAAATAAATTGTAACCCCAAATAAGTTAAGCAAAAAACTTAACTTAAGCAGCCTACCTGCTTAAGTTAAGTTTTTTACTTGAAAACTTGTTAAGTGCTTATGTCATACTAGGTAGGTTAGGTACCTACGTGTAGTTATTGCGGTGAGTAGAATACTAATAGGTATGTTTTTTTCAGTGTCCTTAGCGCTAATGACCTCAAGCGTAGCCTTCTCATGGATTACTCCAGTCATACCCAAGTTCCACAACAACGAGACAGCCCTTACAGTCACTGAGGTTAATGCCTTTATCTGTAAAAACACACGCAAAATAATTTGCTAAAATGACGAAGATTACGCAGGAGGTTTCAATAATTCGCATTCCTAATTAATGTTCCGTATTTAAATACTTACCTAATTCAAAATCAAACATTAAAAATAGTTTAGAACCAAAAGTCATACCTTGGGATACACCTTATCGGTAAGGCTTGTAATTTTAACTCTACATTTTGGTTTTGCTAAGATAAATGGCTGGTTAAACATTTATTAGTAGATAATTATTTTACTTTATTATAAGTATTGGAAATAAACGTTATAATAGCACACTGAAAATTACTCCTGTAAAAATATCGTCGGTTTAGATAACCAGGCTCATATCTGGAAGATTCTCCGAAAGAATCATTGAACAATTCAAGAAACATTGTCGGTATCTAAGTAACTAAATCAAATACATTTTTACGTAAGTAATTTCCCAGGTAATGTCTAGTACCTAGGTACAACTCACGATAGTTTTGAATGTGAAATTAGAATCAATCGAATATATATAATTTACAATGTAGATAATTTTGTTCAATCGAGAAAAATCATACTTACCAAATTATTTTCAGGGTTGTATTTTTCGCAGGCGGAGATTGCATGGATTGTGGTACTGACATCACCAGGGATGATTGTGGGCACCATCGCTTCACGGTTCCAATCAGATAAATTCGGCAGGCGTTCCGTATTGCTAACGAGTGCTGTACCATTCTGCCTAGGAGCGGTATGATCAACTAATTAATATAAACACACAGCCTACAATATCATCATCATCACCATTTTAGTCCAACAACTATTACCAGGCTTCCTCTTTCTCACGCCATTCTGTCCGATCCGACCACGTTCACAATATCATTCGACCATCGGGCGGGGTGGTCTCTTGACCGTTGAGCGTGCCACCATTCAGTAAATGCCTTGTCCATTTTACGTTGTCCTTTGTAGCCAAAGCCAAGTTCCCAACTCCACTTTAGCCTCAGGATCCGCACTCACACTCCACGTCCACAATATGGTTGGATTAATTTTACCGATAGATGGATAAAAAAATATTTAAAAAGTTTATAGATATTATTTTTGTCTACAGACCTTCATGTTGTTAACAACCAAAGTGTGGATTATTTACATCGCAAGATTTCTATGGGGAATTGGAGCTGGGATGGTACAAACGGTAAGATATAATCATTTTTACTACTTATTATACATTTATATTCCTTTAAAATAACTGTATTATTGATTGCAGGTTTCAATGATATACATAGCAGAAATAGCTTCTAAAGAAATAAGAGGAAGTCTGGTAGTATTCACTAGATTCTTCTTCAACTTTGGTGGTTTCATGGTTATAACAATAGGCTCGTTCGTATCTTACCATACATTGAGTTACATGCTCATAGTCTTGCCAGCAACCTACTTCTGCGCGTGCTGGTGGATATCAGAAACCCCCTATTACTTACTAAAAGAGGATAAGGTTGATGCTGCCAGAACAGCACTGATGAAACTAAATGGATATAAAGACAAAAAGGTAAAAATATTTACATTCACAGCGTCATCTAGTCCCAAGCTAAGCAACTTAATGCTTAGATATGAATTAAATATTGTAAGAAAGGTCACAACGACAGTTTAAGAATGGTGGAATAAATAAGTTGATGGTTTCAGATACTCGAGGAAAAGTTAACTGAAATGCGTAAACACGTTAAAGAAGATATGCGACGATCAACAACGGCTCTAGAGTTGTTCACAGAGGAGAGATACAGAAAAGCACTCATCATCGCTTTTGGTTCGTACATCACTACTAGCTAAGTATCCCTTGATTATTAAACCCACATAAATAAATAAATTTATTTCGACAGGTATGAAAGTGTGCCAAATAATGTCTGGCGTGATCCCGATTCAACAATATATGGGCAGAATAATGCAGGAAACAGAATCTTCGTTATCAATACCTACAGCAATGATATCATACGCCGGAGTGAGATTTACTGTCAGTAAGTCAATCAATAAAATACGTCTATTAAGAGGTCCTTCATTATGTTAAACTGTCAATATTTATTTAACTTTAAATTGTTACAGGTATGTTGGCATCGACAGTAGTAGACAGAGTCGGCCGCCGCCCTCTTCTTATATACTCTTATATTGGTGCTTTTTTATCGTTTACTCTCATCGGAATTTGCTTCTTCATTCAAGATGTCATGGATATCAAAAACCACGCTGTTTTACTTGGCAATGCTATTTACTGCTTTCTATTATTATTCTGCATCATTTCTACCATTGGTTACAGTACAATTGTGTTTGTAACTCCTGCTGAGATTTTCCCTTTAAATGTCAAGTCTATCGCAATGACTTCAATGAACCTGTTTGGTAGTATCACTACCTTCTTTATGATAAAATGGTTTCAGATTTTAATGGATTTGTCTGGTTTATGCGGTGTTTTTTGGTTCTTTGGAGCTATGTGCTTGTTTGCGGGTGTTTTCTCATTCTTCGTCGTTCCAGAGACAAAAGGCAAAAGCTTAAGAGAAATACAGATGGAATTACAAGGTCCTCTTTATGAGGAAGAAAGTGAAAAAGTTGCTCTGACTGTAACGGATAAAGCAGAAAAAAGCCTGATTCTTGCCAATCCGGAAAGAAAGGAAAAAGTTAACCCACCTATTCAATGAGTCTGTTATTCTTAAGATATGCCACAACACGAGTTTAGTGACTTTCATTTATTTATTATTATTCTCCTAACTAAGTAGGTTAAACTTAACTTAACTAAAAATAAAAGATCTAAGTTTTTAATTTATAAAGAGGTATTTTATTGAAAATCATTATCAAGAATTTCACTATGACGTAATAGGGATTCCGTGGCTGAACTGATAAGGCTCTCCGGCGAGGAGGATCTCTTGTATCTATGCGGGATCGAATCTCGTCGAAATCGAAATTTTTGATAAGATAATTAATTTGAAATAAATGTGAGAATATTCCATAAATAACACATCGGTGGTACTGGTAATATAATTGAACTTAAGACGTAGATGTAATTCAACGATAGTGCTCATTTAATATCTAAGTACTGCTTGATAATAATGTTGAATGTTTGGCAATCATGATTTACCATAAATAGTTATCTAAAGACTAAATCTAAATATGTATTTAGTGTAGACTGTTATCAGTCGTTCCAGTTTTTGTCTAAAAAATTGTAGCAAAGTAAAAAAAGTTGTAAAACAAAAAAATAATAATGTAGCAATTACATTATTTTACTTTGAAAAATATTCATATTTTTTATTATAGGTATGTGTTCATAAATTTCCAATTAATTTATACCTACATTATAATTGTTTACTTACTCAAGTGGCGCACTTTATACCTACTTCTAAGATACAAACAATATAACAGATTTTCTAATTGTACAGGACTATGAATAAATAGACTTCTGTGTTCGTAAGCTAGACGGAATCGAAATCGAAAATTTACTTATCGAAAATAGAATCGACAAACCAACCAGACTAAAACTAAAATAGATCAGTGCGAAAACTCTCTGAACACTCAAGCTGGACAATGTATTGTTAGTGAGAAGGGATCATTTAAATTCTAGCTATTTATTTTATACACAAATATTTGTGAGCGAATTAGATATGTTCGACTACTGGAACTTTGTAATAGAATCATGTATTACATACTGAGAGTATAACGTGACGTATCGTTGAAATGGTTGGTGGGCAAATGTATGAACTCAACTGCCTCAGTCTAGTCACGGAGTCATAACTAGCGAGTAAACACCAAAATAAAAAGTGCCTTTTTTGTGTATAGAAAGTTGAGTCAAGATGTGTTGTGGAAAAATACAATAATATTGTGAGTGTACCTAATATGGAGCATGGAAATAAAAGGCTGCAGTATTTGATTACAGCTGCAGGTAATTTTATTCATGTCTTTAATAGTAGGTACCTAATAATAAAATAAAATCCAAGAAGTAGATGTTAATGGTGTAAATTTGTATTAAGTAGGGTCAGGTGTCCAACGTTGAAACACCAAAAATTCAAAGTCTCATAGATCATTCGTTTCTACCGATATGAATCTAGTTTTTTACAGGTATACAGGTTATTTATTTGAGTATTGGATGTCATTTATAGTTTTTTCAATTTATGTATACACAGGCCATAAAAAAATTAAAACTAAAAAATTAGAAATGTTTCACTGTGTACACGACCGTGTACACAATGAAACACCATAAATTAAACAATGAAACGTATTAATTTGTACCGGATGTTTCCATCATTGTTAAATTAATGTCAAAAATTGATTGTATTTAATAAAAAAAGGTTTTATTCAAAGTTAATACGCTATCAGACTTTCCAAATTACATAAAATAGGTAAATGACCAAAGGAATTAGTTATGTGCAAAAAAAAATTCTTTACATAATGAAAATCATTAGTTATTATATTTTTTTTTATAAGAATTCTAAAAATAATACTTCATTACAACAAAATAACAACATAAGAATAGTATGGTATCTATAAGGTACTAGTTAATAAGACTCTAATAGTAACCTAGTAGGTTACTATATAAAATACTGTTTCACTGTGTCCACTGTGCATTTGTTTCATTGTTGACTACCAAGGGTATCTTTAGTAATCTTATTTTATTTTTACTACATTGCATCATTTTACTAAAATGTTATAGTCCACGTTAATCTATGAAATATGTCCGATGTTAGGTAATCCTGAGAAATATGAGATATGCTAGCATAACTAAATGTAAAATCTTGAAAGAAAGCAGAAAATTCGTACTTTTTTGTAAAAAAATTGAAAAAAGCTCCGCAAAAAATCTTCTTTCGCGAGCCATCGACGCAAACTGGGATATAGCATGAGGTTCGAGGGGAGCTCCTTATGCGATAAACTGCAAGATCTGGTAACGTCACATTTCAGAAATTTCGCAAAGTTTCACTGTGTACCACTGTTTCAACGTTGGACACCTGACCCTAGGTACTTTAAATAATTTTCTCCTTATTTGTAACAATAGGTCATGTTACAATAGGTAATTTATAGTCAAGATACTTATAATATATTAACTATAAAAGAATAATTGAGTGAAATCGCAAAGCGCTAAAGTACCTAATCGTAGTATATTTCGATATAGTTAGGTATAAATATTATCTTGATATTTTATGTTATTATGGAGTCTACTAACTAATTCATTTTTAAACGTGTAGGTACCTACTTAGGTAATATTTTAGGCTCTAATTTAGTTTAAATTATTTTAAGTTTTCAGTTAAATTCAGTTGAATAAATAAAAATGCCAAAGGTACCTATTGCTCGGAATTTTGATTTCTTCAACTGAAATAAATGTTTTACTCCTATACTTTTGATAACCAGTTATTATACGTAAAGTATTTTTAGTAATCTGCCTAGATAAACTTAAACTTGATATGTAGAAATGTTTTTGTTATTAAATTATAAAAATATTGTTTTGAAGTATTTTTATTGTTGATTACAGTTTCTACCTCGGCTATAACATGTGGGGTTTCATTTTCGTGGACTACTCCAGTTATACCTAAATTCTACAATAATGAAACAGGTTTTTCATTAACAGAGGTAAATGCAATTTCTTAAATGAAATGCTAATTTAAAAAGTTTTATCTTCTTTTTAAACATAAGTAGGTAGCATATGCTAATAGAGTTAAATTATTTTGAGACGAATGGCAGTTACGAAGTTAGGCCTGTGCCCAGCAGTAGTGTACTAAATAGCTGATGATGAATGAATATTTATTCCGCAGGCAGAGATATCATGGATGGTCGCGATCTCATCCTTAGGGTTCATGGTCGGCAGTTTAGCTTCTCGGTTCACTTCGGACCGGTTTGGAAGACGTGCTACATTACTAGGTAGCGTTCTCCCACTTGCCACTGGAGTGGTAAGTTTATACAGCTGTACCTAAGTAGGCTGATATTCAGAAAACAATAAATACCTATATTAATTTGTAAGCGTCATTACGATTGTAATTTCAAGAGCACATTACGAACGCATAGGTAAGTATGTACCTAAGGTACAATTTATCAGCACCCAGCAAACTGAAGATTTTAAAAACCTTATTAACGTCTTACTGTTGAAAATAAGCTGCTTTGCTTTCTTCCACTCTTCTTTATCATTATGATTCGTATTTTCGTCGTTGCAGGCAGACCAGCTGCGTACCTAGTTGTTTCCCATGCGGCGATTCACACTTCTTGAAAATAATTCAATTCGAAGAACTGTGACATTTCTTCGCTAAAAAAAACTTTAATTCGAAAAAAAAATCTCTCTCGGAATGCAGAAGTGTGAATTGCCTCAATGGTCCATAAACATTTTGTGTCTGTGATCTAGGTACTTAATCTAGTATGTGCCTTGAATTAGTTTTATACTTTTTCAGGTTTTTAAAGTATTTGCCCGTGATGCATTGCTACTTTGTTTTGCCAGACTTCTCTGGGGAGGAGGCTCTGGGATGATTGGATCTGTAAGTGACTCTACCTTCTTATTCTAATCATCTCTATATACTGTGCCATATTCTGTGAGAGTAACCTTGAGTTTAACTTCTTTTATCTGTGGTTTAACTTAACAAGTTGCCTAGTTTGTTAAAGTAAGGTTAAACAAGTTTATGCGTGAAATTCTATTTAACACGCATTTAGAAAAATAGCTAGCGTTGTTTCGTGATATTTTGTTTGTAGGTAAAAGTGAGAGATTGTAGTTTTACTGTTGATTTCATAGCTACCAAATAATTCTCATAAAGAAGTTCTAAGAACACAGTTACATTACAAGTATTTGTTTTTCCTTCTTTGTATAACCCTTGAATGCTTATGTAGTTAGAGAGAGTGTAGTCCAAGATTATATAAAAACAAAATAATACACTAAATGCGATATAAATAAGGAAATGGTAATAATGTCACAAATGTCCAACTATATCAGATGATTCTTCAATGTATACCGTAGGTTAGTTAGGTATAGCTAATTGAGTGAACCAACAAATTTAACATTACAGGTATCAACGATCTACTTAGCCGAGATATCGGACAAAGACTTGCGAGGCAGTCTTATTCTGAGCAACCGTTTCATGTTCAGCTTCGGCTGTCTACTCGCCATGGCCATTGGTCCATTCGTTTCTTACCAGACCATCAACTACTCTCTGGTGGTTCTACCTGCTAGCTACTTCGCCGCTTGCTGGTTCATACCGGAGACTCCTTACTTTCTCCTGAAGGAGGGAAAGGTGGATGCGGCAAGGGAAACTTTGGTGAAGCTAACCAATATCAAAGATGAAGAGGTAATTCTTCTTCATTTTTCTGACTAGTCTCCTGCAGTCCTGCTCAGTACCTACTCCTACTCTGTTCAAGGATGTGCCACGGCTATGATTTATCAAAGAGAGAAAAGCAAAAAATGTTACATTAACTGCTTTTGCCTTCTCTGTAAATGTTAAATAGAAAAACATAGCGAGTGAGTGACGATAGATTTAAGAAGAAAAGGAGAAAATAGCTATCCTGAGCTGCGTTTTCATAAACTACTAGTAGGTATAAGTAGTATTATATTATTTGTGACTAAACGAAATTTATCGTTCTTCTACGTTTTAACTAAGTCAGTTTTCAAAACTAAACATAAACTGGTCTGACCTTAGCCTGACACACAAATAAACACTGTACCTATTGTTTAATGTAAAACTATTGCTATTGAACATTATTATAATAATTAATAGTGACACAGAGTTCCACTACTGTGGTCCATTAAGCCCAATTGCCCCCTATCACCTACGAAAGTGTATGATATTATTCACAAACAATAACAAATAAATATCAATAAAAACCTCGTGCACAATAGTTTATAGTTTTTAGTAGCCGTTTTGGTCAATTGGATTAGTACTTCGATTTTCGATCCGAAGGTTGTGGGTCCGAATCCTGCATCAATGGACTATTGCAATCTGTCTCGTATGAAATGTCAACTTATTCAAATGTGGGTACCAAATAGGTAGGTATCTATTTGGACCTTACCTCTGACTAAAAATAATATTAGCTGAGCGCTTCTTGTGCTTAGGAGGGCACGTTAAATTGTCGGTCTCGGCTTTTAAAGTCGCCTTCAAGCTGCCTAAAAACTCCGTGACTCATACGAACTTACTTACTTATACTTTCTGTTTCAGGTTTTAGAAGAAAAATTATCCCAGCTGAGATCTGACGTGAGGAAGGAGATGAGTCGATCAGGCACTCTCAAGGAATTCGTGACTGGGAAGCAGTATAGAAGAGCCATAATCATTGTAGTTGGCAAGTACCTACAGTCATTTTAAATTATAATTATTTCACAGGATGTTATTATACTTTCTTAAATTCAAACAGACAATTCAAATACTTATTTATTCAGGACCTCTTGGATTACATTGAAACAATACCTAAATGAAAAATCTTACCAAAATTTTTGATTCTGACGGGATTTGAACCAGCAGTGTTACAAGCGATAGTCCTCAAGCTAGACTGCCTTTAACTCGGCCACGGAACCCCTGTTACGCCAGAATTTATTATGAAATACCCAAGTGTGGTTTTTAATTTATTAACAATAAAATAAAAAATTACATTGTAGTCAGTTGATTGTACTCTTCTTGGTGTGTCGCGAACACACCAGGAAAAAAATCTGTCAGCCATCAAGGTGGGCCTAGCTTTTTCTTCGATGATCCATTCACATCACTTTTTAAATAGTTAGGGGAGCAATTCATACAAATGAAGGTCAACTTAACTTTGCTACCCTATAGGACGCGCCACGTAAAAAGAGCGCTGAGGGAAGTAACGGGGGTATGTTTGCGCGTGTGTTCACTCGCTGACGAACCAATAGCACTCGCTAAATCAATGGTATGAAGTGCGTCGCGTTACCTCTCCACCAATCATCGACCACTGCGCAGTTTGACAGCCAACATTATTTTTACGTTGTGTTTACAAAACTGTAGGTACACTAGTTGTACGCGAGTCTGCTGTTCATTCTTCTTACATATTAGGCAAGACTCTGACAGTCATGTAATGAAACGTAGTTTATATAATGTCACGCATGACTTGGGTTTCGAATTATCAGTCTTGCCAAAGACGATTAATATCTAGAAGACAGACAAAGGCCATACACAAAATCGTAACCCTAAAAAATAGCCTGAAAACTCTAAAACATCAATTTTATCCAAGAAATTTCAATTACTTTCTAATTAAAAATGTTTAAATATTGAATATTGTTGCTACCTACTACTAAGTATTGAAATTTCTTGGATAAAATTGATGTTTTAAAGTTTTCAGGCTATCTGGTACTGCGGGATCGGGTTACGATTTTGTGTATGGCCTTTGTCTGTCTTCTAGATATTAATCGTCTTTGGTCTTGCTAAGGTGGCGTTGGTTTTAAATTAGATGTGAATGAATTATTAAAAAAAATGAAAACTCGTTTGAATCAAAATTAATAGCAAATTTTTTATCTAAATGAGGAGGAAATCAGCAAGGCAGACACTTCAGATTGAAATGTATTTTTTGTTTCATTTTAAAGTAGAGTTATCATCTTGATTGTGTCCAAGGACATTTCATAGACACGTTTTTGGGACACACACATTGTCTGGCAGAGATTACTAAATAACACTGATTATTCCGTCAATAGTGGACCGTTATTAAAAATTCTTTTTTTGTTTCAAAGATAACACTTCCGAGGTGATCCCATTAAAATAATTGAGGATCTTTGAAGTTATGAGCAGAAATGCAAATCGAGAGTGCAGGGGCGTAGAGTTCTTCTGCACTCGCCAAAGCCCGGTGAAGTTATAAAGGTCCGGAAGACCACAACATAAAAATTTGTCCAAAAAAAAAAAAAAAAAAAAAAGAGTGCAGGAATTTGCGCTCCTGTTACATATTTTTTTAATTTTGCCACTTGTATTTGCAGTTAACGTCTTTAAATTACACCTTGAATTTTTCCTGCGCAGAATATTTATTTTGTCGATTGCAGTGCCCTCTACCGAGAATATAGAGTATTAATACCGTAGCGGGTAGGCACAGAACGCACATTGGGTTCAGTTACTCTGTGAACCTTTTCCTACTACAGACTATTTCGTGTTACTCATTTGGTAGAGATGTCGTTTAATATGTGAATCCACCTATTCGCTTCTAAAGTTAAAACATCTCTCTCCAAAAAAAATATCGAATTCTTTTTTTAACCGCACTGGTAAAACAGTAAATTTCCATGCACCCAGTGCACAAACGCCCTAACGCTGCCACTTTCTTATTTTGTAAATCAATCCTCTAATTTAACATTTTGTATTTGGACCATTTTTTACCAATTTTCCTAATTCTATAGAAAATTGTAAAACATGGTTTTTGTTTGGTTTTTGTTGACATGCCATACTTTATGTTTCATATCAAAAAGAATAAAATCACTACGTTTATTTCATATCACAAACTGAAGGTTATCACGTTATCACATCAATTAGATTTGATGACACAGATTGTAGCAAGGTTGATATAAAAAATATTTAAAGTTTTCGAAACTCTTTTCTTCTAAATTTTTAAATATTCTTTTCTTCTAAATTTTCTAAATTTCTAAATATTTAAAGTTTTCGAAACTTTAGCGATAAAACTTTTTCTCGGCCGAGACTTTTTAAATATTGTAGGTATGTATTTGGTTATCTTAGCGAGATCTTGTTAGCGATTATTAATTATTAGTCCGTTTCGGAAATTATACAGACATTGCGATAATCCTACTAACATTAGGTATACACGCGAAAGTTTGTAACGATGTTTAGATGGATTTTCGTTATTAAGTAGGTACTAAACGGATTTGGCAGAAACTTGGAATACCTATACCAGTTTTTTATAACCTGGAATATCATATAGGCTACTTTTTAACTGGGTTAGTACCTACCACGCGAGCGAAGTCGCGGCCGAGTAAGCTAGCAATACATTAAATCGAGATATAATAGTGATCGATCACCAAAAAAGGAAATAATCTCTTTTCTAGGTCTTAAAACTACGCAGCTGATGTCTGGTCTTCACGCAATCCAGCAGTACCTGGGTCCGATTGTTCAGGAGGCCAAGTCTGGTGTTACCACTTCCACGACACTCATCATTTTTGGGGTCGTGAGATTTGGTGTGGGTAAGACTAAAGCTCGTATGCAGAGTCCATACTCAAGCGTGAATCGTGTCTCAAGCGGTGATTCATCTATCACTCAGTTTCCATAGAGAACTGTCAAAACATCGATACTTGAGCGATGACGCAAGCCTGAGTGCAGACTCTGAATACAGCCTATGACTATAACATCTTACGTTTCTGTTTCAATCAAATCATAATGTTTGTTACCCAGTCGCAGAAACGAAATAAATAAAGGTCTATTCAGACCTTCGCGGTAAACGCTGCCGCTGTGGGAAGCGGTAAATATGCGCGGTACTTATATCACACAGATTTCAATCAATATTAATAATGCCACATGAAAAGTCGTCTTTTCAATTTAAAGATCGTTTCTGCAACTAGGTGTTCCATAAGAATAAGACACTGTATTTTTATTAGAACCGTGTTAGTCGAGTATTAGTGCCTGAAAATTCTGGTATCGAATCAAAAAAGTTTTTTTTTTATTAATAATATCCGCTTTAATTAGAGATCAAACGGTGAAGAAAAACATCGTCAAGAAACCAGTGAGCTTTCTAATAGATGGCGACGGGCTTGCAACTGGTTACATATGGAACGCTAACTTCTGCAAAATGTTGTCATGCACAAAAGTATTTAGACGTGCCTCTTACGTCCCCTAAACATCTTCTACAGATCTTGAATGCCTAATAAAATTTGAAGAAATGCCATGCATTTTGGATACAGTCGTGATCATAATCCATTTTCCAGGTGTAATCTCATCACTGCTGATAGACAGACTTGGTCGCCGTCCACTTCTAATCTACTCCTTCCTCGTGTACGGGATCAGCTACTGCATCGTCGGAGCTTACTTCCTCATCAATGTCCATCCTAGTTCTTTAAACTCCTTGGGCTTAATACCTTTCGTGGGGATAATCTTAGCCATTGTCATCGCAATTTTGGGCTTTGAATCTGTCGCGTATATGATTCCGGCAGAACTGTTCCCTATAAACATAAAATCTATTGCGATGACAAACGTGAATATATATGCGGGGTTAATGAATTTTGTGTCAGTGAAGAGCTACCAGTCAGTCAAAGATCTCGGTGGTCTACCCGCTGTCTTCTGGGTCTTCGCTACAGCTTCCTTGTTAGGAGCTGTGTTCTCATACTTTCTTGTACCAGAAACTAAGTGCAAGAGTCTTAGGCAGATTCAAATTGAACTGCAAGGGAAGCTGTATGATGAGAATGGGGAAAAATTGACGTTTCCGTGTACTAATGGAGACGTCAAAGATGGAGAAGTGAAAGAACTGCAGGTTATGTTAAAGAAAGATGAGGTTTGATGCTAGACATCAAAGAATAGGCACAAATAGAGAACTAGCCAAAAGAGGGACTTTGTTATTGAGTTAAAAACATAGCACGGTGAAGTAACCAAGAGAAAATGTAGGTCAAATAATTAAATGAAATTCAATTAATGTACCTATGTTTAACTAATTAAACAATTTGCAATTTGTATTTTTAACAAACAATGTGATTTTTTTCGTTTTTCAAACACTCGACTAAATAAAGGAAGGAAGGCAAATTCGATTAAACAAATTAACAAATTGAAATATCCACAATAGAGTAGGTACACAACGAATTGTATCGACAAAAAAAAGGTAATCTTTTATCCATAATATGATTGTAACTTATTGGCAACTTATTGCCGCTACGACAATAATTATTCTGTCACAACATTTTGATTTTTAATAAGAGCAAAAATAATATTTATTTTGATAAAATGTAATTAGAAATTACAGCATTCCGCCATGTTTTGCAAAACAGCGCAAGACGTCACGCCCAAGTAAAATCACTTTCTTGTCATTTAATTTCGTTTGAAAACATTGAACTTCTTACCTAAGCGTGACGTCACGACACGTCAAATGACACTTGCGAGCGTTTTGGCGTCAAACACAAAATGTGTTTTTAAAAACTAAATTTTGGGCTGTTACATGTTTTTTATGAATAAAAAAGGACTTTTTAACAAACAGGGCACCTGTGCATTCTGAGTTAAAATTACTGTTATAAATAGAATAAAAATGTTTTTGCATATTATGTTGTTACGTAAAGATGGTAAAAATAATAATTTAGATGTGGCTTCACTTTAAATTTTAGATTAGACTTAATTTCAGCCAATTTACATTCCATCCATCCACCGTCACATATCGGCCTCCTCTTTATTGCGCCATTCTCTCCAATCCCTTGCTAGTCTTATCCACTTTTTCCCAACCACGTTCACTATGTCATTCGACCATCTAGGGTGGTCTGCCTCTTGACAAATTATTATTTATTACTGATAAAAAGTTAAAAATCTAAGTGAGTGTTCCAATATGTGGAATTTCATGGCGTTATTGGGAATAAACATCGTGGTCGTATAGCAGCTTTTTTTACAACACACTTTTGTATTATGTGATGTTCTCTGCAATTCCAATCCAAAAAATATAATGTTTTTACCTGTGGAAAATGCCAAATATTTAAAACGCTTACCTGGTAGTACGAATCATGTTGATGCCACAACGGTCCAGTCCATATAATATAATGAGAGTATAAGTACCTATACAATATTCCAATGAAGGTACGAATAATGTGACTATCGATATTGCGAAACAGTCATCAAATAATTTTCCATTCCTAAGATAATACCGCAGATATGGACTAGGGACGTCCCATGTTACCGATGTGATGAGATCCCTTGAGAATATTTAAGTGTCTGCTTGTTCAGTTGCCTTCTGCGTGGTGTCTCTCACAAATCCAACTTAATCAGCATGATAATATTACTCGTAGATACATATGGAAATGTGTCTCTGAATCAGCTTATACAGCACTATACTATACATAATAACGCCCCTAGATTAATACACAAATCTCATAATACATAAACAAGAAGACTTGATGTTAATATATATTTATAGTTGTTTAACTATCAATGGATAACTGTGTGATCTCTATCTACTATCAAAACTGCCAAGGTTTGCGAACAAAATTACATATTCTTTACATGAACATTCTGCAACATAACTATGGTGTTATTGGTTTAGACAGAAACATGGCTAATCAGTGAAATCACTTCAAACCAATTCATAGACACGAGATATCAAATATTCCGATGTGACAGAGACCGTGTGGGCTGTGGTAAAAAGGACGGCGGTGACGTGTTGGTGGCGGTGCGGCGCGTGAGCTGGGGCCGGCCCTGCTAGCGGCGCCGGCCGGCGCGACCGCTGCCTACACGCCGCTCATCGACCACGTTCTTATTGAGCTACGGCTGCGAGCACATACTTATATCTTGAGCGCTGTTTACATTCCACCTAATATGAAACCAGATATTTATAAATCTCACTTCGACTTCCTTATTTTCATATCTCAGTGTTACAACATGAAGTATTATTTTATAATAGGAGACTACAACCTACCGACATTAAAATGGATTGACTTGGGACACGCTGATCCATTCCTAACTGACAACTGCTTTGAAAATATATGTATACTGTTTGAATTTTATGAATTTATTGAACTGTCAACAGCTGTGCCACTTAGGTATTGGATATTTCATTATAAATGAAAAATCTTACTAAAAGTTAACGGTTCCGGCAGGATTCGAACCTGCGTAGATACAAGCGATCACTCTTAAGCCGAGCTGCCTAACCACTAGGCCACGGACCCTGTACGCCGAAACCCGAAACTATTAGTAAGATGATTTTATCGGTTAAAGCACCGATGAGCGCCACCTACAGGGATACCAGAGTATCACCTGCATCCTGCCAGAACCGTTAACTTTTAGTAAGATTTTTCATTTATAATGTTATCAGTCGTTCCAGTTTTGGCTAAAAAATTGTAGCAAAGTAAAAAAAGTTGTAAAATAAAAATAAAAAATGTAGCAATTTTACATTATTTTACTTTGAAAAATATTCAAATTTTTTACTTTATGCGTTCAAATATTTCCAATTAATTTTTACAAAATAATTGTATACTCAAGTGACATACTTAATACCTATTTCCAAGATACAAACAATATAACAGATTTTCTACATTGTACAGGACTATGAATAAATAGACTAAGTACCTATATCTGTATTCGTAAGCTAGACGGAATCGAAATCATTTAGTTATCGAAAATAGAATCGACAAACCAAACAGACTAAAACTAAAATAGATCAGTGCGAGAACTCCAGTGAACACTCAAGCTAGACAATGTATTGTCAGTGTGAAGGTCGTTTTAACGGGTTCATTTAAATTCTAGCTATTCATTTGATACACAAATATTTGTGAGTGAATCATGTTCGACTACTGGAACTTTGTAATAGAATCATATATTACATACTGAGAGTATAACGTGACGTATCGTTGAAATGTTGGTGGGCAAATGTATGAACTCAACTGCCTCAGTCTAGTCACGGAGTCATAACTAGCGAGTAAACACCAAATTAAAAAGGCACTTTTTTTTTATGGAAAGTTGAGTCAAAATGTTTTGTGAAAAAATACAATAATATTGTGAGTGTACCTAATATGGAGCATGGAAATAAAAGGCTGCAGTATTTGATTACAGCTGCAGGTAATTTTTATTAATGTCTTTAATAGTAGTAGGTACCTAATAATAAAATAAAATAAAATAATTTTTCTGTATGGAAAGTTGAGTCAAAATGTTTTGTGAAAAAATACAATAATATTGTGAGTGTACCTAATATGGAGCATGGAAATAAAAGGCTGCAGTATTTGATTACAGCTGCAGGTAATTTTTATTAATGTCTTTAATAGTAGTAGGTACCTAATAATAAAATAAAATAAAATAATTTTTCTGTATGGAAAGTTGAGTCAAAATGTTTTGTGAAAAAATACAATAATATTGTGAGTGTACCTAATATGGAGCATGGAAATAAAAGGCTGCAGTATTTGATTACAGCTGCAGGTAATTTTTATTAATGTCTTTAATAGTAGTAGGTACCTAATAATAAAATAAAATAAAATAATTTTTCTGTATGGAAAGTTGAGTCAAAATGTTTTGTGAAAAAATACAATAATATTGTGAGTGTACCTAATATGGAGCATGGAAATAAAAGGCTGCAGTATTTGATTACAGCTGCAGGTAATTTTTATTAATGTCTTTAATAGTAGTACCTAATAATAAAATAAAATAAAATAATAAGTAATAAAATACAAGAAGTAGATGTTAATGGTGTAAATTTGTATTAAGTATAGTTTATTTATTATTTTAAAGTGTTAAACCACACTTAGGTATTGGAAATTTCATTATAAATGAAAAATCTTACTAAAAGTTAAAGGCCTATCCTGCCGGAGCCTTTAACTTTTAGTAAGATTTTTCATTTATACTTAATGAAATTTGTATTAAGTACTTTAAATAATTTTCTCCTTATTTGTAACAATAGGTCATTTTACTTGTAGACAATAGGTAATTTATAGTCAAGATATAATATAATATAGGTATCTGCTTATAAAAAATAACTGAGTGAAATCGCAAAGCACTAAAGTAGGTAATCGTAGTAAGTACTTACATCAATGTATATTTCGATATAAGTAGTTAGGTATTATATATTATCTTGATATTTTATATTATTATGGAGCAAACCCTGTCTACTACCTAATTCATTTTTAAACGTGTACTTAGGTAATATTTTAGGCTCTAATTTAATTAATAAATATTAAAGTTTTCAGTGAAATTCAGTTCAATAAATAAAAATGCCGTGCCAATTGCTTGTAATTTTTAATTATTCAACTAAAATAAATGTTTTACTACTATGCTTTTGATAACCAGTTATTATCGTAAAGTATTTTTAGTAATCTGCCTAGATAAACTTGAACTTGATATGTTGAAATGTTTTTGTTATTAAATTATAAAAAATATTGTTTTGAAGTATTTTTAATGTTGATTACAGTTTCTACCTCGGCTATAACATGTGGGGTTTCATTTTCGTGGACTACTCCAGTTATACCTAAATTCTACAATAATGAAACAGGTTTTTCATTAACAGAGGTAAATGCAATTTCTTAAATGAAATGCTATGTACTTAATTTAAAAAGTTTAATCTTCATTTAAAACCATTGAGATGTATTAAGAATCACAATCTAATAGCTGACAACACTCAAAAAATGTGCGTGCAAATTCAATTTCTACAATGACATTTGACATTTGAATGTAGACGTTATGAAGTTTGTTTTAATGTTCAATGTCGCTTGTGCGTAAGAAAGAAAAACTCTGCGCACTACGTAGCGTGCGCCGAGTTTTGGTCTTTACATTTTATTTGTCTGATTGTGGCTCTATAGTACATCTCAACGTTTTAAACATAAGTATGTACCTAGTAATAACTTATAAATCAAATCCTATAAATCGTAGCAGGAACTGTTTAAAATAATTCAACTCTATTCATGAACAAAGTGAAGCGCTCGTGGCGAAGCTTGCTAAGACGTTCTTGATAGATCGTCGAAGTTAAGCAACGTTCTGAGCGGTCACTACTTGGATGGGTGACCGCAAGTGGCATTTTCATCTGAGCGCTTCCGTGCTTCGGAGGGCACGTTAAATTGTCGGTCCCGGCTTCTAAAGTCGTTAAGCCATGACGGAGGCCTTTAGGCGGCCCAAAAAACTCCGTCACCAGAGTTGGCCACTTGCTCATACGAACGAACGAACGAACGAACGATGAACAAAGTCTTAATGGCCTCAGTCAGGATGACGAAAAAAATATTATGCTATGCAGGCCTATTGCTTATCTTGTCGCGAATCGAAATTCATCATCGTCACGAAAAATTTGCAGTAAATCGCCTAAACAACTGTCAGATACGTGTGGACATTACATTATTTTAAACTCGTAAATGAACACATTTTTCTTGGCTAGCCTAGCCAAGTGCAACCCACTGTCTAGCGGATGTCGTGGTCCCATCGTACAGGGGTGGACAACTGGACGCCCCCTATTGGTAGAGAGCTAGCGTAGGACCGAGACGAATGGCAGTCAGTTAGGCCTGTGCCCAGCAGTTGTGTACTAATTGACTGATGATGAATGAATATTCATTCCGCAGGCAGAGATATCATGGATGGTCGCGATCTCATCCTTAGGGTTCATGGTCGGCAGTTTAGCTTCTCGGTTCACTTCGGACCGGTTTGGAAGACGTGCTACATTACTAGGTAGCGTTCTCCCACTTGCCATTGGAGTGGTAAGTTTATATAACATGTACTCCTAATAGGTTGATATTCAGAAAACAATAAATAGGTACCTATATTCATTGTAATTTGAAGAGCACATTATGAACGCATAGTATGTAGGTACAAATTATCAGCACCCGGCAAACTGAAGATTTTAAAAACTTTGTTACTGTTGTAAATATGTTGCTTTGCTTTCTTCTACTCTTCTTTATCATTATGTTTCGTATTTTCATAGTCACTGCAGTTAGATCAGCTGCGTAGGTACCTAGTTATTTCCCGTAGGGCGATTCACACTTCTTAGAAAACATTCAATTCGAAGAACTGTGACATTTCTTCGCTGAAAAAAACATTAATAATTCGAAGAAAATTTTCTCTCTCGGAATGCAGAAGTGTGAATTGCCTCAATGGTCCATAAACATTTTGTGTCTGTGGTACTTAATCTAGTATGCGCCTTGAATTAGTTTTATACTTTTTCAGGTTCTTAAAGTATTTGCCCGTGATGCATTGCTACTTTGTTTTGCCAGACTTCTCTGGGGAGGAGGCACTGGGATGATTGGATCTGTAAGTGACTCTACCTTCTTATTCTCATCATCTGTATACTGTGCCATATTCTGTGATAGTAACTTTGAGTTTAACTTAACAAGTTGCCTAGTTTGTTAAAGTAAGGTTAAACAAGTTTAAGCGTGACATTCTTTTTAACACGCATTTAGAAAAATAGCAAGCGTTATTCCGTGATATTTTGTTTGTAAGTAAAAGTGAGAGATTGTAGTTTTACTGTTGATTTCATAGTTACCAAATAATTCACATAAAGAAGCATACTTAAGTTCTAAGAACAAGTAGGTATCTGTTTTTCCTTCTTTGTATAACCCTTCAATGCTTAAGTAGAGTGAGTTAGAGAGAGTGTAGTCTGAGATTATATATTTTAAAACACTAAATGCGATATAAATATGGAAATGGTGATTATGTCACAAATGTCAAACTATATCAGATGATTCTTTAATGTACCTATACCGTAGGTTAGTTAGGTACAGCTAATTGAGTTAACCAACAAATTTAACATTACAGGTATCAACGATCTACTTAGCCGAGATATCGGACAAAGACTTGCGAGGCAGTCTTATTCTGAGCAACCATTTCATGTTCAGCTTCGGTTGTCTACTCGCCATGGCCATTGGTCCATTCGTTTCTTACCAGACCATCAACTACTCTCTGGTGGTTCTACCTGCTAGCTACTTCGCTGCTTGCTGGTTCATACCGGAGACTCCTTACTTTCTCCTGAAGGAGGAAAAGGTGGATGCGGCAAGGGAAACTTTGGTGAAGCTAACCAATATCAAAGATGAAGAGGTAATTCTTCTTAATTTTTCTGACTAGTCTCCTGCAGTCCTGCTCAGTACTTCTACTCTGTTCAAGGATGTGCCACGGCTATGATTTATCAGAGAGAAAAAAGCAAAACATGTTACATTAACTGCTTTTGCCTTCTCTGTAAATGTTAAATAGAAAAACATAGCGAGTGAGTGACGATAGATTTAAGAATAAAAAGAGAAAATAGCTATCGAGCTACGTTTTCGTAAACTACTAGTACCTATAGTAATATATTATCTGTGGCTAAACGAAATTTATCGTTCTTTTACGTTTTAACTAAGTCAGTTTTAAAAACTAAACATAAACTGGTCTGACCTTAGCATAACCAATAAACACTGTAAGTACCTACCTATTGTTTATAGCACATGGCCTGTATGACTCATACCTTAGCACATGGCCTGTGGACGCGCTAAGTCGCAAAGAGTGGAAGAAGGGAAGGGAGGCCTTTGCCCTACAGTGGGACGACTATGGCTAAATAATAATAATAATAACCTATTGTTTAATGTAAAACTATTGCTATTGAACATTATTATTTTTTTTCAATACCTATAACGAAATAAAATATCCCATGATTTTATTTCCTAGATCAATTTCTACAAAATAAAATAAAATTACATGACATGAACGCTAGATGGCGCTGACTCAGAAACACAGGTAAAACGGGATAGCCCGACGAATTGCCCGCAAATTCAGGATTGTTTTCAATGTTCAAGATGAGGCATCTGTATTATAGGTATAATCTGTGGTCATGCATACGAACTTACCTACTTATATTTCCTATTTCAGGTATTAGAAGAAAAATTATCCCAGATGAGATCTGACGTGAGGAAGGAGATGAGTCGATCAGGCACTCTCAAGGAATTCGTGACTGGGAAGCAGTATAGAAGAGCCATAATCATTGTAGTTGGCAAGTACAGTTTATTTTAGTAGTTTATTTTAATATTTTACGAGATGTTTTTATACTTTCATAAATTCAAACAGAAAATAAAAATATTTAGTCAGGACCTCTAGATTACATTGAAACAATAAATGAAAAATCATACCAAAATGCTCGATTCTGGCGAGTTTCGAACCAGCAATGATACAAGCGATCGTCCTCAAGCCGGACTGCTCGGCTTTAACTCGGCCACGGAACCCCTGTTACGCCAGAATTTATTATGAAATACCCAAGTGTGGTTTTTAATTTTTTACCACTAAGTATAAAAATAAAATAAAAAATGACATTGTAGTTAGTTGATTGTACTCTTCTTGGTGTGTCGCGAACACACCAGGAAAAAATCAGGCTACAATCAAGGTGGGCCTAGCTTTTTCTTCGATGATCCATTCACATCACTTTTTAAATACTTAGTTAGGGGTGCAATTCAAACAAATGAAGGTCAACTTAACTTTGCTTACCCTATAGGACGCGCCACGTAAAAGGAGCGCTGAGGGAAGTAGCGGGGGTATGTTTGCGGTTGTGTTCACTCGCTGACAAACCAATAGCACTCGCTAAATCAATGGTATGAAGTGCGCCGCGTTTTCTCTCCACTAATCATCGACCACAGCGCAGTTTGACAGCCAACATTCTTTTTACGTGGCGCGACCTATACCTCTACGTTGTGTACAAAACTGTAGGTACACTAGCGAGTCTGCTGTTCATTCTTCTTACCTATTACCCAAGACTGACTGACAGTCATGTAATGAAACGTAGTTTATATGGCATGACTTGGGTTTCGATTTATCAGTCTTCCTAAAGTGGCGTTGGTTTTAAATTAGATGTGAATGAATTCAATTCAAACACTTTCAAGGTAGTCCCATTAAAAAAATTGAGGATCGTTGAAGTTATGAGCAGAAATGTACCTCGACAGTGCAGGAAATTGCGCGCCTGTTACAAAATAGAAGTCGGTTTAATATATTTTTTTAATTTTGCCACTTGTATTTGCAGCTAACGTCTTTTTACACCTTGAATTTTGCCTGCGCAGAATATTTATTTTGTCGATTGCTGTGCCCTCTACCGAGAATATAGAGTATTAATAACGTAGCGGGTAGGTACAGAACGCACATTGGGTTCAGTTACTCTGTGAACGTTTTCGTACTACAGACTATTTCGTGTTACTCATTTGGTAGAGATGTCGTTTAATATGCGAATCCACCTATTTGCTGCTGAAGATCATCTCTCTTCTGAAAAAAACATCGAACTCTTTTTTTAACCGCACTGGTAAAACCTAGTACACGCACAAACGCTCTAATTTTGTACATCAATCCTCTAATTTAACATTTTATATTTGGACCAATACCAATTTACCCAATTCTATAGAAAACTGTAAAACATGTTTTTTGTTGACATGCCATACTTTATGTTTCATATCAAAAAGAATAAAATCACTACGTTTATTTCATATCACAAACTGAAGGTTATCACGTTATCACATCAATTAGATTTGATGACACAGATTGTAGCAAGGTTGATATAAAAAATATTTAAAGTTTTCGAAACTCTTTTCTAACTTTAGCGATAAAACTTTTTCTCGGCCGAGACTTTTTAAATATTGTAAGGTACTGTGGGTGATTAACGCCCACCTAACTTTAATTTCAAATAATTTCCATATTTACATGATTATGAAAGCAAAGAATGCTTATAATCCATGGTTTTTTTAAGTGAAACAAAAAAATAACACCTTACGTTGAGTTTTATTCTTAATACACATGTTTATTAAGCTATTAAAAAAGGTCTATTTTGGGCGTTATTAAAAGTTATATGTCTATTGACGCCCGTTTCATAAACCAGGCTTTAAATGCAAAAATAGGCTTACAACAACAAAAAATAATCTCACAACAATTATCTTACGTCGCAATCCTGTACATAAACTAAAAATATAGGAACAAAATCAACATTTAAGATTAACTTTAGTCAATTTAATAATACACCTTACATCACATGGTATATTTGTATTTGGTCATATTTTTGGAACTTTTTAATAATTTCCATATAATACATCATGAGCACATTCCGTATTAACCGTTCTTAAGGCAGAATTAAGAAATTTTTTAAATGTTCATTGGGCGCTATTACGTAGACAGCTGGTAATAACGCCCGGAGATATTAGGTAAATAACAAAGTTTTTTTTATAAATACAAAGTTCTTCGGCAAATCTTTCAAATAATATGTAATTAGCAAAATTAAAAAGAGAATTGTCTAATAAATTTATAACACTAAGGAACCACCTCCACGGGTGAGTATCGCGACGATTTTGTCCTCCTATCATCGGGTAATTTACACGGTAAGGCGATTATCATAAGAATTAAATTTGCAATTAGTAGTAAAGTCGTTTTGGACATTAGGAACTATTATAAAAATGCTCTCTGGTTATAACGCCCATGCAGGCTAATAGCGCCCAACCGTCATTTTACCGGGCGTTATTCCCCAGCCGGACGTTATTATTTGACACTGACACGTTTTTGTAAAAAAACATAGAAATCGACACAAAATAGTCAGTAATAGTAGAACAAGATTATCGTGAATCTCTTTAAACCAAAAATCATACCCAAATCGCAATAAATACATGAAAAACTATACTATTTGTCGTGGCATTTATTATAGTAGCGCGGTACTTGACAGATCCTGCCAGGACGAGGCGTCACACTGCCACAAATGTGGCGCGAGCGTGCCGCCGCTCGCCCTGCGCTTTCTTATTGATTCATTCTACCTATGCATGGAGTGTCAATTGAATAATACGATATTTAGTGTGTTTTCTGCTACCCGGGCGTTAATAAACAGCGGGCGTTAATCACCCACCCTACCTTAGGTGTTTGGTTTTCTTAGCGAGATCTTGTTAGCGATTATTAATTATTAGTCCGTTTCGGAAATTATACAGACTATTGCGATAATCCTACTAACATTAGGTATACACGCGAAAGTTTGTAACGATGTTTAGATGGATTTTCGTTATTAAGTAGGTACTAAACAGATTTGGCAGAAACTTGGAATACATACCAGTTTTTTATAACCTGGAATATCATATAGGCTACTTTTTAACTGGGTTAGTACCTACCACGCGAGCGAAGTCGCGGCCGAGTAAGCTAGTAATACATAAAATCGAGATATAATAGTGATCGATCACCAAAAAAAGAAATAATCTCTTTTCTAGGTCTTAGAACTACGCAGCTGATGTCTGGTCTTCACGCAATCCAGCAGTACCTGGGTCCGATTGTTCAGGAGGCCAAGTCTGGTGTTACCACTTCCACGACACTCATCATTTTTGGGGTCGTGAGATTTGGCGTGGGTAAGACTAAAGCTCGTATGCAGAGTCCAGACTCAAGCGTGAATCGTGTCTCAAGCGGAGCGCTGCATCCATCACTCAGTTTCCATAGAGATCTGTCAAAACATCGATATTTGAGCGATGACTCAAGCCTGAGTGCAGACTCTGAATACAGCCTATGACTATACCATCTTACGTTTCTGTTTCAATCAAATCAAAATGTTTGTTACCCAGTCGCAGAAACGATATAAATAAAGGTCTATTCAGACCTTCGCGTTAAACGCTGCCGCTGTGGGAAGCGGTGAATCTGCGCGGTACTTACCGCTTCCCACAGATTTCAATCAATATTAATAAAGCCACATGAAAAGTCGTCTTTTCAATTTAAAGATCGTTCTGCAACTAGGTGTATCTATTCCATAAGAATAAGACACTGTATTTTTTATTAGAACCGTGTTAGTCGAGTACCTATTAGTGCCTGAAAATTCTGGTATCGAATCAAAAAAGGTTATTTTTTTATTAATAATATCCGCTTTAATTAGAGATCAAACGGTGAAGAAAAACATCGTAGAGAAACCAGTGAGCTTTCTAATAGATGGTGATGGGCTTGCAACCGGTTACATATGGAACGCTAACTTCTGCAATATGTGGACATGCACCAAAGTATTTGGACGTGCCTCTTACGTCTCCTAAACATCTTTTACAGATCTTGAATGCCTAATAAAATTTGATGAAATGCCATGCATTTTGGATACAGTCGTGATCATATTTAATTTTCCAGGTATAATCTCATCACTGCTGATAGACAGACTTGGTCGCCGTCCACTTCTAATCTACTCCTTCCTCGTGTACGGGATCAGCTACTGCATCGTCGGTGCTTACTTCCTCATCAACGTCCATCCTAGTTCCCTGAACTCCTTGGGCTTAATACCTTTCGTGGGGATAATCTTAGCCATTATCATCGCAGTTTTGGGCTTTGAATCTGTCGTGTTTATGATTTCGGCAGAACTGTTCCCTATAAACATAAAATCTATTGCGATGACTAACTCGAATATATATGCAGGGTTAATGAATTTTGTGTCAGTGAAGAGCTACCAGTCAGTCAAGGATCTCGGTGGTCTACCCGCTGTCTTCTGGGTCTTCGCTACAGCTTCCTTGTTAGGAGCTGTGTTCTCATACTTTCTTGTACCAGAAACTAAGTGCAAGAGTCTTAGGCAGATTCAAATTGAACTGCAAGGGAAGCTGTATGATGAGAATGGTGAAAAATTGGCGTTTCCGTGTACTAATGGAGACGTCAAAGATGGAGAAGTGAAAGAACTGCAGGTTATGTTAAAGAAAGATGAGGTTTGATGCTAGACATCAAAAAATAGGCACAAATAGAGAACTAGCCAAACGAGGGACTTTGTTATTGAGTTAAAAAAATAGCACGGTGAAGTAACCAAGAGAAAATGTAGGTCAAATAATTAAATGAAATTCAATGAATGTACCTATGTTTAACGAATTAAAACAATTTGCAATTGGTTTTTTAAACAAACAATGTGATTTTTGTTCTTTTTTCAAACACTCGACTAAATAAAGGAAGGAAGGCAAATTCGATTAAACAAATTGGAATATCCACAATAGAGTAGGTACACAACGAATTGTATCGACAATAAAAAGGTAATCTTTTATCCATATGATAGCCAATAAGTTGCAGCTACGACAATAATTATTCTGTCACAACACTTTGATTTTTATAATAAGAGCAAGAATAATATTTATTTTGATAAAATAGAATTAGAAATTACAGCATTCCGCCATGTTTTGTAAAACAGCAACCAGAGCGCAAGACGTCACGCCCAAGTAAAATCACTTTCTTGTCATTTAATTTCGTTTGAAAACATTGAACTTCTTACCTAAGCATGACGTCACGCCTTAGTAAAAAGACGAAATGACACTTGCGAGGGTTTTGGCGTCAAACACAAAATGTGTTTTTAAAAACTAAATTTTGGGCTGTTACATGTTTCTTTCTTATGAATAAAAAAGGACACCTGTGCCTTCTGAGCTAAAATTCCTGTTATAAAAATAGAATAAAAATGTTTATTGCATATTATGTTGTTACGTAAAGATGGTAAAAATAATAATTTAGATGTGGCTTCACTTTGACTTAATTTCAGCCCATTTACATTCCATCCATGCACCGTCACATATCGGCCTCCTCTTTATTGCGCCACTCTCTCCAATCCCTTGCGAGTCTCATCCACTGTTTCCCAACCACGTTCACTATGTCATTCGACCATCTAGGGTGGTCTGCCTCTTGACCGTATTACTGATAAAAAGTTAAATGCTAAGTGAGTGTTCCAATATGTGGAATTTCATGGCGTTATTGGGAATAATCATCGTGGTCGTATAGCAGCTTTTATTACAACACACACAATTCCAATCCAAAAAATACAATGTTTTTTTCCTGTGGATCATGTTGACGCCACAACGGTCCAGTCCATATAATATAATGAGAGTATAAGTACATAGGTACCTATAAAATATTCCAATGAAGGTACGAATAATGTGACGACTATCGATATTGCGAAACAGTCATCAAATAATTTCCCATCCCTAAGATCATACCGCAGGTATGGACTAGGGACGTCCCATGTTATCGATGTGATGAGATCCCAAGGTAGGTTAATCGACGGCTTGCTAATTACTGCCTGAGTAAATATCGCGACGGCTATTGTATGGAGGCCATATTGATTTGCGTCAGATTAGTTTACACCAAAGACGATTAATATCTAGAAGACAGACAAAGGCCATACACAAAATCGTAACCCTAAAAAATAGCCTGAAAGCTCTAAAACATCAATTTTATCCAAGAAATTTCAATTACTTTCTAGTTAAAAATGTTTAAATATTGAATATTGTTGCTACCTACTACTAAGTATTGAAATTTCTTGGATAAAATTGATGTTTTAAAGTTTTCAGGCTATCTGGTACTGCGGGATCGGGTTACGATTTTGTGTATGGCCTTTGTCTGTCTTCTAGATATTAATCGTCTTTGGTTTACACTCTCGTTTGGGAGATATTAAATCTGCTCGTGTGAACCCGAGATTGCATCGATTGAATATTGCCATTAAAGCACCTTGTTTGGTAAGTAGCTTCGGTTTAGTATTATTTTGAATTAGGTATGAAAAGTATTAAAACAACCTAAGAGGTTACTAGTATTTACAATCAAGATTACAATTTATAGATACCTATTCATTACTTGAAATAAAAATTTATATCAAAATGGAATGCATTGAAATATCTCCAGAATGATTTGAACTTGCAACCATGGCTTTGTGGCGAAACTTGTACGCCACAAATCGCTATCCGCTCCTAATATAAAATATAACTTGGGCCAGCCCCTTACAATACCGGTTTTGCACCTCAGCCCGCGCGCCCGCGCCGACCGAACCTGCATCGACGCGAGACACACACACTACGCTTGGCTTATCGCTCTTACTGCACGCGCGCGCTTAATATTATATTCATTTCGTAAGCTAATATCTATCTTTTGTACAGTGCTTTCTTTTCTATTTAAATATAATCATTCTTCATTTCACTTCCGTCTATAAACTATTTATTTCTCCGAGCTTCACTCATACCTACCTACAGTAAAGATTTTCAATTCTAATAATAACGGGATTAGTGCCTGCCTGCCTACCCCGCTATAACTGGTGACCCTACGACGAGCCTCATCATCAGGATTTGGAAGAGCTTTGCAGTTCGAAGGTTTGTTCGAGAACTTTGAAGAACAAAGGAATTGCAAGTTTTGGGTTGTGGTCCAAGTCATAAGTGGTGAGCATAAACTTTTGTTACGAACATGTCTAAAAGAAGTGACGGTGATGAATTCCAAGATGCTGAAGTGGTTGTTGGACCTGAAGTGCTGAGAGTAGGTGTCAGAGTACCACCGTTTTGGCCGGAAGAACCTGCACTTTGGTTTGCCCAGGTAGAAAGTCAGTTCACCTTGTCGAAAATAACTACTGACGAGACAAAATTTTGTTATTTGGTTTCTCAATTGGATCATCAATATGCTGCCGAGGTCAAAGATATAATCACTTGTCCTCCTCAAACTGATAAATATCTGAAACTGAAAACTGAACTAATTAAGCGTCTATCAGCTTCACAGGAAAAACGCGTAAAACAGCTAATCATGCATGAAGAGCTTGGCGACAGGAAGCCGTCGCAGTTCCTACGTCACATGCAGAGCCTTGCAGGACCAACAGTTGCCAAGGACTTCTTGACTACGATCTGGTCAAGTCGGCTACCCCAGAACATCCAAACGGTAATAGCCTCCCAATCAGATTTACCTCTAGAGAAGCTTGCTGATTTGGCGGACAAGGTGCATGAGATTGCTCCTTCGACTCCTCAGGTAGCGGCAACATCCAGAGCTCCAGCTTCTTCATCTCAGGATGATCTGTACAGGCAAGTGTGTGAACTGACTAAACAGGTAGCCAAACTGACAGCACAGATGTCTAGTAGAGGAGATCAGCGCTCGAGATCTCAGAACAGACGAAGCTACCGGTCTCGCTCACGCTCAAATTCACGTCGACCAAGACAGCCACCACCGGGCCATCCTCACTGCTTTTACCATTTCACGTACGGAGCCGAAGCAGTGAATTGCAAGAAGCCCTGCAGCTACCCGACACCAGCGTCGGAAAACTCTCAGGGCGGTCGCAAGTAGCGGCCAGTGACTGCCCCTCATCTACAGGCCGTCTCTTCGTAACTGACCGTCATTCAAAAACGCAGTTCCTTGTGGACACTGGTTCCGACTTGTGTGTTTTTCCGCGGTCAAATATCAAGACGCCCTGCTCAAAGACAAAGTACGACTTGATAGCAGCCAACAATACGGTCATACATACCTACGGTCCTGTCGTTCTATCTCTCAACTTAGGTCTTCGACGTGCTTTTACTTGGACTTTTACGATCGCTGACGTCTCCAAACCCATCATTGGTGTTGACTTCTTGAGTTTCTACGGCTTACTCGTGGACTGTAAGAACCAGCAATTGATGGATAGCGTTACTTCTCTCTCCGTGAACGCCGTCTCCTACAAAGCAGGTGCTGGTGATTTCGCATCTATCAAAGCTGTCACTGGCGAATCTGAATTTCACAAGCTTCTACGTGAATTTCCTGACATCACGAGACCAGCGGGTTTAAAGTCTGTTCCTAAGCATAACACACTTCATTTTATCCGGACTACACCAGGCCCGCCAGTTTCCTGTAAGCCAAGGCGTCTAGATCCTGTTCGTTCACAGATAGCAAGGAAGGAGTTCGAAGAAATGCTAGCGAACGGCACGGCTAGACGTTCTGAAAGTTCTTGGTCTTCTGCACTTCATCTCGTCAAGAAAAAAGATGACGGATGGCGACCCTGCGGCGACTATCGAGCACTTAACTCTAGGACTATTCCTGACAGGTATCCCATCCGCCACATACAAGATTTCTCGTATCAGTTATCTGGATGTTCTGTATTTTCAACTGTAGATCTAGTAAAGGCTTACAACCAAATCAGCGTGAATCCAGATGACATCCCAAAGACTGCTATCACGACGCCCTTCGGATTGTACGAGTTCCAGTATATGACCTTTGGTCTGCGTAATGCAGCACAGACGTTTCAAAGGTTCATCGACGAGGTACTCCTTGGACTGGAATTCTGCTACGGATACATTGACGATATACTGATCTTCTCATCTTCTCAAGAAGAGCACAAGACTCATCTTCGTCAACTGTTCGAACGTCTCAAGCAATATGGGATACTGATAAACACTTCAAAGTGCATTTTAGGACAATCAGAGGTGACCTTTCTAGGATACCAGGTTTCAGCAGCAGGTGTTAGACCTCTGGATACAAAGGTCCAGAGTATACAGGACTTCCCTGTTCCCAAGACAGTCAAAGAACTTCGCCGTTTCCTCGGGATGCTGAACTTTTATCGTCGCTTCATTCCGAAAGCAGCTGAACTTCAATCGCCTTTGAACGCAGTTTTAGCTGGACCTAAGGTCAAAGGTTCTCACCCAGTGGAGATGACTACAGATCTGTTACATGCTTTTGAGGGTTGCAAGACGTCTTTGTCGCAAGCTACTCTTCTTGTACACCCAGATTCTTCGGCAGACTTAGCCATCGTAACAGACGCTTCAGATTCAGCTATTGGTGCTGTCCTTCAGCAACGCAAAGACGCATGCTGGCAGCCTCTCGCTTTTTACTCGCATAAGCTATCTAATGCGCAAAAGAAATACAGTCCTTACGATAGAGAGCTTTTGGCTATCTATGAAGCCATAAAATATTTCAGACACATGGTAGAAGCCCGAAATTTTTCAGTATTTACAGATCATAAACCTCTCACTTTTGCATTCTCGTCAAATAAAGACAAATGTTCTCCAAGACAATTTCGGTACCTAGACTTCATAGCACAATTTACTACCGAAATTCGCTACATTCCTGGAAAGGACAACGTAGTCGCAGATGCCCTTTCTCGAGTGGAAGCAATATCGTCTATAAATTATCAGGAACTTGCACATTTTCAGGATTCAGACCCAGAATTGCAAGATCTGATTCGTCATGGCTCCACCTTAAATCTAGAAAAGCTAAAATCTGTGGATAGCGACGTAGCAATCTACTGCGACACTTCGACTGCTTCACCACGTCCATTCATTACTCCACAACTTCGTAGACAGGTGTTCGAGATGATTCACGGTCTACATCATCCAGGAGGTACCGCTACAGTGCGACTGGTTACGCAAAGATTTGTGTGGCCAGGGATTCGCAGCGATTGTAGAGAGTGGTCTAGGCAATGCTTGCAATGCCAGAAAAGCAAGGTTACCCGACACACTAAAGCTCCTCTTTCCTCCTTCCTGACCCCTTCCTCGAGGTTTTCTCACATACACCTCGACATCGTCGGCCCTTTACCTCTTTCTTATGATTTCAGGTACTGTCTCACCGTCATCGATAGGTTCACGCGGTGGCCTGAGGCAATACCATTGAAGGATATCACCGCTGAGGCTTGCGCTGCTGCCTTAGTGTCTGGCTGGATTGCCAGATTCGGATGCCCCTCTAGAGTAACAACCGATCGCGGACGGCAGTTCGAGAGTCACCTTTTCCAGTCTCTCACTGCCTTGGTTGGTGCGCGTCACTTCCGCACCACTGCCTATCATCCTGCTGCAAATGGCATCGTCGAGCGTCTACATCGGCAACTGAAGGCTGCAATAATGTGCCACACAACACCTCAGTGGACCGAAACTCTTCCACTGGTACTCCTTGGCATGCGCAGCGCGTTTAAAGAAGATATCCAGACGTCAGCAGCCGAGCTGGTGTATGGTGAGCCGCTACGCTTACCAGGCCAGTTCCTCTCTCCTACAGATGACTGCACTACAGCGGACATTACTCAATATGCATCGCGTCTTCGCTCGCATATCTTGAAGCTGACACCAAAATCTACGGCGTGGCACTCCACGGCACCCTTCTACTTTCCACGGGATATTAACAGTTGTTCCTACGTTTTCCTGCGTCAAGATCACGTACGTCGCTCACTAGAACCACCGTACGCTGGCCCCTACAAAGTCATCACAAGACAACCTAAATATTTCACCATCGATGTCAAAGGCAAACAGATGAACGTCACAGTCGACAGGTTGAAACCAGCGTATGTGATGCAAGATACTCGACCTACTAATGAGACGACTGCAACTCCTTCAACAAGTCATACTTCGACAGCTCAAACCGAAGAAAAAAGGACTCGGTCCGGGCGCAGAGTACGTTTCCCTGACTATTATCGACCGTAGTCACGGTCTAGTCGGGGGGAATATGTGGCGAAACTTGTACGCCACAAATCGCTATCCGCTCCTAATATAAAATATAACTTGGGCCAGCCCCTTACAATACCGGTTTTGCACCTCAGCCCGCGCGCCCGCGCCGACCGAACCTGCATCGACGCGAGACACACACACTACGCTTGGCTTATCGCTCTTACTGCACGCGCGCGCTTAATATTATATTCATTTCGTAAGCTAATATCTATCTTTTGTACAGTGCTTTCTTTTCTATTTAAATATAATCATTCTTCATTTCACTTCCGTCTATAAACTATTTATTTCTCCGAGCTTCACTCATACCTACCTACAGTAAAGATTTTCAATTCTAATAATAACGGGATTAGTGCCTGCCTGCCTACCCCGCTATAGCTTCATCTTGGCCTTGCTCTAACTAGTTGAGCTACTGGGTTATCAATATCGAGGTTGAGTTGTGTAGAAATATCTCGGAGCTGTCTCATGAGTTGTCTGATAGAATAGAGATGAACCTATTACGATTGAGTCGTACTTACCATACGCTGAAAGGCAATGAAAATTATTTACGAATGGCAAGCTTGAGATCCAATAGTGACGGTCTATGTGGTCACAAAGGTAACTGCTGAGCAGTTCAATGCGGTAGGCACATCAAACATAACTAAGTCACAGCTCTACTTGTTAGGCATACCTACACAACATTTTTGAATTGAAACTGGCGTGTAGTATCGTTATCACTATCGTTTTATCTGTAAAATCAGGTAAAGGAACGCTCCGACGCTCGTATACCTTTAAATTTAAGTTATGAGAGGGCCCAGGTATATCTCTCCCTAGTTTGTAGCCTGTAGGGTTCTGCGGAGTTGCTGTAGTTTATATTCGAGCATGTCTGAGATAAATTGTGTGACTAAATTTTACTGGAAAGCTATTTTTGTTACATCCACCTGGGTTTAGGAACCAGCAGCCTTTACAAATATTAATCCTTCGTGATGGAAGTTGTTTTTTAGTATTCCTTAAGGTTTTGGTAATGTTTTAATTAATACAGCTCTAAGGCAATCAAGACAAGCGATGCCTAAGGGGAGCGTCTATTGATTTCTCATGTTTTGCCTGTACACAGCTATGTCCCAAAGTGCCAGTGTATATCGGCTAAGGATAATTGGATTTGCGGGTATTAATATGGAAGAAAAATATTAGTCTCTGGCAATTTTCTCCGAGGAATAAGCAGTCACTACGCAGCTGCTTCGGAATTCGGTGATACATCACACTTTTTATGCCTCTTGCATCGTGAATATGTATACAATGTAGAGATAAAATTATTTCCGTTAGGTAGGTACAAACTAAGCCGGCTAAAGAGCGGATTTGTGTACAAAATAATAGTGGACACGGTTCCTGTATTATTCCGGTCCGGTGTTTAAGCGAAGTTGGCCATAAACACGACACGAATTCCTTGCTGACAAGCAGTAGGTACTGGCCTGGATTCAACGGTCTTCTATTTCACAAAGGTACCTAGTTCAGGCTTTTGTGTATCATGAACTTTATTCTATGCTTTCATCCTAACAAACGCGATTGTTTGTATGTTGGTAGATATGTGTGGATGTTTGTTGCTCATTCACGCAAAAACTACCTATGATTTTCATGTAATTTCGTAATAAACACTTTTCTCAGAAATGTTATCAACAAGAAAAACATCTTTTATGTGGCTTGCTACCAATTATGACTCAAAGCAATATTATTTATGGCTCCATTCGAGATCTTCTGAGGTTTCGTAAAACACCAGGCGACAGAGCTGACGATAATTGATTATTAAATTGCTTCTAACTTGATATGCTTTTCTTTGTAAGCGAGAAAACTTGTAGTCAGGTTTTTACACTGCGAATTTGTAAGCAGTGTAGGTATACTTAGGTGTAATAAAAATAAACACGCTTGGCTCCTTCTGGGGCATAGGATATCAAAGTGGACCAGAGGTTTTGGTAAACACATGGGAGATTTTCCACATAATTGTAAGCTAAAATAATGTAGGTTTAATTCTATTTATTTTTATCTTCACAGTCCTAAAGCACATACTTAGGAACTTCGTCTGAAACAAAATTAACAAAATATGAAGATTGTCTACTCCTTGCCTGATCTCGTGCTACCACTCTCCGCCACAGCTCCGCCACTGCTGGTGTAGGAGCGGAGTGGCGGTAATTATTATGTTAACTTTTAAATTGATGCTTTAGGCATCGTCCTAATAGAACGCGACCAAGCGATCATCTCAAGTTTGCGCGATTTTCAATCATACGAATCTGCGATCAAACATTCTGATATGGAATAGGTGTCCTAACTGGAATTTGCGCGATGCTAGAATGATGAAGACTAGAATGACGTGACCACACGATGGTTGCATTGCTTCTTCGCGCGATAATCGCGTATAGTCGCATTCTATTAGGACGATGCCTCAAAACACTAAGTCTGCTAGCATGAATGGACTTTTCACCTCACTTCTTCCGAGGGTATAATGAAAACAATGTATCCTCATACAACCAAGTCTAGTACGGCTAGTTCATTCACATTCAGCCCCGGCCAGCCATAATGATAATCCTCTTCGAGCTATAGTCCTGCACACAGTATCGCTACGTGACATAACTGCTTGCGTCCGCACGCGCCCGCGGCTATACAATCCGCAAACATTTACTTTGCACAGCAAATGGAAAGCTTACTTACCTAAACATTCCGTTTACTATTCTCCGTTTAAGTCATTTTATATTGATGTTTGATGCGTTTTGATAAAGAGATGAGGCAATGCTGGAACCTTGAATACTTAGGTAGTAAGTAGATTAATTTAAGTTACACAAGGGATGAAAGTAGTGAGGGCGTCTATTGACGAACTTATTGTTCGAGTGTATAAAATGTAGGTCTTTTAACCAAGGTAGCGTGAAAAAAATTTAAAACACTGCTTTGAGTTTTAAAACACTGCTTTTTTAACTCTGCTTTCTTAAAGAAACCTATAAAACCTTGAAAGTTTAAATCTCTGCTTAGGATTGCTATGTCAATGAAAGTGATAACAATAGATTTAACAGCCGTCCCATGTTATAAAGTCCATTTATTTTAAATCATCATATCCAGCTTCAAAGTATTTTTCATTTAATTTTTAGTCCAACATATTTTTAAGCTACGAGTAAGTATATGTACGTACATTATATCCAAATTATTATAATGTAGAGCTTACTCGAGATTTTGTCCATAAATTATAAATAACAATATTTTACGGATTATTCAAACTCTTTAGAATATCAAACATTCTGCTTCCAGGACAATGCAGTGGTAATCTTGATCCCACTTAGGTATTCAAGCTCTGATTTACCTCGATAGTGGAAATGTTACGGGCAGTCTGTGTACACAGTTGCCTCTTCGCATCTGGGATATGCCATCTCCAAATATGTTTTGTCCATGTATGCGTGTAGTCTCGGATTAGAATGAATAGGATATTGCCTGAAACAGATGTAGATTACCTACTAAGATATTAATTTGTTTGGAGAGAGTTTTATGTCCAAAGCTTAAAAGCGATGTCTCATCAGTAAAAGATAAAACGTGATAACAGATTCCAGTCATATTCATATAGAAGTCATACTCATCGTCATCATCATTTCAGCCATAGGACGTCAACTGCTGGACATTGTTTCAGTTGGAAGTTGCCTGCATCACAGATAAAATAATACAAGGTACCTACTACCTGCATCCACCCTTACCAAATTATTTGGCCATCGTCCTACGCTGCGCTTGCCGATCCGCGGTCTCCATTCGATGTACCTATCTATAGCCATATTGCTTTTCTACAATCGCTTGCTCTGTAGAAACAGAAATAATGTACCTATTGGAATTGGCGTGATCAGAAGTGTCAAATCAAAGGATCAGCCCTTCAGGAGCAGAAAGATAATAGAAAGATAATCGAAAACTTTATTAGGGACATGTGGTTCTGTTTATAAAAGCTGTACAGTCATCATGTACAGGCATTAGAATCACCTAGCATGTAAAACGAAACTTAAGTGATCCTTGAGGTCCTACAAGAATAAATGATTTTTCTTTCTTTCTTTCTTTCTTTGTAGGTACGTATTAGGTACGTCTCTTCCAGTTGGATATTGCCAAAAAGAACGATCGACAAATTTATAGTTATAGTCAAAGAGAATAAAAACACTATTATTGATTAACTCTAATATTATTAGTTATAGTGAGAGTTCTGATGGTTTCCTCGTACGTAGAGACCCACAGTTACTCTTATATTGTTCTTACTGTCAAAAGATAAAATTATCGATTTATTACGACCTCAGCCTTCTTATTATTATACGACTATTCTGTGTTCTGTAGACAGTACTTTATTATCAACCAAAGACGATTAATATCTAGAAGACAGACAAAGGCCATACACAAAATCGTAACCCTAAAAAATAGCCTGAAAACTCTAAAACATCAATTTTATCCAAGAAATTTCAATTACTTTCTAGTTAAAAATGTTTAAATATTGAATATTGTTGCTACCTACTACTAAGTATTGAAATTTCTTGGATAAAATTGATGTTTTAAAGTTTTCAGGCTATCTGGTACTGCGGGATCGGGTTACGATTTTGTGTATGGCCTTTGTCTGTCTTCTAGATATTAATCGTCTTTGTTATCAACTAATTCAGTTTGCTGATAAAGTTTCTAAGAAGGTTGTAATGAGAAGTAATATTATTACTTCTTAATATAATAAAGCTCATGAGACTTAAAGTAGCCCTGTTTCCGGTAATAAAGCAAAATCTGCACGAAAACACGATCATCCCCTAAAAGCACCTCAAATGAATTTAAAACTTCCCCATCGTAACTCTCTATTTCGTGGATAAAGTATAAACTCAATGACGTGAAACTTTATACGGTATGAAGTGAACTCAGGGATTTGCCCTTTTCAAGCTGAAATACACACGAGAACTTTAACATTTTATACATCATAGGTACCTAAATTGATCCGCTTATTCTCTGAGGATGTAAAATGGCCTGGTAAGAACAAAACATGTGGTCAAATCAGACTGCATGATGCTAATAAATAGAGAAACACTTGATATTTTTTTAAACGAAACAATACTTTTTTCCTATAGTGCTTTTGTTAAATACAAAAGCTAACAATTAAACCAGTCTATGCGCTCATACATTCATCTAATTGTTCAATCAATACCTAACAGTTGTCGGTGACGCGTTAGCTTTAGCGCCTTGGTGAGTTAATGCCCTGACCTGAATACCATTAAACTAAATGGCATAGATAGGCCATTTAGACAAGTTTACTTATGTGGCTTAAATTAATAGAAAAATCAATATTTCGGTTGACAAAAAACTGTCCTTTTCTTCGCAGCGAGAACAGAATTTAAAATGAAGATATGCAAAGACTACTAAAAAACAAGTCGAAGTGACAATAGGCAGGTTATAAAATTAGGTAATACACGATGTGCCGGGAAAGGAAGTATAGGACGAAATCAAACTTTGCTGTACCAAACTGTAGCCAAGTGACCAACGCTTCGTCTTATTTCTATCATCGCTATTCCTTTGATTTGACACTTCTGATCGCTGGAGTAGGTCCCAAGTTATCGAATGTCAATTCCTTTAAGTTTTTTTCGTTCCTATTCTCAAACTCTTCTAATTATCCAGATTGTAAGTGATTGGCTAGAGGGGCATTAAAAGCGTATCGCTCTTAAAAACAAATAAGAAGACCAATATTCGCGTCCATTGCAAATTTGCAACCTAAAACATAGATTGTTCATTTTGTTTACATCCTACCTCTTGGTTGTTGCTAATGATGATGATAATAATTATAAATAAGTAGATTCCTTGCGAGATCCCACACACTACCGGTACAGGTATTATCCGCTTGTTATTGTAGTCTCCCGGTAATGGCCCATAAGCTTTATTGTCACTAATGGATTTCTCTCATAATTTGATTAGGGATTTGAACTGATGTTAATTTATTATACCTATTTGGGATTGGGTACAACAGAATGTGTAGTTGTGTACCCATTTGTATAATACAAATCCTACTCATTTTATAGGCACGTATAAAACATGTATTGTATTTGAACATACTGCTTCGTCGTAGTCGGGTAAAAAGAATGTGCCTACCGCTCCTTAGGAATACAGTCGTAATCAAATTGCATTTAATTAATTTGATAAAAATTAAATAAAGTAAGTAGGTACCTAGGTATGCGTTTTTACGCTGTTTTTAAAACTTTTATTTCGATTTTTTTCCATTAATACCTATCATATGTAGGACTGTAGGTATACGAGTATACTACAGATCTACGACTACGCTTGCATGTTGTAATTAAGTGTTAACCAATTCATATGAAACGCTATTACAGAAACAATCAACATCATCATCCCCCTAGTTAAATACCTCCTTTCGCTTCTGCCATACTCTTCGTTACCTAATAGTTCTTGCCATAGTTCTGTGCGTCGAATATCCAGAAAAGATTTGAAAGAGCCTTGGAAAGCATCGGCCTCGAATACCATACAATTTAGATGAAGATGGCGAGGGAATTAAAGGGCGGAAGCTGTTTAAAATTATTTGTGCTCATAGGAGCACCATATTATGGTGGAAATAGCGCTATTTGGCTGCGATCGGATGCAAAGCGGAAGTACACATTGGCTGCATCAAGTCCAAACGGCAAAATTCTTTACTTACCTCAATCTTTTACTGTTTTCTATTCAGCTTAGAATGTATTACTGGTGTTTTAGTACGATCATTTACACTACCTACTTGTAGTATATCACTATTTGTAGTGAAATAGCTAGTCTTTTTTTTTTATTATGTTCAAACTATCGTTGATACCGATGTTTTGATAGTTTCATATGTTTGTATTTGTTTCTGTGAAATTACAAAGGATGCAAGAATTTGTAATATTATTCGCATTTGCATTTTTTTTTAATAGTGAATTTATTTTTTAGTAGGAATTCAGTTTTATTGATGTGTATTTTCAAGAACAGCACAATGTTTTTGATTACATTTATTTTGGAGATTTTAGAAGAGTCCCAGAGTTATTGGTTTGTTGTAAAGATCAAATTAAAAAAGATGACTGTTCACTGGAAAGCGTTGGCTTCAAACATCACCTAAGTATGTTATATACCTTCTCATTTTGAAGATTATCTCTCCCATAAACATTCGAATAACACGATATTTCATTTTTATTTTACGTTTCATATCATGAACTCCGCTTTGCAATAAGTTTTATGAATGAATTATGAAATATATAAAAGTTTGAAATTGAACGGAAATACGTCAACAATCTCGTAGAAATCTCATTGGCAATTTTTAATGAAATAAAACTTGATGAAATATTTGTCATTATAAATTGGCGTTTCTTAGAAATTAAATTAGGGAATTAATCGAATTAATGGCGTCAATTTAGATGTCGCCAAAACTAAACTAAACTAATGACAGCACTAAAAATGTTGCCGTCCCTTTTATAATGATCGAAATAAAAATCTAAGCAGAGCTTGTGTGTTGTCGGAACTTTTAGCTGATAATAAGTACTTACTTTACTACTTAATTGTTTTTGTCGTTGTTTCACGTAATATATTTTTTTTTTTACATTAATAAAAAACTCTTTATTGTTATGTACACCAAATATTAAACTTATAGAAAACGAATAATTTATTTACAGAAACTAAACTACCTACTACATATTTACATAACTGTACAAAATACAATTAGAACCAGTTGAGCCACCTAAGGATCGTTACAAACGATCTATAGGTAGCTCAACTGATCCAAACCACTGCCAGACGGAAGCGTGCCCAAGACACTGGCAGCATTGCCGCGCTGGATGGCAATGCTGATCTTTTGAGCCAAATAAGTGCCAGCCCTCGGATCACGCGTCGCTTCGACCAGACGTCTCGATAAAAAGACTAGAAAACTTAAACATAAATAAATATGTTATAAACTTGTAGAAAACTTGTGTACCGCGTTTATTTGAGTTAGAGGTAAGTAGATATGCTTATAAAACAGTGCAGTGGTTTCTAAAGCTTTTTACGATGTCGATGTGTGACTTCGATCTTAAACGACTTGAAAAATGTGCTCATGAAAACCTACTCGTATAAAAATGCAGTATAACTCACCATTATTGATGATTCACCATGACAGTTTAAAAGGTTTTAAAGATTTCATATATTTTTGTATTATAGTGTTAAAAACCACACTTAGCTAATCGGTGCTTTAACCGAAATATCATCTTACTGATAGTTTAGTTTTCAGCCGAGAGGTCAATGGCAACCCGGCTAAAGGGTGATCGCTTGTAGGTATCACGCGGGTTCGAATTCCGTCAAAATCTTTTAGTAAGATTTTTATGGCGGCCTAAAAACTCCGTCACCAGAGTTGGCCACTTGATCATACGAACTTACTTACTTACTAGTAAGATTTTTAATTTATAGGGTTTTAAGTAAGCATAATCGCTTACAAATAGGATTCAGCTTCTGGTTTCAGTACTTAAGCAATAAATCTGTGAAGTTTCAAGTATCAGAGGAAGAATAAATCAAGTCTTTTATTCAAAACGATTTTAAATTCTTATCTCACCTTTCAAAGCGGTTTACTACAAAACTTCGTGATGATATTCAAAATTTTGTCAATAAATCTGGACGCGAATTCATGAACTGAAATCGGAAGATAGTAGAAAATGTGTTTTACAATGACTGATTCATAATACTTTGGACATAAATAAATCTCATATTTCTTTATTATAGGTATAATCATTAATAATCAATTCGGGTGGCCTTTAAGTTATCACAGAGTTGGCCATTCGTTTACTTAGTTCAAATGAAAACTTTAAGAATACCTAATATACCTATAAAAGAATACATAAGGGCTTCATTATATTCTTGTATTCTTATAAGACATTTTTACAGGATTTGCAAGAATATTGTAAAAATACCTACATTTCTGCACAAAAAATCCCCTTATCCATTTATTTATTTGGATACTGGATACCAAAAAACCGCATTATAAACCGCAATAATGATGTTGGATGGCAACAGATATTAGTGCCATCTCTAGTCTAGTTTTATGTGATGAATTTAAAACCGACTGTAGAAGCTACATCCCGAGAGCTTAAATAGCATAAGAAGGCCACTCAAAGCGTGTTTATTTATCATCTAATTAAAACATGGTAAATATTGTTCGCGCGTCCTTTGCATTTGCTCATTGGAAACTGCAAAGAGCATACTTACTAGGAAACTGAATCGAAGCTTATTGACTATAATAGGTACTTACATGCCTGGCCAATCAGAGGCATACATATAATCAAAGAAACCTTTTTCATTTCATTAAAAGATCTATTGCAAAGAAAAAAAAGGTTCAAAATAAAGTGTTTCAAGTTGCTTTTGACTCTGTACAAATGTTTTGCAAGACACACACACACTGTTTTTTACGAGGCAATTAATGGCATAACAAACTCGCTGTTTTTTGTAAGTACATAATAACAACGTTCATCAATTCAAATAACATGCTGCAATATTATTATATAATAACATTATTTATTATGCCATTAATTGCCTCTAGGTCTAGGTAGGTATTTTAGATAGTAAAATTAACATTGTATTAATTATCATAACTATTTTATTTTGCCACGCTACCAAAGGGTTTGCCTTTGAAAACAGATGTTTTAGATTCTCTAAGCGCATTCACACTCTCAGAGATTTAATAAATTATTTTCAAAATTTAATATTACCTATTAGTTAAATTGTGATGTACTGAATAAATGATTGGTGACATGTCTATCTTTTTGCGGCAGATATAATCTGTTTTAAAATTGTGTATTAAAAAAAGGTACTCGTAGGAATCATTTTGACAGATAATTATGGTCATAGCGGTCTACGAAAGTAGTGTTTTTATTATCTTTGGGTCTACGATCATTCTTAAATCAGTTATTGAAACCGGACATAAGACTGCAACCCAATTGCCAATTCGTTACGGATAGACCTGTCAAATGATTCTACTCGTAGGTACCGCATTTTCAGATGTTCTTTGGAACCTACCGGACGGTCGTAGATCCAACATTCATTTCGTCCAATCAGTATGGAGATTCTCTCAAACAGACTCCGCCTGAAAAAGTAATGCTGTTTCGCCGACGGCAAAGGACTCCGTCAATTGTGAATTTCCCGGAACTCCTATAATAATTTTATCTGAAATCTCGTTATAGAGATCCAATACACTATTTTGTGAACTGTTTTAACATCGGCGTCATACTCTTGTTCTGTTATTAATTGATTTGTCTATTTCCACATTATGATTTGGATGGTACACAATGGGAATTTAAGGTTGAAGGTAATTAGGATGGTAAAAGCTAATTAGTAGGTATTTAGTATGAATGGAAAACCTAAAAATGCTGACAAAGGTAGGTCATCTTTCATTAATTTTTGTAAACGAAAACATTGATGGTCGGGTGAAAATTAAACTCATCAACTACGAATGAAGTCGGTATATTTCGGTAAGGTTAAAATATTGACATTACTGTAATCTAATATAAAATGAGATACAACCCAACGAAACTCAATAATCGTCGTTCCTCATTTCATTATAGATAGAGAAAACTACCTGCATCTTTCCTTTATTTTCCACCATCAATTTTCACTACGCTTCCATTGTTGCAAAATGCTTTTTAAAGCACTTCATCCTAGGAGCTGAGGAATTGTTATGACGTTAATAAATAACAAGATAATTTAACTTCTTTCTAAGAATGCATTTGCAGCATCTTTCATTGTTGCGGACGGAAACTTCTGTGGTACTAAGATAGAGTTGTACAGATGTATTTTTAGGTGTGCACTGGGTATTATTCTGTAATTAATTCAATACGGTCGAACCTTAGATAGCAAATTTTAATCTCTTCTTCTTACATAGGTAAAGATTATCCCCATTATTTTCTATTACAAGTATTTTTACTAGCATTAACCGCTGAGCGCTTCCGTGCTTTGGAGGGCATAAAACGTATGACATGAGCCATGACGTAGGCCTTAAGGCGGCCTAAAAACTCCGTCTCTAGAATCAGCCACTAGCTAATCCTTACTTACTTTTTTTACTTTTGGTGAGTAATTTCAGTGTGTTTTTATTATAATGCTTTGTATAACATCTCCGTGATTATTAATGAGTACTCTAAATTCATGGTGTGCAAAGGTCATAAAAAAATGACAAATGAGAATTCAGCATGAAACGGGGTATAAAATAAATTTGCTATTTTTAAGTTGTCTCTATGATGACGTAAAACGTCTATTCTCTGTTAATTTCCTTCTTTTGTGGTAATGACTTTGATAAACTTAGTCGTGTGTTTATGTGTAAAGTTACTTTGAAGGAGATCTTTTAGTTTTGTAGGATTATTTTACAAAATATAAACAGCTTTCTATGGTTCTTGTTTTACAAAACTTTCCAAGTCATGTTCTTGTAGTCCTAGAAAAATGTGACGATCATTATTTTTGTAAAAATGTTAGAAGTTAAGGTTGTGAATATTTATTTTACACATGGTAGGTACCATTACAGCATTTTCATCATGAAGTATGAAGGTACTGTTCTACTACACTGTTCTACATGTTCTATATAATGAGAGTAACTTCGAGTAGGATAAGGCTTGATTTACCATCTCATACCTCATGTCATTATTATGAAAACATCGCGTAGAATCGGCTAATGGCGCCATCTACTAGTATAGTCCGATCATTATAGTAATTGCAAACTACAATGTCATCCGAAACATTGAGTTGAAATAAAAGTTTATAGTTTGTAATAAATAAACACTATTTACCTACTAGAGACGCGGTGACGGCATGCCCAGGGGGAAATTAACAATGTCATCTCATCTAGCAGGTGGTCTGCTAGCGCTGCGTTCCCCCTGGGATTTCATACAGCCTTGCTCCGCCTGCCGTCACCGCGTAGTATCCAGGTCGCCAACAGGACCAGGATACTAACGGCCCAACACGGGAAGGTGTGGAAAAGAATGGAGGCTTACACCCAGCTGTGGGCTGACGCAGGCTGAAAATGATTTATTTATTTTTTATTTCAATCCATATGATAATTTACTAGAGAGAACATTCAACTTACAATAGGAGACTATGAACAAATATGAACGGTTAAAAATGAGGCTTCTCCGCCTAGTTAATGCGTCTAACAGGCCGTCTTAATCCGCGCCTCGTGGGTCTTAGCAAACACTAATCTTCACCGCTCTAACGACACAGAGTAGGTATGCTAATTTCAGAACCTCCATTAATTTTACCATTTTACCTACATGTATTAGCATACTTTTATCTGGGGACCTTTCATCTGTTTGCATAATAAAGAACAAGAATGTAATATATTAGTTTTCTTGCGTTAATTATTCCATTACTGATGAGTGACAAAGAACGATATTTCGTATACCTATATGAAAACCTTAGTCCATTTTGGAGTAAGATTTTCAAATAGGTTTATTGGTTATAACGAGTAATAAAATAAAAATTAATTCGCGAAAGTTGTAAGATCGAATTTTGGATCATACACGATTAAATCTTTCACTTATTTATATGTATTTTACTTCTCACCGATTTAATTGCGTTGCAACAATCTACTTAGTGATTTTGTTGTGAGCGGACTGTCTGTTGTCGAGCCTCACCATGCCTCATCTGTAGCATCATCTCTGCCGAAAGCAAAGGCGACTTCATCCAGACTTATTTCCGGGAGCATTCGCTCGGAATAAATAAACAAGTATACTTCCAATATAGACGGACCTTGATTTTCCTTATTGCCCTGCCACTACTAATCGATAGGTCTTGATTAAATTCTGTGACCAAATCTAGCGGACTGTTTGTATTTGCCTACTGGCCATGAAGAATGTATTTCTTTCGGAGAAATATATTTTTATCATTTACGATAGAGTATAAACTCAGCAAAACTTTGATAATGTAACTTTTTTTAATACCGTAGGACCCGTAGGTATATTTATTTAAGTACTACCTACGACATATTTATAAACTTACTTTGTACTTTTTAACAAAATACAATAAACCAGTTGAGGTAGCTCAACTGATCTAAGATACCAGACGAAAGTGTGTACCTACTGGCAGCATTGTCACGCTGAATGGCAAGTAGTGACAGTATTGTTTTAATCTAGTTTATTGCATGAAGAAAAAGAGTAATAATCGACTTTAAAAAGTTTTTTTTTTTATACCTACGACTTCTCCGTTAATGGTCTACCGATTTAAATAATTCTTTATTCGTTTAGGTACATAAAATAAGCGTATTTGAAAGCGCAAATAATAGTAAGCCTAAGCTGTCTGGATATATCCCTCAGGATCGAAATAGGTACTCTGCCCTGTCAATCGTAATTGAAAAGGCAGACCCAAAAAAATAATTCTGATCGACACGTGAGTGTAATGTACTACGCTTTCGTTTTCGAGCCTGGGCACACTATGTTTTTCAAACACGCCGACACTGCGCATTTATATCAATACAAACGCAAGGCGAACAAAATGTAGGCAGCAAGCTGTGACCGTGCACACTATCCTTGCGTTTGTGAAACGCGCTGCGAACTAGAAGGTGACGTGCTACTCAAATACGTACAAAACGATATTGTGCCATAAATAATTAAACCCTCCGTCGACCTAGACTAGACACATTTTCGGTTTTCCTGAAAACGCTCCGCCGCTAACGCAGCCATGATGCACTATATTCTACTTCGATACCGACCCCGCCGGCAGGGTAATTGCGAATTCGTTAAAAAACACTTTTTGTCCCTTCGGGCCGGCCCTCCTCAAATCGGCCTCCCATCGCAACAGTCCAAGCCGAGGTCCATGTGGTGCCCTTGCGCATGTTTGCCAAAATTTATTTTCTTCCGGCGTAGAGCCTTCTGCACTCGTCAAAGCCCGGAGAAGTTATTAAGGATCCCAACGACCACTTATCATAAAAGTCAATCCGAAAAAAAGGCCAATATAATATTTATACGCAATGAGCTTGATTGTTATAGCATTGCTTGTGAAACTTAATTATCGTTTGAAACCTCGAATAAAATATTCTTGGATAAAAGCGATGGAAAAAGTGTATATTTTAAAGATAAAGTTTCCGAGAACTGAAGTTGTAGTTAGCACGAGCGTTCGCAAGTTCCCACACAATGGGGTTATGAGTTCGGTAGAACACATTATCACCTAGTTTTTAACTAGGTTGACCTTTCTCGTCTAGTTTAGAAGGTTGTGGCTTGTGGCGTAGCTGAGTCACGCCGGCCAGATTCGTAGCACTTACGTAGAAGTGCTACGAGCCTTTACTTGGTATTTCTATTAATTTTTCTACCTAAGTAGCTGGCGGCTTTGCTCGCGTGGTACCTATCGGGATAATAATTGTGGTATAGTACTATAATATAAGTATTCGCTATAACTGTCATAGTTTGACAAAGTTGTGAAATTTCAAGTTAATCACTTAATAATTATGAATATACGAAAGAATGAAAGAAAAATCGTTTATTTTGGTAGGACCTCAAGGATCACTTCAACTTCGTCTTAAATGCTAGGTGATTCTAATACCTGTTCCAACGCGACTATCTACACCAGGGAAAGAGTCAGACAAGAACCTGGTGGTGTGGCCCTACCTTTTTTTTAAAAGCGATCCCTTATCAATCTAACTAAATAGTCAAGCTTCAGTGGGAAGCCAGTCAAACAAAGTAGGCATGTCAAAGCAATGCTGATGGGTTTACGCTATGATTAAATCAGAGAAAAAGTAAAAAAAAACTGAAACACTACTAAAGGAAGTGAAATTTATCTGTAACATTAATTGACGTTTGTGCATTCAAATCTGTAAGAACAAGTAAGAACGTCTCAAATAGTTAATACGCTCTCAAATATTTACTTAACGTTTCGGTATTCGGGCGTACGAGTAATAAATTTACGTTGACCCTATTTAAAATCCAATTCAGTTTAAATAAAAATTATAGTGATTTCCGTAAGAGTTATATTTCTCTCTCAAATATTAATCTGAGATTCACCAAAGAGGCCGCCAAACCACAAAGCAAGGCGTAAATAACATAATTGTGTTTATAAACAGGGAATATTTTATGAACTCCTATCTTGTTAACTTGGGGTGCCTAATGAGAATTTTAATATTTCAGTGGTTTTGGCAGAAGCGTAAAAATTCATTATCCACTAATCTAGTGGGCAAAACAGGGTAACATTTATTTTCGGGTTCTTAAGACGCGTTTACACAAGATTTTGAGTACGAGTACAGTCGGGAAAAAATGTGGTCTACCACACTAGGGTTGAGGAGGTTCATTTGAACGTCATGAAACAACAAGGTCGATTTTCACTTACATTATGAAGTGACAATTGCTCTCTTTACTATATTTACGTCTTGCCATATGCCACTCACTATATTTAAGTTTTTTGATTTCTTGCAAGAAAACCTTATCTAGCTGCGCCCCGTGGTGTTACCTGCGGTGAATACTTCCTGTTCCCATGGGCATATCGGGATCAAAAGTTGCCTATGTGTTAATCCAGGATTTAAGCTGTTATCCTGGTACCAAATTTTATTCAAATCCGTCCAGCCGTTTGAGTGGGAAGGAGTAACAAACATTCACACACACAAACTTACACCTTCAACGATCTATCAAGAGTCTCAGCAAGCTTCGCCACTATTTAATCGGAGTAGGCAATCGATGGGAGATGAATCAAGGCGACTATTGATAAAGAGATGCTTTTTTTTGTTTTGAGGTTTGAGAGCTTTTTGTAAACTTAAAATAAATAAATGAAATAAATATCTTTGGACATTTCACACAGACATTTCAATTATTTGGCTTAAAAAAATAAAAAAAACTTAAGAATACTCAAATTGTTTATTTTAATAGAGAACTGTAAATGCGACCGTAAGTATTATTGTTGTAATGTAGAGTTACACAGGCTGAGCGTGAAACCATGTTAGACAAATGAAGATGTATCTCTGTAGACTCCTGTATTTACTCTACAAGGTGAGTGTTTCGAATGTATTTATGTAGGTATATATAATAAATTGTTAGCAAATGAACAAATTGCTACATATATAGCAACTTTAGCTATTTGTTGCAGAAGCTATATTTAGTAAAACATATTTGGAGCGTGGGCTGAGGCTATTGCCTAAATATTGAACGTAAAAATTCAAATAAATTCCGTAACTTTTTGGAGCGGGTATTATATGAAATTCCAAGTGGTCGTAGGCGTTCTCTTGACCCTCTTGAAATCGAGTAAATCGACGACACTGCGACCTGTCTAATGGCATGTCAGAATAACAAAAGCGCAAACACCTATAACAGTAATGGCTCTTAAAAGAGTGCCATTCTTGAGGATTAAGCCAGCATTCCGCGGTTCCGAAGTCACAAGGGAAAATGATAGCTATTTAAAGTCGCTCAGAAAATTCGCATAGAAGATAAGCTCGTAATTGCGAGCGATCTTCGGGGAATGTCGGTGAAATTTCTGAGAGCCAGAATTTTTATCGTTTCCTTTGGTGAAATAGTGCTATTTGAATTTCTCGGCCTGTCAATTGGTGGCTGAGTAACGAGCGCAAGCTCAAGAACACTAAGTTTTAATACATGTGTGAATATGGGAATTGTAAAGTCATGTAAAGTCACGAATAAAATGTTAGAATGAATGAATTAATACTAATGTAAATAAAATACAGCTAGTGATAAAACTAAATTACTACAATTAAATTTTGTTTCTGACTTTTTTTAGACTTATTGTAAGTATAAAAAAAGGTGATGACAGGTGTGTATTTTGAGGCAGCTAATAAGCAAAAGTCTAATACCTTATATATGATTTATCATTACTACTTTCAACCTACGAAACGATTAAGAGTGATAGATTTGATATCTTCGCGACGACAAGACCTTATCCAAGATTTGTCAGGTTTTGACAAGCAATTAGGCGAGTGTCAGGGACACATGGACTAATTACCGTGAATTAATTGTTGAGACCGCAGTAGGCTAAGGCAGTAGTTGGCCTGTGTCACTTCAATACACTTTTGTTGTAAAAATAGCATAAAAAGTAGAATTTTACTTAGTTTGAGTCAAGCTTAAAGTATTTCGAATTTGCTGAAAAATATTCAGCCTATCTTGGTAATGATGCAGTAAAATATCCTATTAAGTATAAGGTCAAGAAGAAATTTAATAAAATTAATCATAGATCGTCGACATATAATCTACTTATCAATCAATTTGTGGAGTAAGATCATAAAATGTATATTTCAAAATCTTTCATGTGGAGTGGAAATTTCGCAGGTTAAATTAATTCGCCTGCCTGTAGGCCAAGCCGAGTGATTTGTCTCTCGGAGGGCTTAATAAGGCTCGGGTGATTCGCACGAAATTCTTTGTCTTCTTCCTTAGGACAGATATGTGGGACTTCCATATCTTTTATCTGGTCAAGTAGTCAGTGAGGAAAATAAAAAATGTGACTAGGCTCACGTCATCGTCCTTGGCGATTCAGTACAGCCCCTCATAGTATAAACTAAGGTTTTGAATCTGAGTATTAGATCTACTAGTAGTCTATCAAGAGATATAGTTATATTTTCTCAGTTCCCCAGATATTTTAGGAAAATATCTTAGGCAGAGCAAAACTAAACGCAATAATTGGCACTTGCCATTTGCGTAAATGTGGCACATTCTTGTCCAAAGGAGCCTAGGCACACTATGTTTTTCGAACGCGGCGTCACTGCGCGTAGGTATCAATACAAACGCAAATGAAACGCGCAGTAACTGTGCGATCAGATAGATACAAACGCGTTACAAACGCAAGGTCAACAGAATGCAGTGACCGTGCACACTACTCTCGCGCTTGTGAAACGCACTGCGAATAAGCAGGTGACTCGCTTCACAAAATAGTACCTACAGTGACTACTCGTTGTTGTCACCTATATATTTTTTTGCGTCATGGATCGTCGAATCGCTTTTCTATGAGATTATAACATTTAAATTATTTAGTACTTGGATATTGTTATAATACGGGGGTGAGAGTTGACCTTTCTGCTGGTATGACCTTTCAATGTGCGTGTTTAATTGAGTGGCTTCCAGACATTTCCACAAGCAAATAATTCTACGAACCTATTATAATTTCTGCCTATTCATTGAATTCTATGTTATTAATATTATTTAGCTACCACACCATCGCGTTGTTGCCTGATTCTTTGGGTGGTGTGTTGCGTTTGGAACAGGCAGTAGAAGAAAATACCAAATAAGTCTATATCCAAGTAAAAACTCGAATTTGACTAATTTTACTTTTTAAAAACAAATAGCTTACTCACCAACGGCTTCGCTCGCGTGTTACCTACTCGTACCTTGATCAAAAAACCTATGTGTGATTCCAGGTCATAAACTATGTATATTCCCTGTTTCAACCAAGTCTGGTCAATAGTTATAGCGTGAAAGAACAACATACATCAATTTATACATCCACACAAACATTCGCGTGTATAACATAAGTAGGATAAAAAGATGTTAACTCACCGCCTTAACTATCTTATCATCTAATGGGATTATAAGAGGATAGTTACTCTAAAATGCAAGATTTTCAAAATACATGCTCCACCTACGTTCAAAAAGACAACTTTAATATTTTATTATGAGGCGGCGCTCTGAACGTCAAACTAGCCGTAAATTTTGTGCTACATATGAAAGCTCGTAGAGAATATAACAACAGGACGCAGTATGAGGTCTCCACATTCTCTTCATCATTAAGTATTACTATTAAGTATTACTTATCTAAGTGTGGTTTAATAACACTATAAAAATATAAAACATTGTCTTTTCTGTTGATATGAGCTGAGAGTGTGGTTTAGGTACTGGACAAGCCTATTCCATCCCAATCATGTCCCAGGCACAGTATACGGTTAATTGTAGGGGTCCTGACATTGTTTTAATCACCTAGTAAAGATTATCATATTTTTTTCTGAGGATTAGTGAAAATACTAAAACCACTTGAAACTATGCTTTTGCGACTGAAATTTGTGAATATTATCGCATCCAATAACTCAATTGTCCCAGAATCTCCCGTTTTACTGCAACCGTTTCCCACTTAATACGAGCAGACTTTGTCAGTGTAAAACACTCGCTGAGTTTCATGAGGTACCTGAATATCCAATCACTTAGTTCTTATCTATGCTTTGAATATTTAGATTCTTATTTCGTTACTTAGAAAACATAATACAATAAGATATAAGATTGTTTTTTTAATATACCTCGTAAATTATGTAACACTTATACTATACGTACCTACCTATAATACAATTTGTAAAAAGCCTATTCCATCTCAACAATGTCCCAGGCACTACGTGAAGGCAAAGCTTGTCTCCTGACTCTGTATAAATCATCTAGTAAAGACGTAAAGGCCTTAGTTTATTTTTATTACAATTTGTGTAAAGCCTTGTTCATTAGTACTTCGACTTTTTATTTGAAGGTTGTGCGTGGGTTCGAATCCGGCCGTGCATCAATGGATTTTGATGAATAACCTGTGATAAATGAAAATTTGACGTTGAAATTTGACCACTGATTAGGTAATTTTAGAGATGATCTGCGTTCGAGAAACTGGCTGTTAAATTTTCATATACCTAACAAAATATTTATTCTCTTAAATACATTATTATAACCATTAAACCGTTGATAACATCAAGTTATAGCTAGTAAACTAATAAATAAATGCTCTTGTTGTTTAACAATTCGTATTTGGCTCTTTTGTTGATTCTCGAGCCGATTGTGATCCTTAAATACCTTTTACAAACATATTTTCTATTCCCCCACAAAGTCCTTACGCTTATGATAAGGAGGCTTTTGACTATTTGGGTATAAAGGGTCCTAACCACAGGAACGAGAGTATAACAAAGATAAGAGTGGCTAAAATTACCGTTAGAACATTCCTTTCATGAATGCGATATGACATGATAGTTTTTTAAGTGAAATAGAGCTGCTCTCATGGTTGAAGTATTGAAGATTGATCCAATTAAGTATCATTTTAATATTTTTTTAAAAATGATACTCAATTAAAAGTATGAAATAATAAATAACTTTTTTTTAATTTGAATGTGAATTTATAGATAAACTAATGCAATTAGGACTAATTTAGCCTCACAGCTAGTTCGGAGACTTTAATCAACCAAAGTGCTGATTTTACTGTATAAAAATAAATTGATTTCCAAGCAGAACTCCTGTCCTCGTAACTTTTATTGTCATTTTCGACATTTGTCTGACCGATTTACCCAAATCACATACGGTAGCTGTAGTACAGTAGGTATGTTACAAAAATCCTGTCTGATCAGGGAAGATGTTTTTCGGAATTGAGATTCGGTTCTATTGCTATTACAAAAAATTGGATCACAATACTGCAAATAAAGTTCACGCACTCAAAACTTAAAAAAAAATTTAATACACCCTTGTTATTGCCCAGACCATGTGAGCATGGCTGAAATACCTAATGGAGAGCCATTAATAAAAAAATCACAATTAACATTTTTTTCTCTTATTTTATTTTAGAGGACAAAATTATAATCACTACTTTATCCCCATTTAAGGTCATTTAAAGATGTCTAAGGAAGAATACGAGGTATGTCCAAATATATAGAATATAGAGGTGCTTGGTATATGCCCACATTTTGCTGAATTATGTGATAAGTCTGAATTATGTGATAAGTTGCAAGCCCACTGATTTCCTCACGAACGATGTTTTCCTTTAACGTTAGCGTCCACAGTCAACACCGGACTGTATAGCTAGTAAGCCTTTACTCTCACGAACATCTACATCTGTATACCTAGTATATCGTATAGCTATAGTAAGCCCTTTCGTCGGGCCATCAGTTGAAGTGTGTTCGAGGGTGTTCTATTTGTTTGGACGTATGTGAGAGCTTGACTGACGTCAACACCGTTTACTCGATCCCTCTGTTATGTAAAACCAGAGAATAGTATTTAACGTTTGAAATTTTGTATTACAATCACGTCTTAACCGATGGTTTGATTATGAAATAGTAACTTTATTGAAGACACAATTTGCATAAATCTGAAGAGGCTAATTTCGGAATTACGATGTCGTACAAATCGGCGTTCTTGGCACGGCGATTTTTTTCAGACAACCGTGAAACTATACTAGTTACTAGTTACTATACTAGTTACTAATACCCTTTTGTAAGAACAGTACAACAGGTCTTCTTCTATTAAGAGGTTAATGTTAAGAAATATAATTTTCTCATCATACTTGTTGCTTTCTTCCACGTAACATACGTTAACATATCTTTAGCTACCTACTATCAACTTGACCTATAAGATGGGTCTTCAATCATAGAGGGTCTTAAGTATTCTTATCCCTGATTCTAATCTCCATCTCATTGTTGGAGCACGCCTAAACCCTTCCAAGTGTAATGAATAATGTACAGACGATGATAAAAGTGCTTTTAAGGTTGTAAATTTTACAATACTGAAATATGAAGTACCTAACAAAATTGCAAGCTAACTACAAAATAAAATTGAACTCATCTTAGTTCTATTTAAATCTTGTTCTGCTTATCTTAGATGCATGCAAATGGAATAGTTTTTACAAGTTATTATTAAAGTTCTACTATTAATAACAACAACCTATTAATAGTAGAAATTTAAGGTTTTAATGTTACGGAAAATAATATTGAATGCTGGAAAGAATAACCATGTTTGACGTGTTTGGAATGTAATACTATGGTGACAGCGAAATGAGCTGATTAAATAGGGACATGGACCTAGGATACCATGCTTTTTCAGTTGATAGGGAGCTTTTCAACTTTTTCTCTACTGAAAAGCAATTCAATGCACGTTTTTGGTATTATCAGTTAGCAAACAACAATTTTATCGTGACTACAAACGTGTTCACAAACACTGAATAAATGAATTATGAATGAATTACTACTATACAATAGTATAAAACTATATTTTGGATAAAAGCTTTTAATAAAACAAAATTAAAGCTCAGATTATGTATGTCGAACGATATTGGCCGTCGATTTGAAATTAATTATTATTAATAACTTGGCATTTTGACTGTACTGGCATTTATACATCGATGTTGCCCTATTTAAGTGGAAATGTTTGGAAGTAAAACAAGCTAATACTCCCAATAATTATGCAGTATAAACGGGTGTTATGAAGGTTCTATAGCCTATTATCCATTTAAGCTGAATAGAGAGAGTACAAATATAACTACATATCAGTACACATTGTTTTATTGGTTCCGTCTTCGATCAACAAGGGTTCCGTAATATCTTTACTCAGTCTACTAGTTCGATATACTTAGGGCTTTTGTGCACAACACGGAATTTTACTGTTCTCCGATCCGGAATGTCAGTTTCAAATCAAAGGAGACAAAGTCATTCTCTAGACCGAAAAGACGTTCCGAGTAGTGCACAAGAGACAGTAGTGTCATCCGCAACGTCGCGGTAAATAAAATGATTTCATAATGATTTGGGGCGGCTTGCATAACGATTGCTAATTTGTAATCAAGCTTTTCTAAACGCATTTAAAATGATCTATCGCGACCAGTCTATCAAACTGTCAAACCTTGAAACTATCAGCAAATAGCAAATACCATTTAGCAAATAGTTAAATCCGATATTATATTTTATGTGTCAAATAACTAAAGTTTAAAATATGTTGTTACTTATTTATGTTGAAGGTCTAATTTAAGTTAAAATTGTATTAATCGTAACGTTAAATTATCGGAAACCACAATTTTCGCTATTATATTACTTTGCCTATCGACTGAAATTCCAGAGGATAAGTGCCTACCTATTTACGTACATTATTTGGTTATAATGAAATCGGTATTAAATTTGTTTGTAGATTATGTACTTGAGGTACTGAGGTACAAAATAACTTTGGTGAATAAGCGTGTTCATAGAGTGTAAAAGCACCAAATGGTAAAGGGTTTCGTTCTCGGTTTGATTTTGATGGTTTATTCATAGATAGGACAGATGTTTTCTGTTTATTACGATAATCATGTGTGGAGGTTATAACTAGAGTATTTGTAGCAGCAATGATAAAATAATTAATTGTAGTAAAGTATTTATTAAACGCTTTAGACGGTCTTGGGTTTACCTATCATCAGTTTTGTTTTGAATATCAGGGTTGATAACAGTTAATTTACTTACGGCCAGTTCTAATACTATTATGTGGGTTCTCTTACAAAACGCAAAGCAAAACCACGTAATAGATAAAATATAAAAACTAACAGTAAGACAACTGCTTTACATTTCTGTAACTCATTGTGACTTTTACAAATTTTGTTCCACTGTAACTGGTTGAGAATTACAAATAACCGATGGAAAAACCTAACAAGATACTCACAGAAATGTTTGGGGACCTATCAAGTTCAGAGCATTGATCTCTCCTTCCAAACTACATTATGTACACGTGCCTCAAAAAAGCGCAAATAGGGTTCGTCCCAACAAGATGTCATAGATGTGATAGTAATAAAATAAGGTCGACACGTTTTGACCTGTCCTCGTCAGTAAACTTTCTGTTGGTTTAGGATCTTATTACAACCCACGACACTATCGTGTGCAGAACAAACATTTGTGCGAAACAGGAAACACTGTAATATTGGAACATCATTACGTTTATACATCTCATCTTTATACATCATTACGTTTATCGTCATGTTTAGAGCTTGATGAATCTGCATTTTCTTGGCTTATAACTTTTTATTACTGCTGTTTCTATTTGATGATTGTAGTGACTTGTAATTGAGAAAAGCAATTTTGAAAGATCTTGAAAGGTTTGAAAGATCTAGGCGAACGTCCTTAGGCTAACTAAATTAACCTTGGTCAGAGGACGTTTGCCTAGATAGCCACACTCTATTGGAGAAGGGTCAGGTCAAAAAAAGATACTTCAAGCAAGCTAGCATGTATGAATAATGTGATGATAGTGTACTTTACCTACGCCTGTAGCCATATTTCAATCTTTTCGTATTCATCGCTAACCCTTTGTTCTGATACTTCAGACCACGAAACTTGTCTTCATTGAACTTCAATTCCTATCTATTTTCTCTGTTTCCACTAGAAATTTTAGGTGAATTAATGACATGGATAGAGGCTGATTTTTTTTTTTAATAAATTAAATCATTAATTTTATAAATAATGAGATATTCATATTTCGCTAACATCTCCCATAGAATCAAAACAATATTAATTGCGATGCCTCAAGATACCTTCAGAAGATAATTTAATGTAAGTAGATTTTCATTTAGCCACCCACATATTCGCATATTACGGCTCGTCACATGACGGCAGGAAATTAATTCTAGACGTGAACCGGCGTCTGAAACGTCTGCTCGAATTTTTGAGGCTGATTTCATGGAATAAGTGCACAGAACAGCTGGTTCACTTTTACTATTGTGTAGCTAGTATTATTTTATCCGTGGTGTAGCACAAGTTGTGCTACACCACCTATGCTTATGATAGTTGTGCTGCACAACTATCATAAGCAATAGCAAGACAAATGCTAAGCTTTTCTGAGATGATGCGAAGCTGTCTAGGGGGACTAGCATACCCAATGTTACAAACCTTCGAGAGTTGACAAGATTTTTTAATCTACTTGAACATTGCATGTTATTTCGGTTTTACATTATCGAGATATCTCGTTTCTCGACTCGACACACGTGTGCGCATGATACCTACAATAATAATAATAATAATTATAATAATTTATTAAAAACATTGTAAGTACACACAAATACAAAGAACAAGTAATTTAGTAAGTAGGGCAAATATTTCACAATTAACCCCGCACTAGGTCAAGCCTGTATCGCGGAAGTCAAAGTGAGATTTATAATATAACTAGATACTATGTATAATATAAATTTGGACTATTGCAGATATATATATCTTATTTATACAAGAAATATAATAAAAAAAAAAAACTTATTTCTAAGACGTCTTCAATGACGAAAACGGGGTGTCCCGTGTCAGTCTGCCGAAGAACTTCCTGAACACGACACCCTTCGGCCAAAAAGCACCTTCCATGTAAGTAGAGAGCCGATCAGTAGGTACTCTCACCATAAAATAATTGAAATTCACATTACGGCGAGATTCTAACTTTTCAACTCTCATGGAGTGAAAATCTCGTGAAAATGCAATCAAAAATTGCACCCGGGCGGAATTCTAACCCGCAATCTCCAGTAGTAACACATAACCATTTGTAAAATTTTCTTTGTTCTGTTTGGGCTGTAACCATGATAAAAAAAAATTGTATTGCGAAATCGTTCGTTCGTTCGTATGAGCAAGTGGCCACTCTGGTGACGGAATAAAACTGAACAGGTCGTTCTGTTTTCGCTGTACACTTAAGAACTAAGGTACCGTAAGTGTTTCTTGAAAATTAAATCAGATATTATTTACCCACGAGGGAAACTCATCTCCTAGGTTTACCTACCTATAGGTATATCCAAATAACTTAATTCCACCCACGACCTCGGCGAAATAGCCTTACGTTAATCTAAGTTAAGTAAACATGGGCTAGGTTTATACTTATTGTTAAGAGTTTTGTACAAAAAATAGTACTAGGACTAGGTAACTAGGAATCGACCGCATCTTTGCTCGCGTGGTGACTTTCCGCATCGAAAGAAGCTTATGTGTTATTCCAGGGTAAACTATGTTTCTTTCAAGTTTCAGGCGTTCAGTAGTCGTCAAGTCGTAAATTGCGACTCATTAAGCATGCGAGTGTGTAGTGTTGAGGTTTTTCTCTGTAAAATCCAGTAGAAATATAATTTATGAGTGTACCAATGAATTATATTATATTTATTATTTTACCTAAACAAAAAGATACCTAATATTACATTTACAAAAAAAGTTTTGTTTATTTTTGTACGTCTATCCGTACCCTCAGAAACTGTATTTATGTATTACTAGGGATCACCCTATAATATTTAATAATAATAAAACAGGAAAAAGGATGATAAACCAGCTGATGTACTCGATCGTTTTTCTAAATCGATTAAAGCAATTGAATTTATTTCTTGAGTACCCGATTAACGACTATAGCATGTCTACGGCTTGGTGTGTTCGAATAGTCCGAAACGAGACATGAATTCGAAAATCGAATGAAAAACGAGGCCGGCCTAAAAGCGACAAAAGTGTACAAACTGCAAAAACCTCACAAATGCTGATGTTAAAATTGCGCTCCACTAAATTGCCATTCACAATGTCGAAAAGTGACGTCAGGAAAAATTGGGATCTACAAAAGAATTTATAAAGCCATCGACGTTTTCAAACGCTTTCGCATGTGCACCAACGCTTTATCCACAACATACATAACAATGTTAGCTTTTGTATTTTAAGTTTTCAGTTATACAGACTAGTGCCGTGAGTGTAGATATAGCCTTTATCCATCTAGCTAGAATAATACCTTTCAATTGGTGAAATTATTGTTCAAATCGATGCAGCGGTTCCGGATCCCTTCACGTAAGCAAAAAGCCACGAAATTCCAACTTTTTCTAAATTTTTGGTATGAATATTAAAGATAGTATAGACTTCTGAAAAATATAAAAGAAAAACCCAAAATAATTATTCCACAACATTAAATTGGAGCCAAGTTTATTTAATCATCATAATTCAGTACTTTTTGCCGCAAAGATACCTAGTCCCATCGGCGTCTTCATAATTAATATCTAAAAGGGACTAATTATAAGGGGGACTTAGTGAATTCGCTAATCCAATGAGCTCAGGGCCAAGTCACTGGGTTAACGAGAGATATCGCGAACTTCAGAAGGCCACCCGTCTAAATTAATCAGGTGAATTAAGGCAATGCTCACGTCTTTACAATTTATTTTCAAAGTTTATGTTTGATGTTTTCTATGCTCAGTTTCTCTGTATTCTCAGTTTGAGGCAAAGTATACATCCTACTTAATCACACTAATATTATAAAGGTGAAAGTTTGTGTGTAAGTGTGAATGTTTGTTACTCCTTCACGTTCAAATGGCTGGACGGATTTGAATAAAATTTGGTACCAGGATAGATTATATCCTGGATTAACACATATGCTACTTTTGATCCCGGTATTCCCACGAGAACGGGAACTGTTCACCGCGCGTAACACCATTACGTTTTCTGAATAATGTTTTAAAAGTGGAGTGAATGAGATCGAACAAAAAGTTAAGCACTAAACCATCACAGGTTAGTGCTTAGGCATAGTTATTTTAGTTTTAAGAAATTAGTTAGTGAAATGTAAGTTTATCCAGGTTTAAACATGGTTTTTTGAACTAAGTAACTGGTTTAAAACTTGCTAAGAACCAAAATTATTCATTATATTTAAAACCACACAAATTTGCAGCCAGGAGAAAAGCTTATTTAATTGAAAACTCCTTGCTATTTCTAAATTAAGATAATCACTTCCAATTTGCTACAGTGGCTTCTTTTTAAAAAAATATCGAGGCTTTTAAACAGAAGACAAGAGAGATAAAAACTTTATAGAGGAAGAAGAAATTAGAGTAAATCCATTCTAAGAGAATAAAATCTCAATCGCATCTTACGGTTAATTTGATAGCCAACGATACAAATGAAATGAACGTCGTTTGCAAGTAAAATGTTCTTTTACAACTAAGTTCTGTCATAGAATATGAAAATGTTAACAGAAACACACCTTTTAACAAAATAATTCATTGAAAAAAAAAATACATAATCATGATCGAATGAAATTTTGCACACGTTTTTTTCGTGTAGGGATTTAAAACTGGATCGTGTCTATATTATACTTACCTACCTACCAAGAAAAAAAAAACTTTGCAACTTTGAAAGTAGTAGGAATTAGTACTATTGGTATTATTCGATTTTTAGACATTGAATTCATGATTTCTCGTCACAGTTTAAATTCTGAAAACAAGATTGTAGGTAGGTACTTCCGGATTGGTTGATATTGATATAACTTCCTATAATGATAGTTACATCTCAGGATTTAAAGCAGAGTTTCACTTCTTAGCTTACGCTGTGGTTGCCTTCCTAATTAAATTAGAAAACAATTGGAAGAATCCCGGAAATGTTTTCTCGCGATAATTTACGCAGAATTGAATATTTATCTCTCTTGTTGGAGTAATATTTGCATTTGAAAGTTTCAACACGCAAAACCACGTTCAAACCGACGCCGACGGGAATAAATACTCAACAATTCAATTTGTCATATTTTTACATTTTGTCGAAGTTATTTCGGTAAAGTAGCTTGTCTATTCAGAGGGCCTAGACAATGTAACAATCGATTAGCGAAAGCGATAGTAGAAAAGTCCAAATATGACATATGCCTACTATCACTTTCGCTAATCGATTGTTACATTGTCTAGGCCAGAGGGCCTAGCCAACCGGCATTCGCTATGAAGCAATTCGATTTCTATCATCGCTACACCTTTGATTTGACATTTCTGATCGCTCGAGTTTTCGTCATTGAATGTCAATTCCTATACATTTTTTTTAGTTTCTAATCGAAAGCGATTGTCGAAATGTAACATGGCTAGGGCCTCAGGCCCTCAGAAACTACTAATTAGTTTCCTTACGGTGTTTTCTTGAATCATTCACTCGTGTTGATGTTTATAGAAATTTGATACGAAAATACAATAAACTAGCGGCTACGCTCACGTATTTACCAACATAACTTTGACACTCAGGGATAATTTATCTTTCTAACCATTTAAGAGATTATCTTCTACATCCTACAAACTTTGCCTATTTAGTAGGTATTATCACCTACTTAGTATTGTTTTTAATGAGGAAACGTGCAACTCTCAATATATAATATAAACTTTTCTAACAAGAATGTGTCTTACTTATTTTCATGAGTAAAAAAGTTGTATGAATCAGAGTTTCACGAGAAAGACAAAGTTAACCCATAACCAGCAATGTCAATGAGTACCTACTACAAGGGCAAATTTCATTTCGCCCTTGACTGAGACATCGCTTGCGAAACAACAAAACAATTAGCATTCACGATCCATGTTTACCTTTGGAGCTAAGGGCGGAGTTCTGAAGTAGGTAAGTTACCCAAATGTAAACTCACTGCTTGGAGAGCAAAGTCACAGTACCTACAGTCAATAACAAAAGTAGAAGAGAGCCTCTTACAAATGCTTCGTATCGATTCTCTCTCTTTCATCGCTAATTCTTTGCATTGCCACACCACGTGACTTATGGGCAAATGACAAATCCTATACATTTTTTTTCAACTTTCATCTCATTAATTTTATTCACCTATCAATTTAGCGAGACTTCTTGTGTTTCTCATGTCAATTAAAAGCTTGTGCAGATGCTAATTGAAGTCTATGTAAGAATATGTTTATCAATTTATGTTGGTCATTGTACACACATTGCAGAAAGAGTCACAGTACCTACAAATGAATGTACCTTTGAAGATTCTTATGGCTTTCCCTTTTTGTGAACAATTTGTATTTGAGTGTGTTGCCGTTACGTAACAAGTTGAAATTCTAATGTCGCAAATTATATTGTTAGTTTTTTCACACATATTTATTCAAACTGAATTTAAAACTCAGGCCTTTACATCTTTACTAGATGATTAATACAGCATCAGAAGGCAATTTTGCCTACACTGTTGAGATGAAATAGTCGGTAATCGGTTCAACTTTTCAGGAGCTACGTTGCCTCAGACAGACACATAAACACACTACAAACATATAACACCTACCCCTCTTTTTTGTCGCTTAAATTAATTCACTGCATTTTAACCCTACAAGGAAAAGTGGGTTTCTAATGGGCAAACAGAACTCTAACCTTTAACTTCAGCTCACACTGAAAGGGTAATTTCGCATTGAAACTTGACAAAGTGACATAATGCCGGGAACCGCAAGTGTACACAAACTTGGGACAGCGGTGACTCGGTCAGGTGAAGTTGCTTATCTTAACTGACACACGTGAACCCATTGAGCATACAGCTTTATATACAACTATCTGCTGCCAGCGGCTTCACTCCCGTTCCCCCGTAAAAAGTACTTCTTTATTAGTGCGCTTCCGTGCTTCGGAGAGCTCTTAAAATAGTCAGTCCGGACTTTAAGTCGTTAAGTTATGATGGTTGTTAGATATTCTGTGATGAATTTCCAAAAACGAAAAATTTATTGGTGCTTGGGCGGGAGTCAAAACCATGACCGAATCGAAAGTGGAGGAGGTATCCCACTTGGCCAACTTGGCTCTCTCAACTGTAACTATTTAGCCAAAGTATAAGAAGTAGTGCAAGCTAGGAATGTTTAATCTGTTTCTGTAGAAGACATTGCTTACAGCTCGGCACTTCTCGCAATGCAATAAGTTGTTTAAATTGCATTTAGTCATGTGACCGCTTGCAATTTGCTGTTTTATATTTCTTACACTGTAAAGCCACCCTCAACATTTAATACCATTTGTTGGTTGTGTACCTAAAGGCTGAATATATGACTAATATTATAGTTAGAGATATTTTACAGTGATAATAATAAAAAGTAGCCTATAACCACGCATCCACTGGCTGGAAATCGAAGCGTACGGATACAGGCAGATAACAGGCTCACGACTGTTCTCCATATTTCACATACCTATTATTATGTACTTCAAACTCGCGTTTTTTAAATTATATCGGGGCGACTGGTCGAAGCGACGCGTGATCCGAGGGCTGGCACTTATTTGGCTCAAAAGATCAGCGCGGCAATACTGCCAGTGTCTTGGGCACGCTTCCGTCTGGCAGTGGTTTGGATCAGTTGAGCTACCTATAGATCGTTTGTAACGATCCTTAGGTGGCTCAACTGGTTCTAATTGTATTTTGTACAGTTATGTAAATATGTAGGAGTTTAGTTTCTGTAAATAAATATATTTAGACTTCAAACATATAATTCAATACACATGTTTGACAAGACTATGCAAACTTAGCCCTATGAGCCCTCCAGCTTACAGTCCTGAAGGTAATAAAACTGTTTACCTACTTTTTACAGACAGGTAATCCCGACCGTAAATATTTAGGGGCATGATTTAAACCGTAAAGATTATAAATCTACCTTTATGGGCCCAATCATATGTTATAGGGCTGTCTGATATTTACTCTTGTATGACAAAGTGTTGTTAGATATAAAATTTACATTGCACTATGTAAAGTCAGTAACAGAAGTTTATGAATATTTTAGATTGAAGATTTAGCTGTTAGACGTTATCTTAGTAGTATAATGGGCTTGCAACCTGTCACGTATGGAAAGTTAACTTCTGCAAAAAGTCATGTACCAAATATGTATGTATTTTTTAACTCTGACTACCCCCTTAGACATCTTCAAAAAGATCTAAAAATTGCCTAATGATCTGATAGAAATGTCTACCGCTCCCGGGATACAGTCGTGATCATATTTCATTATTTTTTTCATTTATGAATGAAAATAAACTAAGAACATGGATAAAGCGTCATTATTGATCAAACTATTTAGAAGAAAAAAACATTCCGACTGGTACCAAGGCCCCGAGATGAGCGCGTTCAAACACATAAACTCTATTTTATCATATTCGTTAACTATTTATCTTCACAAATTAAAAGGTACAATAAATAAATATATAAATATCCTTGGACACTTTACACTGCGCCATCCCAAGTCAGTCCCAAGCTAAGCAACTTAATGCTTGTGTTATGGTAACCAGATGACAATAGATTACATTTAATTTTTATTAGTTCTTGTCCTGCAAAGGCTGAATAAAGATTACCTCGTCTTTACTCCTCATATATTTCTTCTTTAAAAACAAAACGAAATAACTACTTATACCTACACCAATACCAGTTGTTGAAATTGTATGCTTTTAACATTTAATATCTGGGAAACAATTAACACGTTCACTGCGTTACGGGGTATTTTCAACCCCGTATGTTCCTTTCATTCGGTGCGGAGCAGAAAATATAGTGTCTACCCTCTGGTGCGGAAGCTATATCTCTACCGTTTACTGCCGCGTGACAGAGATGATTATATATTTGTGATCGTTGTTTACTATGCTTTCAGGATATATTTTAAAAACATACGGGGCTTAATGAACCCCGTAACGACCAGAAAGCAAAAATTACCTTTAAGTGCGATACGGGGTCTAAAAACCCCGTTTTCTTTTTGCATATATCGTACGAGTTTTTGAGCTCATTTACATTAGTGATGCGAATAGCGCACTACGTATCGATATATAAAATGAAGCGTTCGCGACGTATGTTGGCAATGTCACTTAAAAAATGTTTGTTTATCATCATAAGCTTTTTTTTTAATAACTCTGAGTTTTATTTTGTATAGTTAGGAAAGAGTAACTAAGTTGCACTTGGTGCCCGCCAAACTCTATTTTCGCTCCTGAGCTATACAAAATAAAACTGTTACAGAAGTAGCAATAAAAAATCTTATGATATGCATCACAAACGGTACAACTTTTTTTTTATTATTTTGTGCCATGATGATAAAATACGTGGTGGCGCTAGTTTAACGCATACAACCTTAATACGATAGCTTGTTATTTGTCGCTATTTTTCTTAAATAAATACTTATTTTCGATAAAATTATCGTTTCCATTCATTCCCATCACTATTTTCACACACAATTTCATCGATAAAAAATAATAATGTGCGTCACGGGGCATAATAAACCCCGTATTTTATCATTTTCAGTGCATTACGGGGTCAAAAACACCCCGTACATTTCTTTTCTTTATTATTTCATCAGTTTTAGCTGTATCTATATGCGAAAAGACTATAACACAGCACATTTAGTTACCTTTCAATTAAAAAAATAATACCTATAAAAAAGTTGAATTTCAGAATTTTATAGGTATTTTAAGCAAATAAGGTGTACGGGGCACTTTAAACCCCGTAACGCACAATGGAGTTGCTCATTACGGGGCGCAATATATCCCGTAACGCACTTGAATACAAGACGAGTTTTTAGATCTCGCAGTGAACGTGTTAACAAACAATTCAATATAATTTTATTATTTGCCCGGATCAAATAAAAAAGGAATATAATTATACTAATTACAGATGCATTTTTTTTTATTGTATTCATTTATGAAGTGGTCAAGGGCGAGTAGTATTAAATTGCCGAGATGTTCTCTGAGCTTCTGAATTTTAAAATTCAGAATGAGTATTAATTATGTTAGATGGCTCTACCCTTCCAACGTAGTTAACACTCTAGTGCGGTACCAATCCGTGGTACAACTAATATGGTAGTTATACCGGTACCAACCCGTGGTACAACTACTATACCATGAGTTGGTTGTAACCCGTGGTTGAACTGGTTGTACTAACGAGATGTATCTCTAACCATGGTCCAATTGGTAAGCAAGTGTCCAGTCCAACTGGTTGTACCACGGTGGCACTACTATCACAAAAAATCTAATGATCGAAGTGCATTCGAAAGAAGGGTGACGCAATATAAAAATAAGTAAGATTATTAGAGAAATTTTACAGGCTGATGTTGCTTATGTTTTGTATATTTAGTTAAAGAATTAAGGTTCCACGCTGAAATTGAAAAAAGAAATCCACGCTGAAGTCGGGGCAGCAACTAGTATAAGATATATACATTATTAAGTACCAGGATGTGAAAATAAGTTTTAATGATTTATTTGTTTGTATATAATTATATTATTCTTAAATTCCTACGTAGTTATAAGTTTGCTTTTGTTTGCTACAAGGGATAGATCCCTCATCTCGGGACTCTTTAATTTTAAAGCATCAAAAGGTTATTCTTAGTAAATTAAAATAATCTGTGTATAAAAAAGATTTTTTTTTCATTAAAAATAAACTCAAAAACTGCTTTAAAATGTGTTATGGTGGTTGACTAAAACTATTACCTATCAAAAAAGACTTATTATACTTACTATATACTCACCTATCACAAAAAGAACATTTTTTTTAATTCCTTTGTTAAACGTATTCGTCGTCCTCAAAATTACTACAAAGCCATAAAAACCTTGAGAGAATTTTATATCCAAACTAGCAGACCCGCGCGGTTTCGCTGGCGTGTTACATACAATATAACAAGCCAGCGAAACCGCAGAAAGTTTTTATGGAAAGTAGCGTGTACCTACAAATACACCATATTTCACAACCTTTAACCGAGTTTTCCAACCGAGTTTCTATCTAATTGCACTTTTCTTTACAAAGCTCCTATACTAACTTTGACATCCCATTGCAACCCTTTAGTTAAATGGCGTCTATTTTTTAAGTTAGACCTCTGGCATTACATCGGTGTAAATGGCATTCCATTCCTTTTATTAGTTTTTGCGTGATGCGGTAACAAACATACATACAGGCGAACAGACAAAAATAAAAAAATTAAACATTTTACTGGCTTCTTTTGTTCTAATAAAGACCCCCATATTATTTCTATAATATCTCAAATATACAGACATCGACGTGTTACAGTTTTACTAATGTAGAGAATATGATAAGAACTTAGTGTTTGTTTAAGCCTAAGGTGACATAATGAGTCGCGGGTCTGTTCATAGTTGAATTACAATACTGGCTGCCATGGCTACAAGTAAAGAAGACAAGTGATATCATTGTTAAATTTTAACGATGTCTTGGTAAGTATTTATTAATTATTTTGATTAGTTTTTACTATTACTATTATTACTTCCTAATTAAAAAATATATATATTTATGATCACGACTGTATCCCAGGAAGCGGTAGGCATTTCTTTCGGATCTTTTAGGCAATGAAACTATCAGTAAGATAATATTTCGGTTAAATCACCGATGTAGCTCATGGGTGCTTTCACCGAAATATGTACATTCCATGTTCAGCCAAATCCGTTTAGTAGTGTGCGAAAGAGCAACAAACATCCATCTATACAAAATTTTGCGTTTATTATAATATTATTGAAATGTTTGTATCTTGTTGGAACTCCGTACATGTATATCGGATTTGTGGTTATAGAAGACCAAATAGTAGAATCCACAAAACACGACAAGGCTAGAAGAAGACTCCTGTCATGTTTTAGTATGACCGCGACGAGTGGACTTCCAGACTTTAAAAGCCGGGACCGACAGTTGAATTCCCTCCAATGCGTTGCAGATTTTTTTTGTTCCAGTATTGCTAATGTCACGTGTGCGTCATCAACAACTGGCACGGCGCCACAGACCTTCGCGTCAGCGCTACAGTACTTTGCTGCAGCACAGTGTCTTATCTCTCCCGATTGGCCTCCTGATGCAAATGTTTATGGTAAACCTGCACCCTTAGAAATATTACTTTCTATCGTTTTTGTTATTAAAACAGAAAAAAATATATAAGAATTGCCATATGACGATGTTACGTGAAATTCAAGTATCAAATCAAAGGATAAGCGATGATTGTAATGAAATTGATACAAAGCGTTTGTCAATAACCAGCAGCAGACTGATTACGTATCTCGTGACAGTAAAGCGACAGCGATAATTGTACAATTGTCGCACATCTATCGTATAGTATCGTAATTAGCCTACGGGTCCACAATGAACGATCCATTATGGATCGGCGATCCCGTGAACCGCGATCCAGAATCGCTGGGCGAGGATTATGGAATTAAATCCAATTCAAACTGCGCGTTTGGATCTCGCTCCTGTTGAGTGCAATCCGCAGGCCTAGGTATTACCTACTTAAAATTAGCAATCAGTGATTATCGTACAATTGTCAAGATATTATAGGTTAGAGACTTGTTCACTGATTGGCTATTTATAGGTCAATAAAAAAGAATGACAACAATCTTCTTTTCCAACATTAATGCAAACTATTTTTTATTGTTAATTTGTTTGTTTGGAAACCCTTATTATAAATTATTACATAAGGTGTCGATTTGTTAACCTTCTATTCTAAGTCGTTTAATTGAGAACTAATCACGACAAGTTATTCTAATAAAAGAAAATGGTATTCCAGATAATCAAATATTTGATTTTATCATCATCGGTGCGGGCTCGTCAGGCAGCGTAGTAGCGAGGAGGCTTAGTGAGAATAAAAACTGGACTGTTCTCATCGTTGAAGACGGAAGCGACCCTCCTGTTGAATCCAGCGTAAGTTTATAAATACATATAAGATTTCATTATAAATGAATAATCTTACTAAAAGTATAATACAAAATCATCTTACTAATAGTTTCAGGCCTCGGCTTAGAGGGTCCGTGGTCAGGCAGCTCGGCTTAAGAGCGATCGCTTGTATCTACGCAGGTTCGAATCCTGCCGGAGCCTTTAACTTTTAGTAAGATTATTCATTTATAATGAAATTTCCAATACCTAAGTGTGGTTTAACGCTGTAAAATAATAAATAAATTACATATAAGATTACTAGATTTATTCGCAGAAATAATGAAAGGCAACAGATTTAAAAAAAGTAAACATAGATACCTACTTAAATATATTAAAAATAAATATGAAATACATTTGATTTTAATTTTTAATTAATAAATAAATTATTACAGATTACAGGATTGGATTCATCTATGTACAATACTAAATTTGATTGGCAATACCTAACAACTAAAGATGGGAGATCTAACAAAGCTAACATCAATGGATCTATCGCTTGGCCTAGAGGTAAAATGCTGGGAGGTAGTAGTAGCATAAATGCAATGATGTACGTTAAAGGCAATTTTGAGGACTATAAAAGATGGTATGACGACGGTAACGAAGACTGGCACCCAGATGTTGTTCAGAAATACTTCAGGAAAGCTGAAAACTACCAATACCAGGAACTAATGCAAAATGCAGAAGTTGCCAAAGAATACGGACAATCTGGACCGTTGACTATCAATAGATTCAACAGCAGCATCAGAGACTTTACTGAAAAAATATTAGATTCGTGGACTGAGATTGGCATAAAAAAAGTCCCTGATCTGAATACAGCTGGCAATTTGGGTTGCGGTATTGCTACAGTAACAGCAGCAAATGGAATAAGACAGAGTACTGCATTCGCGTACTTAAGCCCAGTTAAAGATAGATCTAATCTAAAAGTGTTAAAGAACACACTTTGTACAGAGCTAATCATCGATACTGATACTAAAAAGGTACTTGGTGTAAAAGTTGAGAGAAATGGGACTATTTTAACAATCAGAGCAAAGTTGGAAGTTATATTAAGTGCTGGAGCGATAAATTCACCACAGCTACTTATGTTATCTGGTATTGGGCCAAAAAGACATCTCGAATCAAAAAATATTACTTGTAAAGTAGATTCTTCAATGGTAGGCCAGAATCTTCAAGACCATGTCCAGGTTCCAGTGACAATTTACGGCAATGGACCGTCTCAGCCAGATGTTGCAGAAAGTAACTTTGAAGCTATCAGATATCTTTACAATCGTACGGGGACCTTATCCGGAAGTAGTTTTATAGACATTATATCATTTTATGCCGCTTCAAAAAATGCAACACGACCAGACTTTCAAAATCATTTTACAAGAGTATATAAAAACTACACTAAGACAAGACGAATTTTTGAAGAAAAGTTTAGATATACTAAGAGTGTAACCGATTACGCAGTTGAATTAAATAAAGATCATGCATTATTTCTCTTCTTATTTATGATTCTCCATCCATATTCAAGAGGAAACATATCACTTGCGACAAATAACCCAAGAGATCATCCATTGATTTATCCAAACTACTTCGAAGACCCCAGAGATTTGGACGCTGCTGCAACTGGTATCAAAGCATTGACAAAAATTGTAAACACAAAGTACTTCAAGTCCATTGGTGCTTTTTTGGGAAGAATGAAATGGGAGCTGTGTGACAAACATGAGTTGGACAGTGAAGAATACTGGAAATGTGTCAGCCTAAACATGGCTGAAACTTGCTACCACCCAGTAGGAACATGTAAAATGGGACCTGACCCTAAGACATCAGTGGTAAGCAGTGAACTTATAGTGCATGGATTGAAGAATCTACGAGTGATAGATGCTAGCGTGATGCCAACTGAGACGAGTGGAAATACTAATGGACCTTCTATTATGATTGGAGAAAGAGGTGCGGATTTGATAAAACAAAAATATTTTAAGTTTGAAAATCGACATACTGTTCGATTTGCTTCTTTAATCGATACTTTGTGGAAACGTATTGGGTGGTAGAAATACCAAAATTACACAATTTCAAACATATATTTTTTTTCTTTTTTTATTGAAATAATATTATATTGTATATTAATATTATTATATATAATTAATATTATATATTGCAGTTCATCTTGCAATCAAATTCCCCATAATTCTTATTCTAATAAATAAAAAGATATTAGTGATATTAGAAAGTAAGAGAAGGTATTTACTACAATACGATAACTCCAAAATTTTGTAGTAGTCAAATTTCATAATGAAGGATAAAGATTCAAAAGTTGGTTGGATTTTTACAGAATAGTCATTCTTAAAGAAGTTTTTGTTAGCCATTGTTTTTATGTAGGTAGGTACCTATATTTATTATAGTATATTAATATGATGTAACGTAAGTAGTATGATATTGTAAATTTCAGAATATCTAGTACTCCGCCCCTAATTTAATCTAAACCAAAAAGGTTTCTCACGATGTTTTTACAAAGGCCACCTAACAACCCCTTGCCAATAGCCAAGCCATACAAAGCCAGGCTAGGCAGGGCAAATCCGGGAGTAGCACTAGTGCAAACTCGAGAAGAAACCTACTGGTCTGCGATACGTGTTTCGCCCCTACACGGAGCATCATCAGGAAAAAAATACCTTATAATGTGCGCGCGCAGACGTGTTACCGCTACGAGCGTCGAACAAGAGCGTCCAGCGTTTGTTCGAGGCACATAATTCAAAAATGGCGTAAAAAAGGGAGGCTTACACCCAGCTGTGGGAATTTAAATGTGAATGATTTAGGTAACTACTACGGGTTTTCGAAAACAGATGTTTAGGTGTCAAATAGGAATTTATAATTCTGTGACGTATTGTATCTATTATCCTTTAATTACACAGGTGCAGATAAAACATACACCATGTTTTGGCAAGTTTCAAGGTGTGTTAGTTAGTATAAAAATGTGTAGATAAAGTAAATAGCATTACTACAGAAACAACATTCTTGACAGTACGTACTTCGTATTTAAATGAATTCCATTAATTTAATATTAAGTGTGTAGGTAAGTAATAGATTTGTTGTTTAGGACTACTAAATTACATTTGTTTTTGTATAGGTATACGAGTAGTTCTTATCTAGACAGAATAGTTGTAGGTATAATGCTTGGTTTCAGTCTAAGTTTTGGGGATATGTACCTAGAAGTTACTTTATTTTGTTTTTTTTATTATAATATCTTAGTATACCTACCTACTTTCCTATTTTCTGTTTTTATTAACTTGTTTAGTATATTAAAAAATAAACAAAGTTCTCGTATTACCTATATAATAAAAAAAAAACAGTTTGGATATAGATAATAAACCATTTCAATGAATAAATAAATAATAATAAATAAATATCCATGGACATTTTACAGGGCGTCATCTAGTCCCAACAAATAATGACTGATATAAGTACTACTTAGATACATTTTTTTGTAAATACATACATTTATAGATAGAAAAACATCCAGACCCGGAACAAATATCTGTAGAATATACAAACATTTGTCCCGTGGCGGGAATCGAACCCGCAACCTCCGCGTCTCAGGCGAGCCTTCGCTCACTGTGCCACAGAGGTCGTCATCGGATAACTAATATTAATATTAGGTACCTACATAAAAACCCTTATTTCTAGAATTAATTGAAAAACCACGTTTGTCATACATAAGACATGAGGCCTGTTTATCAAATAATACATACCTATGTTAACACAATTTAGTTGACCTTAACTTACTTTCTTAATTTTACACAGGAAATTGAGAAGATATAAACATAGTGACATCATCGTTAACAAGGAATTTCGCAATGTCTTGGTAATATTATTTTATTACATTTATGATATAAAATTATTGCTCAGTTAAACCAAAAGTATTGAATGCCCAAATATCAGGCCCAGTTTTGGGTACCCACATTTCACATCATCGGCCAAAAGCCGAAAATATACGTCTTTAAAAAAAAGTTCTGCGCAACGACCTTGCTGCTAAAATATCAACTTAACATTGAAGATCTCGGAATACTTAACTTAATACTGGGCTGTATGACAGCCCAGTTTTGAGTTTAGCTAATAACTTTTTTGTAATAAGGTACTATTCTGTATTTATCAATTTCAGTATTGCTAATGTCACGTGTCCGGCGCCTACCACCGGCGTTGCTCCGCAGACCTTTACAGCTGCTCTTCAGTTCTTCGCCGCATCTCAGTGTTTAATCGCTCCCGATTGGCCTCCTGATGCAAATGTTTATGGTCAGTATTCATCTACCTACACTAATATCTTATACTTACCTTTAAATGAGCATTTCTTGTATATACCTAGGTATATACATATAATAATAACTATAATCTGAATCTCGGTAACGGCTCCAGTGATTTTCCATCATTATCCGGGTACTTATAATAAAGAGACACGTGCAATTTTTAATTATTTATTTAATTCAATAACACTTTGGAGGAAAACTACAGTATCCCGAAGTGTCATAGGCTATGTTGGTGCGAAGGGCCCGCTAGCATTATGTAAAATTGTAAAAAGGCAGATAATGTCTGATCATAATTGAACTGAAAACGGTATAAAGTAAAAATATTATGAATGTATAAAGTAAAACATTGTTTCAGACAATCAGATTTTTGACTTTATCATAATCGGAGCAGGCTCATCGGGCAGCGTAGTAGCTAGGAGACTGAGTGAAAATCAAAACAAGAATGTTCTTGTAATTGATTATGGAGGCGACCCTCCTGTTGAAGCTAGTGTAAGTTAAAATATTTATTATCATAAACACAATAAACTACAAAGAGTATTTGTTGACACAATCAGCATTGACATTAATGATTTTGAATTTTTAAAATGAGCTATCTACTGGTAGAAATCTAACTTCGCGAATGATCAAAGAATACAACTATAGTATAAGTGTATTATAATTAAAAATTAAAAATATTTTCCTAGATTCCAAATTCTTCAATATGTATTTTACAGGTTCCATTTTTAGACAAAGCTATGTTCAGAACAAAATATGATTGGCAATATCGTACGGCTAACGACGGAAGATCCAACCAAGCACAGATCAATGGATCCATCGCTTGGCCTCGTGGTAAAATGCTAGGAGGTAGTACAAACTTAAATGCTATGATGTATGTCAAAGGAAATTCTGAAGATTATCAGAGATGGTACAATGAAGGCAATAAACATTGGCATCCAGTAATTGTTCAGAAATACTTCAAAAAAGCTGAAAATTTTCAGAATCAGGAGCAATTACAAAATGCTGAAATTGCCAAACAATACGGGCGTTGTGGACCGTTGATAATCAATAGGTTTAACAGCACTGATAGAGAGATTAACAATAATGTATTAGATTCGTATGTTCAAATTGGTATACCAAAAGTTCCTGATCTAAATACAGCCGGTAACTTGGGTTGTGGAATTGCTTCAGTCACAGCAGCGAATGGAATTAGGCAGGGCGCTGTTTTAGCTTACATAAACCCTGTTCAAAATAGACCCAATCTTAAAGTATTGAAAAACACACTTTGTACAGAACTTATCATTGATACTGATAGCAAAAAGGTACTTGGTGTAAAAGTTGAGAGAAATGGAACTATTTTAACAATCGGAGCGAAGTTGGAAGTAATATTAAGTGCTGGAGCGATTAATTCACCTCAACTGCTTATGTTGTCAGGTATTGGACCAAAAAAACACCTTGAATCAAAAAATATTACTTGTAAAGTTGATTCACCAATGGTAGGCCAAAATCTTCAAGATCACGTCATGATTCCTGTGACAATTTACGGCAATGGATCCACTCAACCGGATGAAGCAACAAGAAACTTTAATGCTATCAGATATCTTTACAATCGTCAAGGGTATTTAGCTCAAAATAGTTTTACAGATATCATCGCGTTTTATGCCGCTTCTCAAAATGCAACTAGACCAGATTTTCAAAGTCATCTTGCAATATTTTGGAAAAACTTTCCAAATACACGAAACGCTTTTGGAATCCAGTTCAGATATAACACCAGTATTGTAGATCACATTGTGGAATTGAATGAAAATTATGTTTTATTTAATTTCTTGTTCATTGTTCTTCATCCGCATTCAAGTGGAAACATATCGTTGGCCACTAATAACCCAAAAGACCATCCACTGATTTATCCAAACTACTTCAAAGATCCTAGAGATTTGGACTCTGCTGCAACTGGTATCAGAGCATTGACAAAAATTGTAAACACAAAGTACTTCAAATCCATTGGTGCTTTTGTAGGAAGAATGAAATGGGAGCCGTGTGACAAACTGGAGTTGGATAGCGAAGAATACTGGAAATGTGTCAGCCTAAACATGGCTGTGACTTGCTACCACCCAGTAGGAACATGTAAAATGGGACCTGACCCTAAGACATCAGTGGTAAGCAGTGAATTAATAGTGCATGGATTGAAGAACCTTCGTGTGATAGATGCTAGCGTGATGCCAACTGAGACGAGTGGAAACACTAATGCGCCATGTGTTATGATTGGAGAGAGAGGTGCAGACTTAATCAAACGGAAGTATAGTTCGTATCGTAGATGCCGCCCTTAATTGAAAGGATATAAATGAAGGTTTATTAGAAAACAGTTTTTTAATTACTAACAATAAGTGGTTTTAAGTAAAGTACTAAAAGAACAGTTACTGTGGACACTATTTCAATTATACTTAAACATTGAAAATTTTAACATTAAAAGACTCACCTAAAGAAGCCATAAAAATGTGCAATATCATTATTTCCATTAACATTTCCAAGAAACACAATAGCGGTCTTTTTGTGCTTAGAATCAAATAAAAATGTAGGTAGGTTACCTAGAAATATTTAATGTAATTGTGTGAATTTTGTTGTGAAAAATCCTGTTTCTTACGTGACGATTATTTTGTAAAGTTTATGATTGTACAAAACAGTTCTCGAATACCAACCATAATATAAAGATAGTATTTTCTCAAAATCCACTCTCTTTTTGGACTCCTTCCTGAAAACTCGTCATCTTAAATCCGATAGATGGCGTTTATTTTATTATGGCGAAGTTTCTGTTTACGACTAAATTTACAGCCAATCTCCGCGGGTTTATGGTTCGCATATTTATGACTTTAAAAGCTGCAATGACGATTTGGTTCGTGCATTGGTTCAACTTTAGCCTAATCCAATGAGGTTAGTAGGTGCCTTATAGATTAGGCTTTGTTTGTTGAACCAACTTAAAAGTTGATATACTTAAGTGTAAGGATTGGTAGGTCCCTACCTAATTTCACGAGTGAATCGTATTTCAATGATAGGTATGATAGTTTTCAATGATTACGAATCTTTGGGCTACGTTAAGTTTAGAAACGTAGTCCACAGCATTTACATCATTTAAAATAATGTATTATTAGGTATAAATGCTTAGCTCACCTTAGCACCACATTTTGGACAAATTTATAAATCGCGTAATTATTTATTTACTATCCACAAGTTACAACAATATTTCCACAAGTTCGTAAATATTTTTGGAAACTCATCTCTAAAGAGTAAGAAGGTCTAAGTTTTTGTAATAGTTTGCCGTTTTATGAGTTTTTTTAAGTGGAATCACACTAAAAAAAACATGGACCAAACCTGAAAATTCCACAATCCTGCATAATCAAGAACCTTGGTTGTTACAATTTCAAGTAGAAATTTCTTTTCGAAATAATTGCACAAAAAGTGTCTCAAGTTTTAAAGTCTTTCCGCAGTATCTTGTTATTCCTGTGCAATATGCGAATGAAGAGCGGCTAACGAGCCGGTAACTCTGTCGTTAGCCAGCTGGCTTATATAAAGAAAGCGGGTAAAGCTGGACTAGAGCGTGCTAGTGACCGTTTTCTTATTTATTTATTATAATTATAGCTGCCCCTGCAAACTTCATACGAGAAATCATTAAGTCTTAATTTTTTGGAATTTTTCTGATGTTTTTATACTGAAAAAAAGTAAGTAAGAATTATTCTGATATTATGAAGTGGAGGCAAATTCAACAAATCAAAAATCATAGAAATCCGCCGTTTTTTAGTTATGGTGTCACTAAGCCTACGCTGTTTTATATATTTCGATTATTATTTTCCAGCATGACACACAGATCTTACTCCTTAGCCCTGCTCCCTATTCCCCTATTAGCCTATCCACATGACACTCGCAAGAGGAACGCGCGCGGAGCCGCGCACAACCCACGACACAGGAGTGTGGAGCCTATTCGCAAATTCTTCGCAGCATCCATCCTGTTCTTAACTGCTCTACATTTTAAATGTCGGTACAACCCGTATCTTAAAAAATGCGGACTTAAACACATTTACTACTGGTTGTCACTTCGTGTTTGTATTTACTGATAAAATAGTTTAAACAGTCCTATATCAAGGTTCCGTATAAAAAGCGGCCGTCTTCTACGGTCTTCTAAATAACGAACCCAAACCTGAAGCTTTGTATGAAACTGCAAGGATATGAAGTCCTGTGATATTCACTTGCGTTTACAAGTGCTAACATAATTAACTCGACTTTTGTACAGGGGAACGCAAGCAGCTTCGAGTTTAACCCGGAGAAAGCAGGCTTGAAGCTCTTTTCCCGAATAATGTAGTCTTTCAGAAAACGTTGCTTCTAAAACCATACCTACATCTCTTTCAGAAATGTAATAATAATAATATGGATATGAATTCAAAGGTTAGATGAAGATTCGTGGTTTTGCTATGTCCAATATTCAAAAATAACAAATATCTAACCACAGTAAGAGAAGCCTCAGTTTGATAGGATATTGATACATACTGGACGTTTGTCGTTCAACGGTTGACATAACATCTCCGTTCTATGTGAACCGCGGCGCGAAGCTGTCAACGTTCTATACTCGCAGAGACTTGACAACATTGTTCGCGTTCCTTCATCGTGAGACAAAATACCGACAACAAACAGGAATGAGGCGCGTATCGCGCGCTTTCCACGGGTGTGTGTGAATCGGCTAATAAAGGTAAATTGTGAATTCGCTGTTTATTTAACATTGTTTTGTTAAAATTAAATTAATACAAAATGAAAAAAAAAACAGCATTCTTCAGAATTAGATTCCTATCAAACCAGTAATAACTATAACTGTGATAGATCTCAAGTTTTAGACTATTACAATCGGCGTTCTGTAACTCAAAAGCCTCATGGAAAAACTCAATCATTTTCCGATGTTTACTTTTTTAGACGAACGCGAAACGAATTCATTCGATCAAGGATCAAAGACTTCAAAAGCGGTCACCAAACCATTTGAAAACTCGAGCTATATTTCAGTTTGAATTTTGATACAGAAAAACGATTGAATGTACCTCATCTAAAGGTTTGTTTACATGCGCGAACATGTTATATTATACTTATTATCCAACCAAAAAATATAAATCTAAATGTTTATATATGCTAAGTAAGTAAGTAAGTAAGTTCGTATGAGAGCAAGTGGCCAACTATATATTTATTATATTATTTATTTTAACTAAAAAACCATTGATCAAGATCGAGATTTAAGATTTAAGTTTGAAAGAATCAATCTCAAAACTGACGAACTTTTTCGATCCGCGAGTGTAGGTACCTATAGCAAGATTTCGATCCGTCCGAAGATTCGATCAAGCGAACTGTAGAGTCGACATACCATAATGCTGAGTGCACACAGTGCAACCGTGCGACCGGACGGCGATGCCAATTGGTTTTGAGCCCGACTCGATATGCAGATGGGCCCTCGTTAGCTCACGTGCTCACCTTTACAGAAACCTTAACTTAACGATTCCGGTTAAAATTTCAAATTGTGACTCGAATTGGAATCGGAAAAGAAATTGCTGTAGGCTTATTTATAAGGTATCACACAACCAACTCAATAATAACAACAAAAAATAGTAAACAATATAAAAATATTTCGAAGGCTGCTTAAATCGCACTAGTGCGCCCCCTGGCGAGATTATCCGTAAACATGTAAAGTCCTGAGTCTTTTTTATGGTGATCACGATAATTATCATGCAGAAAGCAAATTTTTATCAAAGCCGTTTAGTTCCAGGGATCTCTTTCATACAAACTAAAAACCAACTTTCCGCTTGTTTTATTTTTTTACTTTAGTAGGTAGGTCTACCTATCTCTAACTCTAACTTGGTTATTTAAAAGTAGCAGATTAATTTACTTTGAAATAAACGTTACTCATGTTTTTTTGTTAATACATGTAGGTAGGTTTCAAAGGAACCAATAAAAACTAATGAATGGTTTTCTTTGTTTAGTTTTTGCAATAGCCATATATTTTTATTCCATATAGGTACAGGGGAACGACGTGTTGACAGCGGCTAGGCTGTTAGGTAAACATTCGAATAGTAACGAACGAATATAAACTTTTTCGTTTTATGTCCAAACGATAACGTTCCCATAGGATATTTAGTACAGTCAGATTTATTATTATGTACTTTCGTTCGTTCGTTCGTATGAGCAAGTGGCCAGCTCTGGTGACAAAGATTTTAGGCCGCCTAAATATCTCCGCATTGGCTTAACGACTTTAAAAGCCGGATCCGACAATTTAATGTGCCCTCCGAAGCACGGAAGTGCTCAGCTGATAATGCCATTGATCATCCATCCAAGTTGTGACCGCTCAGAATGTTGCTTAATTTCGACGATCTATCAAGAACGTCTTAGCAAGCTTCGCCAAGAGCGCTTTATGTACTTTAAAACTGTATGAAAATCTAATTAAAACTTTCTAGTAGCATGATTTGTGTTTTTGTGTTTTTTTGCCAGCATCAATATCAGACGTCATAAACCAAACGTACTCGTAGTAGGAACAAAAAAGCACCTTGTTTAGAGTCGGTTTAAAATACAGAAGAACAATTGTTACAGATTGTTTGTGATACAAAATTAAAACGGGTTACTGATCTTTTTGCTGACTGCACTGGAATAGATACTGACAAATATTTTAACCATCAATACTGGATCCCAAAAGTGTAGATACGAAATTCTAGAAACAGATCTGAAACATACAGAAATTCAGTTCTTTTGTATGGCATTTCACATGTAGATACAGGAATCCAGTTCTGATTCTAGAATTTCAATTCGTTAAAATGTTAACACATTAATGAAAATCATTAAAAAACTTTGCATCGATTATTACATAAAAGAAAGAAAGAGACAGCAAGCACTAACACATTACAAAACTGAGTAAAAAGGAGGTTACGTAGAAAATATTATGAAGGAAATTCTAAGGTACGAGATTCTTCTTTGATAATTTCGAAATCATTTTCACACATTACGCAACGCTCACCCACATGAATAAATTAGCAATCGAGGTAGCATGGGCGCCAAGGGGTTGTTATTGGATTGATTGTGACAGTAATTTACGAAATAATTACAGAAAGAGCTTTTTCGCTGAAAGAAAATAGGTTTGATTATTTTTTTACCCACGACCAAAAAGAGAGGAGTTACATATAATTGTGTGACTCGTGTCTTCGCTCCCAAAAGGATGAACCGATTTGAATAAGTTTTTTTTGTTTGAAATGTGACTTGATAAAGAGTGTTTTTAGCTAAGTTTAAAAATATCAGACCAGTCGTTTCCAAGATTATCAGGTCTCCGAATTTGAGGGCTCTTAATTTCGGCTTGGAACAAATGTTTGAGCGCAATGTATAGGTTTCCACGATATTAATACTTCAGGGTCTGATGATCAGCACAATCTGATAAACAACTATATTTCCGACCATCGCGTTTACTACTCATCGGGGGTTATTTTTTTATACTTGTTGAGTAGACGAGTTTAATTGGTAGAGTGGATACGGCAAACTAATAACTTAAGGAATGTTTTAGTAATGCAACATAAGTTTTCTCTATGTCTAGTCTTTTATACGTAGACAAGGTAATTGTATATCGAATTTTCTTTGAATAAAAAATAATGAAATTTTCATTAAATCTTGACGTCGTTGCAAGATTTTGAATATTTAGGTTTGGTATAAAATTCAGATTGATACCTCTACCTGAACCTAAGAAAAAGGTATTTTTAGACTAAGGGATTCTCTAGTGATTATAGGTGTTCTATTTTATCCTGAAGCTAAAAAATTCCTTTCTTAAAGTATTTTAATATTAAATAACTTTGAAAATCTAAAAGCAAAGCAGCCTAATGTATGAAAACATACTTAGCTGTTTATTTAATAAACTGAAGTGTTTTTTTCCGTAATTCCGCGCTCGCGTTGAATTTATTCTTACAATACTCCTTGCAGGACGATACGCAAACGTAAACCTTATTTGCATACTTAATTACCAACATCATTTCAGTTTGAAAATCACAAAACGCATACGAAACAGCTTTGTCCTCTACAATAACATACACTGGAAGAGGATTTGGATTAAAATGTAATTGTATATTCTATTAAAATAACATTAAATGCCCACTAAAAATGGGCATTTGCAAGAGAACCATAATGATAGATGATATTTAAAATAACATATTCTTTACAAAACGATAATAGGTACCTACTTATTATTTGAATGTCGTTTTATTATTTATTTATATATCTTTTATTTTCAGGACTTAAAATCACTTAGTGATTATGTTAGCCCGTTGACAACTTAAATTTACTCTACACAATATTATTTGAAAACCAATATTGTATGGCGAGCAGAAGAAAACATTGAAGGTCTTATTATTTCATATGTTTTGACAGTGGACATTGCAGTAAGTACCTACCCAAAGAGAATATAACCACTACGTTTATAAGTAGGTACCTATCATATTTTACCGATGAAGGTTAACTTACGTTTTTTTCTATTTCTATAGAAGATAAAAATTCTTTGAATAAACTGAAACATTGTCGGTAGATAAATACGAGTAGTATCAAATATAATTTTACGCGATCATTTACTGTGTTTTTATTATAATGTCGATTCAATACAAATATAGTCAACAAGTCAAATCGACCACCGAGATCACATTTTACCAAAAAGAAACCAACTTCAAAAGCAGACTGAAATATCTCTCTAATTTTGATTTAGCGAAACTCCCACTAAAATATAATTACGTCCGCCCGGGCGCAGCCATCTTGTTTAGGTTTTACAGGCGCTGTAAAGGGAGCGAGAATAATGAGAGACGAAAATTAATAAATGAGATTACAAAAGATCTTATTACGGCCATTTGCCAGAGCCTTCAAGCTAGTAATAATTAGTGGGAGAAATGGTCGAGATCTGAGGATCGACCTCTAAAACGACAGTAATCACTGTGAAATTATAGGAGAGTCAATTTTTGGGTTGGATTGTCTTTGGTGACTATTTCATTGGGTTTGGGCGAGCCTATTTCCGGAGAACACGGCCGGGTTGGTTATGGCATCCGATAGGATTGCAGACAAGAATATTTATGTGAAATAGTGAAAGCCTAAAAATGCTGACCGATTTCTCAGTAACTTTGCCTGTTGAGTAGTCGTGGAAGAATTGTAAAGATTAAGTCTCATTTTCTTCATTAATACACCCGAGTGAAGCCGAGGTGGACCTCTAGTTAATTATAATAACGAATAAAGGACTTTAAATACAAAAAAACATAACCCATTATTATTAAAAATGTAGGAACTTTTTAATGTGAATTTTAAATAATGCCCCTGAATAAATTAATAAATCCATCGAGTAATTAACGAATGTAAGATCCCTTTTAATGAAATCCGGTAATCATTTTTAATACTGCATACATATTTTATGCGATGTGAATTAGAACATCAACTAGCAGTATAATTAATTAAAATCAATTAAGTATAATGATGGTAATCAGAATTGCGCAACCAATAATGAGTTCTATATTATTATAGATTATTTCATAAAGATTTTATAATGATAAATAATGTTGGGAGCATGAAAATTTCTAACTTGATATTGGCAGTATTGTTATAAGATTTCATTGAACTTATTATATTTATAGGTAGGTTGGTAAAATACATAGGTACGGTCAGCATCAGAAGTAAGTGACATAAATAAAAAAATCAAAACTAGTTTTCAATATTATTTTCATAATATGATGTGCAACTTGGTTGCAAAATTAACTGACTATAAAACAAAATCATAACAGTAGGAACGATAAATTTACAAAATTCCTGCTATGCTGACGCATCAGAAGAAAATGACATGATCCAAAATTGGTTTTCAATATTATTTTATTAGTTTTCAGTTTCTTATGGGCAATGGGTATGTATTCAAAAAAATATGATGGTTTTTAAAATCAAAAGTATGTGACAGTTCACGTTTCATAACTCAATAATTATTTATGCGCACAGGAATGTTCAAGGTGAATGGCATTGTAGGTATCTATTGATGCAAAAGAATATGATCAACTTTAAAATCATAAGTTGATATTTCCGTATTTCTTGTGACTTTAACACATTATTATCAGAGTTTCAATAAAAATGAATGTTTGTTTTTTTCATAAATCGATAATGATGACTGGTTTATTTATTTTATTTCATAGACACGTCCAATACACAACCTACTTTAGATTGGCTTCCTAAAACAAATAGGTAATTTCACTCTTATCATGACAATATACTTGACCATATATGAACTTTAGTTCATCTTACTTTTTTTATGTGGGTAGGTGGAAAATAAATACTTACACATAAAATTACAACTGCCACTGTCATTATTGTGTTGAAGTCACAAGAAATACGAAAATATCAACTTATGGTTTTAAAATTGATATTATTATTCTTTTGAATCAATAAATACAATGCATTCATTGGCCTTGAACATTCCTGAGCACATTTAATTATTGCGTTATGAAACGTGAACTGTCACATACTTTTGATTTTAAAAACAATCATATTTTTTTGAATACACACCCATTGCCCATAGATACCTATAGTGACATTGACCTTGAACATTCCTGTGCGCATAAATAATTATTGAGTTATGAAACGTGAACTGTCACATACTTTTGATTTTAAAAACAATCATATTTTTTTGAATACACACCCATTGCCCATGGATACCTCTAGTGACTTTGACCTTGAACATTCCTGAGCACATTTAATTATTGAGTTATGAAACTCGAACTGTCACATACTTTTGATTTTGAAAACAATTATATTTTTTTTAAAACATACCCATTGCCCATAGATACCTACTGTAAACTAATAAAATAATATTGAAAACTAATTTTGAATCATGTCACTTTCTTCTGATGCGTCAGCATAGCAGGAATTTTGTAAATTTATCGTTCCTACTTTTATGATTTTGTTTTATAGTCAGTTAATTTTGCAACCAAGTTGCACATCATTATGAAAATAATATTGAAAACTGGTTTTGATTTTTTTATTTATGTCACTTACTTCTGATGCTGACTGTACAACGTAAATATTACTTCTTTTCCTAAAAATCTTTTGAAGACTGAAGAATGTTAAGAAAATGCAAGTCGTAAACTTTAAACAGGGTGTAATAGGTAATATAAATAAAATACCAATACGGAATGTATAATATTTTCAATAATTAAACATTCTGCCCACCAATTTTACAAATAAATCTCAAGACAGAAATTCCAGGGTCCTCAAAAATAGCAATCTTCTTCAATAACTTATTAAACGTTCCATGAAATCGCGTTTCTGGCCTTTGAAATCTGACCCATTATCAAGGTCAATCGTGACAGATAGCAGGTTCATTAAACTCTTATCTCATTATTAAGATTAACCAAACAGTGCCGAAGGCTTTTGCGGTAAACCAAAACGGAGATGATTAAATTCCTGTTCAGGATATTTTCTCTTAGACCTTTATTTTATGTTGAAATCATTTTAGAACTTTCAGCTGTCTAAGAGAATAAATATAAATAATAATTATACACCCTTATAAAAGAGGCATAATTACGCGAAGGCCAAAAACATTTTCCCTAAAATAAATTTAAGGATATAGGTACACATAAATATTTAAGTAGAAGACGTTAGACAAATATAATATAAATATAAAGAAACAAATAAATAGATGAAACGCATAATACTTAATCCCACTAATATTATAAAGGTGAAAGTTTGTGTGTGTGTGTGTAAGTGTGTTTGTTACTCTTTCACGCTCAAACGGCTGAACGGATTTGAATGAAATTTTATATCAGGATTGCTTATACCCTGGATTAACAAATAGGCTACTTTAAATTCCTGAAAAGTGCAGTGTTCCCGTGGGATAAACCATTATTATTCATCAAAATAGTTTCGGTAGTTTGGCCGTGCAAAAGGTAGCTGTCAGACAAAATAACTTCATAGATGGCAGCACAGGCAAAAATATAACTCCTTCACGCTCAAACGGCTGGACGAATTTGAATGAAATTTGGTAGCAGGATTGCTTATACCCTGGATTAAAATATACGCTACTTAAAATTCCTGAAAAGTGCATTGATTCCGTGGGATTATTAATCAAATTCATGAAAATAGTTTGGCCGTGAAAAAGTAACTGAAAAAGTAACAAAATAATTTCAATAGATGGCAGCACAGACAAAGTTATTATTCCTTCACGCTCAAACGGCTGGATGAATTTGAATTAAATTTGGTAGCAGGATTGTTTATTCCCTGGATAAACAAATAGGCTACCTTAAATTCCTGAAAAAATGAATGGTTCCGTGGGATTATAAACCAAATTATTCATCAAAATAGTTTGGCCGTGAAAACGTAACTGTAAGTCAAAATAAAGTTAATAGATGGCAGCACAGGCAAAGTTATAACTCCTTCACATTCAAACGGCTAGACGGTTTTGAATGAAATTTGGTACCAGGACAGTTGATATCCTGGATTAACACATGTCTTAGGCTACTTTAAATAATTATGCTTCTTGAAACTCAAACGGCTTAACGAATTTCAAATATTGTTTTTTTTTGTCCCGATAATCTCACGGAATTGGAACTTATGTACGCAAAAAAGATTTCTGGCTCAACATAAACCATTAGAACAAAGTTTATATTGTGTCTTCAATTAAAATTCGCTGCAGCACCTCATCGTCGCTATTTTATTAAATTTCCCACAGTTTCGGCTCGCTTCGAGTCTAAAATCCTCGCAGCGCTCGCTTTGTTCGCATGTAGCTTTTTCAATCTTTTGCAAGCAAATTGAACTATGTCACACCATACCATAGAATAGGAACCGACCAGTGCGTTTTCTTTGAGCATCATAAGCAAACATAAGTGTCAGTCATGACGAATTTGTCTTAAAAATTTGAGTCTAAGCAACTCGATGCGCTTGCTTAGTTCGAAGCTCGCTTCGCTCGCACGGTAGCTTCATAAATATTTTGCTAGCATATTGAACTATGTCAGACAATATAATAGGAACCGACCAACAGTCAGCCTTTTCTATGAGCTCCTTATGCAAAATCAAGTATCACGTCAGGACGCATTTGTTTTTAAAAATTTCCGCTCGCTTGGCGAGTTTAAGACGCTCGCTTAATTCGAAGCTCGCTTCGCTCGCACGGTAGCTTCATAAATTATTTTGCTAGCAAATTGAACTATGTCAGACCATATTATAATAGGAACCGACCAACAGTCAGCCTTTTCTATGAGCTCCATAAGTAAAATCAAGTATCACGTCAGGACGCATTTGTTTTTAAAAATTTCCGCTCGCTTCGCGAGTTTAAGACGCTCGCTTAATTCGAAGCTCGCTTCGCTCGCACGGTAGCTTCATACATATTTTGCTAGCAAATTGAACTATGTCAGACCATATAATAGGAACCGACCAACAGTCAGCCTTTCTATGAGCTCCTTATGCAAAATCAAGTATCACGTCAGGACGCATTTGTTTTTAAAAAATTCCGCTCGCTTCGCTCGCATGGTAGCTTCTAGAATATTTTGCTGGCAAATTGATCTATGTCAGACATTAGAATAGAGACCGACCAACTGTTAGCCTTTTCTATGAGCACCTTAAGCAAAATCAAGTGTCACATGACGAATTTGTCTTAAAAATTTTGGCTCGCTGCGCTCGCTTGGTTCGAAGCTCGCTTCGCTCGCACGGTAGCTCCTTCAATATTTTGCTGGCAAATTGATCTATGTCAGACCATAGAATAGCGACCGACCAACAATCAGCCTTTTCTATGAGCAGCTTAAGCAAAACAAAGTGACACATGACGAATTTGTCTTAAAAATTTCGTCTCGCTGCGCTCGCTTGGTTCGAAGCTCGCTTCGCTCGCATGGTAGCTTCTTGAATATTTTGCAAGCAAAATAAACTGTGTTAGACCATAGAATATTAACCGACCAACAGTCATCCTTTTCTATGAGCACCAAAATCAAGTGACACAAGTGACGCCTTGGTCTTAAACAAGGAGTAAAATTAAAAAAATTATGAAAACTTTTTCGATTACGTAAGAAGAGAGTAATTTTTTGCACTCTCGAGGTGCATTTTTATTCATATCTCTGAAGATCCTAATTAGACCAAAAAAAGAATCAACAAAATCGGTTCACCCAGTCGACGAATTGAGAACCTCCTCCTTTTTTGAAGTCGTTAAAAAAATGTATTAACTTATTCACCGCGGGTAACACCGCGGGGCACAGCTAGTACTGTAATAAGACTTACTGGCCCGCGGCTTTGCTCGTGTGGTACCTGGATAAATAACAGCCTATGTGTTATTTCAGGTCATAAACTATGTAGGTATATTCTAAGTTTCAGCCAAACTCTATTACTAGTTTTTAGTTTTTAGTCCATACAAACTTTCGCCTTTATCATAACCGTGGCTTTGGATTTGACGAGTTATAATTAGTGGTTGGTGACACCACATTTTGTTGAAGTTTATCGAGCCGTTCACTGCATAGCATTCCAAAGATTTAGACACATACATTGTCATAAAACAAGTCTCTGGCGCAGCGGGGTAAAAATAATAGCATAGTGATTTTATTCCATCTGTAACGCAAACAGGCAAACGTGCACTGCAATCTTGAGGTGTAGAATGCTGAGCTAGTAAAAATATAATGTCATACCGAGATTTTCATTGTCAGCACCTTCAGCGTTAGTGGAATTGGTAAACGTGTACCATACCGTTTTTAAGCGATTATAGTCCTTGTAAATTTCTTGTATATTTGGAATAAATACGTTATGTTATTATAATATTACTAGCTGTGCCCCGCGGTGTTACCCGCGGTGAATAAGTTAATACATTTTTTTAACGACTTCAAAAAAGGAGGAGGTTCTCAATTCGTCGACTGGGTGAACCGATTTTGTTGATTCTTTTTTTGGTCTAATTAGGATCTTCAGAGATATGAATAAAAATGCACCTCGAGAGTGCAAAAAATTACTCTCTTCTTACGTAATCGAAAAAGTTTTCATAATTTTTTTAATTTTACTCCTTGTTTAAGACCAAGGCGTCACTTGTGTCACTTGATTTTGGTGCTCATAGAAAAGGATGACTGTTGGTCGGTTAATATTCTATGGTCTAACACAGTTTATTTTGCTTGCAAAATATTCAAGAAGCTACCATGCGAGCGAAGCGAGCTTCGAACCAAGCGAGCGCAGCGAGACGAAATTTTTAAGACAAATTCGTCATGTGTCACTTTGTTTTGCTTAAGCTGCTCATAGAAAAGGCTGATTGTTGGTCGGTCGCTATTCTATGGTCTGACATAGATCAATTTGCCAGCAAAATATTGAAGGAGCTACCGTGCGAGCGAAGCGAGCTTCGAACCAAGCGAGCGCAGCGAGCCAAAATTTTTAAGACAAATTCGTCATGTGACACTTGATTTTGCTTAAGGTGCTCATAGAAAAGGCTAACAGTTGGTCGGTCTCTATTCTAATGTCTGACATAGATCAATTTGCCAGCAAAATATTCTAGAAGCTACCATGCGAGCGAAGCGAGCGGAATTTTTTAAAAACAAATGCGTCCTGACGTGATACTTGATTTTGCATAAGGAGCTCATAGAAAGGCTGACTGTTGGTCGGTTCCTATTATATGGTCTGACATAGTTCAATTTGCTAGCAAAATATGTATGAAGCTACCGTGCGAGCGAAGCGAGCTTCGAATTAAGCGAGCGTCTTAAACTCGCGAAGCGAGCGGAAATTTTTAAAAACAAATGCGTCCTGACGTGATACTTGATTTTACTTATGGAGCTCATAGAAAAGGCTGACTGTTGGTCGGTTCCTATTATAATATGGTCTGACATAGTTCAATTTGCTAGCAAAATAATTTATGAAGCTACCGTGCGAGCGAAGCGAGCTTCGAATTAAGCGAGCGTCTTAAACTCGCCAAGCGAGCGGAAATTTTTAAAAACAAATGCGTCCTGACGTGATACTTGATTTTGCATAAGGAGCTCATAGAAAAGGCTGACTGTTGGTCGGTTCCTATTATATTGTCTGACATAGTTCAATATGCTAGCAAAATATTTATGAAGCTACCGTGCGAGCGAAGCGAGCTTCGAACTAAGCAAGCGCATCGAGTTGCTTAGACTCAAATTTTTAAGACAAATTCGTCATGACTGACACTTATGTTTGCTTATGATGCTCAAAGAAAACGCACTGGTCGGTTCCTATTCTATGGTATGGTGTGACATAGTTCAATTTGCTTGCAAAAGATTGAAAAAGCTACATGCGAACAAAGCGAGCGCTGCGAGGATTTTAGACTCGAAGCGAGCCGAAACTGTGGGAAATTTAATAAAATAGCGACGATGAGGTGCTGCAGCGAATTTTAATTGAAGACACAATATAAACTTTGTTCTAATGGTTTATGTTGAGCCAGAAATCTTTTTTGCGTACATAAGTTCCAATTCCGTGAGATTATCGGGACAAAAAAAAACAATATTTGAAATTCGTTAAGCCGTTTGAGTTTCAAGAAGCATAATTATTTAAAGTAGCCTAAGACATGTGTTAATCCAGGATATCAACTGTCCTGGTACCAAATTTCATTCAAAACCGTCTAGCCGTTTGAATGTGAAGGAGTTATAACTTTGCCTGTGCTGCCATCTATTAACTTTATTTTGACTTACAGTTACGTTTTCACGGCCAAACTATTTTGATGAATAATTTGGTTTATAATCCCACGGAACCATTCATTTTTTCAGGAATTTAAGGTAGCCTATTTGTTTATCCAGGGAATAAACAATCCTGCTACCAAATTTAATTCAAATTCATCCAGCCGTTTGAGCGTGAAGGAATAATAACTTTGTCTGTGCTGCCATCTATTGAAATTATTTTGTTACTTTTTCAGTTACTTTTTCACGGCCAAACTATTTTCATGAATTTGATTAATAATCCCACGGAATCAATGCACTTTTCAGGAATTTTAAGTAGCGTATATTTTAATCCAGGGTATAAGCAATCCTGCTACCAAATTTCATTCAAATTCGTCCAGCCGTTTGAGCGTGAAGGAGTTATATTTTTGCCTGTGCTGCCATCTATGAAGTTATTTTGTCTGACAGCTACCTTTTGCACGGCCAAACTACCGAAACTATTTTGATGAATAATAATGGTTTATCCCACGGGAACACTGCACTTTTCAGGAATTTAAAGTAGCCTATTTGTTAATCCAGGGTATAAGCAATCCTGATATAAAATTTCATTCAAATCCGTTCAGCCGTTTGAGCGTGAAAGAGTAACAAACACACTTACACACACACACACACCCTTTCACCTTTATAATATTAGTGGGATATGCTTAGTAGTTAAAATGACCTTTCCAAGTTATATCTTTACGGGTGCCTTGAAGAAGTGGATTTGTGTTTCGAGTATTCACCTGGAGATCGTAGGTTCACTATAATACCCTAAAGTTCATTTTATTATCGTCAATCGGCTTGCCTATTGAATGTTACTCGTAACTTTTACAAAATATGGGCATGTACGAGTACTGAGTAGGTACCAACAATGCATTTAGTCACACCTCCAACACCTTAGACATTTAAGTATCTTTAAATGCCAAAAGATAACGATATAATGTTCCGGGTTCAAAACTGTAAGGGCGTTTGTGCACTACACGGAATTTTATTCTTTTTCCGGTCCGGAAAATGTCTTTGTCCCCTTTTAACTTATCGGAAATAAAGAGACAAGACATTCCGGACCGAAAAACAGTAAAATTCCGTATAGTGCACAAACGCCCTTATAAGTTGAATCCTCTACGACAATGTAGTGTAGTTAATTCATCTCTAGTTTGCATTTATTCTACTTCTGTGTCAACTATCGTCGAATAACGCTCTTTCGTGCCCACAAAATTAGAGTTGAATTTTTAAACCATTATCAGAGAGAACGTATATTGTTCTCCTGAATCGTTTTCAAAGGAATTGGGTTGAAGCGCTTCTTATTTTGGATGGATATCGTGTTTCCATCTTCATTTGAGGTATTCAAGTATCCATTCCTTAATTGTATATTGTAATCGTGAACAATGCTCAATCAGATTGTGATTTTGTAACTGGTATTTTATTGACGTTTTGTGTGTTTTTGTTATTTCACATTGTTTTAATTATATTCTATCTATACTATCTATATTTTATTGAATCGTTTGCAGAAGCCTAATACTACTTTCAATTTGCTTGAATCAATTATTTTTATCTGTTCTTCATACATACTCATTAATTAACCATTATAATATTATCCCACTACACTAATATAATACACGCACAAGTTTCTATGGCTGTATTATTGGAGTTTGGTGTGGTTCACGCGAAAACAACTGAACGGATTTGGCTGAAACTTTGAATAAAACATAGTTTGTCATCTGGAATGGACTATTGACGTTTTTTATTTAGGTAGGTACCAGCACCGTATGCATATGAAAAAGCCCTACGTTTGTTTATGGTCAAACAATGGACGAACAATTTGTCTTCGATATTTTTATTAGTGCCGAAGCAAAAACAATTGGTTGAGTGACAGCGAGCCAAAATAAACACGAACTTTGTTCATTATCATTTCTGTATTTTCGGAGAGTTGTGGTGTTTAGCGAGGAAATAATAAAGTGTGGAGCTTTTCGTGCCAATCATAATCTGGGGCAAACTTTGACAATCTCAGTTATCTATAGTATATCATGCGACAATTTTGGAGACAAAAAATTATTAAATTAAAATAATATTCATAAAACTGTTCTGTAGCTAACATTATATGAAACAGATTATCGTTTTAGCTCTATCGTTATTGTTAAAAAACGGAAGGACCTGTTGTGAGAATATCTAAGAATATTTATTTATTAACTGATTCAAGGAACCTTTTGAAAAAATTCTCTGTTAACTTTGAAATTTCCCAATGTTGAAAAAAGTCGGCATTCCAGTTAAAACTCACCTTATTTTTTACGTATCTTGTAACAACTTTACCGTTAAACCACGTCGCGTAAACTTGAAAGAATTAAACCATCAAAATATATTATAATAACCCCATTTTGTAGTGAGAGCGACGATAAAACACTCGGCCCCTTTGTTTAGAGCATTTTTCTTAATAAATTATTCAGACACATCCGGTGTCGAAAGGGCTTTTTGTGTTAGGATATTTTTCTGGAACATGAAGTGGGGTTAACTATTCACCAGTATAAAGGGTTTTGAAAAGGTTTGGGAGCTAAGTATGGGAATGCTCGTGACGAATGGCGCCGTCTCGTCTCTTAATATGTTTCGCTGTTGGCTCTTCGAGTTTAAAACTTCTTTGGAACATGAGTAGAAAAGATTTTATTTCTTGTTAATTAAAAAATGGACAGACGGGTCCAATCGCACAATTCATCATAGTCATAATGTCGAGAGTCGGGTGTTCTTTCGGCATTGAGATGGTGACGATCAATATATATTTAATTTTTTTAATTCGTTTTTGTCCCTTATCAATTGCCGCCTTTTTGTTTGGTCGGAACATCTATGTTCAAAATTTTGTACTACGGAACTGCGTTTTACTGCATATTTTCTCTCTATCAGTCTCTAGAAATTCTAGGTCTATGGATTTAATGCTATCAACTCTTAACAAGTGTAACTACGAACAGTTCCACAGTGTGATTAAAGAAATCGAATATACATATCTTCTGCTATCTGTACAAACTAATATCATGAAAATAGTCATTTTGTTTCTCTGCGTTTTGCAACCCTTCTACCGGTGGTTAGCAATAATGTAAAAAAGTCAAAGAGAAAAAACCCTTAAATTTTATTGAATTGTTTCCTTTCTGTATGCATCATTCATGTCTTGTTTATAAGCAAGAAAAACCCGATAAATTAGAAAGTCAATGAAACATCTGTTGTTGTCGCTACGGCGAAACAACGTGCCATTTTTCCTGCATCGAGCATAGGATACACCCCAGAATTTATGGCCAACTCTATGTGGGTTAAGCCGGAGTTTTCTTAAAAGTCTTTGACCGCTAAAAACTTAACTAAACTCTTTATTAAGCTCCCAAGGCACGGTAAATGTTCTTTTAAATCATTAAGAAACTGAAGAATTTTGATGGTTTTCTAAGAGGAACGTCCAAATAAATTTTGTAGAGTCAGGTCTTTAATAATCTTACTTTCAAGTAAGGAGTATTGCTCTCACATTTTTTCCGTGGCTAAGGACTAAACATCAGAAATTTGTAGCTGGCATCTGTGTCTGCCCACTCTTGAGTATAAAGCTTTCTCGACTTGCCTTTCTGATTCTTTTGAAAATTATAAGGGTAATTTACGAAACAACCCTAATGTTATTCTAAGTTTATGACAGATTCTATTTTTTAGCTTTTCAAATAAAACAAGTAAGTTTTTTTTAATTTTTAAAATGCTACATCACGCTATTCGCTTTCCAAATACGTAGTTCTTTTAGTAATAAATCTCAAGACGTGTCTGTAAAACATGGTGTAATTTGTCAGCGTCGTTGAATACTTTACAAGTTTTTGCCGAAGAATGTGAGCACTTACGACGGTAATGCTGAGGAGGCGGAAAACTTTTATGGAAAATAAACGGTCAGCCCGAAGTAAAACTGGAGATTTCAGTTCTAGTAAGTTTATATTGTACCACTTTGCAATTCACGATTTATCTTTTCGCTTTTAGAAGTCATTTTCTGTAAGTAAAAAACGGAACAGAAATTCGCTAGACATTGTCTCAATATCTTAAGAGAGCTGATGTAAATCTCAAGGATTTAAAACATTTAGAAAACAACGATTTTAGACCAAGAAGCATGTCATGTAAGTTCTGTTGTATTATTTGTGTGCAATAAAGTACATATCTGTACGGGATGACTGTCAAGTCTCAAGTGTTAATTGATATAACTATTCTTTCTGGTATTTAGTTATATCTTAAGAGGCCTTTGAAAGCTTATCAAGTCTATTAATAATAATGAGAAACGTCAAGTTGATGACTAAAACGGGTATCTATTATATTTGTCACCAGCCACTTTATCACAAAAACCTGCCAGACAGTCTATCTGTAAATAATCCTTTGCTACTTTCAGGAGTATTAGCATCAGATGCCCTTAATTTATGTAGGTACAACGAATTTCAAGTGCCTACATTTGTGAACAAAACATAAAATATTAATTTCACTCCATCACTCATCCCCTATTTATTATTCAAACAGCTTTCAAAAGGATCACCTACCATCGATAAATTATAAAATCTCGCTCAAGTGATTCATGTTAATGTCATGTAAATCACTTGACACTTCGTCGGGTCAACGGTGTCAACGGTAAGGAAATGAAAGGTTTTCATTCAATAAAACAATATACAACCTAACAATAATGATTGTCAGAAACAATTTAACTGTTATTTTATTTGAATCTAAAGGCAAAATGTGTTTCACATTTATTATGTTAATTTTGAAATTGTTTTAAAAAACGTAAGTAAGCCAAGATTGATGTATTGTAGGTATTAGTAGTATATTTTGTTGTTAGCGTTAACACGTGTCTATATTTTTTTGGGTAGGTAGTATATAATTTTTTGTAATTTTCTGATATGGGCCCAATGTATTAGTATGTACATTTCATTGCCTGAAATAAACAAATTTTATTTTATTTTATTTTATTTATTTTATATAAATAAATTATTTTAAATAATAAACCTGCTGATACACGGTTGGTATCAAACTGTTTATATTTGGTATCTTATCTACTCTTATTTTATCGTAGTAGAATGTACTAACTACCTTGATTTTCAGGTAGTTGGTATATTCTACTACGCTAAAATAGGAGTAATTTATCCATCCCCATTTCTACAAGTATATTTACTATGTAAGCTTAAGCAGGTAATTTTAATTCGAGTAAAGACGAACAGTTTAATTATTCATCTACTGTCCCATTCTGTTTCAGCATTGAAGTCTTTATTTTATAGGCAGTAAAGTTGTAAGAACAACCTAGGTACTAACAAGAGATGTATAAAATGTCGAGTTCATTGCTTGATCCGTCACGGACGCGCTACATAGTATTTTATAATACTTTCTTTCTTAACAACTGGGTAAACGTGTACCTACATATTTCAAAATAAGAATCAAAGTATGAGTGCAGTAAAATTTACAACATCATCTCCTTATATCTATTCTATCCTTATAATCATTAGAAGGATATTAGGTATAGGACAAAATTTCGCTTTTATTAAATTAGAATCTAATGTGATAAACGTGAAATGTGTATGGATGTTTGTTAATCTTTCACGCAAAAACTACTGAACAGATTTGGCTGCAACTTGGAATAAACATAGTTAAATAGAATAAATAAATAAATATCCCTGGACATTCCCCACAGCGTCATCTAGTCCTAAGCTAAGCAATTTATTGCTGGTGTTATGGTTACCAGATGATTGATATACTACATAGGTACTTAGATATTTTTTGTAAATACATACATAATATATTATACATAGAAAAACAACCAGACCCGAATAACACATAAGCTACTTTTTTCGAGGTAGGTACCACGCGAGCAAAGCCGCGGGTGAGTAGCTAGTTGTATAATTAATTATGAATTCCTATTTCCCTTCGTCACGCTTGAGAAATTACTGATTTGAAAAAAAAAAAAAATTGTACCTATGTATTTCAAAATTTAATTTTTGAGGTAGGTAATAAACTACTTCTCAATATCATCATCATCACCATACTTATACCATTATTACGCGGGTAACGCCGCAAGGGCGTAACTATTTATTTTCATTAAATTTTTCGTATTCTACATAAAATCAGCCCACTTTCCCGTAGGGATAGACAGAGATAGATGTCCACTTGCTACGATGACACACCTTTCACCTCACTCACTCTCAATACATTATAAATTCATTTCTATAAATAATCGTCTGTATATATTTGTTGCCTTCCCTTTTCTCGTAGGTAAATTAATTATTAACATTTTATTTATCTTCAGTACATAGTCTGAGCACTTTAAAAGGTTTATTTTGGGTATGGCGACCCTGAAATGCCGAGTCATGATTAGATCCGAGGTAAGTGTTTCAAACTAATCTCTTGTTGATTATACAGATGATTACACAATCTGCTCGCTCAATATACTCTACCAGTGAAATACGCCTAAGGCTGTTTCCAAAGAAGTTATTTTTAACCGACATTAACATAGAAGATCAAAGATTTTTTTTATGTGTCTATGTTCACCGATTAGTGAACCGATTTTGAAAATTACTTTTTGTTTGAAACCTCATTGCTCATTATTTCCTGTTTGATTTGCATGCTCTCGAGGTGGTCCCATTAAATATATTTGAAGATCTGATGGGGATCTTCGGAGATATGAACAAAAAACCTCGAGAGTGCAGAAAATAGCTCTCTTCTTACGAAATTGATGTCGGTATTATAAAAAAAATAATGAACCCACTTTTTAGATATTAGATAAAGTATCTAATCTCTTATTAGTGAGTATATCAGTGAACCAAGTGAAATACTCGAAAAGGCTAGTACGTTATAAATATCAATCCCTCAAACTCAAACAGAGACTGAATGATTTCATAATCAGATTGGCTAATATGCAGTGAACTCACCTCTCTGTTTACAAACCACAAACTTATCATCACCGAAGCGGCTGTGTTAAACCAAACCAAACCGAATCGAATTGTATGATGAAATTACGCATACATGAGCAGCTTAATTAATTTATATCTATGCAGCTACATAATTATGCCACATGTCATTTGTAACTGATGGCTGATTCTCTTTAATATTACTATCGGCCAGTCTCAACAATCTATCTATATTTGATTTTGCTTACTCGTTCGTTCGTTCGTACGAGTATGAGCCAACTATGGTAACGGAGTTTTTAGGCCTCCGTCCTGGCTTAACGACTTTTATTTTACTTACTGTGTTTTTTTTGTATTAAATATCTATTCCGCAGTAATCCAAAGTTATTGAGACTGGCCGTACCTATGTCAAGCAAAGCAGAGCAAATATCCTGCGTGTTTCGTGTTTCTCCACGGAGCATCCTCAGATAATAATTAACTCCCACTGTGAAAGCAATCAAAACGATAACACGTTTTGATGTTTTGGTTTAGATTAGCCGAGGAGCACTGGATATTTAATTAACACAAGCTCTAAAACGAAGATGAAAAACATTCTGATGAAACCCGCGATTCAGTCAATCCTACACGTATTGTCCAAACCATTGTCTTTACTGTAGATATGACCGGTTAAGCTGAGAAGATGGTTTAGGTGCTGGGGCAAGCCTATTCTATCTTATCAATGTCCTTTAAGAGTAGGTGAAGATTGCCTCCTGACGCTGTATGAATCATCTAGTAAGCATTTAAGGCCTGACTACTGGATATTTTTAATTTTCACTATCTGAAGACGGACTTCCGTATATTGGAAATAGTCACAATATTAACTTGTTATTTTTTCAACGTTCAATATGTACCTACATCCAGTTTTATAGCTTATAGATATGTTTAATGGAGAGAACCAGATATCTTATAGGTTCTGTGACACTTTGAATACTGCAACAATGAACCGCTCTATTCGATTCATTGACAGGAAGCCAATAGTCAGCTAGATTTGAGTACAGCTAATAATGCTTGAGCTTAGCTTTGCAAGCCTTTTCATATTCCGGATTAATTTAACTATTGTAGCTTAATGTTAATCAGACATCAATTAATGTTGCCAGGGAATAATTATAATAATAATGGAAGTTCTTATGATCAACAGCAGATAGGTACCTACCTCATTTTATATAATAAGTATTAGCTAGATTTTAGTACAGGTACCTAACTACTACTGCTTCAGCTTAACTTAATCGTCTTTGGCTTAACTCAGCATTTCGATTTAAACTATTATTCTGTGAAGGACAAATTATCTTTCATTGCAGAAACTAAACTACTACATAATAATATATACATAACTAAGCCCCACTCTGGTACAACAGTTTGGCAATAAAATATATCTGATTCTGATTCTGGTTTTGGATTTGGTAGTTTTGAAGAGAATGTGGTGTGTGGATTTTTGATCAATAAAATAGCCTTTCAGAGGCCATGCTATGTTTTTGTGAAGATTAGATACTGTGGATATTTAAATTAATCTGGTAAACTTTTTAAATCGTGACAGTTTTTATTGATACACAATGCTAAAACGCAAACCGTTTATTTGCATTCACTGCATCAAGTACGAGTACAAGTCATTTAACGAAATACATTAACGCAACCAGTATTTAAATCAGCACCATTTATTAAAATAAACGAACGGCATATCCATCAGTCAACATAAACAGTTTAATTAAGTATCGTTATGTAAAGTTTAATTTCCTGCTGGTACTCCGCGGGGGAATGAGGCTCGGCGCTGAGGTGTCGTTACTCACCGAATTATGAACAAATTTAATGAGAACAGTTGTTTCGGAGTATTTCGGATATTTCGGTGATGGTTATTCGATACCTCACAACATAATACAAACAGGAACAAAAAAGAAAACAGTAATTTTACACATAATTTAAGTTTGTAAATACTGTAGAAGGATGCGATCATTTGAATGTCTACAGTCCATCCTTCTATATCTTATCGGATGTGTATGTGAAAGGTGTGAATAATGATTGATAGAAGAAAATGGAGAAAAAAACATGTTGACCCCCACTTGTGTGATAATACTTATATACTTAAATAAACCAGGCTCCCACATAAACCAGAACACAATACATTGAGAAGAACCAATATATAAAATAAAATAAATAATAAAGTGGGTACAATATAAAAGATACCAACTAGTAATTGCTATCTTCAATAGCGGATATCACAGTTGAAACATGGAGTTCAGTTGAGTAACAACGTCATTCGCATCGCCTTCTTCAATTACTGCAGTAAGTGAGCGCTGCAATTGATTGCAACCAACGGGTGAAATTTAATATAACACTCGCCTGTGCTCGAGCAAGTATGTGCCAATTTTACTCAGAGGTATATTAGTATCACGCTGACACGTGGATTCTGTGCGGCGTAGAGGCCTTCTGCACTCGCCAAAGCCCGGTGAAGTTATAAAGGTCTGGAAGACCACATATCAAAAAAGTCCGTCAGAAAAAAAAAAAAAAATGTATCCATAATTGTAATGACTTTACAAATTGATGAAACTTAGTAGGTCTTACTCTTAGTTCAATTGCGTCGTCTCATGTCCGTGTGCGTTAGCAGATTTTGTTAGTGTATGATCGTACGAGTATTTATGTAATATCAATGAGTTAAAGTTATAATGGTGGCTATTCGGGATGTCGCCAAAGCTAAACTTAACTAATTTGACAGCACTAAAATTGATGACATCTCTTTTTATTTCGATCGTTATGAAAGGGACGGCAAGATTTTTAGTGCTGTCAGATTAGTTTAGTTTAGTTTAGGCGACATCCCGAATAGCCACCATTATGTGAATAAACGTTTTTTCTTTATCTACATTACAAATTTTCATGTAATTTTGTTAAAACAAAAAAAGCATAGGTAGGTACTTATCTAACAATGTTTTTTAGACTATAAAGTGTGACAAGGGGCAGATAGATAATAATATACTTAACGGAAATATACTGTAAATGCAAGCAAACAGTATTTTTTTGTGTTTTCAATCCGTAAGCGTTCATAGTCTTTCGTTCGCACGAGTACAACTAGTCTGTAGTAGGTCACACTCTGTTGTTTATCACTGCTCTACCGCCCCGCTACAATGTTACTAGCAATCATGTAACACGGCAAATAAGTATGTCCACACTTGTGCACTTTTAAATTTAGGTATTTCAAGTTCAATTGTTTTTTACATAGTCTACACAGACTACTTAGGTAATTTATGAAAATCTAAGAAAGACGCCAAAGTGTGGTGTACAAAATAGGAACTGTCACTTTCTGAGCTATAAGATTATATTTCTATTTCTATAGGTAGTTTAAAACCCGTTGTAAACTGATATTATTGTTGCCAAATCGTCTGTAGGTATGCTATTATTTAAATATTCCCACGTAAGCATCTGGTGAACACATAATAAATATTAAAGACGGATTCTAAAATGTTTATTAAGTATATTTTTACACCGTTATTCATATTGGACTAGTAGTATAGTATTTTAGCTAAAACGGATATTAAATCTGTTGCTATCTCTTTTCATTGCCATAAGAGTAACAAGAAAAGAACATTCTTTAAATCTATATTGAATTGACAAATCTTTATGAATAAAGGCTCTCGTCTTGCTCTACATCAAACTTTTATTTTATCGGCCAATATTAAGGCCATTATTTTTATTTTATTTAGTAACCATTTTTTCTTGCAAATTTTTTAAATATACATACATACATACATAAAATCACGCCTCTTTCCCATGGGGGTAGGCAGAGACCACGGATCTCCACTTGCTACGATCCTGACACACTTCTTTCGCCTCATTCACTCTCATTACATTCTTCATACACGCTCTCCGGTTTAGGGTACTTCGGACCTGGCCTTTCTCCAAAATGTCACCAATTTGGTCCAAATATGTTCGCCTAGGTCTTCCCCTTCCAGATGTCCCATTTACACCCGCCTTGTACACCTGTTTTTAAATATTTCTCGTCAATATTAACATTTTGCCCTTGCAAAATGAGTGAAAAAAGGCGAGTGTGTTAAAATTAAACTTGGTGTAAAAAGCTTATAAGTAAGGGCATACCTATTCCGTCTGTCATTTCAGAAATAATTAAATAATTCGCCGACAGATGGCTCTGTGCAGTTCAGCCGGATTTATTTTCAGTATCATTCTGATTTGAAATTAATTTCCAATCTGTTTCGATTAGATTAGGAGGAAGTGTTCTTCAGCTTAATTTCATTTGGGACAGCGCATGGGGACAGCATTTGAATAACTGAATCAATTATAACTAACTTTGGGAAATTCTGCCTGCAAACGACTAAATCTGAAAATTGATGTTTATACTTACTTTTGTTTTATGAAATAACAAAAACTGTCATAATTATAATATACATTATGATACGGCATCAAAGCGTATAAATAAACACAAAAAATGTTAGACAAGGCCAAAAAGAATGTCACCTGAAGACCATTGCTAAGGCTTAACGATTAACATTGACCGCTCTGCCCCTGGATTGTGTAACTTGTTTCACATTGTATCCAAGTTGTATCAAAGCAAAAATCACAGAAAATCGCGAAAATAACTGTCAGATTTAACGCTGATTAAGTAAATTAGTAAGTAACACTAGTAAGTAAGTAACTGAACATCGTAATCTTCAACGATCCTTCAAAACGATAAAAATTAAAGGTATAGATAAAGGTAAACTACATAATATAATATTATTTACATAACTGTACGACTAAGGATAGTTACAAACGACTTATAGGTAGCTCAACTTATCCAAGCCACTGCCAGACGGAAGCGTGTCCAAGACACTGACAGCATTGCCGCGGTGAATATAAAAATTCATAAATGTATTATAAATAATGTAATGGCCTGGAAGCTTTTAGTGATATAGCTGCCCATTGTACGTTGTTTCGTCGTTTTTCATGTGTAGGTATGTTCTGCTTAGTATTTACTTGGTGCAATAAAGAATTTTCATCATCATTCAATAACATAATATAAGAACTACGCAATGAGAGTTTCAGAGATTGTAGGTGCAAAATTTATAGATAGGCGGAAAAAGCAAAAACTTCCTTTTTAATTTACCATCCGCACCATCGCTCTTCCGGCACGAATGCTGAGAAATCGACGAAAGTTTCAATAAGGTGCGTTGATATATCGCCGAACCCATCTCATAGTCGAAGTTTCTCAATAAAACTGGACTTTGCCCGACTGTGCAATACCGCAGCTTAGTTGAGTCAGCTGGCTTAGTTTTGCTGTATTATAAATGAAAAATCTTACTAAAAGTTACGGGCTCCGACGGGACAAGCGGTCGCCCTTTAGCCGGGCTGCCTTAAACTTTTTTTATATTTTTTGGAATAGGTATCTAAGATTTTACCGAATATTTAACCGATTTTATATTCATAAACACGATTACACTACCTACGTTACAAGATTAGATTCAAAAGAACACTATTACGCGATAGCTCATAAGTTATTCACAAAGGTCTAGCACAACTTCCCTAAAGTCAGTACCTACAGTTTGTGGTGGCCATTGTGTTCGAAGTTTCTGATATTCACGTCACAGCGAATCCTTGCTTAGAAGCGTGATATTTAATTATGCATGCATGTAATTATTAGTTGTTCCCGAGTCGTTGCTCAACTATCTACCTTTTTAATGCTCTATTGTGTATGATTTCCGAGTATAAACTAAGTATTATCTATGCACATAGTATTTACGATGAAAATTCAGAAAACAGATAAAATATGAGTAGGTATAAGCATGCACACATTGCACACCTATCATCTTGTAGGTATGTCTAATTTTGAATCATATTTGTGATTTGATTTAACTATTGTAAACCTGGTAAAAAAAAGATCTACAATGGTAGGTAGGCGAAATTGTTTTTTGTTTCTATTAAATATTGCTATGCTCAATCTTAAGTTTTTTCTTATTTAAAAGTTATTTTTTTAATTTTCAAATACATGATGTATAAGAGTGGTGATCTTTCTTATAAGAGTTTTATAAATTGTCAGGTAGTAAATAGAGTGATCCAGCTGCCCCTAGGATTTGTAATGTTGCTGACAGCCTACCCTTCCTGTAAACTGGTAATGAAACTCGGAACTTTTGCTCAAAGTAATTCGTTTATTCATATTTCCTGACTTTGTGTTCCGTTGGGTGAAAAATTGGGGGAAAATCCTTGTACTTTTGAAGCATTGAGTTTGTTTGCAACATTTTTAGACTTTTAAAACTGTGAAACGAGTCATTAGAACAGATTACGGAAAATATTTAATATGCGTAGCATTCTACAAAATGGTAAATTTTGCTCGATAATTTTGAGCGAAACACATGTCAAAAATGATTCAAGAGTATTTTTTTAGTAGAAAATGAATTAAAACGAAATACTAGTCAGGTTTTGTTTCATAGATAATATAAAAAAAACGTAACATTTGCCTTACTTTCTACCCCTTTAGTCAAGTATCTTGAAAGCCTAGAAATCTCAGAGAATGTCTATCAAACTTTTAGTTATTTTTTAAAACAATATACTGAAGAGTGAAGTTTATAATGACACGCAAAACATTTCATTTTAATTAGCATGTTAAAAGTTTGTCATCAAAACTTTTTGTTCAAAGTTTTAACTACTAAAAAATTTTATGAATGCGGTACATGGTCGTAACTTGGGCTCAAGTTGGTCCATAATTCGTCGACGTAGTTTCCTTTAGTCGAATTTACGTAAACAGTTTCAAGATTGCAGAGTTGCTCGACATTATCAGTTGCAGATAGCTTTGTTAATCTTTGTTGTTTATTAACATGTACATCTTGAAATATAGAATGTTTAATAAGTTTGTTCCTATTTAGATAAATTAATATTTGTTACGGAAACTACCTATGGAGGTTTTATTATCACCAGTTCTTTATGATCAAAGTGTCTAATGCTGGGTTCCTATATCTAACTAACGGATGTCCGTAGGTCGGTCGTCATAGCAACGTTGTTTATTCAACACAAAATGTATGAGACTTTTTGACAGATAACAACGTTGCTATGACGACCTACGTACGGACATCCGTTAGTTGGATATAGGAACCCGGCATTAGCAAACATGGGTGTAGTGCAATCAGTTTATCTGTTCAGTTGGCAGCTTCGGTTGTGGAGTATTGTGCGACTATGTAAATTTTGTATAAAGCTATTCAGATGAACTTAAACAGTATTTTTAAAATCATAATCAAACTATGATGTCGTTGTATTTAAGAACAAAATACAAAGTACCTACCTAGTCAACTTAAAGTAGTAATTTGCAGACAGAATCAAAGACGAAAGTGTTACTATCAACATAAATGGTGTAAACCTAAAATCAAAATTCTGTTTTCACTTAAATGTTCATACTTTTACTAAAATGTTTCTGTCATAATTTTGTAACTTTAGATAATTCCACCATTTAAGTATTCTCTGCAGCAATTTATCTTCTCACATTTGCCTCTGAATTATGAATATTCAGAAAAATTCTCTGGCGCGGTACGAATAAATTGAAAATTCACGTTTGTTTTCGAGATAAACCGATTTTACACCTTGGAGGCAAGCCAGTATTATTAATAAGATAAACTGGTATAGGTACATTAGAAAATTAAAATGTAAACATTATTATTATGTATAGGTATTTATTCACGACTATAGACCTATATTATTTTAAAAACGATAAGCATCCTAAAACTTTTATATATTTAAGATCCTTTAAAGATTTCTGGCGGTAGTCAAAATTTAGCAAGTAATTTGAAATAGTGACAGGTCGCAAACCTTTTGCAGTTTGCAGTTGCAAAGAGACGGGAACAATAGAAACTTACCTACTCAAAATAATACTTTTCATCTTTTTAAATAATATAAGTTCTCAATACTACAGCAATTTGTCGCTTTGCAAAAGCTTTGTTGCGTAAAAGTTTTTAGTATAAATCATAAAAAAACCTTTCCCATACAAGCATGTTTGTAAATAAAACAAATGATGATTATTTGTCATCAATACAATTCTGTAAAAAATGCTCAAATACAAAAACCGTACGGTAAATTGAATTCGTCGTGAAATGAAGTCAATAAAAGACTACTCACCCAAGAGCCCCTATTTCCATATTCGATCAATCTTCTTCTTCAATTAGGAGGCATAAAAGTGCCGTGTCGTCATTTTGTCGTCCGATCGGAATATTTTTTTCGCTCCACTTGTGGAGAAATTCTATGATTTGGTGAATGTAATAAATAAAATAAATAAATAAATATCCTTGGACATTTCACACGGCGTCATCTAGTCCCAAGCTAAGCAATTTAATGCTTGTGTTATGGTAACCAGATGACTGATAAACTACATAGATACATTTTTTTTTGTAAATACATACATATTATACATAGAAAACACCCAGACACGAAACAAATATTTGCAGATCATGCAAACATTTGTCCCGCAGCGGGGATCGAACCCGCAACCTCTGCGTCTCAGGCGGGCTTTCGCCCACTGCGCCACAGAGGTCGTCATATAATTTATGTACGCGTAAATTCTATGGAAAGGACGGTTACAGACGAAGTCCACGACATAATAATAAAATGTATGTATATTTTTTATGCATTTTCAGGTAACATGCTTTAAATGCCTACGTATACGCGATCTGTTTTAATTAGACTATGTTATTTATTGAGGAGTTCCGTTGAACCGCTTCTGAGTCTACCATCAGATCAGTTCACTGGTAATCTATTAGTGTGTCATTCAGCTCAATTCGACACTGGGAAGTGGGTTAAATGTAGCAAGATTTGACCCATTGACCCATTGCAAGTTTGATAAAAGCGTATAAAATATCATGTCGTAGGTATATTATTAGGATAATTGGCATTAGCGAATAGAGGATTACGACACGTTTAACAGTAAAATGAGATCTTGAGATGAGCCGCACGTGATTATGTATAATATAGTAAAAGTGGAAAACCATTTAATTTTATACAATGTTAATGTATGAAGTTACTAATATTTGATGAAGTTAATTCTGTAAAAATATCGTTGAAGCATATTTCGTTTCTTGGATTGCAATAGCAGCTTCGAATAAAATTTTTTTTTGCGAAATAAAAGATTCAATAGACTTAAATTGGTCCAATACGAACGATCCTTGTGATATATTTTTCAATACGCTTCACAAATAATGGAAGTCTAGAAAATTATGTTAAACAAACTCAGAACCAATCTACGTTAATCGAAAAGAAAGTATATTTCAAATAAAGCTTATAACAATGAAATTGTGATTAGAATGGCAACTTCCGAATGAGGTCGCAAAACATGGCCTACTATGCTAAATCCTATCCTATTAATATTATAAACGCGAAAGTTTATAAGTATGGATGGATGGATGTTTGTTACTATTTCACGCGAAAACTACTGAACGGATTTGGCTGAAACTTGGAATATACATAGTTTATGACCGGGAATAACACATAGGCTACTTCTGATCACGGTATTCCTACGCGAACAGGAACTACCACGGGTAACAACACGGGGCGCAGTTAATTTTGGAATAAAGAAATATGATCAACTGTATTCCCAAGGTGCGGTAGACAATTTTTTTCAGTTCTTTATAATCATTTTAGATCTGTTAAAGATTTCAAAGGGGTAGTCAGAGGTATATCAAAATACATATTTGGTACGTATACCCACATTTTGCAGAAAACTTTTTTGTTAACATTCCATACGTGACAGGTTGCAAGCCCAACTACACTATTAGAAAGCTAACTAGTTTCCTTACGATGTTTTCCTTCACCGTTTATAGCTCGTGTTAGGTAATGCGCATATAAATATTTCCAAACGAAAAATCCGTTGATTCTCGATCGGATTTGAACCCACGACCTTTGGATCGAAAGTCGAGGAACTAATCCACTTAACCAACACGGCAAAATTTTTAAGTTTTTAAATTAGTGAACTAGAATATTACCGCTTAAAAGTCTTCCAATCTAGCAAAAGCCCTGTCTAAAACAGATAAAACTTACTAACCTAGTTACGAACAAATTTGCGAACGTGTAAAAATAACCTTTGTGGTGAGTAGAGGTCGATTTGTCTCCGTCGTTGAGCCCAAGTTTTTGCCTTGGATTTGGAGTTACGGAAAGTGTTAGCGTCGGCTTATGATGCTTCGTGTTTACGAAGGAAAATGTTGGAAAAACGTGACGGTTCACGGTTTGATGGTTTCCTTGATCTCGATTAGCTTGTCTTGTATATTGCGTCACCGTGGTTCGTCTATCATCAATTTGGTATACGGTTCCAAAATAAGAATTTTATCATTTGAGTTTCGTAGTTGATAAAAAAACCTCCTGATCAATTTCAATTAGCAAAATTTCCAAACAATTTGTTGGGCATTTAGCTACTTAGTTCTTCTGATTAGGATGGAATAAACATATTGCCATGTATAAGAAAGGTGATAATTTGAGAAGGGCTTGACAGGTTGGTTTTCTTTTGTTGTGTTCATATTTTCATAAACGTCAAAAAAGGTTTTTATGAAGTAAAGTTAAGTTTCAAAGTCCAATCGGGCAGTTGGTTATTTATAACTGAAAAATCGTTGGATATTAGCTAAACCAACATATTTATTTTTAAAAAATATTCTTGGTACACCGTTCAAAAATATTCTTATGATGGAAAACTACAACTACAAAACTTTTACGTAGAACGCCTAACGCTCACATACTGAATGTATGTCTTCTTTGACATTATTTGACGTTTGTCTTCAGATACAAATCTGACTAGTAAGAATGTCTCAAATAGTTAATCGCGATCTCAAATAATTAAGTAGCGATTCAGTATTCAGTACTCGCAAGCAACATTTGTGTGGATTTGATCACAGATTATTTTTATTATTATTTTAATACTATACATTTGATGCATTATGAAGAATGACCTATACATAATGTTAATATAACGTTAACATAACGTAAGAGAGTTACGTTTTTTAAATCATAATGAATCATCAATTTAGTAGATAATTTAAAATCTATAGCTCAAATCCATACCTACAATAATACAGATGCAACGAATAAAACATTCACAAGAGCGACTGACGAACTCAGTAATAAAGTGAATTTTATTATTATAGCCGGATCCAACAGCCAAATTATTTCACGTCCGGGGAAAAGTTGGAATATTCTTCACTACACCCTTTTTCCTTTAACTTTCCTGTCGAGTTTCAAATAAAATAGTAAAAGAATTTCTTTTTTATATATATATGAAAAAAAGCTAACCTGGTTCGTAATTTACAAAAAATCTTAATTATGTTTTTTATCTTAAAAAACATCTAATATCTAGACCAAATGCAAACCAAAAGGTTGATAAGCGCATAACTTTTTAAGAGTTGGGAAAGGAGTTTACAGAAAAAAGACGTCAGTCGTGACAGCTAGTAAAGATTAAAAATATGTAATTGTTATTGTTCTGTTTGAGTGAGGTTAAGAACATACCAAAAGGCACCCTTTTCAACACGCGTAGCGGCAAGGCGTTTGTATAATTTGTTGTGACAAATCGCGTGCCTTTTCAAAACAAGCATCTGTCGAGGCTGATTTACGCAGCTCTTGTGCCTTTGAGGGTCTATCAACTAGACATTATTGAGTTAGGATCAAACAATTGGCTTGAGCTTAATTGAATTAGGTTTAATTATGAGAAGTTTATTCACATTGTAGAGTCTACGCTCACAACGTTTGTAGAATAAGCAGTCACTGTGCATTTTTGTATTGCGTCACCTGCTAGTTTACTGCGCGTTTTACAAATTCAAGGATATTGTGCATGGGTTACAGTTTTCCGACTGCCTTTTGTTCGCAGTTGCACCGCAACCGCAAATGAAACATCATTTTGTATCGATACAAACGTGAAGTGACTGCGCGTGCATTAGCTCTTACTATTTGAATTTTCGTGAGTTCAAATGAAATAATAAAACTCTTCTTGTTCTTGCTCGGTACACTCTTGGCAGAGTGGTCGTGGTCATCAATGTAGTTCTCCCTTTGTGGCTCGTTTGACAGCGCGCTTCCACTCCTTCCTGACAGCGGCTTTTCTTGCACGCTCATGTAAGGGACCGTCCATCGCTGCCTTTATCTGGTCTGTCCACCTCATGGGTGATCTGCCTCGCGCTCGGGTACCTTCAACTTTTCCCTGCACCACCAGACGCTCTATGGATTCACCTCCACACCGAGAAACATGCCCGAAGAAGGTGAGAATGAGAAATGAAATAATAAAACGGTAACCCACAAAAAGTTTCTTCATATAAATCGAAACAATTGTCTTATTAGTTATTATTAGGAACGTAAATCAGTTAAAATTATTTTGTTTACTTGAAATAAGCACATCAAAGTTTAAAACTAGGTATATATTTAGCATGAAGTCAAGTAGAAAATTTGAACAAAGACTTTCTAAAAAGTTCTCTAGAAGTCAGAGTCTCTCGTGTTAAGGTAAAAATGATAATGATGTTATCGTGACATTGGCAGTGGGTATGCCCCAGAGAGTTGTCGAACCGGTCATCACCCCCGTTACTATGTAAACTATCTAATATACAGGATGGGGCAACATTTTGGATCTTTAAAGGTAGCCTTTCTTTACCGTACCTTTACTTTTTTATTAAGAAGGTTTAGACAATCGTTGTTATGAACAGAAATCCACCTCGAGTGTGCAGGAAATTGATCTCTTCTTACGTCATTAAAGTCGGTTTTAAATATTTTCAAAGCTTTTATGTAACAATTGCCACTTGTTACATAAAAGCTTTGAAATATTGACTCCAATACATAGTATTTCAACGTCGATACTTCGCAAAGGGTGAGCGTCGGGCGCTCTCAATTTGGGACATTTTTCTGCGCATGTTAGCATAAGCAATACATTTTCACTTCAATGTTTTAAGTAACCAATTTATACCATAAAACAACAGCAATAACTTTACTTTTAGACAGGTCTTGTTGTCTCAGTATTCTCAATTTATATTGAAAACAAAACAGCATTGTTGGCCTAGTGGGTTAGAGTCTTCTTTTTGAAGTCTTCTTTTTCTTTCTATTTGAAGGATTCGAACCCGGTCATGCATTGATGGATTATGCGTTTCAAAATATTTTTATGCGTTAGCACGAGCTCTAAATGGTGAAGGAAAACATCGTGAGGAAACCACTTAGCTTTCTTATACTCGTAACTTCGATGAGCTTACCTGCCATATATGGAATCCTACGAGTAGCTTCTGCCAAATTTTATATGTAACAAAATATAGTATTGTCTCGTGTTGAGTCGCATTATTCATTTCTCAAAACTAAATATTTGACCCAAATTTAAACGATCGTCGGATTGAAAGTAGAGGCATCATCCCACACGGCCAACACGGTTCTTTTATACTCCAGTTAGAAGAAAATAAAGCCGACAGATGATATCGTAACAGAGAATACCCTGGCACGATAGACATTTAAATCTTCCGCCACATTTGCGTACATTTGGCACATTTCCATTTTCTGTAGTTAGCATAATATGTGTACTTATGTATGCGTTGGAAACTTGGAATCAGAGTATCTTATAACACCTTTTTTCCGGATCTATCGACCACCTCTGTGACACAGTGCTCGCCTGAGACGCGGAGTTTGCGGGTTCGATCCCCGCCCGCTACTAGAGTTAGCCTCTAAGCTCTTATCAATTTTATATTAAAGCGATGTTTAAACAGTAGTCGGAGGTTTTTGTCAGAAAGAAATGGTCAGAAATCACTTAACCAAGTTTATAATTTATGTTATTAACTCTTTTGTTTTCGTCAAATATTTAATTTTATTTTCCATATAAACATATTAAATGTAAAATAACAAATTCTTACCTCAGTTAGCAAAACCACAGCAATATTGAAACTGGCCGTAACTCTGTGATCAATATTGCGAATGAGACGAACACATTTATTGTAAAAAGATTTGACAGAGACAGACTGAGAAAGACGTTCCCAGGAATTTATTAGATTTAGCGATAGGACCTCCTTGTCTAGAAAACTGGAAGCAAAGAGAATATAACCAGCTTTCAGACTTCGGAACCAGAAACTAGATTTTATATTTAGAATTCAGTTATGGTTGTGACGAAAATGTTTTAATATGAAAGTTTGTAATTAATTAATTGCCCATTTTACTAAGATTAAGTTGTTTTTACTGTAAATGTATATTCCTATTGTTGGTGTAATAAAGAGTTCATTCAATCATTTATCAATTCATTCATTCATTCATTTGTAAGAGCCATTTCTTTCTTTAGAGACAATCCACACTTCACGTCACGATCCGCGCGTTTATGACGGCGCGAACCGCAACACGAAGCTGTCAATAATCCACACTCACAGAGATTTGATAATTTTGTTCGCGTTACTTTGTCGTGGGATAAAATACTTTCCCTGGTGTAGGGAGTCGCGTTGGAACAGGCAGTAGAATTCCCTAGTTTTAAGGACGTGACATGTCAAAGTGGTCTATAAACGATCGTACTGAATAAATACATTTTGAGTATCAGTTTGACTGCGAGTTTGTAATTTTAAAATCGCGATTGGCCCCCAAATATTAGAGTTAGTACTAATTTCAGCGAAACTAGCACTAGATTAACTAGTAGGGCATCTACCTCTTGATGTAAGTATGAATCCTAACTATGCACATAATTGAACGCTGCTAACGTTGTTCAGTGTGGGGCAATTTAATTACTCGAACTTCATTTATGACGAAAGTTTTATCATTATACCGGAGTTTGCTCATAGTGGGTATCTGAGTTTAGTAGTAGATCAGAATAGTGCTTCTAAATTATTAGTACAAGCTTACTCGCCTGCTGCTACGCTCGCGTGGTACCTACACTACCTACCTAGATAAAAGTAGCCTATGTGTTATTTCTGTCAAATCCTTTCAGTATTATAATTATATTAATTTTGTAGACAAGTCTAAAGATGAATAATAAGGTCATAAGTAGATTAAGATAAATAAAATTATAAAAACATTGTATCATGTTATCTAATTATAACAAATATTATTCCACAGACAATAATTATAAAATACGGATTTATCAACGAAGTACAATTGGCGCACGAATTTAATAATTTTCTGTACCTACCATTTGCATTTCCAGTAAAAATGCAATGCGCATGTTGAGTAGATTTTACATTCAAACAATTTTAGCCGTAGGCGTCTGTAGTACTAGGTAAATGAGAGCAGCTACAACATTTAACAACCTATGTAGCAAGTGGGCAAATTCCCGCTTGATACGTAAGAGGTTGCGGGTTCGATCCCCACCGCGGGATCAATGTTTGTATGATCTACAAATATCTGTCTCGAGTCTGGGTTTTTCCCATGATAATGTAATGTATTTACAAAAAAACTAATGTCAGTTATATCAGTCATCTTGTTACCGAAACACAAGTTAACACAACATCAAGTTGCTTAGAACTAGATGACGCTGTGTGAAATGCCTAAGGATATTTATTATTAAGTATATTCAAATACATATTTATTTGAATAACACACAGGAATTTCTCACGTACTATCGTTGATTTAGATACCGACAATGTTTTAATTCATCCGGAGAACTTTCTTCTGAGTAAGAGCGAGATGGTCACATTTCGCGGTCCCGTCTTACATACAAATTTACATTTTCAGTAAACCGTATCAACGATCATTCAGTTTCAACTGTACCCAGACAGTTTTGTTATCGAAATTGTCATCATTGGCCTTTTTAGGTACATCTATTACAGGTAATCAGAATATTCATTTAAAATTAATGTTACATTAACAGATCTATTATCGAATTACTATAAATAACAACTAGCTTGGCCGGGCCTTAGAACCACCATTAATTTAGTTTTGAACCTTCCTTATAATAATAATAAATGTTTTTTATTGACATAAAACAGTGTTACAGATTTTCATGAATCCATGGGCTCCCGAACTAGATTTAACTGTGTCTCAGAAGACAGTGGCTTCTCCTTACTTATAGGCTTATTTTATTATGTCTTGGGCACTTATATTTTAATTATGACGAAGAAATTTTTTTGTGGTTTTAGAGATCAGCGCGTTTAATTTAATTTAACTTTAAACCAACACTTCCGTTTTACTAAAAATAGGATAGTTTGTAGTTTATAATCTAGCTTTATACTCCTTGCTGTAAATCGACTCAGCTGGCAATTTGTAAATTGGTAGCAAAGTGCCGCGGACAATCAACTAATGGTTTTACGGAAAACACCTTTAGTACTGGTCTACCTTACTACCTACACAGTCTAGGACTAGACCTGAAAAGTCTAGGAGACAACGGAGACCTAACTTATCACTATTGTACAAAAAAGTAGCTTTCCACTGTCTGTGTGCTTAGGTATTGCAATAAGCAACATATTTTAATACGCGTTTCATTAATAGACCGAGATACATTTTAAACTACCATGACTTAAAAACATATTTAAATATTTATCGAAATTTAATCTCGTATTAAAGTTATTATATTTACCTTGATTAAGTCCCGATAATATATTTATAAAATAAATAAAATAAAATAAGCCTTTATTTACAAAATATATAAAACTGAACTAAACACTAACTTAATCTTAATATGAAATACATTTAATACCTTTGTTTTACTAATGTTACTAAAATCTATATGCCAGTAGTAGTCGCCTCTTTGGCGTAGGCCTCCCCCATGATAATATATTTAGACACTAGATAAAGAAATTGGAGAGGAAATGTTATAATATGTAAGAATAAAACTTGCATATTAGGGCGGGTCGCTAGTTAAACTATACCTTCTTAGCTTGAAACTAACTATTTCATATCTTCTCTCTAATTCTTCTTCTACAGAAACAGCGAATAACATTGAAGTCACTATTTAAATTCCACAGTAAGCTTCTAAGCTAGATCCTGCCGCACCTTTCGTGTTCCTTTATTGTTTGTTCTGACTCGGTCTGCCTGGACTAAGTTCGGTTTTAATAGCATGGTCACGGAATACCTTTCACTACCAAGTTAGTTGATTGAAAATGTTTTTACATTTTGTACATAGCTATGCAATGTTTGCTTACTTTGTTTTTTTCTTTTTGCGAGATTCTTGGAAGCATTTTCCTGTTTTCTGTACATCTAACGATTGCAGACTTATTTCTGATGTGCTAATAAAAAAGCAAAGCTCTGAAAACTTAAAAAGTAAGGGTAAGTATTTATGAATGTGTGTATTCTATGTTCTTGAGTTCCATCCTTTTACTTATTTTAACAAGCCTCACTTTGATTGGCTCCCCACTGGAGCTTGACTGTTTAAATTGTTAAGGGATCACCTTAACCACCAATTCAAGGCCCCTTGCGTTCCTTACGGGTTTTTTTTATTGGTGTGTCGCTGAATTTTTTTTTTTTCTTCCAATGAGCTAGTAACTTAAGGCCCTTTTTATTATACCTTTTTCTTATACATACAAGAGCAATAATTGAATGCAATACATAACGTGCAATAATTGACCTCCAGGAATCAATTTTTACAGTTTGCGAGTAGATGATGATTTGTTAAATGTCCAGGGATATGTATTATTTATTTATTTAAATATTATTTTCATAAAGACGAGCATGTAATAGATATAAAAACAAACAAACCAGGAACAATAAATGTCTGCAGAACACACAAACATTTGTCGCGCAGCGTGGCGCAATGATTACTAGTTAAAACTATGATATACCAAACAACACGACTAAACACACAAGCTCATTAATACATTATTTATCCAGATTGCAAATTATAATCACAACTTAAGAGCATGCATTAGTAAACAGGAATCAATCATGCATTGAGCTAACGTGGCACTTGTAACTGGTCGATTGATCTGCTTCAAGCAAACATGACACATAAATAGGTAATCATCACTAAACCTTTGTGGCCAAGTAAGACGTTGGGGATTTCCAGGACAGATACAGAGAAGATCACTTTCATGATTGAGATAGTGTTCGTCATTGACATTTATCTAAAAATGTGACCGTGTAAACCTACCTACATGAAGGTCGTTTTGGCCGAGTGTAGTACCTCGACTTTTGAGCCAAAGGTCGCATTCAAATCCCGGTCGTGCACCAAAGGATTTTTCGTTTCGAAGGAAAACATTATGAGGAAACCCGCAACAGAGTCAGCTCTACATGTATTGACCATTGTCGTTCCTGTGGATTTCAAATAATCTTTGCTGTGGATATGACCGGCTAGCCGGAAAGGATGCTGTAGGTGCTGGGCAAGTCGATTCCATCTCAACAATGTCCCAGACACTACAGCGTCCCGTTAAGTGTAGGCAAAAATTGGCTTGTAATACTGTATAAATCAACTTGTAAAAAAGATGTAAAAGCCTGAGTATATACCATTTTTTTTTCTAATAATAATTAAATTTAAATAATAATATTACATTTTTGTTATCTTGTAATTTTATTTTAAGCCTTTAGATTATAATTAACTCACCTATCTAGATAGCGGATGTCTTTATTAAATACCTAAGGGTAGATTAATTAGGGTAGTCGTAAATTAGCTGCTGATGGCAGACAGCGAAATAATCATATTTAGCCGAGCAAAGCATTGTTTCAGTAATTTATTCAGTCGCGTTATTCTATAGCGAACTAAACTTATTCTACCTTATTCCAAAACAAGGTCTAAAGATAGTCTAGGTTTAAACCTCGGTATAGACCATGGTCTAACCAAAACGTTATTCCAAAACGAAGTTTTAGCACTAAACCATGGTTCGTCTGTGGTTTAGAGATAAACCTCCGAGACCCCTAGTTTATCTTTGGTACTAACCTCAAAATGTCAAATGTGTTTTGTTGTTTGTTGTAATGTAAAGTGAGTGTTGTGATTTTTAAATAAAAATGGATTTGGACAGGATTGACCTCATTGATTTGGAAGATTTGGAAATGCTGGAGCCGCCCATACAACGACGACCCCATACTCATCGTCATAGAATCAATCCCTTTGATATGAGTGACGAAGATTTCCGTTATAAGTATAGATTTACAAAACGCTTTGGCGAAAAAATCGTGGACCTGTTGCGGGAGAACTTGTCGCAGGATCCTCGAGGATGCCCCCTAAGCCCGGAATTGCAAGTAGTTTGCGCGCTACTAATACTTGCGCGAATGTCTCACAGATGGATAAAAATGCCTGCAACTTTGAACCAACAAGAGGAGACCATGGGGAAGTTCCGCACAATAGCGAATTTTTCAACAGTCATTGGCGCTATTGACTGTACTCACATTAGAGTAAAAAAAATAAATGCTGATGGTGGTCAAGTTTATATTACTTAATAGAAAAGGATTTTCTTCAATTAATGTACAGGTAATAAAATCCGATATGATGTTGTATGTATGTAATGATGTGTTATTAGTCCTACTATCTAAGATGAGATAACAAATAAAAAAAAATTAAAATTTTCAGCTCGTTTTTTCTTAGTATTATCCATTTTATTTAGATATTCTTCTTCTTGAATGGTAGAGCAAAGGTTTTAGTTGAAGCTACGGGGAAAACCCCCGGGCTTCACTTCACTTCTTTTCGCCCCGGGTAAAATGGTACTTTCAAACTTCGCGCGCATAGCTATTTTAAGCTGACACTGACAGATAAACTGTCATTTTTGACATAAAATAGCTTCAGACGTGGCCAGCGAACCGAAATGAACGAATGGTTTTACATAAGTTTTCGTTTAATCTGTGCATATTATTTAAACCTAGGTTGATCTCAGGTTTAAGAAAACCTTCGTTACTCGTCGTTTTGTAATAAGAAACGGTTTAGACCTCGGTCTAACTTTAAACCCTAGACTACATAGTTCTGGTTTAAACCTAGTTTCAAGTCGTTTTTTGTAATAAGACCGATTAGGTTTCCGGTTCATCTTTCTTACATCTTTTGTTGGCTTTCGCTTCAAGAAGTCGCTAAATAACTTTAGACCTTTGAACACTGCAACACTGTAGCCGCTATAGACGGTCTATGGTCGCTTGAGAAATAAAAAAAAAACTATCAATGTGACTTCTTACACTATAGGTAATGTAACATCGTCAGTTCAGTGCGAACTTTATCAAAGCAACTCGTTCGTTCGTTTGTTCGTATGAGCAAGCAGCCAACTCTCGTGACGGAGTTTTTAGGCCGCCTAAAGGCTTCCGTCATGGCTTAACGACTTTTAAAGCCGGGACCGACAATTTAACGTGCCCTCCGAAGCACGGAAATCAAAGCAACTATAACTTTACAAAAACAACCCTTTTTTCATCGGGGCCTCGAAAGTTGAAAATAGTCGTTGTTTCATGCGAATTATTCCTACTGAATCGTTGTTAAAATAGTTCTACCTCCAACTCCTTCGATTTATCAAAGTCATAAAAAATTTTATCACTTCGTTATTCCGGTGGATCGACGATGTTAGATAATTTACCTCATCAACAATCCAATTCGAAGGGGATTTTTATTGTTATTTGACTGTTACAATAAAATAACAGTATTATTTTTGCATCTTTTTCATCACTATGGATTAAAATGTCTCAGAGTGTGGCGGGTAAATTTCTGTCCAGAGTAGGTACCTACTGGCAATCAAATAAATCAAAATAATAAATAATCGATCAGTTTTTGCCGGAAGGATCGTGAGGTGTGAAAAGAGTGGGGGGAGACCTTTGCCCAGCAGTGGGATCATCACGGCTTATAATAATAATAATAAAAATAATAATAAATAATGCTGGATATTTCAGCATCTGTTCAGTTGCATGTGCATCAGTTTTGGGAACTAAATGACTGAAATATTACTTTTGTAAATGTATTTTATGTTATTCATATAAAACACCAAGATCCGAGACACATATATATAATTTGCAGATCATACTCCTCGTGGCGGAAATCGAACCCGCAAACTTGTGCTTCAAGTGTGACTTCGCCAACTGGACAGAGGTCGTGAAAATGTTGGTACGAAATAATGACAATGTTTTTAATTAGTTGTATCTGCCTCCTGGTAAAGATGCGTGTTTTTATGTATGTAAGTTAATCCTTAATAAATTGCAATTGAACATGGTCTTTGCAATCCAAGAATTAATTAAATTTGCGCATACAAAACTTGAACCAACTCCTCAGCGGTCAAGAATACCTCCACAGAACTTCTTCACTTAAAACAGTTTCCACGCTACCTGTTTCCATTCCAATTAGGAAACTAGTCTGTAAAACCCATTTAATTCAATGAAGATTGAAATTGCTGTTTTAAACTTAAACTTCTTCATTAGACCATCGGTAAATTAATTTTGCGGTAGCGTTTTAAGAAAGTTTTCGGGAAAATTCTTAAGAATTTCAGTTATGTTTAGAATGAAGGGAATTCGGATTGTATCGGCGATTTGAGCTTCCGCACTTGATTGTGTTCCGTTGAATTCTTCCTTAAGTTCGCAAATTGAGTGTCGAAATGAAGCGCGTCTCTTTATTAAAAGTTTGTATTGTAAATTCCTTTTTGAAGAGCTAGGTACTCCGATAATAGAAGTATAAGAACTTAGTACAGTTAATTTGATTTGTCTTTCTGCCTTACTTATATTAGATAATGTCTCGAGACCGACCCGGATGATGGCCACGAGAACTAACGAAACAAATACAAAATAATACATCCAATTTTTTTTGCTTTTACAACTTTACAAGCCATGAAAATAGGCCTTCAGACGACCTAAAAAATCAGTTCGCAGAGTGAGCTATTAGTTAACACGATATTAATCGTTTGCCAACAAAGAGTCAGTTCGTGGTTCTCACTAAAAACTTGATTTTTAAAATAGTTCTACAATAACTTGTTTATTACTATTCGTAGATCAATAAGACTATCAGTGATGTACGTGTACAAAGCCTATTACAACGCCAGCAAACTTATAATAAGCCGAGCTCTAGTTCCTATGAATTGCTAACAAATTGCATTACACAATAGAAAACTTGTATTCTTCCAAGTTTCCGCAAAACTTGTACAGACGTGCGAGTAATCTCGATGCTAAAAGTTGCCCATTATGTGTGTTGTTTTCTTTTCCCCAGGTAGATTAATTTAATGATTTTGACCTCATAGATCAATAGATTTGCTCTATCTATGAGGTGGTGTTTTCGATTTATTAGTAAAAAGCTAATTTTGTGATAAAGAGATGAACTCAACTCGAGAGTGTCGGCGTGACCAATATCTGTATCTCCATGCCAAATTACAGTTTTATAGTATCAATAGTCTCTGAGAAAAGCTGCGGACAGACGGACATGGCGAAACTATAAGCGCTCATGCCGTGTCTACGCTCGGTCGACAGTAGTGTAGAAATCGTGCACGCGAAAAACCGTCCCGTGGGCATGAGCGCTAAGGGTTTCTTCTTGACTTCGGAATGACCGAGAAATCGGTAAGTACATTGGAAATTATTTTTGACATTCCTAGTAGAATCTGCACCCAGGCAGATAACTTCTGAACAGTGTTACGGCATCTCTGTCGTTTCCAATTGAGGCACCGAATCCGTGTTACGCAAACAAATGAGAATCTGGATCAAATCCACTACAGTCAGTAAATTGGCAACCAAGTTTACCTTTTGACAGCTGTACCTACGTCCAATCGTTACACTTGCCAGAAGAGTATAGAAGTGAAACCGGTTTCACTATATTGCTTGCTCTATTTTATTGTATATTTAATTCGTGGTAGGGGGTGGGAGAGTGTTATTATGCTGTCATGAATAAGTACTTTATGTTTGTAAGTACTAATGTTGTTGCAGTTCGTAGGGAGGACATCATCATTTGTTAAAGATTCTCGCCATTCCATTGTTGGCGACATTCCATTGAGTGAAAAGATTTAGGTAACACATTCTTCGATAGTTCTTGTGTGTAATGAACACACACTTATGTGTGTGTCATAGCTACTGATTCTGAGAATCAACTTGTTATGCTCTGGTAAGTTTACTTGTTAATTGCAAAACACTTAAATACTAAAATTTACTGACAGAAATTGAACCCGCAACCTGAGTCTCAGGCGGACCTTCACCTATTGCATCATAGAGGTCGTAATTTTTACAGGTTCAAAAGTCGATATTACCGCTTCTATACGTAATTTCATTTCTAAATCTGTGTATTGTATTTGCGAATAATCTTCACGGAGTATAATTTCCTTGTGCATAAGGCTGTCATGAGTCGGGAGACTAATCTAAGTTAGTAAACGGAGTATGTTTTGATTAAACTGAGAACTTTAACAAACACGAGTGAGCTTTTTGGGGCTTCTCAAGTTTAAATACAACTTCGGAAGTAGTTTCAGTAAATAATAATAAAAACTGTGTGCGTGCTTTTGGTAAAACTGTGTGCGTGCTTTTGGTATAACTAATTTAGAATGTTCAAAATATTTTACTGTTGGAGCTGGTTTTTCAGTACATTTAAATTAAAAGCTTATTAAATATGTGTGTCATAAAACAATAACTCACTCACTTAAACATTGTAAATTGTCGATTTTTTTTTGTTTGATTCATCCAGATATTATTTGTCTGTGTACGACGGTACGGCTACTCCTTGCGGTCACAATTTTATCGCTCATTTCGTAAAGTGTTTTTATTTTTGCCAAATACAACTCTAGAAAGTTTTGGACGTTTTGAAAAATATTCAAATTAAGCGTTCATTAAAATCGCATTTGTAAAATCCTCTCTAGTAACTTAATAATTCATCCTGTCCATATAAGAATATACCCGGAAACCGTAATAAGAGGATTTATTTTGCAAATCTTCGAAATATTTAAGGCGAAAACACCGAATGTGTTGGACATAAATCCCCTTAAGCCTACCCGTAGCGCGCTGACCCTAAATTCACTGTAATATTGTACCTTAGGGTGAGACTCGCATTTTAGGGCTGTAAAGGTAACCACTACATTTGGAGCGTAATAAATATACTAGGATCTCTATGCTACTGGATACTGAAGGACCTAGGGCGTAGCGCTACGAGACTTTCGTAGCATTTTGCGTAGCGAAGTCTACGGAGTAAGTCTAATGGAGTAAAGGTTATATACCTATAATAAATTCATTTTTGTCGTCGTATTAGGTATACTTAGCTTGGTTGCTCGGTTTTCGGTTTACACAGCCCTAACGAATAACTCTTGTTTAAGAATATAATAAGGGTATATAACTATAAATTGGTATAGTTATATATTTTTTACAAGATATATATTTTTTTTCTTAAGATAACATTTTTTAAATTTTTTTTCGCTTGTTTGAAAAGTGAACTAACAGTCGGATTTAAAAAATATTTAGAAACTTAGACTTCTTTTTATAATCATCATCAACACCGTATGCCATAACCACTCGATTGCGCAGCTTGTTTTACAAAAAAATAATATTTTTCTTAAAACAAAAATTGAAATATTAATCTACTTTTTAAGCAATATTATGGCAGAAAACATGAAATTTGGAGCATCTATACGAACGGTAAAAATAATTGTAATTTTCTTGAGAAATAAATCAATAATATCCTTGGACATTCCATACAAAGCCATCTAGTCCCAAGCTAAGCAATTTATTGCTTGCGTTATGATAACCAGATGACTGATATAGTATTTTTTTGTAAATACATACATTAGACAGAAAAACACCCAGACCCGGAATAAATATCTGCATATCATAAAAAAAATTGTCCTGTGGGGATCAAACCTCAGCAACCGCAACCTCCGCGTCTCAGGTGGGTGTTCACTCACTGCGCCATAGAGGTTGTCAAATAAGTCTATAGCTTGACGTTTCTTCACAATGTGGGACAGCTGCCTTATTACGCGTGGTTAGAGGTGTGTTCAGATGTAACAACAAAGCTTTATTGGGTCCTATTGGAACTTTGAATAAGGGTTCGTTTCGGTTATGACGGCCTATTTAGCAGTAAATATTGTGGGATATAGTTCATATGCTCAGAGCCTGGTAGCCAAGTGATAAACGTTTCGTATCCAGTCTATTTCTATCATCGCTATTCCTATTCATTTTACATTTTATATAAGTAAACAAATAACGTAAAATCAGCTGACGAACTTCTGTCGCGTATTTTCGGCATAGTCTGTTCTGAAAAAAAAAAATTGGTCACTTTATTCGTAATAGTTCACTGACATAAAGCTGAACTGTAAAAATTTTCATGAAATTTTGATCACGTTAATTATGTTTCGAGGCTTAATACACACTGCGCCACAGAGGTCTGTTTACTACGACGAAACGAAACTTGATCTCAACTCATAACATTAAGTCCTATACAAATCTACTCAGCAGATAATTTTATGCGCATAGTTCGTTGTTTGTCACAATACACGTAGTCAGAAACTTGGCCTAAGCAAACCCACGGATCCGCAAATAAACCATGACGCGGCCTGACCGCGGAGAACAACGTTGGTAAGTCAAGTTTTGAAGCTTTTTAGCTTTTATTTTGTGGTACATTTTGTTTATTTCTGTTATGATTTCGTCTCGTTTCCCGCTGTGGGAAGGTCAATTGGTTAGGTTGGCAATTGTGGTACAATTAAAATGGTAATAATGCTCTAATCTGTATTTTATATTTTTCTGTGTTCAATATAATACAGATATATTTACGGGTATTTATCGATATTTACCTTTATTTAATTTTAATTTTATCCCGACGTTTCGACTGGATTGCACCAGCCGTGGTCGCGGGCAAACTATGTTTAATCATGTGTTCTGATCGCGAAAGTTTAAAAAAGACTAATATAATACAGATTCGAAAAATGAGTAGTCGAACTTCATTTTTAGAAGTCGAGAGGGTATGCTAGGGAGAGAAGGGTTTTCTCCATGTCAACATTTACAGGCAATAAGTTTCCTCTTGACTGTAATGGTTACAGACTCCAATAAAGCAAAAAAACATGTACAAGTCGATTACTGTCTCTTCATAATAATAATTATAATCTTGAATAGATGGAAACTAACTCCACCGTTATCATAATCCAGCAATTTCTGTCCCATCTCATAACACAAATTGGAGTTTAACCTTTAAAGACGTGCCGTGGCCGTAAGCAAGTGCTTACTTCAATCTGTAGCTCAAACTTAAAGTTGGTAAGTCACATTTTGTCGCGCCAGCATTTTATCAAACAAGAACAACGTTGGGAACGCGCCAGAATGTAGAACACTGTAACATCCATCAGTCGAAGCATCTGGTCTCAAACTTCTGAGCAAGACCATAGAGAGATCAGCATTATCACATTTAACATTCGCGCCTTTTGTGGCGGGCACGTTAAGCTAACAAACTTTGAGCCTAACTATTGTACAAATAGATGGTAAAAGCTATATCAGGGTGAACCTTAGTCCCCTCTTCAAATGGTTTTTTAAATAAACTCATAGACAATCTGATAAGATTTTATCGATTGCGTAGTTTACTTTAAATTCAGTATTCTAAACAGTGGTTTGTTCGGTTTTTCTAAATCTCTTTTACTGAAGTTGCTAGGTGCTCAAACTTACTTACTTCGTTACGTTTATAGTCAGTAAAGCTACGTTGGTAAAGTATACTATATAAAGTGGATTTGATGATCTTGATTAAACTTTCGCGATCAATATTAAACTTCAGCAAATTCATGCTATTTAAAACATATCGGCAGGATGCTATTTGTTTATTACATTAGTGTTGAATATTTGAATATATAAAACTACTTGCTTCGTGGTGGCTCGCCTCTCTTTTACGGCACCACCGACCTGACTACACCTACCGAATTAATATATATTTCTCTGATTCAAGCCTGTTTTCCTTCTGCCCTGCTGAACGATTTTACATGGTGACACCGACCTGACTACACCTACCGAATTAATATATATTTATCTGATTCAAGCCTGTTTTCCTTCTGCCCTGCTGAACGATTTTACAATTAGACATTTATTTCAACTGTCTAGCTATCACGGTTCATGAGATATAGCCTGGTGACAGACAGACAGACAGAAAGACGGACAGACAGACGGGCAATGGAGTTAAGACTCCATTGCCCGTCTGTCTGTCCGTTACTAAGTCTTATTACTAAGGTACTCGTAATAAGGTCCCGTTTTTACCCTTTGGGTACAGAACCCTAAAAAGCAATAAAACTAAGCAAGCACGATTTTCCGCCTTATCCGTTTTCTTCACCAAACGCCAAATTGCAAAGGTTCTTCTAAATATAAATTGAATTCACCATACATATTAAGGTTTAGCATTAGGGCCTTATCACCCTGTTATTATGGCTTGTGTACATCCATTATGTGGTCAAATAGCCAGCACTGGATACCGTCATACAAACTAGCTGTTGATGAATATTTGAAAAGGTTTAGAAAGGTTTACAATATATACAAATATATACATAAGGGTTGGTACGATGAATTTTATATTTTGCAGGACACCTATTTTTGAAACAAGACCCATTTAAAAGACAGTAGGAAAAGTAAATGGAACACATATAAAACAGTTTTATGGTAGCTATAGTTTTTATATTTAACAGCCTCATAAACGTTTCGACTGGATTGCACCAGCCGTGGTCGCGGGCAAACTATGTTTAATCATGTGTTCTGATCGCGAAAGTTTAAAAAAGACTAATATAATACAGATTCGAAAAATGAGTAGTCGAACTTCATTTTTAGAAGTCGAGAGGGTATGCTAGGGAGAGAAGGGTTTTCTCCATGTCAACATTTACAGGCAATAAGTTTCCTCTTGACTGTAATGGTTACAGACTCCAATAAAGCAAAAAAACATGTACAAGTCGATTACTGTCTCTTCATAATAATAATTATAATCTTGAATAGATGGAAACTAACTCCACCGTTATCATAATCCAGCAATTTCTGTCCCATCTCATAACACAAATTGGAGTTTAACCTTTAAAGACGTGCCGTGGCCGTAAGCAAGTGCTTACTTCAATCTGTAGCTCAAACTTAAAGTTGGTAAGTCACATTTTGTCGCGCCAGCATTTTATCAAACAAGAACAACGTTGGGAACGCGCCAGAATGTAGAACACTGTAACATCCATCAGTCGAAGCATCTGGTCTCAAACTTCTGAGCAAGACCATAGAGAGATCAGCATTATCACATTTAACATTCGCGCCTTTTGTGGCGGGCACGTTAAGCTAACAAACTTTGAGCCTAACTATTGTACAAATAGATGGTAAAAGCTATATCAGGGTGAACCTTAGTCCCCTCTTCAAATGGTTTTTTAAATAAACTCATAGACAATCTGATAAGATTTTATCGATTGCGTAGTTTACTTTAAATTCAGTATTCTAAACAGTGGTTTGTTCGGTTTTTCTAAATCTCTTTTACTGAAGTTGCTAGGTGCTCAAACTTACTTACTTCGTTACGTTTATAGTCAGTAAAGCTACGTTGGTAAAGTATACTATATAAAGTGGATTTGATGATCTTGATTAAACTTTCGCGATCAATATTAAACTTCAGCAAATTCATGCTATTTAAAACATATCGGCAGGATGCTATTTGTTTATTACATTAGTGTTGAATATTTGAATATATAAAACTACTTGCTTCGTGGTGGCTCGCCTCTCTTTTACGGCACCACCGACCTGACTACACCTACCGAATTAATATATATTTCTCTGATTCAAGCCTGTTTTCCTTCTGCCCTGCTGAACGATTTTACATGGTGACACCGACCTGACTACACCTACCGAATTAATATATATTTATCTGATTCAAGCCTGTTTTCCTTCTGCCCTGCTGAACGATTTTACAATTAGACATTTATTTCAACTGTCTAGCTATCACGGTTCATGAGATATAGCCTGGTGACAGACAGACAGACAGAAAGACGGACAGACAGACGGGCAATGGAGTTAAGACTCCATTGCCCGTCTGTCTGTCCGTTACTAAGTCTTATTACTAAGGTACTCGTAATAAGGTCCCGTTTTTACCCTTTGGGTACGGAACCCTAAAAAGCAATAAAACTAAGCAAGCACGATTTTCCGCCTTATCCGTTTTCTTCACCAAACGCCAAATTGCAAAGGTTCTTCTAAATATAAATTGAATTCACCATACATATTAAGGTTTAGCATTAGGGCCTTATCACCCTGTTATTATGGCTTGTGTACATCCATTATGTGGTCAAATAGCCAGCACTGGATACCGTCATACAAACTAGCTGTTTATTTATTTATTTATTTATTTATTTATTTATTTATTAAATTCACAAAGCAGATTACAATCAATGCAAGTTAGAATAGATGTAGAAATAAAAGTAGATAAACTAGATTCGTAATCCTATATGTGAATCCTAGCTGTTGATGAATATTTGAAAAGGTTTAGAAAGGTTTACAATATAGCTCATAAGGGTTGGTGCGATGAATTTTATATTTTGCAGGACACCTATTTTTGAAACAAGACCCATTTAAATGACAGTAAAGTAAGTAACACATATAAAACAGTTTTATGGTAGCGATAGTTTTTCTATTTAACAGCCTCATAAACCTGTCAACTTGTTCTAGATTTTTTTGCTCTTATGTCATTGAAAGCCAGTGCCTACAGATTATAATTAAAAGTTATTATTATTGACCTGTTGCTATTTTATTTATAAGTCATGCAAACCTCTTCCAATCGATGACCTCTTCCACTTTTTGAATACAAAAACACATTCTGACGTCAATTACAGCATAATATTGATTTTCCACTAAGGCTACAAGGGTCCACTTAACTGATTGTCAGAAAAAGCGCTCAGCAGTCTTTTAGCCATAATCTTCTTTGATCGAGACCTTTATAACAAGCTTCCTGCTTAGAAGAGAAGGGTTTATGAAACCCTTCGAAATCAATATAACATCAGTTATAATAAGTAAGTTTGTATAAGCAAGTGGCCAATAACTCTTGACGGAGTTTTTAGGCCGCCTAAAGGCCTCCGTCATAGCTTAACGACTTTAAAATATAATTATAATGTAGTTGTTGTACCCTGTATTCAACTTATTTTTAACAAAATGACTCGTTACGCTTTTGTTTCATTGCTTCTTTGTTTCTATTCTTAAGCGGTTGTAGAAATGTAATTAGTTTATTAAAATTAAAAACAAATCAAACTTGAATTGGGCTCATATCTTAAAAACCAAGTTATTATCAATTAGTTCAACTAATTAACTGTATCCGCCGCTAGAACCAGCGAAAGTCGCTAGAACTCAGAGTTAAAACAAAAGCAAGCGTGAAAACCTTTATTAAAGAAGACAGACGTATAATACCGCCTATTTGTGGGAACCCCGTTTTTAAAGGCGCTGTCCCACTGCATCTTTAAAAATGGGGAACGCTCTAAACGGCATTTAAAAAAAAAAAAAAAAAAATTGTTCGGTTTGACCGCTTGAATCTCACACAAATAAAACAAGGCTCTACTCCTTTTTTTTCACAACCAATTCTGTGAAGAACCAACGCAACAAGCAAGGTTTTTGGCCGTGCTTACTTTTAGGTGATCTATTCTCTAGGTAGGTCTTTTAGGTAATCAGAATCAGAATCAGAAATATTTTATTGAGTGTGGGTGACGTTTTAATTGCAGCACACACTACACTACACACTATCTATATAGACAAAATGCTATGGTCTTACAGTACAAATTCTACGTCAGTCTAATCGCTTCCGCGGGTGTACAGTGATGAGCTGCTGAAAATGTCGATTCAGAGCAGGCGAAACGTCACTTACCGTGCGTTTTTGTGAAAGCTATCCAAATTGTGACAGCTCAGATTATTATTTAATGATTTATCTGTCTGTAACACGCGCGTTTCAATAAAATTGTGAAAGACAAAGATAAGTTTATGTGCGCACTGCCGTGCACTGGTAGTGGGAATGCACCTTAACTCCCCAAGTTCTGTAAAACACTCTGCTTGAAACACGCGCACTAATGAATGTGAAACGTAAATCTGCGCATTTTACCACCGTCCTTTCAGAATATAAATCTTCGTTCCACACAGACCTACATTATCATTGACGGGAACTACGAACGTAATTAAGATTTACTTATGCAATGCCAAGGTGTGGATACAGTACAGTCGTAAATAGAACTACTGGATACTACTGCGTATTTAAACAATAGTGGCAATTCTGTATGTCGCCAAAACTTAACTAAACTAATTTGACAGCACTACAATGATGCGGCAACATTTTTAGTATGTCAAATTGGTTTTGTTAAGTTTTGGCGACATCCAGAATTGCCACTAGTGCCTATTTATAATTTAAAAAAATCGTGTTTTTGTTATCTTTTACCTTGGTTGCTAATGCCACTTATCTAGCGGTCACTCAACATAATTGTGACCGCTCAGAACGTAGCTTATCTTCAACGATTTCAAGTTTAAACACACTGCAAACTTTTCTATCGGCTGATAGTTTGGTCGGGTTGGTCGAGTACAAACATGGCCGATACTGAATAAATCTGTGCCATTTTACGTCCGAATGAAAAAAAACGGCCAGTCGCAATAACCTATCTTTGGTTTTGCATGCTGTGGATAGATATTTGACATTACTTCCATACAAAAAAATCAAATAACTACCGACAGTAAGCAGAAACAAGGATAGAAACCCGTGCGCTCCAATGCAGTGAACTAAACTTACTGGGGTTATGTATGTTATTGAATTTTGTAGCTGACTGTACCAAGATAGGGTCAGAGGTGGGATAAGCTCTATTTACATGCTAATCACGTATTCAACGAGATGGAAAAGGGTTAAGTTACAGTTCGGGGAAAAATGGACAAAATCTCGCAAGTTACTTTAACCCGAACCTACTACATGTTTAAATTAAATTTACGTCGTAATTTATTGTGTCTTTATAATTATAATTGAGGAAAAAATATGTTTCTTTTCATAAAGTCAACAACAGAATGCTAATTTCTGTAATTATGTAGTTTACTTCCTATAAAAATATTTTATTATCTTTTAATGAGCAAGAACCAGTTAAACAATTAAAGAAGGGTATTAGTATTTGCTGCGCCCCTCGGTGTTACCCGCGGTGAATAGTTCCGAATCCCTTGGGAATACCGTGATCAAAAGTAGCCTATTTTTTATCCAGGGCCTAGCAATCCTGGTACCAAATTTAATTCAAATCTGTCCAGCCGTTTAAGCGTGAAAGCGTTACAAACATACACACACACAAGCTTTCAGCTTTATAATATTAGTGTGATTATCTAACAACAATAATTATCATAGAAATTTGATTGTACCTATACGAGTATTTATTACTTTATTAGTGTATCACTTGGATGGGTGACCGCAAGTGGCATTAACATCTGAGCGCTTACGTGCTTCGGAAGCTCGGAAGGCAAGTTTAATTGTCGGTTCCGGCTTATAAAGGCGTTTAGCCTTAACGCTTAAAACCAGAGTTGGCCACTTCCACATACGAACATACTTTTTTAGAAATTTTACACAACAAGAACCTTTGTGTGGCTAAGTCGGGCAAATTAGTGTGGTGTAACAAATAAAAAAAATAAAAACACCGAAGGAGTTAGTAAAAATTCCAAGTCACAAAAACAACACCTTATGATCTATTTATAAACTAGTATTTATATAGACATATTTTGTCTGGGAACTTTTGGTAAAATATTTCTTGCGTTTGACCTATTTGTGAATAAGATTATCATTAGACAAGGTCGCAATAGAAGATCAGTTTCAAAGGAGAGAAGTGGATCAAGGAAACCATCCAAAATATTCAGGGGACAGTAAATAATAAGATTAGTAGAATAATATTCCTACGATGGAAATGAATATTAGCGGCACTCATTATGGCACTTCTCAGACAATTTTTATCTCTCTATCCTTTTCCCACAACATGGTACTCTTCTTCCATTTCCCTCTATCAGCCGTCATCTCATTACTCACCTACTCAATATACCTACTCGTAAAACGAATAAGATTTTATTATTTTAATAAAATATCTTCCTATTTATAAAAATAGTTATAGAGGGGTGTAGAATCAAATGCCGCTAAACGACAAAAAAAATTAAATTGAGTTACGAATGTCAATATTAGTCTGAACTAATTATTAAACTAAATAAATTCATAATAACTCATATTAACTCATGAATATAATATAAGTAACCAAAAATCTATTAATTTAAATAATACGAAAAGTAGTTTAAACATTACGATTATCAATTAGTTTCAAAATTAGCAGGTATGTTCCTATACCTACTAGATAATAAATAAAATCAAGTCATATTGAACCACAGCAGATCAAAACTCTTACTCCTTATCATATCTACAATCATATAAATACATTATAGGTACATGTTATAGATCTTATAAATTATATAAAAAATAATGTTTGTTGTAGCATCAGTCTTAATAGGACATCGCAAAGTTACTTCTGATAAACAAATATGTATAGCAAACAAAGGATCTTTATGATGTGCCATATCAAATGAAGGGATCTATTGCAATTCTTGGCGACGAGTATAGTAAGACGCAAACTCATGATTTCCGGCCGTACATCACATGCGATATATCACAATATCCTGTGATGTAGACCCATAGAAGGCTCGGCCAGAATGAGATATTTATGCGGAAGATACAATAAAACTTGAATTATTTATTATTAACGTATCATAGTCAATATCAGGGCCGTATCTAGGGGTATTGGTAGCGTCTCATACAATAGTATGTATTGCTGGACATAAAAGGAAAAAAAAAATCTTCAACGTAACATTTTTATTCATCGTCATCAAGATTAGATAATAAATAAAAAGTTATGATTCAAAAACAAAAAAAAAACTTCAAACGGCTTTTTATGCCATGGCCTTTATCGTTCAAGTAATTTTGCCTTTCTAGCGATATGTTATGGGAATAAATATTAGTTATAACAGTATTATGATTAAACAAAGTCATGACGGAGGCCTTTAGGCGGCCTAAAAACTCCGTCACCAGAGTTGGCCACTTTCACATACGAACTTACTTACTTTACTGTAGACATATTAGCAGAACCTTTTTGTCGGGTGGCCAATAATTATGTGTACTGTTTAATAGATCACAATACAAGCTTACTCTATGTGTGTTATTATGTGGTTTGTTCCGTTCAAATGCAACACTGACCGCTATGATTTTATTTAAACGCTGACTGAGATGAACAAGGACGGCTATTAATAACCTATCGCTTTTTATAGCATGACTTTCGAGCTAGTTTTCAAGTATTATTTCAACAAAACTCCTTAGATACGTAACCAGAATCCTAAAAATATTAGGGGTACCCTGAAAAATTCACAGATCATTTGTCTTGTATGTCCCAGCCCATGATAGATGTAAGAGCGGAAAAAACATGGGGTTTTTTCCCGTTAAGTCTTGCGCCGTCAGGTAATTTCGGTTTCGCCCGTAGGGTTAGATCAACTGTGAATTCGGTATTAACTTTTAGAAGATAAATCTTTCGGTAAATCAAAGATGTGATGGGTGTGCGTGCATATCAAATACTGCTGAAGATTGAAACGTTTCTACCCTTTAATTACGATCTTTTCATAAAGATTGATTTAATGAATGTTTGTTTCTTGTTACTCTTATAACAATGAAAAGAGATAGTAACAGATTTAATATCCGTTTTATCTAAAGTAGGTTTACTAAACCAATATGCGGTGCGGTATGGGTTTAATATATATTTATCTTATAGGACTTGCTCCTTTGAGGTCCGTAATTTATTGACATGAAAATACAAGTTCAGCCATTACGTTGAGCAATAAGAATTTAAAAGATTTTAAACAACTATGCTAAATGCGTTTAATAGATTTTAACCTAACAGATTTTAACTTTGAAGCAGCAAGATCTGAATTACATTTTCTATACGTACCTGCAAATTATCATATTTTGTTTGTAATAATTTGTATTATAATTATTTACCATAAGGTGAAGAGTGTTTGGAATACCTAATATCAAACACTCATATATCCGTTTCCGTATCTGTCCCATAATCTATGTAGGTATAATACATTTATTTAGCTCCATATTTTCTGTAACCAAAAAAAAATCTCAGGTCAGTTGCACTGTGTAGTGTGTACTTAGTAGAGAACCTTTATTAATTTTTGTTTCTGTAATTTTGGAGGTCATGACTGTCACGGTTTTTTTTTGCGTCCAACATAAATTAAAAACTGAACGGTTCAAATCTGTCGCCAACTTACTACATTATGTACCTACCTACCTAAGTTGTAAATGTTAGTAAAGCTAAAGTAAAAGTATAGTTATAACTTTATTAAAATACCTTTAAACGTATCATTATCTAGGCTTATTTAGGTTACTGGAACATTAGCATTTAGTTGTTTGTTAGTCAATTAACGATTTACATTATTATTTCGGCGAACTGTTCGCAATATTATGCTAAATCAAAATATACCTAATATTAGATATTACAAGGTGTAAGAAGACTAGTCCTGAAAACTTTTAGCTTTATATAAATCGAACTCAACGGAAAAAAAAGTGTTAGGTAATAGGTACGTCAAAAAATCGTCGATTTAGATACCGTGAATACTTGGATTTAGTCAAAAAACCTCCATCTGGGTATGAGTATGGTGAACGATATTGTTACTTGGTGTTATAATGTCTTGTACAAACTCACGAAAGTTTTGAAAATGAAACCAGCAAGGGTGTGAGCGCAAAGTTTATGGCGAAACAGGACGGCCCCTATGTGATTGTGAGTCAGGCGAGCCCGAGCACAAATGTCTTAGCACACTACATCGTGGGCAAGTACCACGTAGAGATATCACGGAAATGAACCAGCATTGCAATACTGAATGCGTTCACTCCCGCGCTGCCCAATTTTCGGCTGTTAGAAAATTGTTATCAAGTCCTCGCAGTAGTTTTTTTAACAATTTATCAAAGTACATTTTCAAATTCAGTTTCTGAATGCAATATTAATTTTGTGCTTGTGTACCTATTGTTTTCATTACATAGGGTACTTAAATAATGAAACGTCCTTTGCATTTTTCAGTTTCAGAGTTATTTTAAATACGATGTTTCATGTAACTTGACACTCAGTTAAACAGTTATAAATTGAATTTGTTTCTGTATTCAATTGATTAACTTGGTCTCGATATAGGATTTTGGAATTAAGGTCAGGATAGCCAGTTTTTTTGTATACGAAAGCTTTACACCCTGTATAATTGGCTTATTCATTACATTATTTACGCAACGTTATCACAAATTCACAATATTCACACGTAATTACTGCAAATTAGCAGTCACGATAAACAGCTATTTATATCTAAATTCCCCTGAATTAGAAACGATGAACATCAAATTATACGTTCAAAAGTGGTTCAGGCGTATTGGCCTAGTAGGATAGTGCATTGACTTTCGCTCTGAAGGCCGTCGGTCATGAAAACGTTAGACGACGTTCTGAGCGATCACATTTTGAATGGCATTTCAAGCTGAGTGAGCGATGCCGTACTTTTGTCGGTTTCGGCTTTTTAATCGCTATGACGGAGGCTTTAACGCGGCCTAATAACTCCGTTACCAGAGTCAGCAACTAGCTCATACGAACTAAAATACATACAGCCTGCGGATTTAACTGTCTTCGATCCTATTTCTAACATGATGAGGTTACGTTTTTCTAATTTCAGGGGACGCCAGTACATCAAATTATACGGACAAAAAGAGTCGATTCTATTGAGTTAACGAACGAATTGTCATAAAATCAATACAGTTTACCTTAAGCCGGAAATAAACGGATGGCTTAACAAGCAAATACGCATGACACGAATCCCAATAAATATAGGTACCAGGGATGGATGATTTCGAGTTCATCGCTTTATTTATTCAACTGTTGTTTTTTTATCCTGGTAGACATGAAATTACTAAAGCATATTCTGTATAACCCGACCGGAAATATTTAAAAACAACTATCAGTTAAACCAATTAAACCAATGAAACCAACAAACTAGAGTTAGTCAGTTGCTCATACGAACGAACGAACAAAGTTAAACCAATTTCCTGTTTAAAAGATTAAAAAAACAATAATTTAGTCTAGGGATAGACTTTTTAAAATCGCACCACGTTTTCTGACCCGGTTTTGCGATGTTCTCGTCTGCAAACCTGCTTGTAATTAACGACATAATGCATAATAGGACTGAATTTTTTTATTTAGTTATATTAGAGATTAAGCTCATCGTATCATATTATTGAACTGAAACTCGGAAGACCAACAGCAATCCGAATTAATTTAGAAACCTATTTCTGCAGGTAACAGAACACAAATGTTTCCTGTTTCTTGTGTATTTTATAAATTCATAAGTATTTCATAAGTATCAGTAATTTCATAAGTTGTCAAGCCAAAACTGTTCGTCTACACCCAGCCTTAATCAATACAGTATTCGTTAACCAAGCGTTCAATGTGTTTATTTAGGGCCTCGTACCGTAGCCTAATAAGTAATGGACGCGATATTCATGAAACGACATGTCATAAATGATAAAATAATAACTGCCAGATAAAACATTATTGTAAAGTAAGTAGTTGAATTGTATGAAATACATAATATTTGTAATTTGTGGAAAAGAAATACAAATGTCATAAAATATTTATATACAAAAAAAAAAAGAAATTCCAGTAGGTACTATAACTAAAGCAGTACCTACCTACTATTACTTGCCTTTGTACAATTATCTGTTAAGTATGTGTAAAATAATACATTTAAAAAGAATAAATAATTTTGAAATTTAAATTTTTTGACACTGTTTTTTTTAGAATTATTAAAATAAACAACTCTTCAAGTTTTTAAGTCCAAGGATGGTCAAGGGTGTGTTTTGTCATTTAACGTAGGTAATAACTGTTCCACTGTATAATTTATATGTATGTTCACCGATTGTTTCATCAATAGACCCATTTTCATTTTTTTTTGTTTGAATTAGGTAACCTACGAGTTTGTTCCATAAAAAAAATTGAGGATCTGTTGAGTATCTTCAGAGTTATGGACAAAAATGCACCTCAAGTGTGCAGAAAATTGCTCTCTTCCTCCGAAATTAATAGCAACTGTTTGTACTGATTATTGTTAGATGCGAAGGATTTGGTTGAACTAAGTACTTAAAATGTTTCATTTTGTAAAACAAACATTAATTCAAACAAAACCTTTTTGCAAAATAGGCCCCAATAGACATTGTTCTTTAAACTAAAAACTAAATCAAAACTAAAATAGTTGAAATAGGTTTAGTTACAAAGTGTGCATTACCTAATAATTACCTACGTGTCGGAGTTTTAATTAGTACATAACTACTTTTAGGTTTATGTTGAATATTTAAATGTAATGTAGAATGTAATTCAAAGTTTTGATACAACAAAATAACAAATATTATTAAAACTGTTTCGTTAATATATCTTAGTTAGAAGCTAATATCTATATAACATAGGTAAAACTAGTAAGGTAACAAATTCAAATTCAAATTCTTTATTAATCTTAGACTAACATTACATTAACAGGGTTTGCTCACGAATTTCCCCACAAACTACTCAAACTTATAAATACCAAAGTTTATACATATTATTATACATTGTCCGAAATAAATTCATTTAGGTGCGGTTGATATAGTTTAGGTTTTAATTATTATAAAATTTTGTCAATGCTTATCTAATCTGTTTTACTTACTTCTTACTTATAAAAAAATAAAAATGTTGAGCATTGTTTCTACCACGAAAGGATAAAGTAATAGAAAAGAAGACTAAAGAAGTTCAATTAATAATATTCTTTATTTAATAAATTACAATACATTAGTTATTGGCATGACCTTCTTTTTACAATTTTTGTAAAATTATCAAAGTTATGAAAAAAAAATGTTATGCGTGAAGTGTGAAGCTGAAAGAGAGGTAAGTATCGGAATTTCTAATAATAAAAGAGAATCTAATGTTTCTATCCTACTTACTTCATGAACGATGTATAGGTTTCCTCGTTTTTTCCTTTGGATGGATTTTGAATACAGCACCTCCTGGATTTATAGCTTTTTTAGTAATGACAATGAATGTGTCTTATTTTTCGAAAAACATCGTAGAACAAGTGACGTAAAAAAGTAAGCATGAGTTAGTGGTGGACTCTGGTTACGGCGTTAAGGCTTAACCACTTCAACAAGACCGTTTTTTTTTTCAGAGCACGAAATCGCAGATTTTTATGCCACAACCGGCCACGCATACATTTTTATAAACACCAAAAAGTGCAACTGACGACGAAAAGTAATATATTTTACCTCAAAGGTTCGGCTGAAGATCATGACGAGCCCAATTCTGAATAATTTTGGAAAGGGCTACTAAAATTGAATTTCAACTTTCGATAACCATCGAGGAGGGTGAGCCATCTATCAGGGAAACTTCCCCTAAGTGTATCGGGGATTGTAACTTACCCTTTATATCGACACTTACGTAGAAAGCAGGTTCACTGCGCTTAAAACTAAATATAGGTATTGGAAAGAAAACCACATAAATTGTGACTTTACTGATTTATCTCAAACTAACGGCTCTTACTAATTGAGCTTAAACTAGCTACCCGCCCCGACTTCGCAAGGTATCTCTTCTCTTTTATAATATGCACGAATTTAAAAGAGGAGTTTAAATGCATTTATTGTTATGTATAGATTAAATAGTTTATTTATTATTTTACAGTGTTAAACCACACTTAGGTATTGGATATTTCATTATAAATGAAAAATCTTACTAAAAGTTAAAGGCTCCGGCAGGTTCGAATCCTGCCGGAGCCTTTAACTTTTAGTAAGATTTTTCATTTATAATGAAATATGTATAGATTAAGTTAAAGAAATAAACTATTTGTATTTGTACGTATTTATGTAAGCCTTCCTCTTGAATCACTCTTATACGTTGCGTAGGTTTAAAGATCTAAGCGTAAAGACGGCGGTTGGGAAACGACTTTGTTTTTTACTTCGAAGTGATGCAATACAGTTGATACGACAAAGTAACATAACTGGATTGTTCGAAATTGAAGTCGGTTCAATAAACATTTTAATCTTGCCAATTATTGTTGGAATTTTAATTATCACGGATGTTTAGTTAATATAAAACTGTTTTTATCAAAAACGAACTCAAACTCCATCGCATGTCCATAGCATAAACTCATAACAAATGGGGAAACTAATGTTAAATTGTATTAAATAATGGAATTTTTGTGCTAAGAGGCGTTGGCTCGCGTGTTCTGTTAGTACATTAGTGTATGTTAGCATTTTTACTCTGCATATTTTTGACACAGTAAATGAATTAGACTACGTAACGTATACGGGCTAGAATAATGCAACTTACGTGAGAAGAATAATTTATCACAAAATTGCTACTTTCGAGACTCATTTAATTTAAATCATTTTAACTAACATTTTAAACTACTGCATTAAACTACTGCAAGTATACATTGTATAATTTATTATGTATGTATGTATTTACAAAAAAAAATTATATAAGTAGTAGGTCTATCAGTCATCTGGTTACCATAACACCAGCATTAAATTGTTTAGCTTAGGACTAGGTGACGCTGTGTGGAATGTCCAAGGATATTTTTTTTTACTAATTGTATTAATGAATGCTCTATTTATCTCGATTAGAGAGTTCTTCTTCTTCCTGCCCTTATCCCACTATGTGGGGTCGGCACAACATGTATTCTTCTTCCATTTCCCTCTATCAGACGTCATCTCAGCACTCACTCCTTTCTTACTCATGTCATCCCTCACACAGTCCATCCATCTTTTCTTTGGCCTACCTCTACACCTGTATCCATCCACATTCATACCTAACACTCTCCTAGTAACATGACATTCTTCCCTCCTCATAACATGACCATACCAAGCTAACCTATTACTCCTCATCTTTTCATTCACTGGAGCCACTTTCACACTTCCTCTTATGTACTCATTCCTTATCCTGTCCATTCGCGTCACTCCACACATCCATCTTAACATTCGCATCTCAGCCGCATGTATTTTTCGTTCATCCGTCCCTTTCATAGCCCAACATTCAGATCCATACATTACGACAGGTCTAACGATTGATTTGTAAATTTTCCCCTTGAGTTTAAGGGGCATACGTGAATCGCACGCCCCTTAAACTCAAGGGAGTTAATGATAAAAAATAATAATCCAACGATCAAATTTTTTGATATGAAAAAGTAAATAAAAAATAAAGAATTCTGTAAAATAGAAGTTTATACATAAATAAACAAATAAGTAGTATCTAGATAGATGGTAGGTAGATAATATTTGAATTTCCATATCTCTAAAAGTATATTTTTCTAAATTACAGGTTGAATTTCTTAAATTTTTATTACGATCATCCAAGAAGTATTCTATAGTATTAAGAGCGGTCAACCCGGCTCACTTTTCATACAAACGCTCGTACGTGATTATGGCGTTGTAACAGATCTTTCTTTTAAACTTTTGGACTAATAGGTATCTTGTGCACTATATCTAGGTTTCTATCGAAACTAAAAATCAAAATTTTGAGAAACAAATTCAGTATAAGCTTCCAAAAACCTGCTTTTAGCATAAATTTTACCTGAACTTTGGCCGTTCATAATGTACTCATAAATTGTAAAAGTAAAGAAAATATTGTCATAGAAACCTTGCAAATCTTATGGAGATTCTAAATGACTAATATTTATTTTACAAACTTGTAAGGCTTACTGAAAAAAACGTATTTCCTGAAACACTTCTTATGAAATTTCCGCACACTATTTTTCGAGTGAGCGAGTGAGCGGCGAAAGTACCTACTGAATGCCGAGCGCTGAGGCGCTATCTCTCTTTTTTCGCTTTGCTTCTTTTTCTAGCATTGCGCTGGATGAAACAACAAGCTTTTCAGCTATGCCCGCGTCGATGATAGACGCACCGGGAAGGGCCACCTTAAGTCAAATCACACTTGAAATTTTATTTAGAAGCCCTGTGTGATCACATTATTGATTTCATTGGTTTTGGCTGGACAGGGTAATTCTGTTTCTAAGTAACATTCCACCTGACGAAGCATGCAATAAATGGGCAACGGAAAACGAATTGTCAATTCATTGAACTTCGAATAATAAGTAAGATTCCCACTTGACGGAGCTCGAAAACTGGTATTACAATAACGAAATTGTATTGTATAAACTTTAATTTAAAGTTCATATTTGGATGTTCACATCTCAAGATGTATCTGGATTCAACATGAGTCGTGTTATGCAAATATGAACCTCAAAATGCGTGTTTATACAATCCAATTTCCTTTACTTTAGGATCAGCATTCTCAGGAATTTATGTATCCTTCATAAATGGCCTTTTACTGATGCTGATGACCAGCTATTAATAGCACCGTATAAAAGTTAATAGCAATGTTTGAGATACTCTCTCAAAACTATTTTAATTTTTATTGAGGTAAAACAACAGCGTTACAGTAAATATGGAGCTTAATGTACATATAAATAAGGCCAAATGAGTTTTACACAGAAAGTAAACAATTTAGGAAACGGATACAAAAGTGTTATGTACCACTGGATAAAATATAGTATAGTATCTATGATTATGTACAATTGTACACTCAGAAGACACTATGATTATACCTTTAGGCGGTCTAATAACTTCGTCACCAGAGTTGGCCACTTGCTCATACGAACTAACTTTACTCAGAACTTGAGATATTTAAGATGGAAAGATCTTGAATATTTTTTTTACATCTTGAATATCTTTAGTTAGAAAATATAGTTTGTGTTTAAATTTGTTAATGTTTTTTTCTAACCTATGCTGTCTCACTGCTGGACAAAGATCTCCCCCATCAACTTCCATGCATTACGATCGCCGGCTTCGTCCCACCAATCAGCCCTGAATGCATCTTGATCACGCCAGCGTCTTTGAGGCCTGCCCCGGCATCGCCGTCCATCTTCAGGCACCGACTGTATGATGATCTTAGACCACCTGTCTGGATGCATACAACTCACGTGGCCCGCTCACTCCCAAGTCCCACTATAAATGCAATAAATAAAGATTCTTGTAGGTAAGGAGCCATGTTGGATGAGTGGCATCTACCTCGGCTTACGATCCAAAGGTCCTTCCATCACGGTCGTGCATCAATGGATTTCCAAGACATCGTTTCGAAAAATAATGCGCAAACAAGAGCTCTAAAAGATGAAAGGAAACATCGTGAGGAAACTCGCGGCTTACTCAGCCCCACGCGTATTGACCATTGTCTGTTCTGTGGAAATGGCCGGTTAATCTGAGAAAGGTTTAGGTGCTGGGCAAAAATATTCGATATCAATAATGTCCCAGGCACGTTGTTCAGTTAAGCGTAGGCCTCATGACACTGTAGAAACCCTTTAAGTTTTTAAATTTTTCTAATTATATTGTAGGTATATTAATTATATTTCGCAAAACCATAATCACCAGCATTCATATCTTGTATTACATCTTTGATTGATCCTTCTTTTGTAATATTCGTATCTCCCAGTTCTGACTAACAAATAAATAACAGCAATAATGTAATACATCGTTTTTTCCTCTATTTCCGCAAATCATTTCAAGCTCAGCTTTTGTTTTTCTGCAATTTCTTTATTCGTTAAAAAACATGACTTGTATAAAGCGGTAACAAGGATTTCCCAGTTGTAATTTCAATTTAGTTAAACAGTCGTTCGCTCAGTAAGCTCGATTTAAATTGGCTTTTACTACGTTAGGCACTAGGAAAATAGTACTTGCGTTTTAGTACAGTCGGCTTTTTGATGTAAGGGGTTAGAGGTATTAAAAAACTTAAAAAAAAAATGGTTTAATTTTGAAGTAGAGGAAGGCCGAAGCAGAATTCGATGGATTGTGTGAGTAAGAGGAGTGAATTCAGAGTTGAAGAATGATAAGGTGAGTGGAAGAAAAAAACATGTTGTGCCGACCGCGCTTAGGATGGGATAAGGGCAGCAAAACGAAGGTTTTAATTTTTATAACAATGCTTTGATAGTCAAAAATATTTAGGTTTTATTTTTTATGGTGATAATAGCTGCATTCTTCATCACACACACTGCGCTACTCGCCGGTGAAAAATACCTAAATATTTTTCATTTTCAAAGCATTTAAAAAATAAAATAGCCTTGTTTTATTGAAAAGTAGTCTTTGTCCCATCCATGGGATGCATTCTATATCATGGATTTCAACAATTTTTCTGTGTAAAAAAGAGATTTAGAATCAATTACGCCTGTTAGTTACTTGAAAAAATATCTAATCAGTTGTTAAATCCAAATAGCAATACATAATTCTGTACTAGGTACGTCAGTATAGTCAAAGTTCATTCTCGCAGTAACACGCTTTGTTTCGGCAGGGGTAGGTTACGTTGTGTAGTTAATTAGGCTTGACTTTGCAATGACTCTGTGTTCATTCATTGTTATGTACACTACGGTTTGTGTATCAGGTAACTACAGTGCAAGTCTATTGGAAAGGAAATTCTAGAAGTTAAACTGGTAAGACTACTGGGAACGGATCGTACAGAGTTCCCAGTGGTCCTACTTGTAAGTCTATTGGGAAGGTAAGACTACATATATATATACTGACTTTATATATTAGGATTAAGTTTATTTTAAGATGTGCTGTGGATGCCTGTTATGGGTGCACGCACAATACGCCATAATTATCATAGTATTTTGATATTCATGTTTTTTTATACAATAATATGTTGTCGTTATCTAAATAAATAAATAAGAATTATCCGGGGCAACTTTATCTGTATTCGAAGTAAGGCCGTACGTCACTCTTTGCGGTCGCGTCTCACAATAGATTTAGTACAAATAAACAAACAAATGTTTTGATAGGGACATTTGTAAATATTTAAAAAGTTTACTTGTCATTTAGTATCCTAGAAGTTACAATTTGACCCCACCTACATTCACATTTGAATTCCGCACTATATTTCAATCGATTTAGGGTTGACTGTTTCTATGGAGAGAAACGGCAATTTTTTACCAAGTTATTCGTTGATAAAGAGAATAGCCAGACAACTGTTTTTGGCCAAATTTTTTTCTTGACGTCGCTTTTAAAATTTATTTTTAAAGCCATTGAAAAAGGATACTTACGTTATTTAATAATAGGTTTTTTATTTCAAAAACAGATCTTGAGAAACATTAAGTTTTTGTGCAATATATTTTATAAAGAATATTCTTCCTTTGTCACAACGTCCGTAATAATAGGTACATGTGATGTATAGAAAATCTGTCAACCCTACAAAGATCCGCAAACGCAAGTTTATTGAATCAAGATCGTATCTTAATTCCTTTGTCACGTCTAGGCGTTCCCTTCATCCCTTTGACTGTATCAAATTCATTGGTCTCAATTCTGTTGTTAACAACTAAAAAAACTAAACGAACATTTGTATCTCACCAGTAGGTACCTAGCTAAGCCCACAAATCCACAATACAATATGATGATAGTAGCAGATGTCACTATAAAATTGATCATGAACTTATTTAAAGGTAAAACGATTACTTCAGACTGTTAGTTTTGGTTTAAACCTCAAAAAATTTGTATTTTATTTTTTAGAGCGCAGGACCTATGGATTCAGACATGCAGGGAGGCTGATGATGATAAGATTTTAGCCACAGTTTTAACAACAGAATCGACACCACTGGTGTGTTGTTTATGCGATTACATATCAGATTTCAACGCAATGATGTAAATATTGGAGTGAAAGTAACATTTTTTGTCAGTTGTACAGGTTCGGTATTTGAATTTGGTTTAGAATATGTTGAAAGTATATTTCGTAGGTACTAGAATTTTCGATGATCTAAGATACTTACTTAAGTACTTACTTTTGCTAAAACGTGGGTCCTGACAAGACCGTGATGGTTTGTAAAATCAAAGTAAAGCCTTTACCTAGCAGTGGGACACGATGGGTAAATTAATAATGGTAGTTTATTTATTGAATTAATTAATTAAAGCTTAAAGTTTCGATTCCTGGTCTCAGCTTAAAGTTTCGATTGTTTGTTCTGCGAGGAAAAATATTTTAAAGATTTTTTTTGTTTTAAAAATATTACTTGCATAAACAGGCCTTTTGTTAAATTCAGTGTAGGTACTAACTGGAACAAAATACATTATTTATACATACATCATATTCTACATACATCGGCTCTATTTTATTTCGATAACAGGCCATTCATTTTTAGAATAATGTTTAATTTACAAGATATAACCACAAAGCTCACATTTATGTATAAAATAAAAACATGTATAAAATAATATTCATATCATAATTTTGTGTAATACAGTTTTTTTATCATCATCATCATCATCCGCAGCCCGATTTCACCCACTGCTGGGTATGGCCTCCATCTGTTTATGCCACTGTTCACGGTCTTGTGCCAGCCTCAATTTTTTTATAGATAAATTATATTAAACTCCACTGAACTGTTGAATGGATATCGATACGATCTGTAATCATAACATAACCGAAATTGTACAAATAAATATTTTCCCGTAAAAACAATTTATATTGCCAACAAAAGCTATTTGACGATGAAAAGCCTGTAGCGGGTAAAAAGCTGACATTGTTTTCTCTTCCACGTATACTTTAGGTCCATAATACGCTCACAACTTCTCGTGCGGTAAAATTCATGATGTTTTTCTATCTATAATATGTGTGTATTTACAAAAAAAATGTATGTTCGTAGTATATCAGTCATCTGGTTACCATAACACAAGCATTAAGAGCGGTCAACCCGGCTCACTTTTCATACAAACGCTCGTACGTGATTATGCCGTTGTAACAGATCTTTCTTTTAAACTTTTGGACTAATAGGTATCTTGTGCACTATATCTAGGTTTCTATCGAAACTAAAAATCAAAATTTTGAGAAACAAATTCAGTATAAGCTTCCAAAAACCTGCTTTTAGCATAAATTTTACCTGAACTTTGGCCGTTCATAATGTACTCATAAATTGTAAAAGTAAAGAAAATATTTTCATAGAAACCTTGCAAATGTTATGGAGATTCTAAATGACTAATATTTATTTTACAAACTTGTAAGGCTTACTGAAAAACACGTATTTCCTGGAACACTTTTTATGAAATTTCCGCACACTATTTTTCGAGTGAGCGAATGAGCGGCGAAAGTACTTACTGAATGCCGAGCGCTGAGGCGCTATCTCTCTCTTTTTGCTTTGCTTCTTTTTCTAGCATTGCGCTGGATGAAACAATAAGCTTTTCAGCTATGCCCGCGTTGATGATAGACGCACCGGGAAGGGCCACCTTAAGTTGCTTAGCTTGGGACTAGATGACGCTGTGGGGAATGTTCAAGGATATTATTAGTTATTTATTTGTTATTCAATTCAAATTTTTTTTGATAATTTCATTTAACCTATACGTCAAACTGTTGTGACAAGTACAAAGGTCTTCCATATCTTTCCATCTCTGTCCTTCGAAACTTTCCACCAATCTCCTTCAAAAGTGTCGTGAGATATTTCGTCTTTGTCGTAGCGTCTGCGAATTCTTACTGTAACTTCCTCACGGGGCCAACGTGTGGTTAGTCGGTAAATTATTATTTTATGCATTTGGTAGTTTTACACAAAACAGAAACCGCCATCTTGCATTTATAACAAGGTTGTCGTACTGCAAAACGATGCGTGTGTAATGGCTTTTTATTTATTTTTTTAATCTTCAGTTAAGTTTTTCATAAAAGATGAGGTATATATAAATATACCTCATCTTTTATGTTTTATATAACATAACAATTAGAATTTATATTGCTTCACAGCTTGTGGGTTGAAGGTAATTTTCGTTTTAAAAAATACTGTTATAATTTATTTTAAATAAGTTTCTCATAAAAAAAGCTTCAATATTATAACCTAAAACTAGCCGAAAAAGTTTTTTTTTGGATGACTGTGTACCAACACAAGTAATCAAAACTTATTTTATAAATAAATATGATGGTGAGGTAATCTACTAAGATATACTTATTTGGTGATCTTCTAAGATATTATAATAAGTATAATAATAATCATTATGTAATATTAAAAATAAAAAACCTTTTTATTGAGATTGCTACACAATGTACGCGTTGATATTAATTCATTACTATTGTTTTATTTTTTGGCCGACTTTTAAAAAAGGCTGAGGTTTTATGTTCCCCTGTCATTACATTTTCAAATTTAGATTTATTAATTACTTAAATTAGTCGGACTGTTTTTTTTGTTTTTAGCGTATACTTTCAAGGTGGTCAAAATAAGAATAGGTGAGGATCTGACGAAGATCTTCGGAGGAAATGCACCTTGAGAGTTCAGGAAATTGCTCTCCTATGAAACTGAAGTCGGGTTTCATATTTTTGTTTTATATCTGTCACATTTACTTATTATAGTAACAAACAAACACCGCAGCGAGTCAATCAACTCACTTTAAAACGTTATAAAGTAATCCACGCTACGATAAAAGCAATAGGAAATGTAAATATTTTTGTACCTTCAAAATAGAAAACAAAATCGTCTTTCTGGGACCGCTAAGCTTATCAAAAGCGTATTTAGCTTTCATCAAAGTCGTGTTGTGTTACGCGAGTGAGTATTTTTTACTTATTTTTCAGAATTACTTTCGTCACCGCTTTTCGTGCTAGAATTTTAATTAAAAAGTGAAATTTCAGCAAAATATTTATGAAAATAAAACGCAATATGCTTAGAAAGGAAAATTGTTGTGATTTTAATCAACTTGTTTAATTGAAATCTGATTAGGGATTTTAATTATACTAAAGCAAGAAAAAAATACAAAACAAAAACAGAAAAACTTGCGTAGTACCCGCATTGAAGTTTCCATTAAACTAATATTAAGGCCTGTAATCGATACTCGTTTTTTAATTATACACGGGTAAGGGCACCCTAATTTCTCTCCAGGGAAAGAAGGAAGGGTTCCTCGTTTGAACGTCACGCGAAATAGATGGGCTCGCCGTGTGCCGTGACCAATAGTCGCGAGTTTGTATCGTAGACTCCGCCAGTTGCACGACCGTACTCACTGTGGCCACACGCCTGTAAATTGTGGACACAGTTTGACACGCGGAAACCACGTGACACCTTGTCACGTGGCATTGTTTACATACAACTTTTTTTTATCAGTGACCAGTATCAACATTTTTTTCACCACTGGCCAGTTTAAATTCCTCATTTCGAAATTTAAATGTAGAGTCTACGTCACTGGCCAGTTTTAACTATTTTTTTGATTAGCGGCCAGTTTCAATTTAATAATTCGAAATTTAAATGTAGAGTGTAAATATGTGTCGGTCGTTTGCTCTGCTCATCGGCTTCCTGATCGCCGTGCCTTCCTGTACCAACTCAGATAATTTAGGTCGGTGTGAGATTTATTACTATCATAATTACATGGGGCTCTGCTAATGGTTTTAACTTAATAACAGTGTTTGAGACCTGTGGAGTATTAATTTGTGGGATCCTGCTTTGTTTGTTTCACAATGAGTAATTGAATTTAGTTTGTGTAGTTGGTTATTATTAATTTATGTACTTAGAAGATTACTTAATGTAATTCATTTTATAAGTTAGTTCAAAGTTGTGATTGATTGTGTGCTTTCGCAGTGTGCCTTTATTGCTACTTAAATATTTACTAAATACACGCTTACTATAATTGCTAAATTTTACTGATTAGTTTGTGTTTTCTTCATTTTATTGATTAACAAGGACTAAATTAAGATTATTTATTATTATGGCTTGTATTATTATATGCTAAATATAATTATCATCCACACTCAGAATAGTTTATGCTCGTCACTGCATTCAATTTAAAATAACATTTATTCAGAACTCCGTTCCTTTCAGTCCCCTTTCAATCTAGTTCCGCGTACTTACATTTCAACGTACCTTTCGTTAAAATGTTTACCTTTCGTATCGCGTACCATCTAGCTGCGAATCCATTGAGTTGTCACAACAAATAGTACAATGCATTTGCTACGTCAGACGCTACGAAGCTCTACGGCGCGCTACGAGCTACGAGTCTTGTAGCTTGTGTGTTATATAATTAGCTTTTCTAAACTGACATAACAAAAGATTAAATTAGACATTTTTTCTATTAGATTTATATAATATGATCTTCAGGTCATTCACCAAGGAAAGAAAAAATGCCTCTGGTACAGCCAGATGTACTTTGTAGGTGAACCACGGGCAAGGACTGGAAATAATATGCTTATATTATTAACAGAAACTAAAAATAATAACGCTTGTATGAAGTTAGAAAAATTGAATATTCCCTCTTTTTTGATATTTCTTTTCAAATATGAAGCTAAAAATATTTATTTCTTTAAAATAAAATAACGATTGTCTAACATCAAAACTTTCTAACTACAAAAGGAAAGATGGCTTAAGGACTCAAAATGTTGCCCCACCCTGTATATTTAGATGTGATACCTTTGTCCTAATACCATCAACTGTTACCCATTTACGTTCCACTTCAGTAATATCATTATGAGGCTGCACCGTCAGAGTTTGCCACTTGGAATGCTACGGAGCCACAGTGCACTATCGCAGGTCAAACTACACTTAAACTGCAGAAGTTGCAATAAAACCTCAGCAGATTCTCAACCAAATGTATTTAATAGAATGAATGTCAATAAGCCTGGGACTGCAATTTTACTCCGTTTATTATACGAGTATCCTACGAGTATTTAAACATGAAAGTTTGTATGGATGATAGATGGATGTTTGTTACTCTTTCACGCAAAAACTACCGAACGGATTTGGTTGTTACTTGGAATATACATAGTTTAGGATTTGGCTGTAATTTGGCATATACATAGTTTATGACCTGGAATAACACATAATGTTACTTTTTATATAGGTTAGTACAATGCGAGAAAAGCCGCGGGCGGAAGCTGGTCAAACGATTTAGATTAGGAATATGTACGGAGAGCACGACACGTTGTAGAAGGTTCTTAAGCCATGACGACCAAGCGGCCTTAAAACTATGTCATCAGAGTTATGTGCCCATACGAACAAACGTACATCCGAAATGAAAACTAGTTATCGAAGCGCACGAACAATGCACGCGGTATTTGAATAAACCCATTTATATTCTCCTGTCATTTTAGTAGTATAATGTTTTGTCGCTGTCACTATCTTGGCAGTAGAAAGAGATGTCAGATTTATCTGTTATCTCAGTGAACTAGCTATTAAAAAAAACCGCTTATATATACGTTAATCTGACTTCTAAGTATTTTGCATTAAGTACATTTTTGAGTGTTCAAAGTAAAGGGGGTACTTCAGTAAAAATTAAACTCCATGTAACACTTCGATAAATTGTACCATTTATTCCACTTCCATTATTACACCTTGATTAACCGTGAACATTCCACACTTGTTACTCCTTCCAAAACTCAACCAAGACTGCCTGCCGTTTTCGACCCATCGCCCGATCATGACGCCAACGACCAAGTGGCCTGTGATTGGCTGACGTCTCTGATAGGTCGACGTTTCTCATTGGCTTTCACAAACTAAGTCAAATTCACATTTAAATATTTTTAAACAATTTGATATATCCGGCAAAATAAATCAAAGTAATTAATTCAATATTTTCATAGTATCAAAATAACTTAAATAAATCATATAAAATGCACAGTGAATTTACCAATACCTATCAAAACCTAACAAAAATAACTTAAATAAATCATATAAAATGCACAGTGAATTTACCAATACCTATCAAAACCTAACAGCTCGGCCATCCTACCTAAAGCGAGTCCCATCGCTTCAGTACAAATAAAAAAAAATGTTTTAATAATATAATCATCATACATAAAATAAAACAAGTTCATTGATTTAAACAACTAAAGATTCAACTAATGATATACACTTTTAATGTAATTTTTCTCTAAACAAGTACAAGTTTTGTTTACTTAACTGTATAGTTTCGGTACTTAAAATTAGATTAAGTTGAGCGAGGACACAACTAGACAAGAATGATTAATCATCTTTTTCAGTATCATTTTCAGAAGATTCGGATTCAAAATTTCTGTTAAAGTTCATCCAAGGTTGGATTTTATCTATAGCCACAATAGCTTCGTATCTTCGGCCATGTTTTCGAGTCAGAGGTGTGTCCTCAACCACAAATCTGTCATTGTCGAGCATTTTTACTATGCGATAAGGACCTTGATATTTTACGACAAGTTTCTGTGATTTTCCATCGTGAGGTACTTGCCTTTCCACTCGTACTAAATCTCCCTCTTTGTATTTCGTCGCAGTCTTCCTATGTTTATTGTAATAAGTAGCATCCTTTACCTGTTGTTCTTTTATTATCTCTCCAGTCTGCTGCCTCAAGTCATCCAACTCTTCTGCCGGAATTCTGTTTAGTGTATCGCTTATGATTTCACTCAATTTACCTTCAGTCCTGCTGATAACATTAAAGCCGAACAATAATTCCGAAGGACTCTTCTGTGTTGTTTTGTGTTTTGTAGTGTTGATACCTACCTGTATATCTGCGATCTGTTCATCCCAGGACTTCTCGTCTTCGCCGTGGTTTGAAGTTGAAAGTGCATCTAGAATAGTTCTATTAAACCTCTCAACCTGGCCGTTAGCTCTGGGGGTAGCTACAGCATTTTGAATGTGCTTTATGCCGTATGTTCTAACAAAGTCCTGAAATGTCTTGCTTGTAAAGCTCGTGCCTTTGTCAGTTATAAGCCGGATCGGAACTCCAAAATAGCTCACATACCTTTTCATCACCTGTACGGAAGTGACAGATTTCGTATTTCGGACCGCATTAATACTTACATACTTAGTGAAGCCATCAACAATCACTAGCAAGTAACAGTTTCCTTTTTTACTTTTGATGAACGGTCCGAGATGATCTGCGTGTACTGTGTGGAATGGTGTACTTACTTTCTCAATGGGGTGTAACTCACCTTCGCGCTTTCCTCCGGGAGCTTTATGATGCGCACATTCTAGACACGAGGTAACATACTTTTTTACAAACCTACGCATCTTCGCAAACCAGTAATGCTCTTTAATGCGTTGTAGGGTTTTCTCAAATCCCCAGTGTCCCAAGTCATCGTGATTCATCTTAAGGATCTGCCATCTTACACCTCGAGGTACGAGCCATTTCATCTGGTCCCCTACTATACGATAAACTTTATCGTTTTTGAGCTTATAGTTTTTATGTATATCCATGGCTTCCTCAACAGATGGATCTAAGAGAATTTGTTTAATTTTCTTTACCTCATCATCAGCAGATTGCACGGTCGATATCCAGTCTTGGTCAGATTCCTGTATGGGTAAGACATCTAAAACATGCTGTTCCGTTACATCATTGCTTACCGGATTTCTGCTAAGAGCGTCTGCATGAGCCATCCGAGCACCTGGACGATATTCGATTGTGCAATCATACTCCTGTAGCTGTACCCACCAACGAGCTACACGGGGTATCAGGTCCCTTTTAACTAATGTTGATCTAAGCGCGTTGCAGTCTGTCAGAATCTTAAATTGAATTCCTACAAGATAAACCCTAAAACGGCTCAGAGAGGCTATAACTGCAAGGGTCTCTAGCTCATAGGAGTGTAACTTACGTTCGTCACTTGTAGTCTTACGACTGAAGTATGACACTGGTTGTAGTGCTCCATTGGTATTCCGCTGAAGTAAAATGCCTGCCAAACCGTCCTTGCAGGCGTCTGTATGAAGTTCCACTTCTGCCTTGGGGTCATACAGTGCAAGTATCGGCCGACTTGTGAGCAACTCTTTTACCTTCTCAAATGCGCTTTCTTGCTCGTTGTTCCAGAACCATCCTACATTTTTCTTTAACAAGTCTGTTAGTGGAGAAGTGATTATCGCATACCCTTTTATGAAACGTCTGAAAAAGCCAGACAGACCGAGAAACTGACGTACCTCGTGTTGATTAGTAGGACGCGGGAATTCGGAGACTGCCTCACTTTTCCTACTACCAGGTCGAATCCCGTCAGCACTAACGTCAAACCCCAGAAAATCTACAGAGTCGAGAAAGAAATGGCACTTACCTAATTTTAAAGTTAACCCGCCTTCTTTCAGCAAATGTAAAACCTCTTCCAGTCTTTGCAAACCTTCATTGAAATCCTTTGATGGGATCAGGACATCGTCCATGTAAACAATGGCATACTTAATCTTGGCTTCTTTCAGAATTTTGTTTATCGTCCTTTGAAAAACTGATGGTGCATTAACGAGACCGAAAGGAACGCGATTAAACTCAAATTGTCCATCGGCCGTCACGAATGCTGTTTTATGGCGTGATTCTTCTGAAATCTGGATCTGATAATAACCAGATGCCAAGTCCAAAGATGTAAATAGGGTATTACCTGCCAGTAAATCCAGTTGATCTTCTACTCGAGGCATTGGGTAATGATCCTTTTTGGTTTTTCTATTTAATGCCCTGTAATCGACGCATAACCGTTTATCACCTGTCTTCTTCTGTACCATGATGATTGGGCTCGCATAAGGCGATGATGACTCTCTAATTATTTTATTATCTAACATCTCTTAAATCATATTACTCACCATCTGCCTTTCAGCATGTGACATACGGTATGGGCGGTAAACGACCGGGTCCCCATCTGTTAGTTCAATGGTCATTTCGGAAACCGCTGTGAACCCTAAATCATGCAATCCACTTGAGAAACAATCACCATACCTTGCCAGTAAGTCTTGCAGTTCTTTCCTTTGGTTCCTGTCCAACTTAGGGTTACAATCTACAGACGTATCCATAACAGTATCATCAAAAACAACACTGAATGAATTTTTGATGTCATCCGTTAAGATCTGGTTTCGTTTTAAAGACCGTGTTAAAAGAGTACCTTTGGTAAAGCTCCTGGGCGTCGAAGAGACATTGTAGATCAGGATTGCACCGCGGCCATTTTTGATCTCGTACTGGCCCGGAAGCAAGTAATACTCCTTTCCTTCTGCACCGCGTAACGTACCTTTTACATCCACTTCGCAGTTTAATGAATGCGAATCAATAGTAACTTGTATCGCTCTCATTGTATTACAGGGAATATCCGTATCAAAAGCTACCGCTAAATTAATTTTGTTTGGCGGCATCCTTTGAAAATTAATTGAGTCAGGTGTCTTGATTATCAGGATGTCAGGTTTTTCCGTGAATGAATGCCCGAGAAGAAGAGGATGCAACAAAACATAATCTTCCACGACATATAATTCAATTGTTTCTGCAACACCTTGAACCTCGACGGTAGCGATGACTACTCCTAACGGACTTACCAGGCTTGCCCCTATACCTCTTAGCGTAGGAAGATTTGTTCGAGAAATGATTGGAAGGCCTAGAGTTTTCACATCACTTACCCTCATTAGAGAACACTGGCTTCCTAGATCAACATGACAGGAAATAGTACACCCATTTACTCTTACGTCCATTATATACTTGTCTATTCCTATGTCTTCAGTCATTACTTCAGATACCTGTTTTTGATTTGCATTATGACCAGATGTTAGATCTTTGCCAGCTTCAGTCGCAAATCTTCTCGTATTTTTGTAACAGTTCGAAGTGAGATGTCCTACTCGATCACATGAAGTGCACTTAGAAGGTGGCTTCTCGCACCTAGAGCTGTAGTGACCGACCTCATTACAGTTGTGACACTTCACTGTGGATGTTGGTTTCTCGCACTTAAAACTGGGGTGACCAACTTCATTGCAATTAAAGCACCTGATTGAAGGATTGATAATATTACCTGATTTAGAAGAATCTGCTCGACCTATATTAGTTCCAAACCTACCTCTTCGCACAGTATCCTGATTGTCTCTGCTCTGGCCTATTTTCACAGTCTTGAAATATTTAAGTACCTGTTCGGGTTCTCGAAATTGAGCTGCTTGGGCACCAACTTTTACAGCTCGATCATCTATGCCATACAGAAGACAATCTACCGCCTGTTTGCCAGTGATCTTACATCTGTTCAGTAAGTTAACCTTCGCATAATAATAATGCTCTAATGACTCGCCATATTTTACCTTCTTAGCTAACATTTCTGTTAAGAGCTCAGCATAATCCTCTCTACAAGGGAAAGATTCCAGCAATTTCTTTTTCCATTCAGACCACGTGTGCAGTACCGAAGTCAGACCCTGATACCATGTTTTGGCAACGCCGCTCAATTTTGGCAGAGAGTAGTGAATGATTTCTCTTTCTTCCCAGCCATAAATTTCGGCACATTCTTCTACTTTGGTGATCCACGTTAAAACAGATTGATCTTTTGATAAAGGGTCAAACTCCGGCACCACATTCGCGTTAAATGTAATTTTAGGTTTATCTGAACTCTTAACCTTTTCTAATATAGACAAAAACTTATCCATTAGCTTATTATCTCTACCCTCTTCCCTATATTTCGAAGATCTTACTCTTTTCGGAGATGGTGACTCACTTCTTGATTCCACCGAAGTGTAGGCATCGCGTCTTCTCTTCCTTGTTCTACCAGATCCGGATCTCATCCGTGAATTCCTATTCCTTTTTGGCTGCGGTGGAAGTACCTCCTCTCCACCGCTGGATGTTGACAAATAACGTTCCTTTCGCAGCTTCGATCTTGAAACTCGTTCATTTTCCTCTTGATATTGCTTTCTGCATGCACCACCTTGTGCTGCCTCCTGCCTTAAGTACCGTACACCTTCATCCTCTTCAGATGTAGTAACTCCGGCACTAATATCATCGAGTTCTCTTTCAAGCCTTATCCTTAACCCTCCACCTCGGGTTTCCATCCTTTTATTTGACCCTCCACCTAGGGTTCCTTTCCTAAGTCTCGACCCTTCACCTAGGGTCCCTTCCTTGAGACTCGACCCTCCACCTAGGGTTCCTTTCCTTAAGTTCGACCCTCCACCTAGGGTTTCATTCCTTAGACTCGACCCACCACCTAGGGTTCCCTTCCTTGAGTCCAACCCTCCACCTAGGGTTTTTTTTCTTTTAGACCCTCCACCTCGGGTATATTCCTCATTGTCTTCCATTATCCGGTTATCTGAAACTTACAGACACCAGCTTAATATCATAATTAAAACGTTTCCTTTTAGCACTTCTAGTAAAAACAATATACAAAAAACAACGCCTAGGGTTGCTTGCATACATATCGGAATAAGAATACCTATTTATTTAAGAAAAGAATTCGACTACAATATTAAGGAGAGAAAAAAAAAGAAATTGACAAAAATAAATAGGTAGGTTTATTATAAAAGGAATTAGTTAGGTAGGTATATGTGGTTGATGCTGCCAGCCAGATAAAATATTCACATAATACATTAAGTTTAATCCGGTAAGTAAAATAAAATACTTACAATTAATAAGAGAAAAAAAAAAAAAAAAAAATATTAAGCTAGTTTGATGTTCATAAAATTACACTTGATTAACTAGCTATAATGCTTATAATTGTTAAAGATCCATACTTACGTTTTTTTTTCGAGCAGTGGGCGTGACAAGAAATGCAAATTTTTCTTGAAGATCCCAATTTCTGAACTAAAGGGGGTACTTCAGTAAAAATTAAACTCCATGTAACACTTCGATAAATTGTACCATTTATTCCACTTCCATTATTACACCTTGATTAACCGTGAACATTCCACACTTGTTACTCCTTCCAAAACTCAACCAAGACTGCCTGCCGTTTTCGACCCATCGCCCGATCATGACGCCAACGACCAAGTGGCCTGTGATTGGCTGACGTCTCTGATAGGTCGACGTTTCTCATTGGCTTTCACAAACTAAGTCAAATTCACATTTAAATATTTTTAAACAATTTGATATATCCGGCAAAATAAATCAAAGTAATTAATTCAATATTTTCATAGTATCAAAATAACTTAAATAAATCATATAAAATGCACAGTGAATTTACCAATACCTATCAAAACCTAACAAAAATAACTTAAATAAATCATATAAAATGCACAGTGAATTTACCAATACCTATCAAAACCTAACAAAAGTGAGTAATAAAAGTTGGTTATTATTTTCAGTAATAGCAAAAGCATTTTCAAATTGTTGCAACGAAACTTCGAAACTCTCGTGAGTTGTGGTAGATTGCGACAACTTTTGTGAGACGTGAACGTGGGAGGTCGTGAATACTATCGCATTCACCCTGATAAAGATTCTCTTGATGAACCGAAACATATTACCTAAATTCTACTAATTAAAATTAATAATTTCAATCTGAAACAATGCTTGTGGGGGTGTATACCAAGTATTGGATATAAGTACCTCTCTCTAATATTTTGAAGATATCTGAGAAGGTTACATTAGATATCTTCAAAGTATTCATTTCCTTTTGATACTAAATGTACAACGCTATTTAGTTGGTAAATAGCGTTCGCATAACGTTAATTTTGGTTATAAACCTGATGTAAAGATCTTTAAAAACCTCAAAATATAATTTTATTTTATTGCTGACTGTACATTTGCTGTACAAGAAATTTCAGTCTACGATTTCAATAACAGTCTCAAATAATTTCAACATTTTAAACTAGAACAGGCAGCTTATTGAAGCACGATAAAGGAAAAATACTTCAAAGACTAAAAAAGTGATTCGATTTGTTTTCCTTTTAAGAATTCTTCGTGCAATATCTATCATTCCTGTGCACGAAAATGCATTCTGTAATCTAGTCTGCATCTTTGAACTCAGACTCAATTTGAAGGAAGCAACTTGCATAACGCTCGGTTCCATTTACTTGAATTGTATTCGAGTTTCAAACTCAATTAAAGTTTTCTTCTATTATGGAAATGAGGGATAGATAATGACAAATAGATTTCTGGGAAACTGGTTCTCTGTTTACGCTGTACGTTTGTTTTGCATAATGATTACCTTGCTTGGATTCGCGGAACTAACTGTAAAATAATATGAAATGATTTAATGCTGTGAAGTTGGATAGTTATTTATTCACTTGACTTGAGGGATACATTACATAGCTTTGAAGTTAAGGTTTAGTCGAAGAAATAATCTCTTAAATATTTTTTAGGTTGTCACTTTTTTATATGAATTTATTTTATCGTCATCATCATCATGAGGGCCTGGTACATCCTTTTTTAGTTTATGTTTACATCTAAATCATCGTGACAGTTTCTTAACAAACATGGCACGTTGAATTTGGATAAAGTTTTGTAGGTAATTCATATTGTTACTTTAAGATTTTTCTAATTACTATTCTACTAAAACTCTATTTCCAAGAATAGATAAATCTATCTACTTAACAGATTCTAAAATTACTTTGCAAATTAGTTTCTTCTGGCACGTTTCGAAGTGTCTTGATGCGGATCTTGACCTAACTATTTCATAATCTGTGGCTCAGGTTAGAACAATAGATTCGGTACAACTTTTTACTAGGAATGCAAAACTATGTGAGATTTTTCTATACAAATTTAAAAATTAAATAATAATAATACTAACGATAGGAGTATTGCTCATACAAAGTACTTAACTAACTTTATATTATACAGCGTCAAGAGAAAAATTTAGTTACTTACCTACCCACGCTAGAAAACAGAACAATTATGTAAAAATAGGCTTGCCCAACCTACCAAAAAATATTTTATGTTGGTGGGTAGGTAGGTTAGGTACCTAACGTAGGTGCCGCTTTTTAAAAGATTTGCTATTTAGGTATATATTTTCTTATATCGTTTTGAGAATATTTTATAGAACAAATATACCGTTGCATTGTACATTCTTGTTTTCAGAATATCCATTATAATACTCCCAAGCATAATATTTGTACATGTGTTGCAAACTAAATTAATTTCTACGATGCTTCTTATATTTTGATTGTAGAGAATACTTGCATCGCAACCTTCTCTAGGTGGCTCAACTGGTTCTTATTGTTCTTATTGAAGTAAAAAAAATAAACAATCACATGCATAAATAAAAATGGATATTATAAAGGTTTGGTGATAAAATAATTTACTCATAATACAATTATGGTTTTCATAAGTTCCGTAGAAAAACAAGTACCTAATTATAACATCAATATCAAAAATTAATTCACATGTTCTGTCAAACAGCAACCTAATACGAGTATAAATGTATTTTAAAGATAGAGTTATATTTGACCAAAATCAGTTCTCATTTTGGAACACCAAAACATACCGAAAGAAACCAGTAAAAATGTAATATTCATTCAAGTAAAATGTCGTACTAATTTCACTCACACATTTTATTTTGAACAGTCATTAACCTCGAGAATGAATTAGCCCCTCCTTAATACCTAATTGAGACATTGATATTTAATTTAATAATTACTAGCGACCCGACTTTGAATGGAAGTCATTATGGAAGGCCGTTCCTTCGAAAGCAGCGTCTTTTATGGGCCTCTTTAGAAATTGGGTCAAATACTTTTTGCCCTTACAAAATTAGTCCGAGGCGGATATCTACCGTATACCATCAATTTAACATCAAAGATAGTTGCGTTCGGGTTTAGTTTACCCGAGGATTTTCTATTGATTAAGTAAAATAACAACTTGACGGATTAAATTATATTCAAATCTTCGTAAAAAGATGAGAGAATGTTTTTATTAGCCTCAGCTGTATGTTTATTGTAATTAATTGATTACAGAAAAAGGCAAGGAAAAAAGAGACAAAGCGTGAAGAAGAGAGAGAAAAGAGATAAAGCGTGTTTTTACCATTTTTAACTATTAGGTACAGTTTTTCAAAAAGAAAATGAAGTTTTTATTTGACATAACGAAGTGCAATAAACAAACGTTTAATAGTCAATTAACCTAGATAAAAAGAAATAGCTGCTTTAAAATGGCCAAAACTTCAGAGAGTAAATAAAGTAAACAATGGTAGCTATTCGGGATGTCGCCAAAACTCTTCTTCTTCTTCTTAGTCGGGCACTCTTGGCAGAGTGGTCGTGGTTGAACCACTAGCACACAATTACTCTGCATTGCTCCTATCCAGGGCCGCCGCTCTTCTAGCGATGCATCTCCATTTCTGGCGGTTATTTGCATTGCGAGCACACTGCACTATTGTGGATTGGGTCGTCTTCTTAATTAGATCGGTCCATCGAGTTGGTGACCGACCAGGGCTTCTTTACCCTGTACTTGACCTTGTACTACAAGCCTTTCTATAGATTGTTCATTTCTGGAGATATGCCCAAAGAACTTCAGTATTCGTAACTGCACAATCGACGATAACCTATCTCGTATGCGAAGTTCTTTAAGGATGGAATTATTGGTGCGAAATGCTGTCCAGGGTATTTTTAACAGCCGCCTCCAGCACCACATCTCCAGTGCATCTATTCTATATCGCCAAAACTAAACTAAGCTAATTTGATAGCACTAAAAATGTTGCCGTCCCTTTCATATCGATCGAAATAATAAGGATGGCCTCAATTTTAGTGCTGTCAAATTAGTTTAGTTTAGCTTTGGCGACATCCCGAAAATCCACCATTGCTAATCGACCGAGTGAGCGAAGCGAACGAAGATCTTAGTGGTAACTTAGGCGGTTTTGCGTTGTATGTTTGTATTGTTTCCTAATTTTGCCACTTGTTTGATTCACTAAACTTTTAGTACAGTCTTACATAAATTCCTCTTTCCATGTTTCTCACTTTTTCAACACAAATGTAGCGCTCCAGTAGCCTGCACCGCAACAAGTTGGTTCACGCTTCGCGGATGATTTCCTAAATTTTGTTCTCTGGAGACAGTCCTCGTCTAAGCCTTAACTCAATAAAAAATAGTTATTGGAACAATAAATAAGAAAACTACTTGACTTGTTGAAACTATTTATACAATTCACTGCAGATGTCTTTTAAGATTATTCTATAATAATCGCTTGCTTAGCTATTTTTAAGTAATTGTCAAAGAGGTGACAAAATAGATGACCGCTGTGATAATAACAGGGGTTCTGGATAAATAATTCAGAGACACAATTTATCTCAATCGTTTTTTATAAAGTCGGTATCAAATACAGAAACCTTCAGGTGGTCTAAAACTCTGTCAACAGAGTTGTCCACAAACTCATACAAACTTACCTCTTTATTCACAATAAGTCAATTTAGAATGGCAAGATAATTGTTTTTTCTTTCCTATATATTCAATGAAATTAAATCACCCGAGTGATGAAGTTTTTAAGTCTATTATGAAGAACAGGGCTAGTCATTTTGTCGATACTCAGTAACATGGTCTAAGCTAAATTGTGTAGGCTGGTACTACCATCATGAAGATTACGCCAACACGTAACATTAACATGTAAATGGGGATAGCTTAGCTTAGCTAGTGCTGTTACAATAGGCATGTGAGTTTCCAGCCTAGAGTAACATAGTAGAATGTCGGACACATTCCTTTTCAGACACACAAAACAAGGAAGGAACTATGCAAAATTCGTGTGAAAGATAGAGACAAAGCATGATATATTTTTTATCCCATACCATGCGTTTTCTTTAGTTGAAACATCTTTGTTCCAAATTGTGTACTACGAAACTGTGAATTTACCTTTTCAGCGGCACTCTAGCTGGTAGTCTAGACTGCCTAAGTCTATGGTTCGCAAACTAGCAAATGTCTCATAATGCTAATGACAGAATGAACCCTCAAATTTTGGGTGCTCAAATGGGAATAGCTTGGGTGCTCACATAGGTGCTCAAAAAATAGGTGCTCACTTGAGAATACTTCTCACAATGATGTCATTTTACGTTTGTTCTCGTTTAATGGCTTATCAAACTAGCCAAAGCAAAGGTTATCCATCAGGACATTGTAAAGTTTATCAACAACATGTTATAATCGGCGGCGGTGGAGAGACGAGCTTGACTCCTACTGTCCACAATGGACTACATTAGCTCCTAATAGAGATGAATGGAGAGAAGGAAGGGAGGCCTTTGCCCTGCAGTGGGATGATCCAGGCTAATAATAATAATAATAATAATGTTATAATCGTTGGTTATTTCCATACTTGTTAACTTTATAAGCATTTAAAAGATTCAATGCTTTGAGCCTCGATTAAAATTCTTAATGTTTAAAAATTTACAATAAAATAAATTAATCGAACTACTTATTTCTTTCTATTTTTTTTTGGATATCTTAAAAATATAGGCATAATATTTCTGTCGAAACGATTACCGGTTGACACTACCTATAGCAGTTTACTCCCTATTCCACTGCTGGGTGATAATGTTCCTCCTATACTATTAAGAGTTTTTTGAACAATTTGCCAATCAGATGCACATTCTGCTCGTTCCGTCATCTTCTTGGTGAGCTGTCGTGCGAATGTCTACATCTAATCGGATTCTGTTCATAAATCGTCAGAAAAACAGATATTGACTGATACCACATAACAAAATTAAATAATACTCGTAGTACTGATTCTATGAATTAGAATATTTTTTTCTAATGATTTATAGCATAATCTACTGATATATTATGCAGAATCTTATTAGGTATTTTAGATACTTTAAAGATTTTTAAGTATCTATAAAATACCAGGGTTTATATCAAAGAGGCTTTAGCTCATTTTGATATATTTGGTGGATACTATACTTTGGCAATGGCTTTATCAATCTAACCAGATCTATGCATTTTCTTCTCGTTTGTAATAGGTATTATCAAACTATTTGATCTATAAAATTTTATAGACCATAAAAATATTTTGGCATCGCTAGTTCATAACTGGGAACCAAACTTACGTGCACCGTTTGCACAGTTTTTACACTAGTCATAAATAAAATAGCTTGGCTGTGCTCTAAGAATTTATATAACAAATTATGTATGCATGTTTTCTGGAAGTGTACCTATGCACCAAACTATCACTAAAATAAAAGAAAGATTTAGACCAAACAATTACTACTACTTAAGGAATACTTAATCTGTTTTGTTCAGAAATTATTTTCATAAGTATTCATGTTTGCTTGCAAGAAGCAAGATCGTGCCCTCCGAAGCACGAAAGCGCTTTGCTATTACGAAATGCCATTTGCGTTTATCATTCTGTAAACAAATTGTAACCGCTCAGAACGTTAAATGATCTAACAAGGATGTCGAAGCAAGCTATGCTTAGCCCTTGTTCATATAAAAAAGCAAAAGAAACTGAGAGAAATAACTATATATGAATAAACACACCACTTGAACTATCTAAACCGTTGTTAACGATCTGTTCCAAAGGAAGTCAATACGTTGGTGTTTTACCTTTATCGAATATAATAGTATTCCTACTTACCTTTCCGACCCTTTTTGCTGCTCAGATTCCAACATGCCAGAGTAGGCAACAACACAAGCTCGAGTTTTTACCAGCTTCTCCTGCTTCGGAAGGAGGATTAGTTTTTCCGAGTGTTTGTGTATGTATGTAATTTTGCTTGATGGATTATGGAGGTGTCGTTTGAGCCGTCTTGGTTGTGGAAGTGATAGGTACAGGCAAGAGGTTAGTTTTTTTGATTCCTTAGATTGAGTTAATACTTTAACAAAAAAGACTTGCCTTTAGTCACACAAACTAAAAATAAATGTTCAAAGGGTAAATAAATGATGTGAATATTTTTCTGCTTTTTTTTTCTGCTTGTGCAAGGTCGAATATTATGTTTTTCATATGCATTAACAGCTAATCACTTCCGTGTTTCGGAGGGCACGATAGATTATTGTCACCAGAGTTAGCTACTTGCTCATATACCTACGAACTCACTTGGTAATTAAATATAAAGGCTTGTACAGCAGATCAATACCTTCTCAAGTATAGTTAAAACTCTAATCAAACGTCATTGAATCTAAGTAGATATATTATTAAAAAATCAATTTTTGAATTTACGAGTTCTGTCAAGTTCGAGTTTAATTTGTACTATAAAATGTTTTAATTGGAAAATGTACTGTATATGAGTAATGATGACTGCTCGAGTGACAATCTGTGATATATAATAATATATCAGCCTATTAGTCAAAACTTTTTTGAAATAGATTTTTCAAATCTCGTTGATTCGTTCGTAAAATTGTTGTTTCGCCGTCAACTCCAATGAAAGGGCTAAATTCGCGGTTGTCACGTTTTTAATTAATATACGAGGGTGAGGCATGATCACGTGCGACCTCCTTATGCCGGCTTTATGTGAAACTCATCAATTAACACTTTTAGTGCTGCGGCCACTCGTAAAGGAGCTAATTATAAACATGAACTGCAAACTGACATGAAAGTTCGGATTATAATATTGATTTAAATTCTTGTCTAAACAATAATGACAGAATAAAAAAAAATATACCTTCATACAGTTACTTAAAAACTAAATTAACCTTTATTTATAACAGACAATGGCAAGACAATCCCAGGATCATCTTGTCCACACCTTAGTAATCATCTTAGACACCGGGGTGTACAAGATGATCCTTTGGTAGGGTTTCAAAACAAGTGAAATCTACTTATAAAAAATTTATTGATTAAACATTTTGAGTATGAAAAAAGTTAGATAGATGAATTTGCTAACAGTTAACGCTTTTAAATCCGAATTAACTTATTTATTCTTTAAGTAGGGAATATTCTCCCTTAGGGGGATCATCTTTTCCCCTATTTGAAAGGGCTCTTAATATAATGTGATTTTTATTTATGCTTTAAATAAAAACAAGATAAGTTTGAGCAAGTCTCTAATATAATTAAACTGTAAAATATCTTCTAAAATTCAATAAGGCCAAAATAAAACCCATTTTAATGTTAATCCAAGGAAGCAAGTTGCCAGTTATCCATTAGCGTTAAATAAAACAAAATTTATTAGACACTTTCATTTCTTGACATCCCTCCTCAAACGGGACGAAGAAATCTTTGCAATTTCGTTAAAAGCTTGGATTCGGGAAGGCCTGTGGTTCTGGCTAGATGAAGGCCGTTATTTAGCGGTTTTAGACCTCAAAATGAATACATTTATTCACATCTAATTTACTACAATAAAATCTACTTTTAAATCCTTAGGTGGCTCAACTGGTTCTAATTGTATTTTGAACAGTTATGTAAATATGTAGTAGTTTAGTTTCTGTAAATAAATTTGTATCTACCTAAATTTACTACACAATATCACAAAATACATAAGAACCTTACGATCTATATAGATAACGGAACTACAGTAAGGACAATATAATTTGACTGGGCCGAACTTAGGCCCTCCAGGCGGTCACGCATTATGAACGAAAGATCTAAATAAGATGTATCGATAGCACGTGAAACAGAGTGATATTTCCCACCACTGTGACGCTAATCGCAATAACTATGTTCACTCCGGTCAACTTAGATAGTGCTAACTGTAATTCAAGTCAATGACAGACGAAAGCTTATCGGCGGCGCTTTCGTAAAATTACTCCAGATTTTGGACAAAAGCAAACCTTGATAACTTTGTGATAGATTAATAATACAATTTTTTTACCAGTATCTGCTCTAACTGCCCTAAATTATATTTTATTGGCAGTTACAAATTAGCGGTGTATTGAAATTCACCGATGATGAAGAAAAAATGTGATCTTGTTTCTTACTACATTCCAAACACCTCTAGTCCTATAATCCTTTAAATCTTATAAGGAACTGAGTAAATCTAATAACCTCAAGTTCGAATCCTTTCTTTTGTAGTAAATTCCCATAGGGTAGAGGAAACAAAGTTATTCACAACGAGAACGTGTACTTATAGCTATTTATAGGCGATGCCAAACAGTAGGTACACCTAGTACAAAATTTAACAAAATTTATAATATAATAAATTTATATTTATAATTTATAATCAATGACGTGTTTGCGCAGCATTATTTCAAACATTAATTAATTACTTACGTTAAACAAAACAAGACAGACCAGTTTCTGCGCAGGCAGATACTGGTGTAAATAAGTAATTTGTAAATATGTACCTATTTGTATATTATCTAGATAACGTAGGTATATGTTATTCAGGTCATAAAATGTATACCTATTCTCAGCCAAAAGCGTTAGTGAATGTGTAAACATCTGTTCTCACAAAGTTTCGCACTTTTATTATTAGTAGGATATATTGTCACACTACAGTTTTATCACGACTCTACTATCTTGAAGCTCTGAATTGTAAACGGGTTTCAATTTTTTGAAGCAATGTCACTCCGTCTGCGGTAAAGTGAATAATGTTATCCAATTTATCTAAAACACTTGAAGGGAATAGGATACCTACTTTTTAAAATAATCATTATTTAAAACTTAGAATAAAATAAACTAAAACCTTTCCAAAGTTACAAACGAGGTAGTGTCTATTTTTAGCTTATTGTGTTTAATAAGATTTTTAGAAAAAAGGTTTTAATTTATTTAAAGGCTCTCGTTTTGAACCAGTTTGTGTGGATGTATGAATGTTTGTTATTATTTCCTGCAAAAACTACTGAACGGATTTAGCTGAAACTTAGCTTATGACTTATTATGAATACACATAGCTTATGACTTGGAATAACACACAGGCTACTTTTTATCTGGATAAGTAACACGCCAGCGATGCCGCGGGCGTATACTCGTTAGTATAAACTAATAATATATATTTTTTGTTTGTTTTTTGTCAAATAATTTTAGATAAAATATTATTCTCCGGAAGTTCTCCAAATGTAGTTTACCATAATTAATTAGTATAAGTAGAGGCCTATGATACGTCCACACCATTCAATTTGTGTAACAATAGGTACAAGTGACTCTCCGGGTATAGTTACTATTGTATCGATAATGAAAGCCTTTGAATTGTTGTATACATAACGCAATGAAGGTACTGGTACATACTCGTACATGTCACACAATCAATATTGTGCCACATTTCATAGAAAAACAATGCCAGAGGTCAGATATGTTACTAAGTAAACATGGATAATACATTTGGTATCATATTTTTTTCGTCGGCATACATGGCATACATACATACTCGTACATTATTTTTTGTGCTCGTTTTTTTTAAAGATTATACCCATTTATAACCGACTTCAAACAAGGTTTGGAAATTCTTCTTTCTTATTGAAAGATATACTCCTTAGAAATCCTTAGTTCCATAAAATTTTTGTGAAAATGTGATGAGGATCTAGGAGTAAATAATAAATACAAACTTATTAAACATTTTAAATCTACAGGTCAAAAAAATAAACTTATTTCAAGCACCTGACTCGCACAAAACATACCACCACTCTGAATTTATTCTTATATCATAAAAAAACTCAGTTCTTTACATCTTTACTAGATGATTTATACAGCGCCAAGAGGCAATGTTTGCCTGCACTACAAGAGACACTGTAGTGCTTGGGACATTGTTGAGATGGAATAGGCTTTCCCAGTTAGTAAGCTAGTATGGATTTGTGGATGTATGGATATTTGTAATAAACAGTAGTGTTACAGTAGTTTTCGGGTGAAAGAGCAACAGTTGCAAAAACTTTGACAGGGTTTGGCTGCATTAGCATTGCAATTCAAGTTCTCCAAAAAAAACCATGATCCCTCTGTAAAGACGCACTTCTTTACAAAGATAACGTTTTATAAAGAAATGAAAAAATGAAATATGATTACGACTGTATTCCCATGATGCGGTAGTGTTCGTTGCCTTAATTTAATATTTGTTGCTTTATGTTTTTCTTATCAGCTGTATCGTAACACAATGCTTCGAGAAATGAACAAAAACACCGCCTTATCCAAATATTACGCCCGGCTCGTAAAGGCATCGGATCCAGGATCTAGTTCCAATAAATAGGAAAATCTCACAATCTTGTTGAGATTTCCTTTGAAGCTCGAGATTGGGAATATAGCACAGCTACAGTGATTGCTAGCATTCGGAGTTGCTTACCTTTATTAGGGTCGGATTATATGCTTTCAACTTCAAATTGCATCTACTCAGCACGACGAAAATTCAATGAATATTGAAAGTAGCTTATTATTCTATAGATTTCGCAAAATATACTCGTTTTGTTAGATTGCGATGAATCGGAGAATTTAGAGATGCTTCGACAATGCTCTTTAGACAAGCACTGCAGCAAGTTGGTTCTAGTTTTTAAAGAATTTTGTTCGTTTAAACCGGTTAGCACACCGAAAACACAATGTTTTTACAATTGCACATGACTTGACATAAAGTGCCATTTACATGATGCTATTTTCTTGTGCGTACCTGAGCAATAATTGATTAATTGACGTTCGTAAGCAACTGTTGTTCAGTCCATGCAAGTTATGATGACAGTCAATTTAATTGTATGCAACAGGCAAAAATCTCGCATCGTGTAAATGACACTTAACTCTCCATAATTCAAATTAATCCTTTAGAATTCTGCTGCAAAATTACAGAAAATAGGTATGTTTAAAAGTATAATCCGGATTTTCATTTAAAATCTTTTCCGGTTTATTCTGAATCTCATAGACGAAGCAAAATTGTAGAAAAATATTGGATTTCTGCAGATTAGGAACTGCATTGAAGACTGGATTGTATGATCGACCTTATATTTATTCAAAAGTAGGGTTGTACTAAATACGTTTTAGTAATTTTTTGTATTACTAAAAGCAACAACATTTTGTTCTACGACTTTTGTCTTAACCATTACTATATTTTTATTTTTTGTTGTATGAAAAACAGATGCATATACAACATTTTAAAAGTTGACTGAAAAAGCTTTATTTAAAAAAAACTGTTTCAGTCTTTTTCAATAAAACTTTCATTTGTAAAGCTTTAACTTTTCAAAATGGTATCATAGTAGCTTGAAGGTGTTGAGAATGTTGAAATAACTTGAACGATTCCATAGCTGACGATATTCAATAAATAAAATTAGCTGGGGCCGAAACTGACCGAAAATGTAACCGATTCCTAATTAGACGCTATTCTCCGCAACAACTGCTCCCTTATATCGCTATCCATTGATCCAATATACATCGGCCATTTGACCCAACAAGTAAATTTAGTGTGTGACATTTTGATTACATTTTTCGAGACTAATGGTCCTGTTTTTCACAATAGATAGCTCTCGTTATTTCTTATATTTTATTCTTTTAACCCTTTTTGCTAAAGAAGCGTTAGACGTTCTCTACACCTTCAAGAGAGATTGGTGGGAAGTCTCACAGGATAGATGGTTGGAGTGAAGAGATATCAGGGAAACCTTTGCCCGGCAGTGGGACGACATAGGTTAATAAAAAAATCCTATAAGTAAATTGGTTTGTATGAACTAGGACTTGGGATTATTCACATTATTAATATTAAGTTTATTTTAGTCTTTTTACATTCTAAAATATGCTAAATATTTATTATAAACAAGCTCGTAAAAATATAAAAATCAAATAACCTAATTATATAGAGATTTTGCGTCATCAGCTCTATTTTTTTATGATACTGTATATTTATTTATATTCACACATAAATGCGCGTTATATCGTGGTGTAGATTGACCTAGAACGCTTCATGTACCTTCTAGGGCACTATTATTAACTAATCTAGAACCTAGACCCAGCTCGTTTTGAAACTGATTCCTTTTCTTTTTCGATTCCATTGTTATGTGACTGTGTTGTTTTTTATTAATCTTGTGGCTATTTTTTGTCACAGTTTTCTAGGGCGCTCAAATGCCCCCGTCATGGCTTAATAATTTTTGAGTCGGAACTGACAAATTTATGTGCCAGAAGCACGAGCGTTCAGTTTTTTGCTTCTCACCTCGGTTAACACAAATCGTCCTAAAAACTCCGTCACCAGAGTTGAAAATCACACGAACTGACTTAATTACATCATGTCACCTCAGACAGTCAGATCGTCGCTTAACTTCAACCATCTTTTATTTGGAAGTTATGTCAAATATCTTTTAACAATTTTTTTTAGATAGGTTATTGAGACTGGCCGTAAGAAGCTATGCCACGAGCGCTTTAGCTCTTCAGTTAGTTCAGTCGCAGAATGGAGTAAATTATGTATGTATTTCCTATTCTGTAACTAGACGTAGATAAAAATACACTCTTATTTAATCTGTGCCCACTTAGGAAGAAAAGGTAGGCGGGTATAATTACCAAAGAGGTTTATACAAAACATGAAGGTAGGTAAGGAACGAAAGTTCTTTCTAAGTTTTCGTAAGTATCCTCGTATGTGGGATAGCCTAATTGAGGGAGCCAGTTTATATTTGTTTCTAGTTTTTAAAAATTTCCGATCATTTATTTTAGGTTTTCATAGATATACCAACAAGGCAGTAATTATAAATATTTCTTTAAACATATTTCTAAGTCACTCACTGGTACCTATACAATATATTGCTCAAACAGCCCTCTTTTGTGATACAAACACGATGATAAGCGTACTTTCATAAGTGACACATGAAAATAGATCGATATATCGCCAAATAAAGTAGTTTGTATTATTTTCCCGAATTTTTAACTGTTATTAAATTTTTTTCTAAAAATAGTTGGAAATTCTGAAAATTATAATTTTCTTTTCTGAATAGATAATAATTATGAAAATATTTATTTGCAGAAACAAAACTAATAAGCTCCTACATAATTATTTGCATAACCTTACAAGATACATTAAAACTAGTTGAGCCATCTTAGAACCCGATTTTTCATTAATTCTTTTCCTGTCTATATTTTTTTTAACAAAACTCTACTGTAAAAAGCAGCATATAAGTTGCGATAGGAAAAGAAAAGCAAGTTTAGGACATAAATGAAATATTTTCGTTAGTTTTTGTACTGTCGCCGGCGCCGGCTGCACGCACAATCACTCCCCAGAGAACTATTGGGTATGACCGATACGATATTTTATTACAATAATTTTTACTTTGAGAACTTGGTGCAAAATCTGAGTGTTCATAAATAAACCTTAAGATGCAAGCGTCATTTTTACAATAAAAAAAGGCATTCTTGAGCGGTTTAAGATCAAGACTAATACTTATTCTATTTGATTGTAAATAATCTATGAGGACAATTTTTATGCTATTAGTTTGTAAATGACAACGACTTATGTGATAAACGCTTGACTCTTAGATCTTTTTACTTAATTGAATTAATTAGAATTGGTAAACTGATGTTATTCTCTACTTAAACTTAAATCTAGCCAGTCATGATGTTTTTATTCTATCTATCTAACCAGCCGGTAACACCCACTGCTGGGTAAAGGCCTCTTCTCTATCACGCCACTCTTGTTTTTATTACTACAATTTTATTTTTCTTGAATTTTCCGATGTGTTTATAGTTAATTTGCTATTCGGAACGGAGACGAATCCAAAAAAAAATACGATCATAAAAATTAGTTCTGCCGTTCTTGAGTTATAAATGGTGTAACTAACTTTTTTTGTATATATAAATACGAAAATCGTATCGTCTAGTATAAAAAATGGCCCTAAATCTCCCGGGCACGAACAAACACATTTTACACGCATTATCTGTCCGGCTATTGTTTCACACGATTTCCCTGATGGCGTCATTTGTATCGAGAGTGACGGCCCGTCGGTCTTTTGTCTTATTTTATCTGTATTAGATGATGTTATCTTGTTACGAAAGATGGAAGTGCTATGGATTTTTGTACGACCGCTGAATGTTATAATAAAACTCTTTATTGTTCATAAACAGGCTTTTTATGTATGTTTATATTCTAGAGAATCTATTATTTATTCTGTGTTAACGTAAGGGCGAATTTCAATTGAGAACTTTATAAGCTTTCGTTGCTGACTAAAGAATTAATATAGTCATAAGTAGGTCTAGTCATCTAAAGATAATCGTAAGTACCTACTTAACGCTTCTGATTGCTCTGCAGTTTCATCGCAGTAGTCATCAATTTCTGGTATTTGAATTCAAAATTGAGGTCAGTTGGTTTCGCGAATGTCGTCAATTTCAGTGATTGAGATCAAAAACTAGGTTACCAGGTTGTCACGAGTCACTTGAAAATGCTCGAAGGGAACCTTTAATTGTTATTTACGTTGTAACGTTACACAGGCTTTATTTTCTCATCTCTGATTAACTTTAGAATCTGATCTTACCCGCAACCTTCTGCGTCTCGGTGAGCTCTTATCCACTGCGCCACAGTACATTAACTTATACTTACATGTTGAAGTCGATTAATAAACTGATTAATTGGTTACAGGTCTTCTTTTGGACACATTGAAGCCTGAAGTCAGGGCCGTGTGTGACGACCAGATAGTGTCCCTCTCGTGTCCCACTGGGACAGCGATCAGCATCCTTGTCGCGCAGTATGGCGGTGACCCGCCAAAGGACCACAGCTGCGCGACTGTTGCTGACCAGATGTGCAAGCTGCCGAACAAAATGCAGGTAATAATAAGACGTAGTAGATCTATTAGAAAATTTGCTAAAATCTACGAGTTAGTGCGTTATTGTACAACAAAAATAAACACATGGCAATAAAATTTGCTTAAAAATACTAATAAAATAATTGTTGGCCTTATCGCTAAAACTGATATGCTATGCAACCTGGGGATGAAAGAGATAAAGATAATTATATAAATATCTTTAGATACTGGAAAGTAATGGGCGAAGCAGTATGAAAGACTAACTCTGTCGTTAAATGAAACCTACGTACAGTTACTTGTAAACATGTATTACTTTCCAGATTTATATCAATTAATTGATTTGAGATGTGCAAAAAGAAATTTTGAAAACAAAAGACATGATTAAAAGTCTACCTTTAAATTGGTTTTATACTTACAAAGGTGTTAAAGTAAAACACTATTTTATGAGGATTGTTATTATATAAGTATACATATTTTTTTATATTATAATTTTGTATATTTACCTCATATTTGTTTTTCACGCCGCTACATGACGATGTGTAGTAAATCGCCCGCAACTTTTCTGGCGTGGGACCTGACTGGAAAAAAAGTAGCCTATGTGATATTCCAGTTCATAAACTATGTATATTACAAGTATCAGCTAAATCTGTTGAGACGTTTACGCGTGAAAGAGTAACAAATCTATTTAAACTTTCGCGTTTATAGAAGAAAGAAGGATTCTGTGCCATGGCTCAAAGCAAACAGTGTTAGCCAGTTCACCGGGCTGACGATACAAACCGTAAACTATTTATTTACTCACACGTCATTTAACCTGTGCTAACCCTATCTCTTGGCAGTTCCTGCGTCGTTACCGTAAATTCAACTATTTGACTGGATAAATCACAAAACCAATAACATAAACGATTGCTGAATTATTTCGATGTTCATTATTTTATTGAAAACATGTCTGCAAAGTGCAAACATGAAACGGGTTTTTGATAGCATTGATGTTTGTAAATAAAGTTTCGGGTTAATTATTTACTGGTTGACAAAATAAATATTTAATTGGTTTCATTTGTCAAATATCGTATGAGTGGATAGATAACCACTGTTAACTTTTAACATTAACAAAATCACAGTAATAATTTAAAGGTGAAAGTTTGTCTGTAAGTGTGTATGTTTATTACTCCTTCACGCCGAAACGGCTGGACAGATATAAATGAAATTTGGTATCAGAATAGCTTATATCATGGATTAACACATAGACTTTTGATCCCGGTATTCGTACGGAAACAGTAACTATTCACGAAATGTAGAATGTCAATAAAAATTTCTCTAATCTTCTTTTTCTGCAATGAAAAGAACACCAACTTTCTTCCTAATTCTAAATCTATCATTTTGTTTCAGTACATGCTCCTACAGAGAGTGGTAGAAGTATGCCAGAAGAAACACAGTTGTTCATTCAGCACCAGCCCTGGACCCGGAGACCCGTGTCCGACTCTACGAAAGTTTGTCCAAGTTGAATACAAGTGTCGTCCATGTGAGTACCACGACTTATCATCCTAACACAATTTTAGGTTGGAAGGTACTAGTACCTAGGTACAGATTGTCACCAAATCAACCACCACTCAATCTAGACTCAACTATTTAAAAGTAGTTTCCGTAAACTTTTTTCAACAAGTAGTTAAACAAGTACACATACGATATTATATCACGACATATATCTATTATTTACCCCAACTTCCACCACCCATTTGAAAATAGGTACTGTCCGCAAACTAAACAAACAGTTAAAACACAATATCTTCTGATGACCCGTGTCCAACTTCAGAAAGTTTCAGGTGTATAAATGTCGTCCGTGTAAGTATGTTTTATGTTGAACTCTAAAACATGTTTGAAGTACTCTGAGACTCGGCGTAACTCTAATGGGAACACTCCGGGGAGGGTAGAGTGCTTTGAGTAAAGAGTGTGGTAATTCAGGACTTGAAATATTGAGCGTTTGAGACCATTAGCATGGGGATGCTCTTTGGTGTGTTTTAAAGAAGCTATTTCGGATAAAAAGTATTTGCAAGGTAACTTCTCTTTGCACTACCAATCACTGTGGTCTAAGCTCTTCGGTAAATATACAGCAATCTGGCAACGAACTACTGAAATGAGAAAAAATGTATTCTGGTTACTTTCATTATTTTTTCTCCATACATAAATATTCTAGAATTCTAGAATTTAACTTTTACTCGTTTATCGTAAAAGCCGTGTGGTCAGTGCCTCGACTTTCAATCCGAAGGTCGTGGGTTCGAATCCTAAATTTCGTTTCGAAAAACTTATGCGCATCGACACGAGCTTTAAACAGTAAAGAAAAACTTCGTGAGGAGACCAGAGGGCCTAGCCAACCGGCATTCGCTATGAAGCGATTCGATTTCTATCTTCGCTACACCTTTGATTTGACATTTCTGATCGCTCGAGTTTTCGTCATCGAATGTCAATTCCTATACATTTTTTTTAGTTTCTAATCGAAAGCGATTGTCGAAATGTAACATGGCTAGGGCCTCAGCTTTATAAAGCGTCGATGGGCTTGCTGTCACTTATGGAATGTTAACTTCTGTAAAATGTAGGCATGTATCAAATAAATATTTAGACATACTTCTAATTCACTCATTTACTTCTAACTAAGGGGGTAGCCCTTAGTTAGACGTAAATGAACTAATCCTAGTTGAATATAAAATGAAACAAAACATTAAACATTCTGAGCCATATTTATACCCAATAAATAGATTAACGTATATAAATAATTTTAATGTTTTCAAAAACTACTTTTCTAAGCATTTTAACAGTACATTTTGTAAACATAACATGAGTGTGACATTTACGTTTATGTCTGTATTGCGCCAGTGTACAGTCAGCAGCATAAAGATATTATGTAACAGGGTAGTCAAAATTATATTCGAGTCACAAATTCAATTTTATATGGGTTGTCAGAATAGTCTTATTATTGTAACCATCAAAATGGTCAATAATATCTTAGCAACAGTTGGCAATTTTATATAACGCAACAAGATGTCCAATATTATGTTCGCGTATGAACTATTCATTGGTATCTACGCACCAAACTTTCCAAAAATATCTTCGCATGAAAGAAAAATGAACTCTAATGTCTCAAGTCACAGTCTTTTATTCGTTTCCATAAAAGTCTTGATACCTTCAAGAAATCTTATGATTATGACAAATTTAATCTATGAGACAGACTTAAAAGATCAGTTAGGTATTTAAAAATATTTTTGTAGGATCCTAAATATGTAGCATGCTATGTACCGCAATAGAAAGGAAATTAAGAAAAAAATATAATTAGGTATTATGTTATAAAATTTATATTAAAAAACTAAACACATCATTAAAACCGAACAAAAATGCTTATTCATGAATAAAACTAAATAAAATCAATATCTTGTGTATCCTCCTTCTGCATTGATAACATCTAAAAGGCGTTGTCTCATTGACCGGACAGCATTGTAACAAAAATGGTCACCTCGCAGGGATTCCCATATTTGTGTGACATGCGCACGCAATGTTTCTGAAGTTCGAGCTTGAGTGTGATCCCACAGTTGAACCATCTTACCCCACACATTCTCAATAATGTTTAAGTCCGGACTCTTGGGAGGTAATCATATTAGAATTAAATCGTCGTTGCCAGCGATATACTCGTTCACGACCCTGGAATTATGTATGGAGCAACCGTCATGAATGAATGTAATCGGTTCTTCATCATCATAAACATTTCTTGCTGTAGGAAAGAACGATTCTTCTAAAATCTCTTTATATCCCCGTCCATTTAAGCGGCCCCCTATCTCTACTATTTCACCGGGTCCGGCCGCAGACACCCATCCCCAGAACCCTACGCTGATGCGGCCACTTCTGTTATTGGGCCGAACGTTTGCCTCATCGTATCTAGTATTGTTGACTCGCCACAAAGATACACGTCCGTGAGCCGAAGACGTAAAAACTTTCTCATCAAGGAATGCTACTTGGTTGAAATTATGATTTAAATATTGAAGAGCGAATTGTAGCCTCAGTTGTTTATGCCTCGGCGTTAGGCCAGGTTTTTTTGCAGGCACCCGATGTTTCAGACCAGCTTCGTAGAGTCGGCGTCTTATGGTGCTTTGCGACACCTCATTTGCGACTGCTAACTCCGACGTTTTAATAAAGCGGTCTTGGCGCGCTGTGCCAACAATGGCAGAGTCTTGGACCATGCTGGTTTTCCTTGGTCGTCCGAAAGAGACGTGTTTGACCACGTCTCCCTCTTGACGCCATCTTTCAATCCAAAGTCTTACAGTATTTGTCTAAAAAATAAAAAAGTTATCGTTAAGAAATATCAATCTCGCCATTTCCTGCTCAGATGGTCCGTGGAGATGATGGATACTTACACTTATGCCAAGTTCATCCGATATATCAGTATTGCTTACGCCTTCCTTATGTAAATTTATAATCTGATGCTTATTTAGTTCAGTTATTCGGTATGTAGCCATTATTAAACTGTATATATGTATAGGTATTCGATATATTTCTAATTACATTTAATGTAAGTAATCAATACGATAAATCGAATGTCAGAATTGACTTGAACTACGTACACTCGTAGTTTGTAATCTATGATAATGAACTCCAAGGAGGTAAATGATAATCTATCTCGAGTTCTATCAATGACTATTTCTAATCTAAAGAGTTTCTATTACTATACCTATCTAATTTTAAAGTTTTTTCTTAAATACGTTGTAAGTGCGATAGTTTGTTTGTCATTATGGTTTTCGGTAATATTAAATTTTCTCTACGTTTTTCTGATCTGCGCGAACGAAATCGAGGATGTAAGTATGCACTTGAATAAATAAATTTATTGATTCCTCTTTTCGTAATTCGTAACTGACATGAAAGGAAATTTACGCCGTAACGAGAGAAGTTTTTAATTTTAATTTACTAGTAATTAATTTAATATCATTCTTATATAGTTTATCGGATTTTTATTTCATCTCTCTATTTAAAGCTTAATAATTACTCTATAATATTATTCTAGGCATGCAATATTATTTAAATCAGTTTCTTTAAGACAGCAAGTAAAACCGCGGGACTCGCTAAAACTTTGTACCAAAAATCTGTCTTCTTGCAATTTTAATAAATTTACTAAGTTTTAAACAAAAGACAAGTCAATGACGTTATGCACGAAATGAAAGAGATAAATAGAGATGGTTTATTACACACGTAAAAAAGGAATGGACGATGATACTTTTGAATAAATAACGAATAAAAGACTGTGACTTGAGACATTAGAGTTCATTTTTCTTTCATGCGAAGATATTTTTGGAAAGTTTGGTGCGTAGATACCATTGAATAGTTCATACGCCAACATAATATTGAACATCTTGTTGCGTTACATAAAATTGCCAACTGTTGCTAAGATATTATTGACCATTTTGATGGTTACAATAATATGATTATTCTGACAACCCATATAAAATTGAATTTGTGACTCGAATATAATTTTGGCTAACCTGTTACATAATATCTTTATGCTGCTGACTGTACAGATGAAAGTGGGAAAATATTTCAGCGTGGAATCTTTTATTTTTTTATAAAACTTTTTCTAGTCTAGTTAAGCCTCAACTCTCAAAATATTTGGAGACACTCTCGTGAAAGTAAATTTCCAAGTACCTACCTAATTAAATTACAAAGTTCTATAATTGTTGTCATCGCTCAAAATTCATGGATATTCTTTGAGTTCAGTTACTCCACCTAATAATATGAGATGCTAATTATTGATATTAATTATCTTGTGTCTTCCAGAGATGCGATCTAGGAATGTATAAAACTGTAAACCAAAAGTTGTGCAATAAAATTAAATTCATTAATAAATAAATGAAGAGTGTTTGTTATTATTATACCCCCTAAGTGGTCTCATATAATTTTTTTGAGGATTGGAACTTTCAATAATGTAGTTACATCGAGAGTACAGGAAAATTATCTCTTACGTTATTGAAGTCGGATTTACAAAATTTTGAATTTTTTAAATAAATGATTGGTTTAGTTCCTGTGTGTTTCTTTGTTTGTAAACTGCTGTTAAAATATTCAAATAAAAATACATTAAATTTATGTAGTTGATAGTTAGTTCAAATTGTAATTATTGGTTGTTGGTCATTGTATTTACACATCTATGGAGAAGACTAGGTGCTAAGTAAATCTGCTCCATTTAAACATTGTTCCAAGCATTTAATTGTTTCGCTAAGTGAGACGTAGCATTGACGTTGTATCAATCACTCTGAATAGATGTAAAAGCCTATGTTGTTGGCTTCAGTAACAAATAAATAGCAAGAAACCCTTTTTCGCCACAATGCTGTGTCTGCCACCCAAACATTAAATTGAATAACGGTACGATATTCAACAGTTTCCAAAGCTTAGTTGCCTCCATTACTGAGAAGATACGGACCTCTCGCATTGTTTCACTAAGCCATTTAAATATTTTAGAGATTTTGCTGACTCTATAAACGGTTGAAATTTACACAAAATTGTTTATTCTGAAAGGCCACCTATTTATTGCAACAGCTTTAATAGTCGTTCTAGGACCAGCCCTTTCTAGAAAATCCTAGATTAAGCTTTATATTTTTTGAAGAAAAGGTGGTTAAGTACATGAGCTACCATATTTCATTTCATTCTTCCATAAGGGCTTATAAAAGTCAACCTAAATTCCTGCAAAATCCAGTCCTCATATTTTCTACGACAAACCAAATGTGTGACTTACCTCGCGAAAATCCCATCTGGAAAATTCCATATTTCAAACGCGTTGAAGCTCTCAAATAAAAAGGTTCACCGAATTCCCGAAGGCAAATGCCTCGTTTATTAAAAAAAGTTGACATCGACAACGCGTTCTATTTTTGAATGAATAAATTCAAAGCGGTGATCATAATCAATTTTACACAAAGGAGGTTGCAACATTAATGTATTTCCCTGTTTGACTCGATTGTTCTACATAAATAATTACTTGCATACCCTGCGATATTTAAAATGTGATATTGGCAATCTTTTCTGTTTTACTATTTTATTTTTTAACCCTGATAAAAAAGGGGGCTGTTATAAGTTTGTAGTTTGCATTTGTGTGTGTCTGTGTGAGGCAACGTATATCCTTAAAGGATATACTGTTTTTTTTTAAGTTATATTTATCGAAAGTGTTCTTAGCTATGTTTAAAAAAAATAATATTATTTACGGATTTAAAATTTCGAATTAAGAACATCCATTCCATCCATTAAACAAGGGCGAACAGATTCCCCGATCGCGTGATGTGGCGATTTTTACGAGGGTATGGACTGTATTGAAGTGATTTATGCTGCGTTAATAAATTCCTGAGGTCACCGCCCCAGGGCGCGGCTAGGATATGCAGGAGCGGCGAGCCGTAAGGTGTGGTAATCGGCCGTAAATGGCAAACGAGCGATGCGAACGCAACATTGTGCAGCGAAAATTAGGCCACAATTACATAGAAAACTAGTGAAATTTCATTAATTAGGTCTAAACTAGTTACTTAGTTACGACGTAACAGTTTATTTTATAATATTCTTCTGGCTCATCGCGTTTTTCGTAATCAAGCTATTAGTTTAATAAAAAGGTCACCAAAACCTCGAGGCGACCTAAAATCTCATCATTCCACGATTACGAACTTATAAACTTTTAAGTAAAAGTTTAACAAGTTAACAAGCTTTTGTTATTTGTATTTGCGTGTAATTCCCGAGAAATAATAATTAATGTCTTCTGTAGCATGACAACATTATTATGGTGTAGTATGTAAAATACACTTTATTAGGTACCTATCGTACCCTTTACACCATTGGCCATAATAAACAATCACAGGCGATCAAAAACGTAAAGGGCGTAATCGTCTGTAATTGCCCATGATCGGTGAGCGTAATCTAACTGTCCTCAAAAGTAGAGATCTAACAGCCAATTTTTGTAAACAATCAATTATTCAACTTAACAGAGAAAAAAATGAGTTAGAAGAAGGTACAAAATAAACCACCAACTAACGGTGCGCGAGATTTCGTTCGGGGTGAATTTGTAAAAGACTTGCTTTCTGTGCGACTATGGCATGTACGGTTATTGACTGTAAGTGGCAAATGGGTACTGTGGACGCAATGGTTTTCCATTGCAAATATAATGCTGTCCATAAACATGATGTTACTTTTTAATACAGCAAAATGTAGTCTGCTTGAATTTGCAACTTATAGGTATAAAATGTTTAACTGATATTTTCACCGTAGATTTTTTTTATCTACGGTGTTCTTAATGTATTAATGTGATCAGTCTTCTATCTCGTTACTTTCGGATAGAAAGTTGAGAGTATAGCCTAATAAACCAAAACGGCTACTACTTGTTAGGTACTTATATATTTTTTATAAAACATATGCAAACGGGTATTTATCACGAATTATATATTTTTTGTATGCTGAAACTAGTTTCTGTACTCAAACAAAATCTTGCACACAAAATGCTTGGTATTTGATTGAATATCTTCTCTTATAAAGCAAGGTATAAACCTGATTTAAAAAAAACAATATCGCAGTGGGTACACGGGTAAACAGGAATTACCCCTACACCCACCGGTGGGTGAAGCCAGTGGGTGCACGGGTCGCGGGTCACTTTTTGAAGAAGTACATTAGAAAACTAGTTTATGTTGACAGGCTGTACATTTTATTTAGTACATCCATCCTAGTAATAATAACGCGAAAGGTTATAGGGATAATTATGTGGATGATTGCTGCTCTATCACGCGAAAGCTGCAAGCATTTGGTTGAAACTTGGAATATACTTAATATTCTATGACCTGGAATAAAATAATAGGCAATACTTTATACAAGAAGGTACCACGGGGCAAAACCGCGGTAGAGTACATATATAAAAGCACAGATCTATAGGATAAGGTGGCTGAGACCACAGATTTATATTTGCCCCGATTCATCAGCATTCAAGTGATTCATTTACTCAAACGTATTTACTTATTTAGCTGAGGTCACTTTTATAGCAGAAGTTGAGGAAACCGCTTAGTGGGCTAACTTCAAACACCAATTACCTACCAGTAAACACCAAAATATGAACTTAGACACTAATTGATGCCTCTCACCGATTGGTGTCGTGTTACTAATGGACGGAAGTGACTGTTGCTACTACGTGGAAGGGTAAGGTTCCGGTTTCAATGTGTTTGTTTCGAAAACAAAGGGTTGTAAGGGCTAGTTACTAGGAATTATTTGCTAGGCGTGAGAAGAAAATCCTAAGTAGTGGCGCCTGACGCGCCTGACGCCTGACGACATACCTTTATGACGTACTCGCTGGACCCGATAGGCGTGGTCCTGACCATATAAATGGTCTGTAGTTACAGTCAAACAGTCATTATACGAGTTTAATGACTGTTTGTTTTCCTAAGAAATAAAAAATGAAATAAATAATAATAAAATCTCTCAAACAACTGACAGTTATTTCAAACATACTTACCAAAGAGTGTATAACGCTGAGGTTACATTACAAAATTGTATAATAAAGGTAGTCGTTAAGTTTTGAATTTTTTCTAAGTTTCTACGCAATTTTCCAATTTTTTTATGTAAAAACTTTCTACAAAGTACTTATAAGAAAACATTAAAAAAAAAAGATGAATGAAATCGGTAAAGCCGTTCTCAAGTTATAGCGTGACCAGGAAAATAGTGGTTAATTTTTATAAATATAGATAGATTATGCCACGAGCGCTTCTTATTATTCTGATAACGATGATGAAATGTGCTCTATAGAAACTAAATAGATTTTTTCTCCATAGTTGAGTTCCGGAGCCTAAGAAGCTGTGACAACGAGGAGGTGAACATCCACTGCAACCCCAACTCCAGAATAGCCATATACGACGTCCGGTATGGACGGAAGGCGAAGGAGGCTGATGCCTGCCCCCAACCACAGGGCGTACCTGATGAGAGTGAGTAATGATTATCTCCTGTCTTTCGCGATTTAAAATAATAGAGATCGTCCACTAATAAATACATTTATTTAATACTATAAGTTAAAAAGTGGGTCTATAGTAAACAAACCTTTCGTTCTTATACTTTTTTGTATACATCCGCCATTAGGCTACAGCAGTAAATTATGATGCAAAATAAATCTACTTTAAAATCAACAGCTTAAATCCTTAAAAAAAAATAAGTTCTGAACTGAAAGCCTTGACTATTTAGATTAAGTAGTCAAAGCCTGAAAGTAATAAGTAGGTACCTACATACCCTACCATATTTTTCTATGTAATAGCTAGCTCCACCTACAGGCGTGTACAATCGCAAACATTATTCTACTATCCAGTATAACGTGTTGTCAAAAGGTGGCGCTTTTTCGCTGAAAAATATTTCACAACGCGCCTGTCCGTTTCCTGACCAAAGGAAGATTATCTTTTGTAGGTATATCGAGTTGAATATTCGAACGTCTTTTTTGTGTTGTTTTTTTAGGAACGTGGAGTTTTGTTTTTTTACTACTCAGAATAATATCACTGAATGTTTTGAATTAAACATTTCATAAACATCCAATTACATCAATGTAATTGCTTATTGTAGCTTATGCTATAATGGGTCCTACACACTATGCCGGCGGCCCGGCCATGCCATCAACAAAAATACAATGACCTGAGGGCCTAGACAATGTAACAATTGATTAGCGAAAGCGATAGTAGAAAAGTCCAAAATGTATTGGTTTGACATATGCCTTCGATATGTCACGTGATCTGTTACGTAGGGCCTAGCCAACCGGCATTCGCTATGAAGCGATTCGATTTCTATCATCGCTACACCTTTGATTTGACATTTCAGATCGCTCGAGTTTTCGTCATCGAATGTCAATTCCTATACATTTTTTTTTAGTTTCTAATCGAAAGCGATTGTCGAAATGTAATATGGCTAGCATTTCGATTCCACCAAACGAATCGACAACATCGAACGATTACTTCATACAAATGCCTAGCCAAGTTGCACTTTTGACAGTCGATTTCGCTTAATAGTCGAATCGTCTGATGGAAACGCTAGCGAACGCTAAGACCCTGTAGATATCGAAAGAAAATGGCGATTTCATAAACAGCTGTAGAAAGAATATCATTGGATGTGTTTAATAAGCGACCCTGGCTGATAACACCTGTTTTAAATGCTGCACCTGGGTCTCGAGAAGATATATACACAAGCCAGAAACTGTATTGAGCGTTGCTATGGTTTGCTGAAGTTTCGTTGGAGAAGCTTGCTTAAAGACAGAGTTCTTCACTACCATCCTTATGTAGCTAACAGGATAACACTTGCATGCTGTGTACTACACAACATTGCAGTAAAGGCTCGGCTTCCAACACCACGTTTTAGCTCTGGCACAAATAATGATGGCAGTGATGATTACACCTCACAACCTAATAATTAACTCATGCATGAAAATGAGAATTCTAAGTGGATTATAAATAAAAGTACTTAAGTTACAAATATATTTTATTTTAAAACAAAACCGTCTATAACATGCTGTCTGTGTATGTATACTTATATGCGCTACTGCACGTTCTCACCTTGTCTACACTTATACTCAAGGTATCACACAAACTCACTCGCTATCAAGCCATACCGTGACATCGCTGTCCCTACTCAAATATTGTTGAAGAAAAGCTTCAGCAATATTTGTGAAACGGTTGAGGACATTGTTTCGCTCATTATTCAGTTCTACTCTTCGGGCTTCAGTCTGTGCCCGTCTCTCCTCCAACTGAAGGCGTCTCTGCTCGATAGCCACGAACTCACTCGTCGCTCGGTCAAATGGAGTTAGCGCTCGTCTTCGGCGCGCTCTCAAATGTCGACGATGGGGAGAGGCAACACTAGGATTCGGTGGTAGGCACAGGTGGGAGCGGGGTGAACGTGGTAGGCTCAGGCGGGAGAGGACTGGCAGCTCGGGTCGGTGAGCACCGCGCCGCGCCGGCCCCAGTGGCGCTGCCAGCTGCCGCCGGCGCTGACTCCAAAAGAGTTGGAAACTATTCACCGCTGGCTCGTGCTCTTGATTGCATTATCTTTATAAATCTCGATAAAATAATTCCAATAGGATTCCGAATTCATCAAAGTTGACAGACTCATTAGACGTTTGATGTCGATAACCATAGACTAAGCGCGCTAACAAAGAGAATGTAACTCTCGTTTACACGGTATTTAGCGATCAGACGAATAGACAAGGCGATCGCTATGCGAAGGTTACTTTGTCTACCAATCGAACTTCGCTATCGCTTCAGCGATGACGATTGTAGAAATCGATTCGCTTCATAGCGAATGCCGGTTGGCCCTCTGATGGAAACGCTAGCGAACGCTAAGACCCTGTAGATATCGAAAAATATGGCGATTTTATAAACAGCTGTCGAAAGAATATCATAAGACGCCCACGGTCAGTTTAATTTAATCCAAAGATTTTTTTTATCAAATGTACTGGCAGGCATAAAAGACATAAGCTTGTAATATTATATTCCCAAGGGAGCATTTAATCGGGATAAAAGTCCCTATCACCCAAGTCAGCTCATACCAACAGACCAATCGCAAAAATCCATTCTGAAGTTTTTACGTGAAAGAGTAACAAACATTAATCCATCTTTCATCTCTCCATCCATCCCTACTTACAAACTTTTGCATTTATTATATTAGTAGGATTAAAGACAGAAGTATTTTATTGGTAAAGTACAATTACTTAAAAGTCATGTGAGCTTATCTCTAAAACGGTATGTAGGTAAGATACACTTCTGACATTTACTGTACTAGTGCAAAAGTGCAAATCATAATAATAATACAATTAGTAGAATCGGGGGCGTCAACCACAGGTGCATCGACCACTGGGGGCCTAAGCCACGAACCCGACAGATTTACTGCGAAATAAGCGATGACTCATTTGACGTTTGATATCGACAACCATAGACTAAGTGCGGTATCAAAGAGAATGTAACACTCGTTTACGCGGTATTTGGCGATCAGACGAATAGGCAAATCGAACTTCGCTATCGCTTCAGCGATGACGATTGTAGAAATCGATTCGTTTCATAGCGAATGCCGGTTGGCTAGGCCCTCTGGGCCGTACTCTGGATCAACGAAAACGAAGTTTCGTGGCAATTTTCGGGGTCAGCTTATGTTGGTGGATACTGAATTTGTAATAATTTACCAACATGATTGGAACCTGAAAATTGTCACGCAACTACGTTTTCGTTGATCCCAAGTTGGGCGGCTTACCCGGCGGGTCAAATTAACAAGCCCGCCGGGCTTATCGAACAAACAACCCGCCGACATAGTGTGTAGGAGCTTTATGGTCGGTATATCAAAAGCTTCTACTAATCCTTATCAATTGCAACTGCACGATTTGCTACGTAATCTCACATCATTAGTTACTTCGCAACAGCAGTCTGAAAAAAATATTTTGTCAGTGTTCCATTTCCACAAGAACCGACATTAACTTGTCCACAGTCGAAAAGCAATAAGCTACAAAGTAAAGCAGCCCAAGTCGTGTCGTCCAGTAATAATTTCGAATGGTTCCGTAGATAAGTTATACACATAATTGTAATACAAAAATACATTTTCGAAACATTCTCGGTGAGAAAGGTTGTAGATGTTTTATATTAATTTTTCGAGAGAGATCAATGTTTATTTTAAAATTAATAAGAAAATACAATATTATTAGTAAATTAGTACTCATTCACTTCATTACTCATACTCTCATATCTTATACTTACTTACATACAAACCGATTTAGGATTTTTTTGACACTTAATTCAACACAAAAACTTCACTAAGATAAATTTTTGGAGTTTATTAAAGTACTTTAAAATCGAAACCGATGAGAAGGAAAATATTATGCCGTTTGCAAAATTACACAGTACCCTAAAATTGTAATGCCAGTCACGCTAATAACGCGAACAGTGGGAACACTACTGTGTCACTGTCCCAAATGGGCGCTGTGGTATTTACGTCTGGCAAATGAAACGAGAATTGTGTAGACATCTTCTTCTGAATAATCCGACATTCATCACTATTTTGTTCCACAAAAGAAAAAGGTATTCTCCTTTTAAAAAACTCAAACACGAAGTGCTTTTAGGTGTAGTGTAGAAGATAGGATCATGGAGTCCAGCCAGAGGCTCTTTTACCGGGAATTCTAACGAGGCTATATAGATGCGACCAATAGATAGATAGATAATGCTTTATTGTACAACAAAAATAAAGAAATAAACACAAACCAGGAAAAATTGCTAAAGATATAAGTACAATTGGCCAATGACCAAAGTTATGGTGTTCACCTCGGACAGGTACCCAGCAGAGGGTGCTGGTTTTGTGGATGATAATGATGGTAATGAGCTTTTGTCGATTTTCAATTTATAAAAAACGAAAAATCAATTCACTGTCTTGTTTTGGATCCACGATCTTCTCATATATGTGTCAAAAACAAAATAATCTTCCAGAACCCAACCTCAAGCAACCACTTTAGTGAATTACATTAGTTACCCTGAAAATGCCAGGAAGGACTAGTGTCAGTCCTAAATGGGCGCTGAGATGAAATAAAATGTTAATTGCGACTGAAATGTCTCCTTTGCGGATCCTGTGTTCATCACTTAGCTAAAAGTGGTTTTAAATATAGTCTTACATTAAATTAACGTGTAAACAACGTTACATTACCGTCGAATGCTCTCGGTGAGGAAGCACCTTTACTAGGAATTGACGTAGAACAAAATATAAGGTTTCGGCATACCCTAGGAGCTAAAAATAAAAGGCCTTGGCAGTTCTTTTTATAAATTACTAGCAGTGCCCCGCGGAGTTACACGCGGTGAAGTAAAAGTAGCCTATTTTGTAATCCAGGGTATAGGCCATAGGCAATCCTGGTACCAAATTTAATTCATATCCGTCCAGCTGTTTGAGCGTGAAAGAGTAATAAACACATTAACACACAAACTTTCACCTTTGTAATATTAGTGTGATATTTAGTATCTTAATTTGAATAGTAGTTTTATTTGGAATTTTGTAATGTGAGTCAGAGAAATGAATCACTAAAATCCATTGGATTTTAAATATAAAAAAAAAATTACATTATGTTTAAGTACTTATATTTTAGAAAGTTTCAAAATTATTTGACTGCAAATTAAAAATTAATTATTATTGTTTGAACATTGTATTTGGATACAATGTTCAAACAATAATAATTAATTTTTAAGATTTTTTTTTTTAAGAAATGCCTTAAAAGGCTTGGGCCTTTTAAGGCATTTCTTAAAAAAAAATAGATCTTGCAATGAGCTATCTAAAATTTAACTACTATTTCTTGGAATAAGATTGTACTCGTATGCTACGTACAAAGTTACTAGCCTATCGCTATTTAAAATACTAATTTAGTTCGTTTATGGCGTTGGCCAACTCTGGTGGCGTAGTATTTAAACCGCCTAAAGATTTCCGACTTGGCTTAACGGCTTTATCGCTCGTATAGAATACTTACTACTTTCTTTGCGATAATTTCTTTTACCATTTCCGAACATTGATATTCCTTACACATTTCTAGTAATAAACGATAACCACTCGTTCCAGACGGTGAACATCGCTTGTTTAGTATTCACAGCAAAATTTTACAAGGCGATTTCTTTCAAGTTTACAAGCAATACAGCCAAAATTGGAAGTGCACCCGAGGCCCTTTAACCGGCACTTTAAGGAAATTAGCCTTTGAATGTATCGCGCAATCGTTGGATCCTAAAATACATCATAAAATTTCATTTTATCCTCGTATTTCCCTTTTTGTGTAGGTAAGTTGAGACTTAGGAAGTAACTGTGATATGATACGGAATATAGGAAGGTGCTTATACTGAATTTCTAAAATGTGTAAAGTATAATATCTATTTTAAGGCTACGGTAATGAAAAATTATAAAAACTGTACTTATACCTAAGACTTTAACAGAAATTACAGCTGGGTAATTAATACCAATGCGCGGTACTCTGATCACCGCTACTACTCTTGGAGCCATATTCAGAAATCGTGAAACAAGCGTTTATTGAGTTGTTCAGCTGTTTCCGAAGGCCTATGAAATAGCATTTGTAATTTTGTTAAGTTTTCCATATCCACCCGACCTAAACCATTAGGCCTCCCACATTAGTTTTTATCAGCTACATAAAATGAGCTAAAAGGAAGTACAACGTTTGACGTATATGACGACCTCTGTGGTGCAGTGGGCTAGGGTTCGCCTGAGATGCGGAGGTTGCGGGTTCGATTCCCACCACGGGACAAATAAATAAATAAATATCCTTGGACATTCCACACGGCGTCATCTAGTCCCAAGCTAAGCAATTTAATACTTGTGTTGGTAACCAGCAGATGACTGATTCACTACATAGATACTTTTTTTTTGTAAATACCAAAGACGATTAATATCTAGAAGACAGACAAAGGCCATCTGCTGGTTACCAACACAAGTATTAAATTGCTTAGCTTGGGACTAGATGACGCCGTGTGGAATGTCCAAGGATATTTATTTATTTATTTGTCCCGTGGTGGGAATCGAACCCGCAACCTCCGCATCTCAGGCGAACCCTAGCCCACTGCACCACAGAGGTCGTCATATACGTCAAACGTTGTACTTCCTTTTAGCTCATTTTATGTAGCTGATAAAAACTAATGTGGGAGGCCTAATGGTTTAGGTCGGGTGGATATGGAAAACTTAACAAAATTACAAATGCTATTTCATAGGCCTTCGGAAACAGCTGAACAACTCAATAAACGCTTGTTTCACGATTTCTGAATATGGCTCCAAGAGTAGTAGCGGTGATCAGAGTACCGCGCATTGGTATTAATTACCCAGCTGTAATTTCTGTTAAAGTCTTAGGTATAAGTACAGTTTTTATAATTTTTCATTACCGTAGCCTTAAAATAGATATTATACTTTACACATTTTAGAAATTCAGTATAAGCACCTTCCTATATTCCGTATCATATCACAGTTACTTCCTAAGTCTCAACTTACCTACACAAAAAGGGAAATACGAGGATAAAATGAAATTTTATGATGTATTTTAGGATCCAACGATTGCGCGATACATTCAAAGGCTAATTTCCTTAAAGTGCCGGTTAAAGGGCCTCGGGTGCACTTCCAATTTTGGCTGTATTGCTTGTAAACTTGAAAGAAATCGCCTTGTAAAATTTTGCTGTGAATACTAAACAAGCGATGTTCACCGTCTGGAACGAGTGGTTATCGTTTATTACTAGAAATGTGTAAGGAATATCAATGTTCGGAAATGGTAAAAGAAATTATCGCAAAGAAAGTAGTAAGTATTCTATACGAGCGATAAAGCCGTTAAGCCAAGTCGGAAATCTTTAGGCGGTTTAAATACTACGCCACCAGAGTTGGCCAACGCCATAAACGAACTAAATTAGTATTTTAAATAGCGATAGGCTAGTAACTTTGTACGTAGCATACGAGTACAATCTTATTCCAAGAAATAGTAGTTAAATTTTAGATAGCTCATTGCAAGATCTATTTTTTTTTTAAGAAATGCCTTAAAAGGCCCAAGCCTTTTAAGGCATTTCTTAAAAAAAAAAATCTTAAAAATTAATTATTATTGTTTAAATACATACTACTCGTAATATTATACATAGAAATCACCCAGACACGAAACAAATATTTGCAGAGCATACAAACATTTTGTCCCACAGCGGGGATCGAAACCGCAACCTCGTCCTTTTTTTTTGTACATTTGGTCCACATAACTGCTTTATGATTCAATGTACCTATATTATTGTCCACAGCATGCCAAGCACCACATGCAATAGAGAAGGTTATGTGGTTCTGCCATGGAAAGCGACGGTGCCACTTCATCGCCAACAGAGAAACGTTCCTCCCCGACTGCAAGCCTTACTCCAAGCCATACATGAAAGTCGTGTTTGCGTGTGGTAAGTACGTAGTCATTTTATAGTTATTATGTTTTTTGTTTTTTTTGGATGCATATAATGCACAGTATGTGTGGGGCCTTACTTTAAAAGAGAGATAACAGTGTGGTGTGAAAGAAGTGTTCAAAGAAAATAAAATCTAATAAGATTTATTTATTTTTATGACACACAAAACAGAATGATAAAGCTTCGCTAAATTGTATCGTAAACGATAGTGGAGTTAGTGTTTGTATGGTAATATCACTCCCACCTTATTAGATTAGTCAAAAACTTGTGCTTGACGGCCCAGACAGCAGACTACGGACTGTGATCCTCTTTGGATTCCCAGAGGGTAGGTCTTGTCATCTCAATTTGAAACTTGAAACTCAATTTGAGCGATAAGTATCTTAGTATTCGTCCCAAGGCAGGCTTTAGGGCACAACACATCTACGTAGATATAATTAGTAAGTAAAACTATAAACTTAGCTCATTATTCATATTCACTTGTCAATGTTAAAAGGTCGGACCGCATTTGAGCGGCGCTGCGCGTCATAAAGTGTCAAGTCATTTGATATTGTGACGAGTGACGCCAGCGACTGCAGCGAAGCTCTAACTAATGCCATACAACAAAATATCAAAAATTATATTTTAAAGCTTTGTACTGCGCAGTGCGGTACCATTCAGTGGTGCTCAAATGCGGTCTGATCTATATTCTTTTGTCATAAGTAGGTACATGTATAATTTAGTTTTAGAGATAGAACATTGCTACGCTTTTCCAAATGTATCACGAGACAATGTGTAACTTAACGGTACATCAAAAATATGTGTACGACATCTGGACTCCCCCCCCCCCTCCCTTGATGCCACTTTCAAAGTTTTGCCCCGGTTTAAAGCAATTGTAGATCCGGGGCAGTGCGACAGTTCGCAGCGCGTTTTACAAGCGTGAGGATAGTGTGCATGGTCACAACTTGCCGACTGCCCTTTTGTTGTTAGTTTCAATACAAACGCGCGTTCGCAAAAACAAAGCTCTAGACGTGGTACGGTCTGAGAATATTCAATAAGAACAAAGGACATGCCCCTTATAAAATGATTGTCCTCCATATATACCTTTATTATGTCCTTTCATGATCTTTAACGGTGAGCAATTTGACAAAATTAAATTTCACACGGCCTCGTAAATTGGACGTAAAATAGGAATCCATTTACCAAATGTCTTTTTAAATTATAATTATTCCGGATTTAGTTTCAGCATTTGAATGACAAAGGTACAATGCTTAATTCCGTGCCTGTTTTGAATTTTCCGAGGGCTCTAGAGAACTCGAGTTCTGTACATTTCATTGATTTACATTTATTTTCAGTGCCGAGTAAAAATAAATTGGTCGAACACTTACTTAAGACTACTACAACTAACTTTATTCACTTTGAGTCTCACTTTGTTCGATTGGCTTTACGATAGAACTTGACGATAAATTATTTCAAAAACATTGTAAAGATTAGGACAAATAACTATTATTTATTTATATCAAATCAGAGTAACCCAAACCAATTATCGAAATTTAAGAGAATTAATCCAATTAACCTTGCAGCCGACTTGGGAGATCCCAACACAAGATCGCGACGTCTGAAAGGAATGGGGTAGGCCTTTGCCCAGCAGTGGGACATAAACTGCTGAATTTATATTCAGCAGTTATATTAATAATATAGAATCAATCACTATAAAAGAATATCAACCATATTCAAGTCTGAAGATTATTTGCTTTTGTTATATTGATATTATAAAATATGAACAAGTATAAATGTATTTGGCCACCTCTGTGTGGTCTGGTGAGCGAAAGCCCGCTTGGGACGCGGAGGTTGCAAGTTTGATCCCCGTCACGGGATAAATGATTGTATGAACTACAAATAGGCGAGGCTCTATGTATAATAATGTGTAGATTTACAAAATAAATGTTACAAGTAGTATGATGTCTCAGTCATCTGGTTACCATAACACAAGCATATTATGTCTCTTAGCTTGGGACTAGCGAACATACATTAAAAAAACATACAGTGGAACATTAACCTCCTCTTTTTTTTAAGTTAACAGAGATTCCCCTATTAAAAGAAGAAATTTAATTCAACAATTACAGCTCAATCTCATAGATGACGCTGTGTGAATGTCCAAGGATATTTATTTATTATTAAACTCAAGTGTCCGTTTCATTCTTAAAGCGTCAGTTTGATAACGGACATCTAATGGAAAACCCGTTTTGAAAGCACCTTTTTATTCCATTCATTTTCTCGTTAACGTATCTTGTTACAATCGTGAAAATATTAGGGCGTATTTACAAGGACGGGATACCACGAATGAGATGGCGCGAGAACTAGACGCCTTTGAGAGGGACTGGCAGTCGAAGGCACTGGATCGGAGTGAATAGTGGAAGTGGGGAGAACAGGATGGGCTAGTAGTAGTAGCAGTCGCGTCGGAACAGGCATTAGAATCACCTAGTGTAAGACGAAACTGAAGTGATCCTTGCGGACCCAGAATAAATGATTTTTCTTTCTTTCTTTCCTTTTTTCAGTGATCGAGTAATAATAGGAATTACTAGATAACAGTGTAGGTACCTAGCTGCGAACCAAGTACAATAAATGAATGGCGTCAAAATAACATGTCTTCTCTTACAGTCCCATTACGTAATTGTATTTTGGCGCAATGTCCAGTCAGTCATAAAATTAAGTCATGTACATAGTTATTTTTTTGCTATGCTAACAGCTGTGTATGCTTAACAACATCTTAATGCACAGTATATGCAGCTTTACAAAATAAGCTAACAAAAGGAACGAAAATACAGTCCAATATTTCCTTAAATTTTCAAATAACGGAACGGTAATAAAGATAATGTTCTATTACTTACAATAATATAGAAAGTTCTTGTCTGCGTATTTTTATTGCCGTAATATTCTAAGTTCAAAATGTAGGCTTATTTGAACAAGCTTGCATCCGCGTCTTTGCCCGCGTGGTACAAACCCGGATAAATAGCCTTTGTGTTATTTCAGGTTATAAACTATATAATATTCCAAATTACAGCCAAATCCGTCCAGTAGTTTTTGCTTGAAAGAGTAACAAACATCCATCTATACATCCAAATAAACTTTTGCATTTATAATTTTGTAGAATCAGCTCAGTTTTTTAATAACATCTGTTTTAATTTAATATAGTTACAAGAGATTGTTGTTTTGTTTAAGTAGTGAAGAACATCAATAAGAATAATGATCAAAAGCTAATATAAGAATTTTAAAACTAACACAAATTTAAAACTTTGGAAACTTATATCATTGTTGAACTTAAAGTTACTCTGAAAATATCTAGATCCATGTTTTTCTTTTACCTATTTACTCAGCTATGCCTTAAAGTGAGGATAATTTATTTAGCCTAGCTAGATCAAAGGTTTCTCTATGTGATTTGATAAAAATCTCTGCTCTTTTAAAGCCCAACGTATTGGAAACGTTATCTTGGTGATTTATTTTCTATATTCAAAGAAGGATGGGTTTTTGTTATATTCTTTGTATTTCATTCTATCAGAGTAAAAAAGTTTTTATAAGTAAGTACTTATTTGCTATAGGTAAATAAATAAAATAAATATCCTTTGACATTTTACACGGCGTTATCTAGCCCTTAAGCTAAGCAACTTAATGCTTGTGTTATGGTAACCCGAAGACGAATATGCCCACTAAGTATTGAGATTTTTTTTGTAAATACATACCTACATATAAATTCATTTATTTTATTTGAAAAATGACAAAGTCATTCAACTTTTACGGCGGCTTATTAAACTTATTACTTAAATAATTCAATCCAGGATTTGAGATTTCATCGTGTGACGTCACATGGCCGTTTTTCACTATTCCAGCCTAGAAGGTTGTTTTTTTTTCTTAGATATTATAGATTTAACGCATTCAGTGCCCATGACGCACATTGTGCATGTTGCTTCAAAGTGCCGGATTAAATTAGAACTTTGAACACACATAACAAGGATCGATAACAATACGAATTATTTTACAATAAAAAATTTATTTAACGCGTTCAGTGCCCGTCACCAGAGTTGGCCATTTGCTCATACGAACTTACTTACTTAGTGCCCATGACTCATATGTGGATGTTGCGTCATTAGCACTGTTTTTGTTAAACTATTTGTATTTTCGTGAAAGAGTTACAGACATCCATCCATACATCCTGACAAACGCGTGTATACTCGTAATACTAGTAAAAAGGAATACGTAAATTCGACCTTAGTTCGTATTTTGCGGATGACCGCAGAATTTCGCATGGGCGATCAAACGAATATTTATAGTCTATGGCTCCAGCTTAGAGATTATTTAGGTAATTAATGAACATTTTTCATTACAATGCTATTGAGCATTTAATAGATACCTAACGTAAACCGACGAAAACAAAGTAAGGTGTTAGGAAATTTGTGGTTTCTTTGCAATTTGACTTTTTTTTTACCTAATATAAATTTTAAAGTTCATATTATGTTTGTGGTTTAACCATGCATTGTCAGATGTTGATTAGAGCCAAAATTCTAATGTTTTTGCGTGAAGGAGCATTATTATACACCCATCGATACATCCACACATCAATACAAACTTTCATGTCATTGTAGGATAGTTTCTTACATCATACGGAGTCAGCACGCGATAACCATCATAATAAGACAATATTATTTGCGTGTAAAGGTGACTTTGTCTGTGGTCTAGCAAGTTATTATTCACTAACAGATTCTATTGTATTCTTATCTAGAATCTTCTCCATTAATTAGACAAACGGACTTCGTATTATATTGCGTTAATAGTCATGTCAAAGCAAAGTAATCTGATTGAACTAAAGAAAATCAATGATTCATTTCTCCTTTTTGTGTTGTTACTCTTTCATGCGAAAACTACTAAACGATTTTGCCTGAAATTTTAAATATACATAGTTTATGACATGGAATTACACATAGGCTACTTTTTATCCATGTAGGTACGAGAGCGAAGTAAACTGCTCTGTAATAACGCAGTAAATGTCTTAAAAGAGCTCGTGTGTCCATATTAACACAGTGAGAAAAACTGCACCTGCTCAGAATGTCGTTGCTTGATAAAAGTAACTTTGTATAAGCAAGCGGCCAACTCTGAGAGAGTTTTTAGGACGCCTAAAAGGCCTCCGTCATGGTTGACTTTAAAAGGCGGGACCGACAATTTTTGTGTCCTTCGAAGCATCGTAGTGCTCAGAAGTTAACGACACTTGCGGTTAAACATCCAAATTATAACTCAGAACGTTGCTTAACTATTATCTATTAAGAACGTCTTAGCAAGCTTCGCCATTGTGCCAGGTGTTTGGTGCAATACATTTTATAACTTTAATTTTGTTCACAGTGCCCCTAGGAGTGCTAACAGAACGGTACGAGAGTGCCGCGGAGAATGACGAAAGGGACGGTACTGGTACCAACGAAGATCCATATGATAAATCAGGTAGTACTTTGTAGTTACTGTTTACTGTTTGTAAACTATTTGGTTGGTTCTGAAGAGGGAAGGAATTATTTATTATGTTTAATTACTAAATAATAAGGTTGAATGATATTTATGAATGTATTACCTAGTTTTTCCATTGTGGAGCTAATGTTTTCGCCATAGCTTGGTGTAGCTGCAGAGTTCACAGTGATAGCGATATTTTTAACGCGCGGCGAATGAACTTTGCCAATCCACGTCGCCGAACCCTTAAGACTTGTCACTTGTGTATTCTACCGTATTAATCCAAAAATTATCAATAGATGGAGCAGTCAAATGGAGAGAGCCAATCGTCGTGCCCCCTTATGCGGATCCAGCTTTGCAATCGCCTATAGAAGTCATCGTCACTTCTACCAGCAAGTCCGAGGTTTATAAAACAACGAGCAAAGACAATGGGAAAGGTATGATACTTAGAATAGAATAGAATAGAAAACATTATATACCCGAAATGAATTTTCGTGGAAATCGTAAGATGTGAATTGAAAAGCTTACTCGTATTGTTATTTTTATACTCCACTACATTATTAGGTGATTCAAAATGTGGACCTACTTATTGTTAATTTGTAATCATTGGCCTATGATCTTCGTATGTAGAAAATTTTAATAAAAACTTGGTTTTACAAGACAATTGAATTCCTATATCATGAGAGACGAACAGACATGAACACCAAATGTTCCAGCGGAACAGATGATATATTTTTCGTTCGAATTTCTTTCATTATTTTCTTATGTAGGTAGCGTATTAAAGACATACACAATTTTGAGGGTAGATCAAAACCGTTCACAATATTTCTATTGGCTGTTTTGGTGTGACGCCTCTATTGTCTTTCGAAACGGCGAAAGGAAGCCATTTTGAGAGTTGCTTGTTCGACGCCTTCCGATACAGCCGCGCGCGCATCCTTCGTGTTTTCGCACAGTGCCGCTCGCGCTTCAATATCATATAAGACCTCTAGTGATCGTTCCATAAGAGACACAAACTACAGTCCCAGCATCATTCCTCACCTATGGACCTAGAAAGTGCGGTGAATTCTCAGTGCAAGCCGGACACGACCCTGGACCTGCTAGATTGACGAGACCAGGTTAGTTGCGCCATACAGCCTACTGAAACTCCCGTACATAGTTTTGGTCCTTCGAGCCGGATGGTACCTATCCAGTTTTGATTCCTCCAGATTGTGTCGTCTTTATTGCTACACTACGTGTACATATTTTTAGTAATTTTCCATTGCAATCGTAAGTCATCTTTGTTACACAAAATGGCGGACGATTCGGCTATTGAACAAGACATTTTCGAACGAGATATTATCTTAGAGGATCTTAAAAGAACGTTGCTTTTTTCCACTACTGATATTTTACAATTTAAATCTAGATCTACTGATCTCACTTCTCAACAAAGAAAGTTTGGCAAACTTCAAGCTAAAATAGAAAAAACTTTGATGAAATCTAAAACCTTTAACAAAGAAGAACAGTTAAAAATTCGTAATGATTTTAATGATTGTTATTACGCGATATTAGTACATGTTAATAAATTTAAACAAGCCGATCAAGAAGGTAGACGCATGAGCCGTATTACTACGCAATCGTTGCCTTACACACAAAATCATTGCCTTAACAAATTGCCTACGTTGCCATTGCCAACTTTCAGTGGAGAATCTACAGATTGGCCCTCATACTACGATTTATATCGTGCCGTTATCCACAACAATGATGCCTACACATCAGCGGAAAAGTTTAGATACCTGTTGTTAACTCTAAAAAATGAGCCACATAACTTAATTAAATCCATTCCAATCACAGATGAAAATTATACTGTCGCTTTAGAAATTCTTATAAATCGGTATGAGAATCGTAGAATCATTGCTTCTAAACATTTAGATCGCATTCTTGACATAGAAAAGTGTGCTAACGAGTCTAATGTAAGTTTACGTAAACTAGTTAACGTTTATATGGAAAATATTAAAGCACTCGAAATGATGAGATTTCCAGTGCACGAATGGAGTTTCATTTTGTTAAATATCTTACTGCGTAAGATACCGCATTCAGTTCGTAAGCGTTTCGAGTTATCGCTCAATAAAGCTTCTGATATACCTACCGTAGATATACTCATAAGTTTCTTAGAACAGGAAATTTCAACGTTTGAAATTATGTCGAACAGCGATTCAAAAATTGTTGAGGGTAGGTCTCGCGTACCCAGCGTGAACCCGTCCCGAGCCAGCGGCTCCGGTGGCGCCGCTAACGGTCTTTTTGGTGTTTCAAAACCAAACGGTTTTACTCCGCGACAAACATTCGCCGTTACGGAATCAACCGATGTTCAAATTGGCAAACGATGCATTTTGTGTGACGATCAACACATCTTATCAAAATGCTCGAGATTCTTGAATATGTCTCCGCAAGATAGGTACAATTTTGTGAAAAATAAAAATATTTGTTACAATTGCTTGAATGTAGGTCACGATTTAAGAACTTGTAGGTCGAATTATGCATGTCAAACGTGTAATAGACGACATCACACATTATTACATTTTGAAATTAAACATAACAACTCAAACCAAGCAGTGCCCTCGGACTTTCATGGTGAGCGGCCTGAAGCCTTATCTTTCGCTGATGTAGAAAAAGATCCCTCGATAAAGGTTCTCGGGCTTCAATGGAACCCCACTTCGGATAGTTTTTCTTTTAAAGTCAAAACTTCTAATTTAAATTGTACAAAACGGGCAATACTGTCAGAAATTGCAAGAATTTACGATCCGATAGGATTTTTATCACCGGTAATATTATACGCTAAATATCTAATGCAACTACTTTGGATAGCAGGTACAGGTTGGGATGAGTCACCTCCTATTGATATCGTAAATGCTTGGCTAAGCTTTGTCAAGCAACTTCCACTCTTATCGCAGTGTGTTTTTCCGCGTCACATATTTTCTAATTCAATTTCTATTGAACTTCACGGTTTTGCTGACGCCTCCGAACGAGCTTATGCCGGGTGTGTGTATATCCGGTGTAAATGTAGTGATGGTCAAACTCGGGTCTCCCTTGTTTTGGCAAAAACAAGGGTTGCACCTCTAAAAAGATTGTCGATCCCCCGATTAGAACTTATGGCAGCGCTATTACTAGCCAAGTTAATTAGTAAAGTTATGCTCGCCTACGGCGACCGAATTCATTTCGATCATGTCTACGCATGGTCCGATTCCACGATTGTGTTAGCATGGCTACGCTCATCGCCACATGAATGGAAGACGTTTGTGTCCAATCGCACAAGTGACATACTGTCACGGGTGCCTGCCAGTTGTTGGCGACATGTACCGTCGTTCGATAACCCAGCTGACTCGGCTTCCCGGGGAATGCTGCCCGCGGTGTTCATCGAACACTCCTTATGGTTTCATGGTCCTAGTTGGTTACAAACTGAGCCAAATACTTGGCCGGTTCTGAATCAAAATATAAATACTATGGAAGAAAAACGTAATCTTCCCATTATTGCACATCCTTCTTCTGTAGGTAAAGAAGAAGAACCTGAGTTTCTTTCAAAATTTTCTTCTTTAGGAAAACTTGTTCGTGTCGTTTCTTACATTTTTCGATTTTATTACAAGTGTAAAAAATCACAGATTGCCTTTCCTCGGCACATAACGGTGCTCGAGTATAATTCTAACTTAAAAAAGATTATAGGTATAGTTCAGCAGTCTACTTTCGTAGAAGATATTAAAAATATTTCAAATAGTAAATCGCCTACAAATCAATTAAAACGCTTATCACCATTTCTAGATAAAGATAATTTGTTGCGTGTGGGTGGACGTTTGCATAAATCATTGCTTTCATTCGAATCAAAACATCAATTGATACTTCCGAAGAAACATTACTTAACTACGTTAATAATCGATGATGCTCACATTACACACCTACACGCAGGTCCTCAGTCCACACAGTATTTATTGTTACAAAAATATTGGATTATATCTGGGCGGGATATAGTTAGACAGCGTATACATAAGTGTGTTCCGTGTTTTCGCGCGAGACCCACACACACACAGCCACAGATGGCTCCGTTGCCGAGCGTACGCGCACAGTCAGCGCGTCCTTTCATTAAAACAGCTGTTGATTATGCCGGCCCGTTCTATGTTCGTGCAAATAAAGTTAGAAATGCTAAAATAATAAAATCATATGTTGCGGTATTTGTTTGTATGAGCGTAAAGGCAATACATTTAGAGTTGGTTTCTGATCTTACGACAGAATCTTTCCTCGCGGCTTTACGACGATTCACGTCTCGCAGAGGTTTATGTACAGATATTTATTCCGATAACGGAAAGAACTTTGTAGGATGTAGCAACCATCTTCGTGAGTTGTATACATTTTTAAACTCAGACACCGTTCAAAGGACATTACATGAACAGGTACTTAAACAAAACTTGACATTTCACTTTCAACCTGTTACTGGGTCACATTTCTGTGGTTTAGTAGAAGCAGGCGTTAAAAGTTTCAAACATCATTTACATCGTGTAATAGGAACTCGTACTCAAACTTACGACGAAATGCACACTTTACTCTGTCAAATCGAGGCAGTCTTAAATTCACGTCCCTTATGCGTCTTGAGTTCAGATGCGTCAGATCCACAACCGCTGACTCCAGCGCATTTTTTGGTTGGTGGACCTCTTACGGCCCTACCTGACATTTCATTGACAGAATTCAATACTGATAGGCTTAATCGTTGGCAGTGGGTGCAACAATGCATTCAACATTTCTGGAAGAGGTGGAGTCGTGAATATTTACACGAAATCCAACAAACACATAAATGGTTTCATAATCGCGGCCCTCCTATTAGTGAAGGTATGATTGTTGTGGTGCGCGATGATAATTTGCCGATTTCACAGTGGAGATTGGCACGGGTGCATGCTTTGCATCCAGGTACGGATAATATAACACGTACCGTAACCCTTCGAATGGGCAACTCTTATACTAAGAGACCTGTGGTAAAAATCTGCCCCATTCCTTTGCAATAGTTTTTCGTTTCTTTTTCATTAATCAGCAGTACGTACATACTCATTATTAGTTTATAGTTTTCTTTAGTGTAGTATAATTACAAACAATTTTCATGTTAAAAGCAACCACGTTCTTTTAAGGTGAGCGGCATGTTCCAGCGGAACAGATGATATATTTTTCGTTCGAATTTCTTTCATTATTTTCTTATGTAGGTAGCGTATTAAAGACATACACAATTTTGAGGGTAGATCAAAACCGTTCACAATATTTCTATTGGCTGTTTTGGTGTGACGCCTCTATTGTCTTTCGAAACGGCGAAAGGAAGCCATTTTGAGAGTTGCTTGTTCGACGCCTTCCGATACAGCCGCGCGCGCATCCTTCGTGTTTTCGCACAGTGCCGCTCGCGCTTCAATATCATATAAGACCTCTAGTGATCGTTCCATAAGAGACACAAACTACAGTCCCAGCATCATTCCTCACCTATGGACCTAGAAAGTGCGGTGAATTCTCAGTGCAAGCCGGACACGACCCTGGACCTGCTAGATTGACGAGACCAGGTTAGTTGCGCCATACAGCCTACTGAAACTCCCGTACACCAAACAATAAATAACTAGTTTTTGTTTAAATTTGCTTAAAATATTCTCAACTAATTAAATCTCAACAATACGTACGAAATTAGATATTAAAACATCTGCAACTCAACTGTTATAAAATCTTATAACGGCATTGGACTTAGAACGGCTCCTTGGAATAGAAATAATGCAATTCCTCACCCGAAACTGTCTCAATTTTCTTTATATTTTTATTCGCAGTACAAAACTAGCTTAACAGTCACGTCCACCACATAAATAGTCGGAAACTCCACTCCATAATCATTATCGGTGTTGCGCACATCGGAACTGAGTTATCGGCCGTTATTGATGGGGGAGTTCTGAACAGTTTATCATGAAGACCACACTGATCATACGAGTACTTTAGCAATCGCTCTATATCGACTGGACTTCCAACAAATTAGTTCTCTAACTGTTTGTTAACCACGTTTAAAGTACACGGGATTTGTTATCGCGTTGGTGTCGTAATAATGTCGAGTTTGGCTATGTTACATTCAAATAATGGGGGCAATTCGGAGTGTCGCAAAAGCTAAACTAAACTAAGTAAAATTATTGCCATCCTTTTTATTCCCATCGCTATGAAAGGGACGGCAACAATTTTAGTTAGCTTAGTTTAGCTTTTGCTACACTCAGAATTGCCACTAATAATTTACCAAAAGTAGTAAAGTTCAAGTATATAATGTGTTAATTCCAAATTTCATCCAAATCCGTTCAGCCGATTCATTGTGAAAAGATTTAGGTAGGCATAATACAGAACGAGTACGAACTTACAGGAGGAGTAGTGGGAAGCGGCCGGTGATCGAAATAAGTGGAAAGAGATGGGGAAGACCTTTGCCCAGCTGTGGTACACATTATAGGATAAAAAAAAATATAGAACGAATAATATTTGCAATTATAATGTGATTGTGATTTTTTTGCAGTAAACAACCTCAAAACATGGGTTTACGTTGGAGCTGGCATCATTATAACCCTTCTTCTGATCCTTATTATTGTCGCCATTCGCTGCTACTTCACTCGCAAAGAAAAGGAACACGCCAAAAACGGTAACATGTTCACAACAGAAGCACCAAACGTCTTCAACGATGCAGCCTCCGAAATTGACAATGACGTCGAGGTGAGCCACATCTCTGGAACATTCTACGACCCTGTCCACCCTGATATGATACTATACAGAGATGCAGATGGTACGAGAAATACTCTACGCGCTATGAGGCCTTTATCTACCATATACCCATGTACAGGTCCCAGGATGTATGGGAATGCAGACTACGTACCAAAGGAACCAGCTAGGTTTACTCGAAGCAGAAGTAAAGAAGAGTCCGTTGAACCTGAATTGATGACTAGTCCGAAGAGCTTAGGAGCATATTCAGCTTCTCAATTTTATTACGGTTGATGACGTCACGACTTATTGTTTCTGAAAAGAAGCTCAAGTTTAGTGTATACAATTGTCTTTTTTAAACTTTCGCGATTAGAACACATTAAATTAAACACGTAATCGCGATAACCGTAAAAATAATGTTTTATTACGTGTATATAGTTTTGATGAGTACTTTTTAATCTGTGGAAGTTTTGCAACTGGTTAAAAACGAGGACTCGAAGCTTTTTTTTATTTCGTGTTAACAATTTCTACTACGGCTTTATTTACGAAATGTATGTACGTCACTGTGCATAAAATTTAAAGTTTATTATAGATCTGTAGCTATGGTGTATGGATGTATCGACTAAGCTTTATCGCTATAGCGATAGAAATAAAACTCGTGCTATAGATACAATATTATTGACTACCATAAAGGGCTACTACATAGATATTGGTATCACGAGAACGAAATCGCGGGCAGAAGATCGTATTATTAATATACTGTACAGTTATTTGTTATATTATCTGTATGCTTGAAAAGTGTCAGATTAAAAGTGCTAGTCTTGTTAAGGCCTGTTCGGACTTACGCGGTATTCGCTGCCGCTGTGGGAAGCGAAAATACCGCGCCGCGGAACTTTATAGAAACTACCTGCGGGGTATTTTCGCTTCCCACAGTGGCAGCGAATACCGCGTAGGTCTGAACATGCCATTATTCAATTTTTGATTAATTATAATACCTACTCTTATTGTACACCTAATACCTACTAAAAGTTTTATCTTCTCTGTATTTTTTTGTTACTTTACAATCACTTGTAAAACTTTAAATGGTTTTAGAAGCAAAACAAAATGATGTGGAAAAAATGTTTGCCTGTATTTTATTTTTAACTATAAATCTATACCTAACTGAAAACAACGTCGCCCTATAATAAAGTTTTTAATCATTTTACTACATAGATTAAAAAATTTGATTATTCGTTTTTGGATGAGTAGTTTCCTGACGTTATTGGTATTAATTCGTATTGTAACATCTGAAATATTAAGTTATTTATATCACACACTTCACTGTTTAAGCTGACGTTGTATTTTCCATATTTTTTGTTTACTTTTTGACCTAAATATTAATGTCAATTTACGGCTTTATACTATAAGCAACCATGAAGCTATAACTGGCAATCATCAAAGTTTAAATTGACTTTTCAGCTGTCCCAAAGGTTGAATTAAAATTTGTAGACGATACTTGTAAAATATTTTAATACTTTAAAAATGTGATCGTGAACTAATTGGGCCACCATAAGAATAATTAACGAGTAAAGTAGAAGGAATATCTAAAAATTTCAATTTATGAGACACATTTTGAGTTATTGAATTAATAGATTTTTAAAAGTTAACATCACCTTTTTCTCCTTAACTATAATGAAAACTTTTTCAAGGCTCCTCCTCTCTAAATATGAAAATATTTGATAAAAAAAAAGAAGTTGGTGTTTTACCATAAATCGCTTTTAATTGTGAATAATAAAAATTATTGAACACAAGGAAGTTTTAAATCCAAATTACATAATAAAATATTTTAAAATAACGCGAATTAACTTTAAACTATACATACAATCAATATTATCTATATCATGCATATTTCGTACGTATCATTGCCTAAAAGATCTGAAAGAAATGTCTACCGCTCCCTGGGTGATTATATTAATATATTATATTATATTATTATATTCAGTCGTGATCATATTTCTATTTTTTTTCTATATATTTCGTAACGTCTAATTAAAACCAAAAGCTCTGGGAATAACAATTAATAAGTGGAAAAATGTTAAAAGGAATTGAATTGCATTGGAAAAAAATGTTTGGTATCCAAGTGATTAAAAATGGCAAATAAATGCTATATTTATCATAGTAAGTGCAACTGCTTTTGTTTTTCAAGTTAGATTTTGTTATAAATTACCACATGAGCTGTGAGATATTATTAGTTGCCTTTGATTATACACAAATGCCGTTGCACCTATTGTGAAATACTTTGTGTAAATTTTTAATATAAAAACTCACAATGTAAACTTTTGCACTGTATAATTAGTTATCCACATATTGATCAAGGCATATCAAAATGCACTATTGTTTCATCTGTGATGTATCGTACATAAAGCTTAATGTAATTTATATTATTTTTTTAATAAATTATCTCAAATATTGCCTTTTATTTGTTGAAACGGCCAGTGAAAAGTTTATTTACCTTAAATCTACTAACCATCTAATATTGTAAACGCAAAACTTTGTATGAATTCGTTTCATATTGACAGATTGTACTCTTTTGATACAGCGCGGCTACGCTCGCATGGTACCTACCTGGGTAAAAAGTAGCCTATGTGTTATTCCAGGTCATAAACTAACTAAGAGCATAATCAACATAATCAACTTTAATACATACTTTATTTGTCTACTGCTCCCTGGGATACAGTCGAATATTATAATCATTAATTTTTTATTTAATTTCAATTTTAATTTCATATTGACAGATTGTAGGTACTCGGTTGATTTGATTAATATAAGCCTGATTAGGTATCTACCTACTTTTTTCAATTTCCGATTAATATCTAAGTTAGTTGGGTACCAAGCTTATTATTATTGAAGATTAACTACGAAATAACGTAAGAATTCCGATGCCAATATAGAGAGAAAAAGCATAATCAGTCTCTTTTCAAATGTTTATTCAAAGGATAGAGTTTTTCTAAAAATGGATGAATAAGATTAGGAAACATTCATTTAGCAAACACACTTAAGAAGATACGAAATGGCAAATAACTATGTAACTTAGGTAGGCTAAAGAAATGAAATTTGTAGCCGCAACAAAGTACAAACCAAGAAGACTATTAAGGAGCTACATTTACTCTATCTCTTTCGATTTACATTCATAGTATAAAAACAAATGGATCCTATAACCATAAATCACTAACCCTTAACGACATGGAATAGGGCCAAATGGACCGGATTTTTGAATCGATTTCTAGAAAGGAAAACTAATGCTTCCTTCAGGAATCCTTAGCTTTTGTAACTACTTTTTTATTCAGTTCTTCGGAACTGAAATAAAATAAAAATTAGGTAGACTTATTTATTTGTTGGTTTACAAAACGGCATTTTCATTAGTTAGACTAGACCTTTAATATCAGTGTTAGAGAGGGATAGACTGTAAAATCAGATTATCTGAAAACACATTTTTTATGAATTTATCATTAGAAAAGAAAAAAGTTTATTTTGTGACTTAATAAAATAGAACAAAACATAAAATAACTAAACCTACATTTTTCATCTTACCTTCATTATTAGGTCATCATCGTAGGTATCTACAATTATTCATTGTAGGTTTCCACATTTTTCAATTTAGCAGAGTTTTAGTAATGTATTCTTCTAATCATATTTATGTAATGAAAAAGATGACAACAAATTTAGTAGCCTTCAGTGTTACGAAGCCTATTTGGACCTGAATGTGAGGGTAAGCAAAAAGCATAGGTAAGTAAGTAAAGTAAGTTCGTATGAGCAAGTGGCCAACTAGCATAGGTAATAGATATTAATATTAATATTTTTCTGAAGCGCTCCTGGCATACCTTGCTAAGACGTTCTGATAGTTCGTTGAAGATAAGCAAAGTTCTGAGTGGTCACTATTAGGATTGATGGCAAGTGGCATTAATAGCTGAGCGCTCCTATGCTACGGAGGGCACTAGGCGGTTTAAAAACTTCGCCACCAGAGTTAGCCACTAGCTTATACGATCTTACTTAATTAAAAATATATTTAATTTATTTTCACAGATAATATAATAAGTAGCCTACTAGGTCCAGTAGCTTGAACCAAATTTGTGACACATGCCCCGAAGAGGGTAAAAACTGTCTTCAATTATTTGTAAAGTAGGTGTCAATGTTGTAACTTTGGCTTGAAGCATTCCACAGTAATTGGATATTTAGTTCCCTAATGAGTTTTCGTACAGTGAAATGTACTCTTGACTTTTAATTTGAAGGTTATGAAATCGAATTCTTGCTGTCAAGGCATTAATGAATATTTTTGTTTGGATTATTTATATTTTAATATAATTTAACTCATTAAAAGTCATTCAGTATGCTTGTGGCATTCTAATAAAAGGTCCGAGCTATATAGGTACCAAAAATTAGGATCAGAGCAATCTCAGACAAACAAAAAAAATATAACTCATTTCCGGCTTAAAAAGGAAACGGAAGAAGAATAGGTACATGTGCCATCTCAACATGGGACTGAAAAATTATGATAATTAGATATTGTTTTTTTTTATATTATGTTATTCACGCTTCTATCAGGCTGTGAACGACGTGATTTTAGTTTTAATTCCCGACACGCAACGCGTTGCAAACTCGTAAGCCTTTCTAAGTTTTCGTTTCGCAACTTTCCCGGCGTCGAGACCTCATCGTGACATGTTCCCGAACTTTAGAATATATTTAAATAAAAATGAATACTATTGCGTTGTCACTTTATAGCTCGAGAACGGCTGGACCGATTTGGATAATTCTTATTTTAATAATTTCTATTAGTTCGTAGATTATTCGTACAAAAAAAAAACGGAACTACAAAAACTGTTGGTACTAAGTGAGCCGGGTCAGCTTGGATTAGAATAGGAATGACGATATCTATGGTGTGGTTTGAGATTGCAAGATAGCTTTATTATAAAGAGCTTATATACCTACACCACGTTTTTCGAACGAGCAGTCACCGCACGTTTTTGTGTAGTGCATCACCTGCTAGTTCGCAGCGCGTTTTACAAACGCGAGGATAGTGTGCATCTACACTCCTTGCTGACTGACTTTTGTTTCGTTTGTATCGATACAAACGCGCATTCAAAGCGCGTTTGAATTGATAAAAACGCGGGACTAAGCGTTTAAAAAACGTGATGTGGGCTCTAATTCGCAATCGAGTTTGTACATGCCTTTTAATTTTGTTTTATTTTAATTGTATTTTTCTTGTGTACAATAAAGAATAAAGAAAGAAATGACGTGTTAACTTAGCTCGCAGTGTAGTCTGTGCTTTATGCACTCTATAGAAATATCACAGTATATTTTTTGCAATGTGCATTGATATTTTCCAAATACTTATTCATATTTTGTTGATTTTCCATACCGTTTTGATTAGTTCGCTACCCATTGAATTGGATGGAACAATTTAAATCAGATGCTCTTTTCGAATCGATACAATTTGTGAGTGGGTAGAGTTTCATCAAAACCTTTACAAATGAACACTGCAATTTATCAAAAAAGCAAACTATTTAAATAAGGATTCGTTTAAAGCAGCATTGTATTTAATTATACTTATAGTAATTCTGACTACCTTCATACACTTCTTCAAATTCCTCTATTGTGTCATCCTGATATAACTCTATTTCATGTAAGCAGTTTGGTAAATTTCAGTAGTAATATTCCGTGTTTTAATAAAAACTAACCATTTTTAAACACATGTATGATTTTATTAAGATAATGTTATCTTGTTCTTACTTCATTCTTCTTAAATAAATGTTATAATCTTGAATTATTAGTTGGCGTTGTGTGAAATATATTTAGAATAGAAAAAAAACGTTTTATTGTACGCAAAAGAAATCAAGTTACTGGAATTTTTATTTTATAACATAAAATAAAAAGTCCAATGGGCGGCCTTATCGCTAAAAGCGATCTTTGGATGGACTGGATAAGTGCGAAAACATTATTCGTGCGATTTTTCATTTATAATAAACTAGCAGACCCGCGCGGCTTCGCTCGCGTGTTGTACCTACATACCTACCTTAAACACTGGTCGTACTGACTGGCTATTTTGAGAAAAGTGAATCTTGATAAATGGAGGTGTACCTACATAGAAGGGATTTCTAGAAATTAAACCCATAATAGAGTGAATGAATGGAGTAAAATCGAATTTATATCACTACACAACAAAAATGTCTCGTAACATTTATTTTCAAAACTAACTTTCAAATTTGAAGGGATCATAGATTGTATTAACTTGTATTGAAAGTGGCTACCTACGTTGATTTTGCTTACGGTGCTCATAGAAAAGGTTGACTGTTTGTCGGTTCATATTCCATGGTCTGGCACAGTTCAATCTGCTTGCAAAATATTCTAGAAGCTATGGTGCGAGCGCAGCCAGCTAAACTTTTTTACTGTCACTTGATTTTCATAAAGAAGCTGACTGTTGGTCGGTTCCTATTATGGTTACACAGTTCAATTTGCTTGCATAATATCCACAAAGCTATGGTGCGAGCGAAGCGAGCTTCGAACCAAGAACTTCTTTGACTCGGAAGCGAGCCGAATTTTTTTAAGACAAATGCGTCATATGAAACTTGGTTTTGCTTGTAGTAGTAGTATGGTTATCATAGAAAAGGCTGGCTGTTGGTTGGTCTATCGTCTGACACAGATAAATTTGCTTGAAAAATATTGAAGAAGCTACCGGGCGAGCGAAGCGAGCTTCAAAGTTTGCGAGCGTAGCGAGCCGAATTTTTTTTAGACAAATGCGTCATTGACTCTTAATTTTGCTTACAGATAAGGCTGACTGTTGTGCGGTTCATACTCTATTGTCTGACACAGATAAATTCGCTTGCAAAATATTGAAGAAGCTACCGGGCGAGCGAAGCGAGCTTCAAAGTTTGCGAGCGTAGCGAGCCGAATTTTTTTTAGACAAATGCGTCATTGACTCTTAATTTTGCTTATGATAAGGCTGACTGTTGTTCGGTTCATACTCTATTGTCTGACACAGATAAATTCGCTTGCAAAATATTGAAGAAGCTACCGGGCGAGCGAAGCGAGCTTCAAAGTTTGCGAGCGTAGCGAGCCGAATTTTTTTTAGACAAATGCGTCATTGACTCTTAATTTTGCTTATAGATAAGTTATAGATAAGGCTGACTGTTGTTCGGTTCATACTCTATTGTCTGACACAGATAAATTCGCTTGCAAAATATTGAAGAAGCTACCGGGCGAGCGAAGCGAGCTTCAAAGTTTGCGAGCGTAGCGAGCCGAATTTTTTTTAGACATATGCGTCATTGACTCTTAATTTTGCTTATGATAAGGCTGACTGTTGTTCGGTTCATACTCTATTGTCTGACACAGATAAATTTGCTTGAAAAATATTGAAGAAGCTACCGGGCGAGCGAAGCGAGCTTCAAAGTTTGCGAGCGTAGCGAGCCGATTTTTTTTTAGACAAATGCGTCATTGACTCTTAATTTTGCTTATGATAAGGCTGACTGTTGTTTGGTTCATACTCTATTGTCTGACACAGATAAATTCGCTTGCAAAATATTCAAGATGCTATCATGCGAGCGAAGCAAATGTAGCAAGCCTAATTTTTTTTAGACAAATGCGACACTGACTCTTGATTTTGCTTATTCTACCTACTCCTAGAAAAGGCTGGCTGTTGGTCGGTGTATATTTTATGGTCTGGCGTATCGTGCGAGCGAAGCGAGCTTTAAACATTGCGAGCGTAGCGAGCCGATTTTTTTTTTAGACAGATGCGTCACTGACGCCGGATTTTGCTTATTCTGCTCCTAAAAACCGCCGCGTTTCACTCTTTAAAGGTTTTTTATTTTGTAGTTTAAGCGTTACAACTGATTTTGTCGTACAAATCGCTCCACCTTATAATATGTTTCACTTTAAACTTTCTCACCAAATTTAACTTTTTAAAGGTTTTAAAGAAAAACCCTTAAACAATTGCCCATTTATTTTGTAGTTATAGTATCCATACCGAATTTCCAGTCAATCTCACCTCGCTTTAATACATTCCACTTCAAACTTTTAACATCGGATTTCACCCTTTTTAAGGTTTTTTTGTAAAAAATAAATAAAAAACAAAATAACGATTCTATTTATTTTGTGTTTTAAGTATTGCAACAAAGTTTCAATCAAATCGCTAAGCCCGTTGAAAATTTCCCAAACAAACTTTGACACCACTTTTTACCCCTTTTAAGGGTATTTTTTGAAAATTCCTGAAACACGTGTCCAACCATTTTGTATTTATAGTATCTAAACCGATTTTCAAGCCAATCGCACCTCCTATTAATACGTTTCATTCCAAACTTCGAAACTGGATTTAACCCTTTTAAAGGGTTTTTTTTGAAAAATCCTTAAACACGTATATATTTATTTTGCATCGTTAATATTACTACTAAGTTTCAAGCAAATCGAACTACCCATTAAAAAGTTCCCATACAAACTTTGAAACCACATTTTACCCCTTTTTAGGGGTTTTTTTGAAAATTCCTGAAAAACATCTAAATTTATTTATCATTTATAATAAATTATACTGAGTTTGAATAAAATCGCTTCACGCATTAAAAAGTTGCATACAACGGTTTTCATCCCTTTTCAACCCTTTAGGGGTGGAATTTCGAAAAATCCCTTCTTAGTGCTCACTTTTGTTTTAAAAGGAAGCTACCTTCCAAATTTCAGCTTCATAGCTTCAGCGGTTTGGTCTGTGCGTTGATTGCAAAAAAATGCTTATTGTTTTATATATACAGGGTTATTCATTATTAGCTACAAAAAATAACAGGGCCTAATTCTTGGGTCGTGAATATTTGTTTGGCCGAATCAATTTAATTCCTAAACCGATATAAATTTTTGTATCAAAATTTTTGTTTTTATTAATTTCTTTACGACATATTGCATAATGATTGCCACGGAAAACAAGACGATGACCTATCGTCCAGCCCTACACTTTTGCCTAGGTCCCGCCCACAATGACCATCTTGGATAACACCAATCCTGCCTACATGTCATTGACCTTAGTGATTTTTCTAATTTAAAGTTTAGACTTTCCATCACACTTTAATCAGGCTTTGGACTGACAAAAAAGCGTTGACTAGTTACTTACCTATTAATTACCTACTTACATACCAGTCTACCTAGGTAGTTATTTTGCATACTTTGTAACTTAGTTTGCAATCATATCATTTTATTATTATCATTTGATTACCTGTCACTAAGTAATAAAATAATTTGGTTAGGTAGGTAGGTGCGTAGTAGGCAGATACGTAGGTAACTAATAACGACTTACATCTTGGCGTGTTTAAAAGTCAGTTCATTGATATTTACACGGATATTTACAACACAGTTACTGATTTACCTATTTACAATAATTGTTCTACATGTCCACCTTGCTCTCGAATGCAAAGACGAGCTCTGCGAAAACACTGTTCACGCACTCGAACCATCGTGTCTCTTTCACCTCTCATAATGTCGAATGCGTTCACAATTCGCGTTTTTAGTTCGTCGACATTCGATATTGTGTGGCCGTCACTTCCATACACTAAGTCTTTTGCACGACCCCACACATGAAAGTCCAGCGGCGTCAGGTCAGGTGATCGTGCAGGCCATGCGACTGGACCTCCACGCCCGATCCACCGCTCACCGTACACATCTCCAAGGTACTCGCGCACTCTGCGCGCATAGTGGGCGGGTGCCCCGTCATGCTGAAAGAGCATCTGCCGGCGCGCTCCCAATGGCACCTCCTGGAGCATACACTGCAGGTCTCCTTGGAGAAACTCCAAATAGGTAGCTCCGTTTAGGCGATCCAGGAAATAGGGCCCCAGCAAATGCTCGCCCAGCATCCCTCCCCACACGTTCACACTCAATCGGTGTTGAAAATGACTCGGCCGCACTGCGTGAGGATTTGTCCCGGCCCAGTAGTGGGAATTGTGGTGATTAAACATTCCCACTCGCGTGAATGTACTCTCGTCCGTCCACAGAATGTTCACAGACCGCCTCTGTCGCACCAACCACTCACAAAACACTAGTCTAGCTGAGAAGTCAGCGGGAAGGAGTTCCTGTACCGGTAACGGGTGATACGGGTACTGGCCCTCGTCGTTCTGGACGCGCCACGCGAAGGACTGACTGACGTCAAGGGCTCGAGACGCGTCTGTCGTGCTCGCTTGGGGGTTCTCCTGGAAGAACTCCATGACGTCTTCCTCGAAGCTTGGCGAAAAGAGGGGAGGCCTGCCTGCATCACCACGCGGCCGGAACTCTCCACTCTCTCGATGACGCTGCACAGCCCCAAGGATGGTCCGGATATTGGGGCTCCTGCCATGCCGTTCATGAAAGAGGTTCCGTGCTCTTACGAGCACCTCACCACTTTCTCGGTAACAAAGCACCATCTCAAGATACTCTTGATTAGAGTACCGATAATTCGGCATCGCGGTACGTTGTAGTGAAATTTGTCCCTGTTTATCTTTTCACTAACACGCGGCGACTGACCGCAGTGTCGCTCGCGACGCGCGGGCGCGGATCAAAGGTCAACCCTACAGCCAATCATAGCGCAGCGGCTTTTGCGCTCAAAGACGCCGACATATGGCGGCGCCGAATCAATCGACAAATCGATGACACCGCCCCTGTTTGATTGACAAGCGGCTCGCCTTTGATTTGAAATGGACTTTTAGATGTAACAACGCGCCAATGATTTGATAGGATAATCTTTATCGATTTTCTCGGGATTTTCATAACAAAACTTAAAAAATTCATTTCATAAATATTTTTTATTTTATTTGTTGAACCTAATTCCTGAATATTTGTAGCTAATAATGAATAACCCTGTATTGATATCTAAGTGTGGTTAACACTAATAATACAAAATATATAAAACTATAGAAATAAACAATGAAAATACAAAACTAAATATATTTCTACTACTTACAAAGTATGATGATATTTATTTATTTTATTACATTAAACTGTAAGGCAAAATAATAGGACAATTTTGTTCGACAAAAGCTCATAGTTTGAGTTTCAACTCATAGTTTTGATATTATAAAATTGGGTTGCTAGTATTGATGATGATGATGTTAAAAAACTGAATTTGTAGTAGCACTTTATTTAGTCTGTACCAACTATAAAGCATGTAATTCTATTAAAATAATATTTTCTTCAAAGAAAGCTTTCAAACCAGCTAACTAAGCAAAGTTGTGTTTGTGTGAAAAGAAATACATTATAAGCGGATGGAGGTTTGCACTTTGCATAATGTATACAGGGATCCAATATTACTAGCAAAATAGTTCTGATACAACTATAAAGTTGCGTTGGGTGTTCGCTGAAATGGAATCACAAAATGGTTTCGGATTTTTATAGCCGTGCGACTTTCTGTATCTTACTAATGGAAAAACGTAAAAGTGAAACAAGCGCGTGAATAAAATGAAGAAATATAGATTTGAAATCTTCAAAATACTACGAATATTAAAATAAAAACAGGATTGCCTGTTGTTTGTTATAGAGAGGCTTCCTAGATATCAGATGGCTATAATCTGCTGCCATTTATTTTGATTAAAATTAAATTTAGTATGAGGAAATTGTATTGATATTCTATAAAACCTTTATTAATATACAGAAATTAATGTACTATGTTTACATAACTTTACAAAATGTACTAAAACCAATTTAGCCATCTCATGATTGTTGCCAACGGCGATGTAAACGTATGTTATTTAGCGTAACAGATCGAGGTCACTGTCAGTCGGAAGCGTGCCCAAGACGCCGGGTGGATGATTTATAGTTTCAGAAGGCAAATATACCTTCATTTAAGAGATGAGTTCAATATTTTTATTGGAAACAGCCTCCATTTTTGATATGTCATAATATGAAGACTATGTTTTATGTAAATTTACAACCTTAATTTTGTAATATGAAATCATATTTCTGACAGTTTTCTGTAAAATTTGGTTATCCACCAATGAAATGTGAAATAAATGTGTGATTTGTAAAACTTGTGTTCGTATCATGAAATACCAAATGCCTGCAGTGCCTACTCACGTTCTTAAATATACTTACAAATTTCTATATTTAGCGCGCTAGATCACAATTACAAATACTTATTCTAAGATTATTAAGTCGGTTTAGTCATTAATCAATACTTCCAAAATAGCAACAATACCCACTTGAAGCTTCTTCCAAAGAGCTGTTCGAAGAGAATTGATAAACACACTTGTAACAAAGTTTTGCGCAAACGTTAGTAGATAAAGATTTGTTCGAATAGGCCACAGTTCAATTCCCAGACAAGTTGGTAAGTAAACAAAAAGAAACACTTCTAATTTCCTCTAAACTATTAGTAACTCGGCCGGGACACAGTGTAATCCTATTAGACCCATGACACTTCTATATAAAGTGTTCTCTGGCGAGCCGATAGAGCGGGTATACATGGGCTGCTACAGAGCAGTAAGCTAATCGAAATACACTGACCGCTGGAGAAGTTTCTTTTCAACAGCTGTTGAAAAGAAAGCGGCCATTGTTAACTGCTGAAGTCTTCTTCAACTGCTAAATACAGGTTGGTTATAAACGCGTGCCTAGAAAGAGTACCTAGTCGACAGCTTGTGAAGTCAGTGTTTACCTGGCAATGCTAATCTAGTCGATAGATTTATGTGCCAGAGAAGATGTAAAATAAACCAGACATGACAACAGAAAACATTTACTTCTTGCTTATCCGACACCAAATAAACACTAACCTAGCACATAAAAATACAAAACAAAAATTGAGCACCACAGCTTACCCAGATTATTGCGGTAACAAAGACGAAAAACCAACCAAGTTATATTTTTGAGAGAAGCTACATGGACCTCATTAGCACGTGTTCGTTCAAACACAGTAACTATCAGTGAAAACGAGCGTTATCGCGTTGGCACAAGGTTTAATTTCACATAAAAGTTGATGGTGTACCATAAGCTTGAACCTGACAGATACTAACTGTAGAAAATGGTGCGGACTGGAAAAGCTTTCACGATATTCAGAGGCGACGTGCAATGGACTCTTTATTAAGAGTTTACGATCGGTTCCTACGTGACGATGCTTTGTACGTATTTGTGGCTTAGAGGGAGATCGACTGGAGACGGTGTCAAGTTATGGAAATGCTATGGTGTGCTCCAAGTTTTAGTCAAATCAGTCCTCGATACAAACATACTTGCAAACTGTCAAAAAAACATTGTTAACATTAAAAAAAGCCAGAATCCATCCTTCATCGCTCGCAAAGTTAAGAGAAGCCAAGATTAGTCGATCGTGTAATTGGGTAACCTTAACTTCTAAACGGCTGTTGATATATTCAAGGTCGAACAATCTTACCAAATGATGGTTACCAAACCGCTTAATGACCGTTACAAGTTTCTAATCGAATATGATACCATGATATTGTATATTCATTACAAATATTTGATTTACATTAAACTTGGGTCTTTAGAAATTATTTAACACGTTCACTGCGGCACGGGGCCTATAAACCCCTTCCGTATACTCGCGCGCGGTGCGGAACAAAATCCTACCGTTTCCCTCTGGTGCGGAGCCCATATCTCGGAGGTTTCTGGGAGTAAGACAAAGGTAGATATATTTTTGTGTTTGTCTTTATATCTGTGACTCGAAAAAACGAAAATCTACGTACGGGGTCTATCGGCCCATCACCGCACTGAAAGTGAAAAAACTTTATTCAGTGCGGCTAAGGGGCCTATAGACCCTCAAACCGAGTTGGGGCATTTCCACCCCTTCCCGCACTAGTTTTAACTGATTATTTTCTTTCTAGCAATTAGTGTTGTGTACGCGTCGATAGAATTTACATGTCATCATACGCCTGAAAAAATATCACAATGTTTCGAGGGAGTAAAAGGAGTAAAAGAATACTTGAAATGACATTACGCATTACGCTGGGTATTCGTGATACGTATAATAAATGTAAATGAGCATACGTATCATTCTGCGTAGATTTTTTTTAACTTTTATTGTGTCTTGATTGTTTTAAAAACTCTCTCACGTAAGTTGTGATCTTGTGTAGTATGTAAGTTGTGATTGTGAACTATTCAAAATAAAAATTACTTAGTACCGATAATTGGTTTCATTTTCCGCTCAATACATCACTAGCTAGACTTGTAACTGTACGTATAAATCAGTGCGATAGTGGGTTTATATGCCCCCTGACATTTTTCGTGTTTTTCTTCCATTTCCACCAGCAGAACTCCAGGCGAAGCAACCACATGATGCATTGAGGTTTTTATAACACCATGGTTATAGTTAATTAGGCAGAAAATAGGTTTTCGCGAAGAAAATAGGATTTGAAACCATTGAGTGACTAGGGGGCCGAAAGACCCTTATCGCACTAGTGAAAAGGTACCGTTAGGGCTTATCAGCCCCCTATCGCACCACCTGAAAAATAGTCAAATTACTTGCCGCAGTGAAGGTGTTAAGATGATTTATACAGACGCAAGGTACCTATATAAAATGAAGTATTCAATATAGTTCAATATTTGAAGCTTAACTATTTTAAAAATGCTAACTACACCTTGTGTTTTTGTCTGATTCTATTTCTTGGTGTGTCGCCGTTGGAACAGGCTATAAAATCTGGAATAAGCATGTAAAACGTTTTCTATGTAATCTTTGAGGTCCTACTGAAACAAATGATTTTTTATTTTTATTTTTTATTCCTTTCAGCCAGGACTGACAACGTATTTGTCCGCCATAGTATGGCTTTAATGCTCATACTACTAGCGATCATCTATCAATTTTATTCAAAAGAGCTTCAATGTGACTAAAACAGTTTCTAATCATAAACGCTTTATGATCCGTTAATGGTAGAAGCACCTTCGTTTTGGCTCGTAAACTCAGATATAACGTGAGTGTTACTGCTATTTTATGGGTATGCCATACCCCTTCATTTGGTGACAATGCAGAATTCAAACGGTACGATGAATATGTAACTTTTGAAAGCCACTTTATAATACTAACTAACCTTTACAATACTAGGTGTAGATATATAAACAGTCTGTATTTTAATCACCTGTCTATGTCTACACCGAACGGGGTAGGTACTGGTAGTGCTAGGAACATTTGAAATACAAAAATCTTAATATATTAGAGCTGTCAGTAAACTACTTCGTTATTGAATATATTTTTTTGACTAAACCACAATCAAGCTAGAACCATTGTAAGAAGCATGAGTTTTTAAAGTCCCACGTAAGTTTATCATGAATCGAATAAATCCAAGCTAAGATGTCGACACTATCGGAGTAAGTTAGAAGTCCCACTTTTGGCAAAAAGCCAAAGTTTTTTTAATGCAATGTAATATGCATACTGCACACCATCATTTTTTTTTGCTTGCAATTTAGTCGGTGGCTGCATTAAGTTATCTTACTCACTCTACCTGTTAGTCCATTTTCTCCTATTATTTTCCTACGCTCCGTTTTGCTCTAAAGAATCCTCAATCAATAAAAATTCGTAATTGTTTAGAACATGCATTTATTTTCATTCTACCAAGTAGCTTCTATAAAAACAAAAAACATTCCACTTTACCCCGCTTGTTATTTTCTTTTCACTGACTTCCCTTTTACATAAATCATTATTTCATATTTAAATGCATCAAAGAAAAATATTTTTTACTAAATAATGGCAGGTATTTAATCAGGAAAGGCAGCAAAGTTTTTTTGGATAATAATTTATTCAATATAACATTTGTGACAACTAGCAGAAATCATATTTTCCGTAAACAAAACCACCTAGGTTAAAACAAAAACGCATTTAAAACAAAACAAAAACTAAAGATAATCCTGGCTGAACTTAGGTTAAACTGGTATATAATGTAACCGACAAGTTCAAAACATAACCAACGATAATAATGATTCAAAATATTATTACGAAATGCATGTTATTATTTTGTCATCACCATCTCTTGTTTAAACGGGCCAGGACTAAAAGTTTGCATTTTATAATAAGTCATAAGTGTTTATACTGTATGGTAATGGTATTGTTGAAGACATTTACGATTTTGTCATCCCTAGGATTTTGTAACAGTAAATTAGGGATGACAAGCGCCTACACCTAGTAAGTGGTAGTTACAAGTTACAACGCAGAAACTAAGGTACTTCCTAATTTAATACCATTATTAATGAGAACTATAAAGATATTTTTATAAAATTGTAACTAGTTTCAGTATGTTACTTTATTCTTAGACCAATATTTTTGTAAAGAAATTAGTACCTACCTATTTAAAGTCTATATCTAATAATATAACGGCTACAGGCTCTACCGCATAGTTATCTAGCAGAGAGAGAGTACCTCTAGCGGATAGTTTTAGTACTAAAATTGCATACTATAATCCAACTACATGTTAGGGTAGGGCGCGCAAGAGTTGGTGATCCTCAAACTCCGGACAGATTTTCAATCTCGACCACGTCAGTTTTCAAACAAAACAATCCATCAAAATCAGATCATCCGTTTAGGAACTACGATACCACAGACGAAAACTCTTAAAACCTTCACTTCTTTTACATCGGTTGTTAAAAAAAAACCTACGGTTAAATGGCATGACCGCATAGCTTGCCATCGAAATCTGCTCAATAAGAATCCATTTATAGGTTCTAATTCTAATCAGGTCATTACAATCAGTCTAAGGTCACATTTGGTCGGCTATTTTCAATATCGTCGTCTAGCCGGCCAGACCCATGTTATCCCAGTATTATGCATAAATTTACCAGCTGGTACAGTCGGCCAAGAAAGTAGAACCTACCAGTTTTGACAAAACTTTGACTTTTTCTTGCGAAAATTCAAATTTACACGTAACAAGCAAGACGTTATTTAGTAAAGATAGCAATTATTATTGTCACTTCATAATGTTATTGCAAGTGGAAATCAGCCATGTTGTTTTAAGACGTGCCATGACGTCACCCACTCGGTCGTTGTTCGGGACAGAGATAATTCGACATGCGGCATTTGACATTATTTATTTCATACATAACTAATCTTACTCGCTCGGCTTCGCTCGTATGGTATCTAAATCAAAAGTAGACTGTGTATTTCAGTTCATAAACTATGTCCAAGTTTCAGCCAAATCCGTTCAGTAGTTTTTTGCGTGAAAGAGTAACAATCACTCATCCATAAAAACGTTCGCTTTTATAATATGAATGGGATATTTCAGTTTGCCAGTTGTGTGTATATCGACGACTGTATCACGCAGCATTTCCAATTATCAGCACAATTTAGTAGGCAAAGCTGTCATTTTCAAACCTGCCAATTTTACAAACAATTGCTTTGTATTCCAAAACGGATTCAGATTTTTAATTTATTGATGTGAATTTCACGCGTTTTATTAAAATTTTACTTTTATTCTTGCTAGTCCTTACATTGAAATTTCAACGCGATTGGTTATTCAATGTACGGATCGGTAAATATGGCGTTAATAAGTAATTATATAAACATAGTTGGTTAATTTGCATCGTTGGGTTAATTTTGCGACCTTATAAAGATCTTGACTGAAATAGCCACTAATTCGTTTAATAACGTGCTAGTGAGTTTTGCACATTATTGTACATTACAATATTAATAGAATATGTGATGTATGAGCAGATTTTCTTGACACAGCTAAGAACACACGTTTTATGCAAAAAATAATAATCAAAATAACTTGATTTGTTCAGGAGCTATGTTGCCTCAGACAAACACATGAAAGAGAAGTTTTTAAATAGTATATATCAGTCATCTGGTTACTAAAAAAGTTACTTAGCTTGGGACTAGATGGCGCTATGTGGAATGTCTAAGGATATTTATTTATTTAAGTAATCTAACCTTTCTTAAGAGCAGCCAACCCGGCTTACTTTTCATACAAACGCTCGTACGTGATTATGCCGTTGTAACAGATTTTTCTTTTAAACTTTTGAACTAATAGGCACATGTGGCTAATGTGCACTATATCTAGGTTTCTATCGAAACTAAAAATCTATATTTTGAGAAACAAATTCAGTATAAGCCTCCAAAAACCTGCTTTTTGCATAAATTTTACCTGAACTTTGGCCGTTCATAATGTACTCATAAATTGTAAAAGTAAAGAAAATATTGTGATAGAAACCTTGCAAATGTTATGGAGATTCTAAATGACAAACATTTATTTAACAAACTTGTAAGGCTTACTGAAAAACACGTATTTCCTGGAACACTTTTTATGAAATTTCCGCACACTATTTTTCGAGTGAGCGAGTGAGCGGCGAAAGTTCCTACTGAAAGCCGAGCGCTGAGGCGCTATCTTTCTCTTTTCGCTTTGCTTCTTTTTCTAGCATTGCGCTGGATAAACAACAAGCTTTTTAGCCATGCTCGCGTCGATGATAGACGCGCCGGGAAGGGTCACCTTAAGCAATGTCTATTATCAGTAAAATTACAGCTATTTACTGACCAATGTCCATTGACCACGTCCAGATGTATTTCAATAGAATGTTTGAAATTGAATTCTATTTTGGTCGCATCCATTTCGTTTGCAATCTGGCTTCGCAGTATATCGCAAATATTTGTAACTCGCGATATTGGTATCGTTTCGATGTCCATCTAAGTAAATGTTTTTAAAGTCAGCAAAACTTAATGAGATATTTGTCGAAGTTAGTTAAAAGCTGATATTTTAGCTCTTTTTTACGGTTTTTAAAAGCTAGTCTAAGTGCTGCTTTTGATACATAAGTGAGCATAATTTTCATAAAATTAATACAAGTATACAGTGTTCCAACGGAATTTTATACAGTTGGAAAAGTAACAAGTGGCATAAAAAAAAAACTTATAAATCCGACTTTAATTTCGTAAGAAGAGAAGAGTTCCATTTTCAGGTGCATTTCTGTTCATAACTTCGAAGATGTCATCACTTTATGAGGCGGAACAATAAGTTTCATCGTCATCTCAATACTACTATTTTTCACACTTCACCACATTTCTATAGTTCATCCAACTTATTTTGACCATACATTTATAAATAAAGTATTCGTTTATTACTAAGTACGACAGTAATAAGACCGGTAACAGTAGCAGCAATTTCACCATTAGAATACTCGTCCTTCAACCAAAAACAAAGCCTTTAAACCAGAGGCAAAAACTCAATTAAATACTTCTCGTCCAAAGACAAAATATTGTATTAAGTCTCGCTGAATGGCGTTATTATAAGGATAATTTAATAAAAAATGTAATTCACCCCTTCTGTTCGTTGACTATGGCATGTCGATTATAAACGATATTATAGGGTTTCATAAAAGTAAGTTGGTATGAGCAAGTGGCCAACTCTGATGATGGAGTTTATAGCCCACCAAAAGGCCTCCGGCTTAAACATGGATGACCGTCGATCTTCAATAACTGAAGAGGCATTGTAAGAAGAATCTATGTTGGGATGATGATTAAGTGAAAGCAATACCGCAGACTTTCGCTTTTAACATGTTGCAAAACTTTCTGTAGGAAATGTGCGTTAGCTGAGCGGTCGCAAAATCGAATTCCACTCTTGATTAACTTTGTAACGCACTACTGTACAAGACGCCACGAAAACGCAAAAGTATTTAGGTACTTGGACAAAAACGCAAAAGTATTTAGGATTGTGTTTGTATAGAAATAACTTTTTTTCAAGAGATGGTTTAATATATATGTAAACAATCTCATTTTATTAACATGTCAATAACCAATTTTAAATTATTTAAAAAATAATAAATCTATTTCTAGTGGTATAGAAAACATTAACAAATAAAAAATAGGCATAATTTTGAAATAGGGGCTCTAAAAAGGAAGAGAATATTGTCAATGATATTAATAAAAATGAAATTTATAAATATAAAAATGATAAATAAAAATGAAATTGATATCCTCACACATTGTTCGAATATTGATGTTTTTTTGATACGCGACGTTTGCAAGCAACAGCGCGTAAACATTGAGCCTACAACTAAATAACCTCCAAAGTGAACTAGAGAATTGGCCCGAAATCCTGGGCCAATGATTGATGCTCTATTGGTTTAATTAATCTTACTCAAGTCGGCTCCTTGTTTCCGTTGATTATACCTTACACCTTACCACGTTTGTCGTTGAGCTTCTCGGAACATCTGAGCTGAGTAGACGGACTGTGTTAAATAAATGCTGTTTTATATACTAACAAAAATATTAAATTACAGAATAGGTTATCTCTGCAAATTGTGGGACGTAACACGATTTACATCGTACAAAACACTTAATATCTGCAAAGTTCATTACTTACTATAAAGTGCCTAATGTGCCTATCACTATCACTGTCACTATCATCACTACATAGAATAATATGTATAGTATATACAAACAAAGTCGCTTTTGCTGTCCCTATATCCCTATGTACCTATGCTTTAATCTTTAAAACTACGCAACGGAATTTGATGCGGTTTTTTTAATAGATAGAGTGATTGAAGAGGAAGGTTTGTATGTATAATAAGGCTACTTTTAACTACCGCGGGGCGCAGCTAGTACTTAATAATTAAACTAAGTTTCATTAATAACCTTAAGTTCTTCTTTAAAAATGTAACGTTTAGAAACATGCAAAAATTATTTGAGCATTGATCTAGAAAAATATTTTTCACACTCCGTAAAGTTGGTAAATCATGAGCCAATTTCATTCGAAAGTTTGAAGAAAACACAATTTCACGAAGAACAGTGGCGAAAAACAGAATTTTCATACGAAATTTCGATACTGTTTAACACGATAAAGTTGAGGTAACGTTTTGATTTGTGGAACTGTTATTTTTAAAGTTTTCTTCTACGTTTCCCTTTCTGCTTGTTATTGCCACTTTGTTATCAAATCGACCATGATTCGATTACTTTTCTGATTTTGTCTTCTTCTTAACCGACTTTAAAATAGAAGGAGGTTCTTAATTCCTCAAAATCTTTTTTTGATGTATGTCTCTGTTCCCAGAATTCTCAAGGCAGCCTTGACCAGTTTAGTTTTTTTTTGTTGCCAGAGTTCGTTAGTATTGTTTAATTTTTTAATGTTTTATTTTCCTACCTAGAAGCTTTTATTTATCTGTCCGTAACAGTGGCATTGCTCTAATTGGTTTGGTTGTAGGTAAAGTTCAATCTGTTTTTCCCGTCCACTTTTCTTGTTGCAAGTCTTGATCCATGGATATTACTCAGGAACTTACTTACTGCCTGCGTCACATGTAGTTGATTTCATTGTAGAATGAACCCTAATGTTTGAAACTAAGATTTAATGTGGGTTAGAAAGATCTTGAACACTTATCTCAATTTTGCATCTACTACCTATGTCATATACGGCACCTACTACGGGTACTATTGTGATATTTTCTTGTTTTTGTCCGGCCAACAGTGTCATTAAAAACACGCGCGCTAGCGTGTATTTTAAAATGTATAATTTTAGGAATTCATCTATCTGCTATAGGTAGTGTGTGATTTTAAAAACGTTTTACTCTTTCTGAGAAATGCACACGTATTTTGTAGTGAAAGCATTAAAAGCTGTTACTGTTATTTCTTCTCTACACTTGATGGATCGTTAACAGAGCGTTAACTCTGAAAATACAGAACACAAAATACTTTCTAGTATAAACTTAGAGCAGAAACATCTTTGATTCTGAAATCAGACGTTCAAGTATTGACCGTGTCTTTAAGTGCAACTAAGTTGTACCTACAAGCAACCATCTACATTGTCGCCGTTGGCGAATCCTAGTAGGTACTTAGGTACTTAGTAAATGAGAAAGTTTGTGTGTTTGTGTGTCAATCACGTGTTCACCAGTAGTCCGATTTGTAATATACTTATTATTCTTCTCAGAGAAGAATAATATTTTGAGAGTACTGTCCATAAGAGCTGATTTACACAGGGTCAGTAACTGACTACAAATTCGAGGCAAGTCAGTGCTGACCCGAAAAAAACCCTGTGTAAACTGATTTGAAGTCAGTACAGTGGCTTGAAGTCAGCACTGACTTGAATATTCGGACACGAATATTTTAAAGTCAGTTGGCGCCCCCCGCCACCCGCGCACCCCCGCGCCAGTCAAATAAACCCCGTGTAAACAGACAAGTCAGTGCGTGGTTAGTCACTGCCGCTGCGTTGTAGAGTGACCACGTTTTTTTCGTTAGTAACTCTCAAAATAACAAATTTGTTAGTGCCAAAAAGTTGCTAACGCTATAGCGGCAAATACGCCGTGTGTATCTAGGCTCGACGTTTTATAAGGCTATGAATAACTAATCTGCGGAGACTGAAAAGAACTTCTACCATGCCTTAGAGATTCATTAAAGTCTTTGTTTTGAGAGAAGAGATTTGAATATTAACTGCATTTCACAGAAGCATTATGCATTAAATATTAATAAGCGTTAAAAATGTTCTACGACATTACCATAGTCTTTAGCTATAATCGCATAGTAACGGAGATCGAGATCTTTTAAAGATGCTCTTTTTCTGGTGCATTTGCCAGTAATGTAACATTTTAGATTCTTTGAGCATTCAATTACAATACTACTTCTCTAACTGACGAACATTTGCCTGTAATGTAACATTTTAGATTCGATTACAGATTGTATCAGTACAGGTTGCGCACTGTTATGCTCGGTTCTCCGCCCTCACTGTAGGTAATGCTTGAATCTGTAACGTTTCATTACAGATGAATGCAGAGGGAGCATTCGCCTGTCACCACTAGTATAAGCCTTTATGGCCCATCGCATCACACGCTGCAAACTTTACTATCGGCCGATAGTTTGGTCGGCCTCTTAATTGTTATGAAGATGTATGCAAGTGGGCACACTAAAACGATTCAGCCATGTTTGTACCAGCAGATCAATCTGAAAAACTATCTGCGATGTAAAAGTATACGTATCAGTCATCAGGTTACCATAACAGAAGCATTAACTTGCATTATCTTGAGTCTAAAGAACGCTCAGAAAATGTATAAAAAATAAATAACACAAACTTTAACCAAATAGATGATAAAATCATGTTATATTTTGTTACAGATAAAAAGCCAAATAAACACAACATCCATGTTGAACAAAATAGTTTTTATACAAAGCATGAAAACTATAGGTACTGATATGCTTACAGGGCGTCCCAAAGTAAAGTACCTTGAATGCTGTAGATTCTGAATTCTGATTCTGATTCTGATTCTGATTCTGATTCTGATTAGGATATTTTGAAGAAAGGAAACGTAAGTAATTTTGTATTCAAACATTTTATAAAAATTGCGTAGGTACTTTGTCTATTTTTGAACTGACTGAATGTGAAAAATGAGAAAAATAAACTTGGTATTATCAGAATAGTATTTTAGAATGTCAATCGAAACGTTATTTTATGACAAACATCTTTAAAAAACTATTTAACGTAAAATTTATCTCTAAAAAAAGATACTCGGTATACTCAAGTTTTGTATCTTTCTTTATTGGACCTTCAGCAAAATATCCTGTCTACATTATTAATGTAGACAGGATATTTTGTAGAATTATATTTTTATAGAATTATTAAGGTACTTCTCCGTCACGTTACATAGTTCTGGGACGCCCTGTATACATGGTTGGTATTGCCTTCGTTAGCACGGGCACAGCTAGGTACTGCTCGTTATGTCAGATTATATTCCAGCTTCAGTTGAATATAACTTACTACTGGTAGTATATTATAGATGTTTTATGCAGTAAAGTCTGTATGAGTTATTGGGAAACTTTTGTGACGGATTATAAATGATAAATCTTACAAAAATGTTCGGTTCCGGCGGGATTCGAACCTGTGATGATCTTGTGAAATTGGGAGTTTACCTAAAGACTTGCTTAACCTGTGATTCATAAAAAATATAAACTTTATAGAACTTAAATGGCTGATAAGCTTTTCATTGACATAAGAATGACAAAAAATAAGTTAACTAAGCGACAAGCTCTAACGATAGGTACGGTACACTCATCGATTTATTGAGCTTACAATGTTTCATAACTTCGACGATCTATCAAGAAGGACTTAGCAAGTTACCCATAAGGATTCCTCTTTGTATAGTGAGCTATGTAAGAGCCGTGTTGGCCGAGTGGAAGCTTCAAAACTTTACATGTGCAATCAGACGAGCCCTAAACGGGAAGGGAAAATATGGTAAGGAAACCTGCGGTTTAGTCTGCCCCACACGTATTGACTTTCTCTTTCCTGTGGATACGGCCGGTTTAAAGCTGAGATGATGGTTAAGTAAAGTACTGGACAAGCCTATTCCTCCTCAACAATGTCCCAGAGGTTCTACAGAGTCCCGTTAAGTGTACTAAGATTGCCTTCTGATAGGTACTGTATAAATTATAGAGTAAAGATGTAAAGTCCTAAGACGTGAACCATGGTTGTATTATGATAATAATAATAAATTCTGAAAATTCTGGTCACAATTAGATGAGTGACCTCAAGTCAGTGACAGGAAAAGCGCTTCCGTGCTTTATTATTTTGTTTAAAAAAAAAAAAGTTTACTCTTATTATAAAATCATGATAAACCATGATTTAATAAAACATAATATGCATTACAAAACTACTGGTCACGTGCAAAAAATATAAGAGGCAGTTTACATGGCGACCTAAAGCGCTTGCTGACCGCCATTTTCTTTTCAATCCGTTTGAATTGCCCCCAAAGGTCGTGTGCACCTGCGGCCTACGCACGCCTATTTCAAATCGTGATTCTGAGCCGAGAGCCATTTTGGTTGATCTTCAGATTTGTAACTTCTTGTTGATTTTCTTTTAAATTATATATGTAGTCTGAGACATTATAATAACTACAGAAATTACTGGCGGAATCGACTTGTTTTCAGGAAATGTTTAGAAAAAAAGAATCTTAGCTGAAAAATAAAGTGGAAGTGGTCATTTTTCGTGGAATTTTAATAAAACTTTAAACGCATCAGAAAAACATAATCAGTTATTATTTATAAAAATACACACAGAGCGAAGTTAAACATGGTGGGGCTAAATTTTTATGTAAGTACTAGTGCGCCCCGCGGTTATACCCACGGTGAATAGTTCCCGTTACCATGGGAATACCCGGATAAAAAGTAGCATATTCTTTAGTCCAGGGTATAAGCAATTCTGGTACCAAATTTCATTAAAATCCGTCTAGCCGTTTGAGCGTGAAAGAGTAACAAACACACTTACACACACACAAACTTTTACCTTTATAATATTAGTGTGATTAGGACATAAAGTAGGTACCTACCTCTGACTTTCAAAGGATCTAAAAATGTCTAAAAAAGATCTGAAAGAATAATGTCTACCTTATCTTAGGAATACCAGTCGTAGTCATAATATCTTATTTTTAATTTTATAACACGTAAAAATAATATTTCATATTTTGATAGTAGGTACAAAATCTGTTGAATAACCAAACCATAAAAAGTAATGTTACTTCAGTACCGTATGCACCATAAAATGTTTCCAATATAAACTGGAGACAGATTTTAGCGTAAATACTATTTCTCACTATTTCATGGACATGTCCCAATGTACAAGAATCTATTCAGTAAAAGGGTAATTTGGCAACGTTACCCAGCGGCACTTTATTCACTACCGCCACAAACTAGCCTAATAGCTGACTGTTTGGAGTTAAATCGCATTTTGGTGAACCTATTCGCTAATTTTACTTTTAAGACTTAGAAGAAACAGCAAGATTTTAGAGATTTTAATCATAATATTTTTATCTCAATTTTACACAAAGAAGCAAATGACCTAGTAAGTGATGTGTACCTAGATAAGTGTCCACTATGATTGCTCTTCAAATTGTCAATCAAAGGTAATTTAATTTAACCAAAGGTAATTTAATAATTTAATTTTCAACTCAAAGGTTAAAATAAAAAGGATAAGAAAATACCATTAATACAAAATAATTTACAATTCTCGCCGCGCGAGATGACGAGATGAGCTTGGACGCCTTCAGTAACGAGTGGAGATAGTTGGCGTTAGACCGGAGAGAGTGGAAAACTCGGGGAGACAATTGCCCAGCTGTGGGACGGTGTTGGTTAGCAATAACAATAACAACAATGGACTCATAGTAAGTACTTTTTTTACTTAGCTTACTTAGTTTTTTTTTGTTTAGTTTACTTCGTAGTAAAGAAATATAAGCAATGTATTGTACCTAGGTACTGGGCGGTTTAATGCATTAAGTGTGTACGTACTACGTAGGTAGGAACTGTAGCTAGTAATATAACCAGAATTATTAAAAATCCTCATTCATAAGTAGAATCTTTTTTTAAACCAAAATCATGGGGTTGTTTTGTGGAACTGCAAACGTGATCGTGACGCCATCGAGTTAATTACGTCGTAATGTGTAGCGACATCCATTGCTTGTCTAAAGCAACACGAATCTTGCACTCAGAGCATGCTACAATCATCGAATATATAATAATATGTCGGTTTTAATATCCTTACTAGAAGAGACTAAACAGTTTCTTAAATCACCTGATTAAAATCATCAATGGTCTTTCTTCTATCTTCAACAGTCGTTCTTTCAAATCTAGAGTTACGTTTTGACGTAACTGACGTTTTACGTTTTAAATCTTCACAAGTTTCAAAGGTTTAGTAAAATATTGTAGGGTATAGCTAAATTAAGGATGTTTAACATCTGCTTAATGTGCATTTAAGTGTGCATTTACCAAATTATGAATTTATCTGAGTACTGATTAGATTAGAGGATTATTATATGCGTCTTCAAAAGATCTTTATTTGGAAATACAATCGTTATTATGTTTGTCTGAGCGTTTTTCTACCTCTAATATGTAGGTATGTATTTAGAAAAAAAATGTAACTGAGTAGTGTCAGTCATCTGGTCACCATAACACAAGTATTATGCTTAGCTTGGGGCTAAATGACGCTGTGCGGAATGTCCTAGAATATTTATTATTTATTTGTCTTTCGCTATAATCTACAGCTATTACCTACTCATAGATTACATTATCTTAGCATGGTTTCTGTTTGATTGATGATGTGGCTCATCAAGCCGAGTGACGCTGGATAACCAGTGATTTTATTTATATCAATCTCTTTGATTAGGTAAATCAAGGAGATTGATATAAATACAATGTATAAATAAAAAACACGTGTTAGATTTTAGGATAATCGTGGAACACCATTTTGACGACCAATTATCATTTTTACTGTCGTGAATTCAATGTAGCTTTTGATTTAACATAAAAAACTCTGCAGCCACATCCATGGAATGCATATCTTCGCATAGTTTCTGTTTGATTGATGATGTGGCGCATCAAGGCGAGTGACGCCGGATCATCGCCAGTGATTGATTGCGTCTAGAGCCGGGATCTCCTTGATTTACCTTCACGTGTTTTGACATCTCACTGATGAACAAGTATGCAAGGGAATTACCTTAAGCATTACGTGTTGTGGCATCAACTAATTTTACCTAAAATTAGAAAAGTCTTACTTTTGGCTACTTTGATAATCATAAATGAGTATTTACAAGCGGAATGTAAGTATCAGAATTGAGAAAAAAACTAATATTAAGGTTTAACATGCAAAACGCATTTAAAAAACGGGCGGCAAGCCCTAAACATAAGGAACAGAGGTTTTGATTTAAAAAAATAAAAACTACTTACTAAACGTTGATATGATTATAATATCTTGTAATTATATTTAGTTGAGAAATAAACGGCTTTAGGAATGTTATTATTTATAATATTTTAACAGTAATAACAGTCGTTAGCCTGTTCACGTTTTGCACTTCAAATTATGACTCAACTTGCATTTCATGAAAGCAACTTCAGTACAGATCAGCAAGTTATAACTTAATGCTATAACTTGGTCATTGAAGCTAACTTTGTCTTGACGAATAGAGAGGATTGTGCAAATTCTATAGTTTGAATTTGAGTAAGGGTAATCAAAATACATTACCTATTTTCGTAATTATACATCTAGCTCTAGTCTACATCTAGATTCCACCGTAAAAGCTTTTTAATAAACTGGGGTTAGACAGCACTGATTTAATTGTCCACCAATTATCTGTATAATATATTTAATACTTTAGCGTGTCTTATTATGCAGATCCAGGCTCACGTTTATTCAAATCCGCCATCCGTTTTTCTGTACATTTACATTTTCCTACGATACGCGACTTTGGTTTTACGTATAATAACAGTATGTAGATATTTGCCGCCGCCACACACATTAGGTACCGACTATTAGACTTTTAACACTCACTGCCCATGACGCACGTAGGATAATTGCGAGCTGTCGTCTATAGAAGAGAACCTGAGGGCCTAGCCAACCGGCATTCGCTATGAAGCGATTCGATTTCTATTATCGCTACACCTTTGATTTAACATTTCTGATCGCTCGAGTTTTCGTCATCGAATGTCAATTCCTATACATTTTTTTTAGTTTCTAATCGAAAGCGATTGTCGAAATGTAACATGGCTAGGGCAGCTGAGTAGAAAGACCGAGAGAGAGAAGGCCGAAAATTAAATCGTGGTAGATTAACAATTAGTCTTTGTTCCACTACCTATAGCTCATTGGATTAGAACGTCATACCACCTTTTATGACAAAGGCGCTTATATCCCCGAAATCCTTCTTAAGTGACAGAGCCAAAGATCTCAACCACCTAAGTATTTAATACAATCACCGAATTCTATTTACTATTACGAGAGACAGTACAATAAATCCATTCTAAAGCGAGTCGTCATTAATTAACTACATTACACTAGCAAATAATTTAGGGTAGGGCCGTTTAGAAGAACCGATACGTAACTTAACGACATCAAAGCGATTGGATTGCGATCACAATTTGGATGGGTTACCGCAAGTTAATAGCTGAGCGCTTCCGTGCTTCGGAGGGCGTGTTGAATTGTCGGTCCCGGCTTCTTAAAGTCGTTAAACCATGACGGAGGCCTTCAAGCGGCATTAAATCTCCGTCAGACTTAACTTGCTCAGACAAACTAACTTTTTTATAAAAAGGTTTTTTTTTATTTAAACTGTTTAGGCCATTACAAAAATTTACGGCATCTGGTTCGTTTGTTCATTCGTTATCATCGGCATCGGCATCTGGTTATCAGTCAGTAGTATACCTATCAGTAATTTGGTAATTATTATTTTTTTCATTTCATTTAAAAACTAGTAGACCCGCGCGGCTTCGCTTGCGTGTTGTACACGCTACTTTCCATAAAAACTTTGACACCACGATATTCTATATAATTGCAATTTCCTTTAAAACGTTCCTACACAAACTTTCACACCCATTGCATTGCAAGAGTATGGTGTCAAAGTTATCAACCATTCAAAACGCGTTCTCTAATCAAAGATAATTTTATCGTACCAATGTAAACTTCTCTTTCCTTAATAGCGCTGATTTGATGTTACGTTTCAATTTACTACAGATTACAGCAACCAATTAACTTAGAACTCTGAATCACTTCACGATCTTATAAGAGCAAGGTCTAGATACAATGGAGGCTGCCATACTATGCTTTATAAACGCATTCAGCTAGGTTACAAATCCTGGGATACGTAACTTGGCGATTTAAGAGATCCGATGCCTTGAGCTTTGGATTTAATAAGAGTTAGAGGCACATGACTTGTCACTGAAGCTGAAACTATACTGTCTGCCGGATTAATTCAGTACCTGAAACCTATGACATGGTAAACATCCGCTCATATCTTTAAAAGTTAGGACCCATTGTATCTACAACTACACTTATAATTGTAACAACCTTATATAGATCCGGTATATACCTAGATCATAAATAAACATTTGAGTTCATAAGAATCTTCTTTAAGTCGTGACTATTAAAAATTATGTGTCATGTTAAAATTCTTTATAATTGTGTACAAACAACAATATTAAGTAACACTAATGATGCAATTTTATGTAAAGTAATATACTAAGTGCGTTTGCAGCATTGTACAAAAAACAAACTTATCTAAGCACAAAATAATGACGTATTTAAACAGCATTTGCAAAAATTAAACGAGTAATCGTAACGGAATAAAGTATTCATTAACTTCCACTAATGAGACGGACTGAGATCGTAAAGCGAACCGTTGAATTAATTATAAGTACTTACGGTCCCTATCAGAAGTAGCTGTACAACTTATTCGTTCAACGCCCCTTAAAATCCATTAGAACCTTAAAACGGAACCTCAAAAATGTTGCTCTTAAACTAAAGAGTTTTTATTCCTCAGGGATATTAGACGGTTGCTTCGAAGGGATGTTGTATTTTTGAACCATTTTTAAGACTTTAAAATGTGTATTTAATTTTGGTCTTTGCATATTTTAAACCCCGACTAAGAAGATGGGTGTTATAAGTTTAAGGTGTGTGTGTGTTGTGGCATCCTAGCTAGCAAACGGATTTAACTATTTGAATTTCGTTTTTTTATTTGTTGGGTGACTTTAAGTTACGGTGCCACAGACAGACACACAGACAGACCCACTGACACACGTAGCGATCAAACTTATACTTAAACCCCTCTTTTGTGTCGAGGATTAATAAAATAATAATTAACATGAATCAAGTTACAAATCATCGCATTATAATTTATCATTTAGTGAATAAGCTGGTGGAAGTAAATGGAATAAAAAACTTTTAGCCCATTTGATGAGACCACAGCGAACAGCCGGCGTCCATTCATTCCTTTATTATGAAATGCCGTTCAAAGTTTTATAACTTGCCAAGTCTCGTTTAAATTTCAGGTAAGGCCATAGAGCACAACCTTGCCCCCTTAAATTTTATCCTAGAGTCCGTTTTCGAAATAAGTCCTTTGACAATGGCGCTATCTACGTTTAAAAATGAATTACGAGTACTATTGGGCTTTGATTATTTCCGCAAAATTCTAGAAGACTCATGAGATGGTTACGAATGAGGAAGTTCTGAAAAGAGTTGAGGAGAAAAAGGTTTAAATAAAGACCATACAAAACAGAAGAGGTAGAATGATTGGATGTCTTATACGACGTGACAGCTTTTTAAAGAAAGAGTTACAACTAATGTAAATGAATGAACTATCCAATTTTTTTTTATTTATAATTTTTTCACACATGCAACGTCAGAAGTCTCAAGCTTAGCAACTAATTTGTGTTATTGTTACCAGATGACTGATACACTAGGTACTTTTAAACATTTTTTAAAGAAGTTTAATAATGATGATAAAACTCGTGCTACGGTGACCATCTCAATCAAACTTCGCCGCTTTGGTGTGAAGTTGGCCAAACAGTTAGTAATTTCCAAAGACCACTACAGAATGCGATGTCTTGCGACCAAAATTGCGAGAGTTTTTAGAAGAGAATTTGATGATGATACCGAATGGAATAAGTACATTTTTATCCACTGAAACAGTGCAGTTACATCATAGTTCTAATGAACTTTTAATTCTTCCATGAACGTGCATTTAAATGAACCCCAGGCGATTACAGAAACACATAGGGCCAATTAAACTAACGTCTTTAATTGCGAAAGATTACATTTGTGTATAATATTGATATTGTTTAAAATCAAAGATATAAATAACAATTAATGTTTATTTCAGTCACCTATAAACAAAGAAAAAACACACTAGAAAACATATTTTTTAAATATCAAGAAAACGGAGTGTTAGGAACTAGTATACAACATAGAAAAACATTTTGATTCTGACCTCAATTTATTCCCATTATTTTCTCATTTTCCATTCCCAATCCAAACATATTTGTTTATCCCACCATAAATTCAAATGTCGACCGTTATTTAGAGATATCTCGCTATATCAATCCACGCCAGCTACTTCTGTCAAGAGCACCAAACGTAATTTATAGTTCAATTCCTCAAGTTATATGACCACTTCAAACGAAGCGAGATTCAGAGGCGTTCGATTCGGTTAACTAAATTTTAAAAATGATTCTTTATCACTTTCAAAACTCTTTTAATACCGAGAGAAATATTAATATTGACGGTTTATATAAATAAATAAATAAATTAAAACAAGTACCCTAAGACATTGTACAAAGCGTCATCTAGTCCCAAGCTAAGCAATTTAATGCTTGTGTTATGGTAACCAGAATATGACTGTTAAACTACATACATTATATTTTTTTAAATACATACATTATTATACATAGAAATTAGAAAACACCCAGACTCGAGACAGGTCATACAAACATTTGTCTGGCAGCGGGGATCGAACCAGCAATCTCTGCGTCTCAGGCCATCCATTGCGCCGTAGAGGTAAATCGATGATATTTTTGCCATACATCTAACATCTCTTCCGCTAACACTCATCTAAAAACCAGTCATTACCTATAAAGTATTTAGAATACTATTCGTTGAATTAATGGATGAATGAAAACTCTTAATTGTTCACCTCTTCAACATAGCTTAAGAAAGTATAAACATAACACTGAAGCACTGGTCGAACCCCTCAATTATTATTTGTAGCCCGTTCTTCGCTGGCACAAGTAAACTGTGAGTGTAACATAGATAACTCACTTTTTGTACAACGGGTGGCCTCATCGCTTATATAGTCAGGCGAATCTTAGGGCTTCGGATCGGGTAAAACAGATCCGTTTCCTAATAATTGTTAACAGTGGAAGTTTGCATCAATCAAAAGTTAGGAAATAGGCTGTTCATTTGTAAGTTAGAAGTTTAATGAGCACAAAGACGGGTTTTCCAACGTGTTGGAATTGATCTTGTCATAATTTGACGCCCGCATGCCTGATCAAATGCCCTCCCTTTGTTATTTTTAATGTTTCAATCAGTCTTAGATTATGTCTACTTATAAAATAATTTAAAAGATAGCGTTATCAGAATTATCGGTCGTTGGTATTGCAATTTGAAGGCTTAATACATCTTAAAGACCACCTTAAATAGTCTTAAAACTGGGTATTCTACTGCCCTCGACAAACCAAAAGAATCAGGCAACTACATAAAATGTGGGCCTTTCAGAGATTCACGATCTTTATTAATAGATTGATACAGCATGTTTAGTCCTAACCGTTTCTGTCATCCAATATTTAATTTTGAAGAGATGACTTTTAATGAGTTTTTTTAAATTACAACCGCGCAAAACATCCAATAACTTCAATTATCAATCAAGAACTAAGCATGCTACGCCAGGAGCGTTTCATTAATGGATAGACTTATGTTGAATCAATAGCTCAAGTCGGCCACTTGTCTTTGAACACTGATCCTTTGGGATCAAACTTCGATAAGACATGCTACGTAATTGTTTGAATACTCTGCGTACGGGGAGCTTAGTTTGCTGTAACTGTGGATAAATTGGGTAATAATGCATGGTCTTGAATAGAATATAGTTGTGATTATAATATCACGGCTTTGTGGCCTTTGTATGTGACCACGCCTCTTTAGTAATTACATAGTAGATTAAGTATAATGACAGGTTGCACATACATACCTATAGTTAAATTAATCAGAACGTTACATACAAAGTACCTATTCCATATAAATTTAAACATTTACAGCGCATTGAGTTTGGGCAGTTTTGTAAATATTACAAACTTTTATCAAATGTATTGTAGAATATTTATGCGTTGTTTTAAAGATGGGTTTTGTACTACATTTATTATCCTATTTCAACCCAATATAAATTAACCATATAATTTTTTTTATAGGACGTTTACGCAGGATAAAGAATACTCCTCCCAAAAGTCTCTTGGACCAGTAGTTTAGGCTCTGCGTAGTAGGTCAATAAGAAATTAGTAACGACAAAGTCTATAATAGGTTCCATGTGATATTGTGATAATGACCATTAAAATTTCAAGTATTTCCAAAAAAAATGATGTCATTTCTGGTGTGTTCCTCGTCTTCGTCTTTGTGGGTTTTTAACTCCACCGGCATGACATGCCAAAATAAGCGCACGCTAGAGTGCTGTTGGATTTTATTGTACGTAAACTTTACTTTACTTTATCTATCCGCTCGTGGCACTGTGACAAGTATTCATACATTATTATGTCAGATAACTATACTCTAGCGCGTAGGTATAGATTGATTGGGACAGGTTATCAAAGGTACACAGGCAAAGATTGTTGCTTTATTGTGTGGATTATTCACTCAGACAATCCAATCGAAACCCTAAAAAGAAGGGTTAAAAAGAATGGCTTAATATGTTCTGTGTTCAAAAGACGAACAACTTTTGTAGGATTATCCCTCGTCACGTAATTTAAAATGGCATGAAATAGGTCCTATATTTTTTAGCGCTTGGGTCATAAAATACGAGTTTTAGAAGGGCTTAAGCTAATTTAGGCGTTGGTCTGACTAATGAGGCGTATATTCGTCAAGTGAATTAAAAAATACCAGCCGCGTAAATCCAACGTTCATGCACGTTCTTCATTCACGCAGTGTTATCTATTCCTAAGCTAAGCAACATAAATGCATGAGTTATGGTAACCAGATGCTTGATAACTACTAACTATCCTATACCTACCTTTTTTTAGTTATCACATACATAATAATTAAGTAATGCCCGTAGCACTCCTAGCACACCAAAAATAACAATTTTAACAGTGCACTGAAGGTCAAGCAATTCGACCTACAGTTATTAGAAAATTACAATTTATACTTTTATAGAAAAAACAATGACAAACTCTAAAGTGATTTATGTAAATGTCACAGTATTTCATTATTACTTATTCTGTGTTAATATACATCACGTTACAGTATCTATTTAACGTTTATCTCACAAACTTCCCTCTGTATAATTATTATTTATCAACTCTATTTACCTAGTAGCACGAGATAAGAGATATTTCAATACTTTTTCCTTTATGTAAAAACCAAGTAGGTAATAATCAAATAAATAGTTTAGACTAGATAAAACTGTGACCGTAACAGAACGGCCGGCATTGTGAAACATCAAAAGGCATGACGGACGGCCACAAGTTGCAAACTTAATAAAAAAATATTAAACCTATTTAAACTTCGTTAGATGAGAGCAGTTTTTTCTTCACTCTGAGATGCACTTCTGTTCATATCTCTAAAGATACTCATCAAATATTCAAAATTTTATGGGACCACCTTGTGGGTAGGAATACACTTAAAAAAAAAGAAGTTTGTTCAAAATCTTCTTATTGTTAAAAGCGAATTCCTCTGAGCAACTTTCGAGTGGAGTAAAAAGTTATACTTAAGCTATAATAATATGAGAAAATAAGATAGATGCCCAACTAAGATATGAATAAAAAAGACGTGTGGCACTCGAAAACTGCCGCGGTAAAGCTATTGCATTTTTTCGGAGTGGGGGGTTAGGTTATTTTCGTTACGGAATTTCTGGATTCCGTCTCCACGCTCAAGGCCCGCGATAGAAGCTATACAATAGCTTAAAAAAAACTCCGTGCTCTATACGAGCTTACGACTTCAGACTTACTAAAAAAGTTATACCATAATTTATACAGTAGAACCTTTAGTGAATTCGGTTAAAAAGAACGTTGCTGTCAAGCTGCGCAGTAGGCTATTTTCAAACTAGCATCGCGAACTTGGTTGATTTTTTAATCTATAGTTACAGTTAAAGTAATGTATTAGTCATTACAAATCAAATACCTTGTAATGAATAAACCTACTACAAATAAAAAATACTTACATCACATATTATCCTACTAAACATCCTGTTTGGCAGTAGGCACTATAATAATCTTCGGACTGTTTATCTATTGGCTATTTAATATTTTTTCCTGGTTACATTTTATTTAAAATCATGCAGTAAGCTCATGGGTTACCTTAGAGTAATACATGTATAATAGTTTATAAATAACTGCCATGTGTAATAGGAAATGTGTATATTTTTGCTCAATAATTATAATATTAATGGTTTTGTCCAGCAATATGAACGCAAAGTTGTATTACTATTCGAAATGTTCTCATCTGAGATTTTTTATTAACCAAAGTGATGGATTACCTTCAACTGTGAAGAGGACTGCATCTTTATCAAGAGAGGATACAAACTTGTCTAGTTTAAGTGCACTGGTGCAAAAGTATATTTCATCACCCACGTATGTACTACTAAATGAAATTTTAGTGAGTGTTTCTGCTCACACAAATCCCTCAAGAAAGCTCTTAGAAAAAAACACGAGTTTTACTCAGAATTTATCTGCAAACCAATCATCAAGACGAACCAACCCAACTTTGGTACATATTACACCCAATTCAGGAACTGACATCACACAAGATAATGCTTTGAACTTAACTCAAAACAAAAATCGGATAGCAAAATTAGAAGTTCAAAACAGTATGTACATCAGTCAACGATTATTTAAGCCACAGATAATGCTTACTGATTTTCGTGGAAGTAGTCCGGTCTACACCGGTAAAAATGTACCGCCTTACGTGTATCAATACAGATTGTCGGGTAGTAAATATCGGCAGCTGCTGGCTGGACTAGCTCTTTATAATTTAGGAGCAATTTCATCAAACCAGTCATTGTACAGATACCACAAGCGTTATGTACCTCAGCCTGATGAAATATGCAAGTTTGGCGTGCGATATGAGAACGGTAGCAACGATGAGATGGCTATCGATTGCCGTGCCATTACCCACTTCATTTTATCGGAGCAATCGTCATCCTGCAATCAAGCTAAGAAACAAGAGTTTCAACGAAGTGATCCTAATATAAGTGTGCTTCAGAACAGTGTATCAATAGTCGATTCCCGAAAAAATCGATTCGTGAGTCAAGAAAACCTGACTGAACTTAGTGGAAACAATAGAAACAAAGATAGTTACACCTCTTACAGTAGTCAAGATTTACCAAAAACTAGTGATAAAATAGGTGTGTTGAGAACCAATAGTGATGAAGTAAGTAATTTAAATACTGTGGTGAACGCTACCGATCCTATATTTTATGGTAAGCCAGTGAATGTGACTTCAAAGATGGAGTGTTATGTTGTAGGGAGCAAAAGGTCAATGAACATGAAAGCGGCTGTACCTTGTGAAGTGCTTCAGAAGTATACCGTACGATCAATAAGCGGTAATTACTCTATTATGATGAAATCGTTGATCATGGTTGCTTTAAGATTTTTGTTTTGTCATAAATAAGTTTGTGTGTATGTGACTGGTTTGACCAGAGACCTAACAGTTAAGTATCAGTTACTAGTTTTCTCCGAGATGGTGAAAGTTTAGCTTTTACTTACAGACTTCAACAGCTACAGTTAATTACTAGTTTCATACAAATCCGTTAAACCATTTTAGTTTGGAGAATTAAGAAATTATGCTGAAACTTTGCTTAAAATTCTGCTTTTTTTTCTTGTTGTGTCTTTTTATTTATTAACATTGTTACTTATCGTACAGTTATGTAAATATGTAGTAGTTTAGTTTCTGTAAATAAATACTAATTTTCAAATTATGTAAGTACCTACCTAAGGCTATTATTTGTTTTGATGCGACTGAACTCAAATTTGAGTCTTCGCTCAAGTAGGTAGGTACCTATAGATATTCTTGTCAGTTCTTTATGGAAACTGAGTGATATCACCGTTGGAGACACGATTTATATTTGAGTATCGACTCGGAATTCGAGCCGGTAAGGCACAGGGCCGATTAGAGTGGCGTTTGAGGGAGGAGGCTTATACCCAGCAGTGGGCTATAATTTGAGCTGCCAATGATGATGATGATGAAATAATAAGGTATGATTTATATTAATTAATCATGTAATTTATTCGTAAGAACATAGTTACCTTTATAATATCTTATTCGGATCTGACTGAGTCAATTTTTTTAATGTTTTATTTATGTTACTGTAAGTATACTAGAATTGAAGAGCTCGTGGCATAGCTTGCTAAGACGTTCTTGATAGACTGTTTAATATAAGAAACATTATAATCGGTCACAATTCGAATGGGTGACCGCAAGGGGCATTAGAAACTTTCCGTGCTTCGGAAAGCACGTTACATTGTTATCCCGGCTTTTAAAAGTCGTTAAGCCATGACCTATTAGGAGACCTATTAGGCCTATAAACTCCGTCACCAGAATTGGCCACTTGCTTATACGAACTTACTTTATAATAAGAGTGTGGTAAAATTACGAGTACTTATAATAATCTGTACTTATTCGTATATATGTTGCAAATCCAATGAAATGTGTGTCTAAATATGGTTTTGTATAGTTGTTGACCAATTAATTTATTCGAAATAAATGTTGTTTACTCGAGCCTCCATGTTATTTCATTAGTAAGTATGTATTTATCCTTGTAGCTATACCCACAACTTTCCTTAAGAGCTATGCTATCAAAGCGAAGGTCATGGGTTCGAACCCCGGTCGTGCCACCTACATCATAATGACAAGATCACCACGCATCCTTAGATTCTAAGATTTCAATGAATATGAATGTATTGTGTTGATCGTGATCATTCATTCACTGAGCCGAAATATCGGAAAATTCATAAATCCACGAATAATGGTAAAGGCCCAGTTTTTAGCATTTTTAGGGAGAGCCTCCACCCCTCTCCCTAAAAATGCTAAAACTGGGCAGGACAATGTGGATGACAGCCCATGTCACCCACATTGCCCTGCCCTGCTTAACACCGCCGGCGAGGAAGGAAGTGATAACTATCGGCTATTTTTTCGCTCAAGAAACGCTACAAAGGTAATACATTACGTGTAAACAAAGAGATGCATATTAATAGTGGGGGCAGTTAGGTTATTTTCGTTACGGAATTTCTGGATTCGATCTCCACGCTCAAAGCCCGCGATAGAAGCTATGCAATAGCTTAAAAAACTCTGCTAGATATCGCTAGTTTAGATTCGTGTCACATAAAAACCAGGTCAAATCCTGTCCTCGAAAACTACTAATAAGAAATCCCATAAATGGATATCACGACATCAATCGAACTAACGATGAAAACGGTGTGCTATTAATTTTATTAACGTGATAAAAATAATAATAACTCAGTATGGCATGACCGGAAATAATATCATGGAATGGAGGGTCTATTTTATAAAGAACCTTTCAAGAAACGCAATGTTTTGGTTTTGTGGTAAGATAAGCTATGAGATGTAGAGCCATTACAAATAAATAGCAATCAAAATGAAATAATCAAATATTTTACGAGTATTTTATTATTTTATTGCATGTACTCAACAAGCTACACTTATAGTTTTGCTGTGTCTGAGCTCAGAGATCTTGTTAAGAAAGTTAGATGGATAATACACGGAATACAATTTAATCACGCTTTCAAAGTGGTAAAAACAGCATTTTGGTTAGGGTAGGTACGGGAATGTTTTTTTCGTCTCCATCGTTGAATATTTTATTTATATATGGGAGTGTAGCTAAGTTTGTTTATATTTTGCTATTTGTTATTAATTATTTATTAATAATGTTTCTGGGTCAAGAACTGTTCTCTTACCTCTTGCCACAAATGCGATTAAATATGCCAGTTGCTTAGTTTAGTTTAATGTTGCAAGCAAACATTAAACTAAGTTCATATTAAGCTATTATGATTTAACTATCGAATGGTTTTGGTATAAATGAACAATCTAAGTTACCATTTGCCAAGCAAGCCGTGTTTTGGTGAAAAGGGCCCTAAATCATAAGAAAAGTAATGACAGCTCGTTCATTCAGCAATATTGGGGTGTTTCGCGAGGTGTGGCTGAACACGACTGTTCGTGACCGGAATTATTGAAGTGGAATTAATTTGTGAATGAAACACTGGACTTTTTCTATTCAAGTGGTACCTATTACCAGTAGGCCTAACATGTCATGTTAGGCCTACTGGTAATAGATGTGCAACACGATAAACCTTCTCGTCGTCGACAAAATTTTCTCTACTTCTCTAGCATAGTACGTTAGAGCAGTTTGGCGTTATCGAGATATGTCATTTGTCGGCTCGTCGCGTTGCACATGTTAGGCCTACAGGCCTATTCCCACTCCGCTGTTTATAAAGACCAAGTGGCAAAAATTTATTTTTTATAAAAGCAACTTCAATTTCGTAAGAAAAGAGCAATTTTCTGCACCTTCGAGGTGTATTTTTTCATAACTCCGAAGATCCTCATCAGATCCTCATTTTTTTTATTGGGACCCACCTCATGAAGTCGGGAGTACCTAAGGCCGTTTGTCCACCGCCGCCGTCACCGGGACGTCAACGATAACGAGATGACGGCGCCGAAGTACTGATACATAGACTACTTAGCCGCGTGTCCACCGCAAGGCCGTCACGTCATCTTAAACTCTGCCCGAAATAATCTCGTTCTCGTTGACGTCCCGGTGATGGCGGCGGTGGACAAACGGCCTAAAGGTACCTACTCTTTCAAACAAAAAAATTAAGAAATCGGTCCACTAATTGACGAAATAATCAAAGAACATAAGTAGGTACATAATAAAATAATAGACACTGAAGCATTTATAGATCTCCTTTTTTGAAGTCTGCTAAAAAACACCCAGACCCGGAACAAGTCTGCAAAACAAACATAATGTATCGCAGCGGGGATCGAACCCGCAACGTGCGTCTCAGACGGGCGATGTGAATAAAACAGATCACTTTTCACGCAATTGAAGTTAAATCGAGTTTCAAATAAAATAGTAGGTATGAACAAAAGCGCCGACTCAAGACGAAACCACGAGCCCTAATTCTGCGTCACAGTTTAACGGCTAAAGTTAAACGACGGTTAATGGACGCACTTTGAGAATGAAATTTTCACCGCCTTCAGCACTTAGTTATATAGCACGAGTTTCCAAGTGAGTTTCAATAAGCCTAGAGCTTTTTAAACCGACTTTAATAAAGCAGGTTCTCGATTGGTTTTTTGATGTCTGTTCCCCGTATAATCTTCTTCTTTATTTTGGCTTCGCCGGCTTTTGCCACGCATTTAGCCACTACCATGTGTATGTGTATATATTTTTGTTTCGTCAAGGTCGAGTCAAAGTCATAGTCAGCGTCAGTAAAGATGTGGGGTCTTTACTGCAGCTTTTTACAAGGACTTTTTGAGAGAACTCGAAATGCAATGATATACAGTTTTGTTTCATTTGCCTACACTTATGTACGTTCACGAACACTTAACAGTTAATAATCCACCATTATTACATATTAACATTCGCCAAAACACAAATTTCGGAAAATAAAACAAAATAGACAACACGCCATCTTGAATTCCCGTCAAAAAGCCCCCCGTTTATTCGAAGACGCCTTATGCTGAGTTCCTATATCCAACTAACGGATGTCCGTAGGTCGGTCGTCATAGCAACGTTGTTATCTGTCAAAAAGTCTCATACATCTAGTGTTGAAAAAACAACGTTGCTATGACGACCGACCTACGGACATCCGTACGTTGGATATAGGAACCCGGCATTAATCGATTTGTATTTTTTTTAACATAATTTTCCAGTCGGTTCCATAAAAAGGTTAAGGGATAAAAGGATCTGACGTGATTTTTGGAGTTATGAACAGAAATGCTCTACATAGGTAATGGAAGTCGATTTATTTTATAACTTTAATTTGAGCCACTTTTTTTGTATAATGTTTTCGAGTCTCTGGTTTTTGATTTGATTTTGAAATTTAAATGTCTAAGACACATTACTATGTAGGTATGTATTATTAATTATTATACCATAGTTTGATTTTAATACCTAACATTTTATTAGAATTAGGAGGTATAATTACTATGGTAAATAAGTGCTACATCTTAAAGATGTGATCAAGTAACTTCCAAAATTGTATATTTTTTAATTTGCGTGTAAAAAAATTTTGAACTGGTTAATGAGGATTGCTTTTTAGACACCGGTTTTTAACTTTGTCATAAAGTAAATGACAGGTTTTTAGCTACAGGATCCTAACATTTTTATCTTAATATTTAAATATTATTTTCAATAAAATCTCCAGCGCTTAGTTTTTTTAATATTTTGTTTTTTGAAATCGATTTTTATACATTTTTTTTAGAGATTACAATAACAATTATAATAGTGAATAGAATTGCTATTATAGTATGCTATTGCTACTTCAACTTGCTGATAACAAAAACTACGTCGGTTATTAGTAATAATTTCCTCGTTGGTTACACGAGTATCATGCTGGGAAACCCCCAGAAAATCCTCGATAAATTAATAAATATTCACGTAGGATATAAAATGTTGCATAGCTCTTTCATTCGGAATCGTTACTGATTTGATAACCCCAAAAACTAGTGCTATGAAACACTTACGCACACGTCTGCGTTTTACTTATTAGTAAAATACCTTTTGATAATTTTCGAGTGTTCGCCTGATACTCTCAGATTCTTCATCGCATCCCTTAGTACTCGTAGGTACCTTAGGTTTATTTCTCCAATCAAGTGTTGAGTAACTTTCTAAATCAATACTATAAAATATCTGAAGTAAAATAAATTTAATGAATATAAAAATGTTCATAACTGTATTTAAGCTGGTTAAGTAACCAACTCACACATGAAACATGAGCTCTAAGCGGTGAAGGAAAACATTGTGAAGTCACAATGTTTTCCTTCACCGCTTCCTTCCTTCCTTCCTTCACCTTCAAATTCCAAACGAATCAGTACCACGTTTTAGATTGTCAACTTTCGTGTTCCAGCAAATATGTGGCTATTCAGAGAATTATTTTATATGAGCAAAGCCTAGTCGACATATTTAGATTCTTGCTATAGGTTACCTACTTATTATTCATGAAATATATTCATACAACTCATTTCAAGTTTCATTGTTTCGCCTCATTCACACAAACAAGGCAACTTTATGAGAAATTTCATAAATAAAACTTAATTTGGTTCTATAATTTTGCCTTTCATACGAGTTTGTGTTGGTTGGAATACAGCTTTATTTGCATAGATTAGAATTATGAGATTTAGTAACGACAGCACGAGTTTTTGAGTAAACTTTATGCTAATCTATTTCATATAGCCCTGTTGCCCGACTTAGATAGAGCTTCTCGACTCTCGATACAAAGGCCTAATGTTGTGAGTAAACCTGCGAGTCTCCACACAGAAAAAAGCCTTTAAAATTGTTTCGGACCCATTCAAAAATCTTTCATCAGGTATTGAAGATTCAAAAATCTTAAAAGGTCTTTAGGAGTAAAGTTTAACCATTCTCATGGAAAATACACTGATCCAATCCTGTATTCTATGTTTACTATCTATTTTTTCGTACTTTGTACACTTTTGCAGTAAATCAAAAAATAAAGGTGCTTGTGAAACCTTTATTTCAATAGATTTTTCACATCAACGGCGCTGATTGATCATACTTATTAGCAGTAACACATTCTTGATTGCTAATCGTTTTTAGCAGGGGCGCTACAACATAAATTACTATGTTTCGTTTCTCACTCAACGTTCGATTGTCTCACTGAGACAACCTAAGAAATTATTGCGTAGTCCATGAATCAATAGAATGTATGTGAGGGTAACGATTAGGTACCTATATTTTATTAGTAGGTAACCCCTACTAGAAAGATGCTCAACTATTGTTGAATGTCGGAAATATTATTATATATTTAAAGGTACGATCACAGTTTACTATATTTCAAGTTTTATCATACGCGACACGCGTGTTATAAAATATGTCAGAAATATTATTTTATATTTTATATAAATTCCAAGATATATTTAGTAAACCTTACTAAAACTATTAGCGTTAAATTTTCAAACATAATAATTGATAAATTTAATTAATTTGATACCTGCATCCTATTTCATGCATATTATTTGATCCCAACAGCTGGGCTTGGAACCGGTTTGAAATTTACCTGTTCGGAACCGGTAAAAACCGTTATTTCAATGAATTTCGTTCGGAACGCAAACGTTATCGCGAACTAATGTAAAACCTCAATGAACCGGTATATCCAAGTGTATCTAAAACGCGTAGGCTTTCAAAAGTGGCAAATCTTGGCGGCTAGGCGCGGCGCAGGCGTGGACGCTCGCTACGAGGGAAAGAACTAATCATTTTCGTTCTATACCGGTATTTCGAACAAAAACCGCTTGGACAGTTCCGCTCGCATTAACCGCTACGATAGAGGTTACGTTAGAACGTTACCGTAATGAAAAGGTTGTAGGTATTTAAGGCCAAACCGGTTTGAAATTTTTTCCGGTTTCCAAGCCCTGCCCAACAGTCCCAAATCCAATTTTCCAAATAGGTACCTTAAAAAATAGATACTTAGGTTATATCTTTATTTGTTTTAAAATTTATGACACGGTCATAAATTTTATCTAAGTAAGTATATTTTCACACTGTTATTATAAAATATTTGGTAAGAAATTAATATAATAACGTTAATTCCTGTATTTTCTGTCAACTTTCCTATGGCAAGCATCTACAAAGACAAACAAAAAGTGTCTTATGGATTTTGTTATTATTAAAAACCCATAATTTTCAATTTAGAAGCATGAAATCGAGCAATAAAATAGAATAGTACATAAAGGAATTTTGTAAATGTACATTATACTTATAATGTCAACAGCTATAATAAAGATTGGAATGTCCTAGCACAAGGAAATCTTGCTAGGACTAAACCAACAGTGTAGTGACTTGATCAGTACGAATAAACCAACTGTGTGGAGTCTATCGGTACAAATTGTATTATTTGTTTACTGCTACGTAATTTGTTGTTTAAACTCAGTACGTAAAGTTTAGAACAGTTTTTTTTAAATAAATTAAAACAAAAAAGTTTAGTTAGTCATCATTTTTAAATTAAGAACATTCCTCTATTTTCTAAATTTTTAAAATAATGCATCAAGAAAAAAATCTTTTTGTGATTAAACAGTTTCTAATACATTTTTAACAAATAGTACGCACTAATTTATATTAAAACAATCCTTACTGTAATCAAAACAAGAGCTAAAACAGATTCGATGGCAGCAGCAGAGTTTTTGTCTGAAGTTTTGTATGCATCAGAGATGTTATAATGGCCAATTTTCTGTGGTTCTTGATTGACTTCTAAAGAGTTGCTACTAGAATTCGAATTAAGCATTTTTTGTTGTATTAAAAGATCTTCCAATCTTTTAATTGTATCCTTAATTGAAGGATTTTGACTTTCACTGTTCGGAAAACCTTTTGATAGGGTAGAAAGGTTCTCTGTTTACAACATCATTTCTGGTTATCCAGTACGGTGTTACGGTAAAGCCTGTGTTTCCGTTCCCAATGGGAAACGCCGGTGGTAGTATAATACCATTGGGCGTAAGTATACTGCCACTGCCCCACATACCATTAGTTAATGAGGGGTTCAAAGTTCCTGAGTTTGGAACATTTCCGAATGGCACGTTTGATGATCCCATGGGTATCTGTCCGAGTGACGTAGGTTGTACACTTCCACTACCCGACAGGCCACTATTTGACGGAGGATACAAGGTTCTTGAGTTTTGACCATTTCCGAATGGCAGGTTTGATGCTCCCACGGCTATCTGCCCCAGTGACGTAGGTTGTACACTTCCACTACCTGACAGGCCACTATTTGATGTGGGATACAAAGTTCCTGAGTTTCGAACATTTCCGAATGGCACGTTTGATGATCCCACGGATATCTGCCCCAGTGACGTAGGTTGTACACTTCCACTACCCGACAGGCCACTATTTGACGGAGGATACAAAGTTCTTGAGTTTTGACCATTTCCGAATGGCAGGGTTGATGCTCCCACGGCTATCTGCCCCAGTGACGTAGGTTGTACACTTCCACTACCTGACAGGCCACTATTTGATGTGGGATACAAAGTTCCTGAGGTTTGACCATTTCCGAATGGCACGTTTGATGATCCCACGGGTATCTGCCCTCGTGACGTTGGTTTTAAACTTCCACTGCCCGACAGGCCACTATTTGATGGAGGATAAAAAGTTCCTGAGTTTCGTTAGGTAGGTATATTTTTAATTTATTCGTTGATGAAATGACACGCCAAATCCAATTGGTTCAAATTAGAACCCGCGACAAACTAAATATAGCCTCTGATTTCAGTGAAGAAATGCATTTTGTAAAAATAAAGACAGGCCCGTTAATTATAAACCAGAGTGCGAGTAAAAAATACTGAAGAGGGAGCTATATTTGAAACAAAATCTGATGCTTAAACGCGTTGGGTATTTTTTTCTTGGGAATCCGAATTGAGCTAGCTCACTTCTATGTTTAACCTCCGACGAAAAAGAGGGATGTTAAGGTCTGCTTATATGTCTCTCTGTCTGTGGCATTATAGCTTGAGCAATTAACGGAACGACCGATCTTCCGCGTAGTGTGCCCGTTATTTCTATTTTATATGCAATAACATGTATTGGCGTTCCGCCGCAGAAGTTCGGCGACGGAATTTCGGTCTAGTGTGGCAAAGCACTAAGGGTATTTGACTGCTATTACATTAGAGACAATTAAAAATACTTCACATTTTATAGCTTACTATAATTATTATGTGACAGGTTGTAAAGTTTCCTCAAGATGTTTTCCTCTAGCGTTTAAGGATAATGTTAATACACCTTTTCCAAATGACAAATCTATTTATGTACGCACGGGATAACTTTCGGACCTTTCGGAACGAAACCTTCGAATATAATTATAACCTACAACCTTCGTATCGAAAGTCAAGGAAATATTCCAATAGCTCAAACTACTCTTAAAAAAATGTAAGCTAGCTTTATTATATTCACATGCTCAAAAAAATAAAAAGGATGAATAAAACGCACTGAACTAGCTGTCTCTCTAGATTGGCGTTGAAACAAAAATAAATAATTAAGAGGGGAGTCGAGCCGTGGTAATAAAACACTTCACGCTGACTGACGCGCCTCGGTTAGACAGTTAGGCATTATCTTCCTTCTTTCCCTACCAGACCGTCTAATGAGTTGGACACCTTCGTGGATTAACACATAGCTCAAGTCATTTTTTGAAATAAATCATCTTGTCATGACTGTAAGTAAGTTCGTATGAGCAAGTGGCCAACTCTGGTAACGGAGTCATAACTGTGAAACTGTGTATTGGGGGGCTAAAAAGCCGTTTTATCTGAATCACAATTAGATGATAATATTGTATGAAATGTATCATAATATGCTTCAGCTACAGGCTTTACATTTTCCGGCCTGAATGTTTATATTTGTTTTGCTATGGAAAATTAAAGATAATTTGATATCAGTGAAAACTATTATCAGGGATTTGTATACGGAGGTTGAGGGCTTGATTCCCGCTACAGGACAAATGTTTGTTTGATCTACAATTCTTTTCTCGAGTCTGGGTGTTTTCTATATAGGTATAACAATGTATGTATTTACAAAAAAACTATATTTAGGTAGTATATCAGTCATCTGGTGCTAACACAAGCATAAATTCGCTTAGCTTGGAATTACCTAGATGACTGTGTGAAATTTCCAAGAAGATTTATAATAAATAGCATGTGATTATTATTTCAGACTATTATTATGGTAGGTTTATATATTAATAGAATATTATATTATAAAACATAATCCCATTATTCATAATGATTTATCATTTTAAGCAGGCTTTTAAAATGTTTTTTTCTTGTTACTCTAATGTCTATGAAAAGAGATAGCAACAGATATGACAGCCGTCTGAGCTGGCCTAAGCTTACTAGTCCATTACGAATAACCAGGCTAGTTTACCTATCTAATATTTATGAGACAAAATAGAAAACTAATAAAAATACATAATGCAACTGATTTCGCATTGAAATAACTGATTTAAGGTGTCTGTAGGCGTCAAACTGGTTTGACACATACCTACAACCACCTAAGGTTCAATGAGTGGTGTTTCATTCTTTCGAATAGGTCTCAACAATTATTTATAATGAACTGCTAAGATTATATGGTCGCGCCATGTAAAAAGAGCGCTGGCTGTCAGATTGCGCAGTGGTCAATGATTGGTGGAGAGGTTACGCGGCGCACTTCATACCCAATTCATACCATTGATTCAGCGCTCTTTTTACGTGGCGCGACCTATACTAGACTTAAAATGGCTGCTAACTTGTTGACATCTATTAAAGATGTCTTTGTAAGAAATGTGACTGACAAGGCAAAGTGATTATAAACAGTGTTGCTAAATAGAAAAATTACTATTTGTGTAGTAATGAAAATGGGCAGAGAATAGAATATTGATTTACTCAAGAAGTTGTTATAAAAAAGAAACTCAGCGACTTACTAGTTTTATTTTTACAAATAAAGCACAACTTAAATAAAGTTAGTGACTAATTTAACTCTTTTTTTAACAAATAGATAAATAACAATGTAAGTAATACAATGGTGTATAATAATAAGAATAATGACAATATAAATGTACCTAAAAAATCTAAAAATAATTTATTGTAAGTAAGTACCTACCTTTGGCGTCGCGTCGTGATAAATGACATCATTAAAAAGTAAGTAAATGCAAAACGTTATAGGTACATATTTTTTTATAAAAATATTCGCCAACTCGTTCTTATACAACCTTGAAATAATTTAAAAATAGAACTCGAATGAAATGAGCGGCTGCCAACATACCATCTGTTTTGTAATCTATATGCATTGAACAATCAAAATAAATAAATAAAAAAGATTATTTATTGTTATACCCTTTCAAAACTGAACGTTATTATCTTAATCATCATTATCATCAGCTAAGGAATTATACTGTCAACATACATCTCTCAGGCCCTCACACATAGATGATTAATCATAGAGAAAATAATTGTCTTTTAGTCATAGACAACCCAACACGTAGTAACCATAGCTGCGATACTTGGCGCGATTTTTAGCGGAAAAATATTTATAATTCGATAAAAGTATTCATATTATCAAATTTGCAAGTGTGTGTATAAAATCATCGAGCGAAGCCATGAGGGCGGAATCTAGCATCTAATATAGGTAGGTACTCGTATTTTATTAAGGCTTAAAAATAATTGTAACAATATTCAACATTAACCATTGCTGGCTTCGATCAACAATAAACCAATCGTGTATAGAAATCATTCTATTTAAATAATAATTTTATTATTGTCAAACTTTGAAGCTGTGCCGATAGTAGCAACCTTATAATTATTTAATCTTCATATGAAATTTCATACAAAACCGCACGTTAGTTTTCTATAATTTGCTTTGGCATGCATCATCTACACACAAAAACATAATGTTTTCATTGAAACGTACGATCACTTAGTACTAAAATAGTCAAATGTGTTTATTAAAATTAACTAATGACTTTAACACTTAACAAATACCTAATATAGAAGGACTAGTTTACATCAAAACAAAACTAACTGCAATCAAAACAAGAGCTAAAGAAGATTTGCTGACTACAGCAGAGTTTTTACGTAGTGATTGAACAGAATACATTTGGAGCAAGTCACATGGAACACTTCTCTTCATTTCAGAAATCCTCGTAGTTCTAATCACATAGCAATCCATTTTGGACTTTAAAGTTATTGGATTGCCGTTGAATTTGGAATCGTAAACATGGTCTACCAAAGTTCCATTGGGCAGTAAAACTTGTTGATGAGGCATGTCTTGTCCAGCTCGTAGTGTATTTGCTACAGCAGCAGGTACCAAGGTACCATTCGGTAGCATCACTTCATTTGAAACATAACTCGATGTAGCTGTTTGATTCATAGATCCACTTGGAATTATTGTACCATTAGGCAGCATCACCTGGTTTACATTTACATTGACAGTTCTGGGCTTTGATTCATCTTCGAATACGAAATTTGATATTACACGACAGTCAATACCCATCTCGTCGTAATTATCTTTGTATCTCACACCAAATATACAAATTTCATCAGGTCTAGGAACGTACCTGTCATGGTATTGATGTTTAGAGGGAGAGCTCGAAATCATACCTAAGTTGTAAAGAGCTAATCCTGATAACAGCTGGCGATACTTGCTTTCGGAAGATCTGTACTCATATACATAAGGAGGAATGTATTGTCCTGAATAAACTGGGTAAGTGATGGCTGAGCCATGCGATGGAATATAGTGGATTATTCTTGGAGGACTGTAATGGTAATAATAATGGTGATGGTGGTGAATTTTTTGTGGTTCGTGTTTAACTTCCCAATAGTTGTTGTGAGAAGTCGGATATGTGTGGTGTGGAGGACTGGTTACTGGATGATGTATTACACTTGGCTTGTTCCCTGATAGACCTCCATTTGAAATTGGGTAAGAAACAGGTTTAGGTGTTATCGGGTGCGATATTATTGGTTGTCTTACTCCACTACCAGATAAACCACCGTTTGAAACTGGGTAAGATACGGGTTTAGGTGTTATAGGTTTTCGATTTCCACTACCTGATAACCTATTTGATGAAGGGTACGAAGATCCTGTGTTTTGAGCACTATTTCCAGATAATCCGTTTGATGAGGGGTAAGAAGCTCCTGTGTTTCGGCTTCCACTTCCCGATAACCCATTTGATGTAGGGTATGAAGATCCCGAGTTTTGACCTCCGTTTCCAGATAATCCATTTGACGTGGGATACGAAGATCCTGTGTTGTGGCTGCCACTACCTGACAACCCTGTTGATGAGGGGTACGAAGGTCCTGAGTTTCGACCTCCATTTCCTGATAAACCATTTGATGTGGGGTAAGATGATCCTGTGTTTCGACTTCCACTACCTGATGGCCCATTTGATGACGGGTAAGAGGAACCTGTGCTGTGGCTCCCGCTACCTGATAATCCTGTTGATGTAGGGTATGAAGAGTGCCGGCTGTCCCTTCCAGATGTTCCACTTAATGAAGGGTGCAAAGATCCAGAATGGCTTCCACTACCAGACAGACCCGATGATAAAGGATAAGAGCTTCCTCCAGAGGAATGGGTACCTGAATGTGAATTTGAAGAATACGAAGGTTTTGAATGAGAAGAGCTTATGTGCCCTGAACCTCCAGTATGCCCGGAGGAACCACTTGGTTTACTGTAGCTGGCATGTGACGGCTTGCTGTGCGTGTAACTTGAATGACTTGCATGGGAATTAAGTGAGTGACTTCCATAGGATTTTGAGTCTACATCGTTTAACAAACTCGCGAGTAGCAAAACTACACTTATATAATACGCGCTATTTTTCCACATGGCGCGAGTACTGCGCTTGCTCGCGTTGTAGATACTAAACTACGATATTCGGGATTGCTAGCAAAAAATAGACATTCTACCGATATGCCTATCTGAATGTATAATTGGCGCGAACATGGTTGACCTTCAGACAGTTTACAAAGAAATGATATCATCTGAATACACACGCGAATATAAAGTAGGTAATTATCCAGATTACAATTAAATATTTAATTGGTTGATATTACATGCATAAAAAATTGGGATTGAGTATTGTTTACAACAAGAATTAAAACAAAACAGCAGTAGTATTTTTTTTATTACGAAACAGTGATGGGCCGACCCCACCTATAGCGTGGGATAATGGCAGGAGAATGATGATGATGATGATGAATGTACCTAACTACTGTTTTAATTTATACTTATTCTTACATCTCATCAAACATAAAGTATGGTATTTTTAAAACACATTAATTATATTTCTATAATGAAACACGACAGTTTTTATTCATGAAACATTATAGTTAAAAAATAAATAATTATTCTTTTGACGTGTAATACTATGTTGTAGTATATTGTATGCCAGATGAGTATTAAATTTCGAGATCAAATGCTTTCAAATCAAAACATAGACAAAGAAACATAGATCAAAAGATAGAAAACATAATTGCTGGACTGGACATAACCTGTTGATTTTGTTAGAACAATCATTTTACCCTGAAATTTTTGTATGAACTTAGTATTCTTTGCATATTATTGCATGTTGCAATAACAGAGAATACTTAAGTTTGCACTCTTCTTCCTTTTATTTCTGACACTATGTTATTTAGCAAAAAATAATCCTTATGATAAAACTTTTCGATCGGTATGATGACTACATGAGTTATTATTTTCGTGTTACGGGTTTGATTCCCGGTTCAACAATGTAATTATTTAAATATCTACTTAAGTACTTCATTGTTTTTTAAATTCAAATAATGTCTTCTTTCAGTAAAATGTTCCATCTACAATATTCAAGGTACTTTCCCTCCATGTGGCATATTCGTGGAACGACCTGTATAATATGAAGCGGTTAGTTTGACATTCGAATAAATCCTTAAAAATTAATTTCGTAAAAAGTTTATATTTTTTTTATTTTGTAGGCAGTGCAAAGAAAATGATAACAAACATACTAACTCAGAATAAAATCTCCTTGCATCCTAACAGTTTGACGCATACAACCACCTTATGTTAACGTAGTGTTACATTCTCTTTGACCCTAAGAACTTTCTTTATAACAGTCATTGGTTTCAATTGCCTCGCAGAGAGTATAAAAAGTATAGTATGCATCGCGGGCTTAAATGTGTATTTGTCTTGGGCGATCTTGAACCCCTCGTCAATATAGCGCCCGCTACATAATACACTACTTTATGCCCTTGTTTCATAAACTACTATCAATTAAGACTTCAAAATAATTGTAACAGTATACAACATTGACCATTGTTGATCAAAATCAACAATACACCTTATCGAATATTGCTGGAAATTACAATTTCCCCTTGCCAGAATGACATAGGTAAGTACGAGGAAAATAAAAATTAATGCGGTCATATTAAAACAATGTTTTTCAATTATTTTACCTCCTCACACAATAATAATTGAAATTTATTTAAATTATATTAACGGGACTTAATCGCGTATTGAAATCATTCATAACAATAATAATTTTATTTTTGTTAAGCTTATTATCCTGTGCCGATAGTAGCAACCCGAAAATAGTTTAATGCTCATTGGAAATCCCATACAAAACCGCACGTTAGTTTTCTCACAAAAACATAATGCTTTCATTGATATACCTACGTACAATCTATTAGTACTAAAATGCATTTTTTTTAAATTAACTAATTACTTTAACACGTAACAAATACCTAAACAGAAGGACTGGTAAACTAAGTAGCAAACTAGTCTTTGTATTTAGGTAGTAGTAAACATCGAAACAAAACAAACTGCAATCAAAACAAGAGCTAAAGAAGATTTGCTGACTACAGCAGAGTTTTTACGTAGTGATTGAACAGAATACATTTGGAGCAAGTCACATGGAACACTTTTCTTCATTTCAGAAATCCTCGTAGTTCTAATCACATAGCAATCCATTTTGGACTTTAAAGTTATTGGATTGCCGTTAAATTTGGAATCGTTAACATGGTCCACCAAAGTTTCGTTGGGCAGAAAAACTTGTTGTTGAGGCATATCTTGTCCAGCTCGTAGTGTATTTGCTACAGCAGCCGATTCTTCTTCGTATACGAAATTTGATATTACACGACAGTCAATACCCATTTCGTCGTAATTATCTTTGTACCTCACACCAAATATACAAATTTCATCAGGTCTAGGAACGTACCTGTCATGGTATTGATGTTTAGAGGGAGAGTTTGAAATCATACCCAAGTTATAAAGAGCCAATCCTGATAACAGTTGGCGATACTTGCTTTCGGAAGATCTGTACTCATATACATAAGGAGGAATATATTGTCCTGAATAAACTGGATAAGTGATGGCTGAGCCATGCGATGGAATATAGTGGATCATTCTTGGAGGACTGTAATGGTAATAATAATGGTGATGGTGGTGAATTTTTTGTGGTTCGTGTTTTACTTCCCAATAGTTGTTGTGAGAAGTCGGATATGTGTGGTGTGGAGGACTGGTTACTGGACGATGTATTACACTTGGCTTGTTCCCTGATAGACCTCCATTTGAAATTGGGTAAGAAACAGGTTTAGGTGTTATCGGGTGCGATATTATTGGTTGTCTTACTCCACTACCAGATAAACCACCGTTTGAAACTGGGTAAGATACGGGTTTAGGTGTTATAGGTTTTCGATTTCCACTACCTGATAACCCATTTGATGAAGGGTACGAAGATCCTGTGTTTAGAGCACTATTTCCAAATAATCCGTTTGATGAGGGGTAAGAAGCTCCTGTGTTTCGGCTTCCACTTCCCGATAACCCATTTGATGTGGGGTATGAAGATCCCGAGTTTTGACCTCCGTTTCCAGATAATCCATTTGACTTGGGATACGAAAGTCTGTGAAAACCTGTGTTGTGGTTTCCACTACCTGACAACCCTGTTGATGAGGGGTACGAAGGTCCTGAGTTTCGACCTCCATTTCCAGATAAAACATTTAATGTGGGGTAAGACGATCCTGTGTTTCGACTTCCACTACCTGATAACCCATTTGATGTGGGGTATGAAGATCCCGAGTTTTGTCCTCCGTTTTCAGATAATCCATTTGACTTGGCATACGAAAGTCTGTGAAAACCTGTGTTGTGGTTTCCACTACCTGACAACCCTGTTGATGAGGGGTACGAAGGTCCTGAGTTTCGAACTCCATTTCCAGATAAACCATTTGATGTGGGGTAAGACGATCCTGTGTTTCGACTTCCACTTCCTGATAACCCATTTAATGAGGGGTAAGAGGAACCTGTGCTGTGGCTACCGCTACCTGATAATCCTGTTGATGTAGGGTATGAAGAGTGCCAGCTGTCCCTTCCAGATGTTCCACTTAATGAAGGGTGTAAAGATCCAGAATGGCTTCCACTACCAGACAGACCCGACGATGAAGGATAAGAGATCGAAGGATACGAAGGTTTTGAATAAGAGGAGCTTATGTGTCCTGAACTTCCAGAATACCCGGAGGAACCACTTGGTTTACTGTAGCTGATATGTGACGGTTTGTTGTGCGTGTAACTTGAATGACTTCCACGGGAATTGTGTGAGCGACTTCCATAGAATCTTGAATCTACATCTTGTAAAAAACTCGCGAGTAGCAAAACTACACTTATATAATACGCGCTATTTTTCCACATGGCGCGAGTACTGCGCTTGCTCGCGTTGTAGATACTAAACTACGGTATTCGGGATTGCCAGCAAAAAAATGATATCATCCGAAAGCACACGCGAACATAAAGTAGGTACTTATACTTATCCAGATTACAATTAATTAATAAATTGTTTGATATTTTATAGGCATAAAAAATTGGGATTGGGTATTTATAGAAGTTTACAACAGGAATAAAAACAAAACAGTTAGCGGTAGGTAAGTAGTATTTTTATATTATGAAACAATGTTGGGCCGACCCCACCTAGCTTGGGCTAAGGGCAGGAAAATGATGATGATGATGATGAATGTACCTAACTACAGTTTTAATTTATACTTATTCTAACATCTCATCAAACATAAAGTACCTATGGTATTTTTAAAACACATTTATGATATTTCTACTAAAGAAACACGACAGTTTTTATTTATGAAACAATTTAATTAGTACTTAAATAAATAATTTTTATTTTGTTATGTTGTATGCCGGATGAGTATTAAATTTCGAGATCAAATGCTTTCAAATCAAAACATAGACATAGAAACATAGATCAGAAGATATAAAACTTGCTGGACATAACCTGTTGATTTTGTTAAAACAATCATTTTACCTTGAAATTTTTGTAAGAACTTAAGTATTCTTTGCATATTATTGCATGTTCGCACTCTTGCATTATCCTTGCAATATTTTTATTCTTATCTTTGATACTATCTATATGAATTTAGTGGCGTGTAACTTGTCTAAATTCTATCGACCAAGGCGTGAAACAGAACAATTTTTCTTTCGTAATATCCAAACGATGGACTTTCTGCCTAATTAAATAAGGGTTCCGACGTAAATAACGAGATTGAAAAAAAAAACAATTTTAAATTTTTGAATGATTTTTCAAATAAGTAATAATTACCTAATATAAGTATGATTTTGAAATCCCTTGGTTTATCTTCATTTCGGGATTGTAGATGGGGTATTATCAACTCTGTGTTACTTCCACATTTGGAACTTGAGGTAAGTAATAGGTACTCTACCTATTCCGATCACTGATTTTTATATATCAAACGCACCTCACATTTGTTTAAAGTTACTATTTTTTACTTATTTTCATTTAACCTGCATTGCAACACAATTAATTCGTAAAAAAAGTTTTATAATAAAGTTTTTCTCTGGTTTCATTGCCTGCAAACACGAGCCCCGTTTTATTTTTATTGCTTTCAAAGGAGTAGCGGGTTTATATACCAAAACGTTGCCAAACCATACAAATACAGGTATTCACCCCAACCAAGGTAATTGAACACAGTTCAACGTGCCGCCCCAAAAGAATAAAACCAAAACCACCCCAATATGCCCTTTCTTTATTCATCAATAGAGATATATTGTGTACTCTACCTTTTATTTTATTACACAGCTGTGATCTTGGCCTCATGAATCCAAATGTTCGTTTTCATTATTGGCGGTGTTACCTTTTGTACGTTGAGGTAACATCGCTGAGATGCTAGGGTTGACAGACGAGAAATATTTAGACACGAAAGATATCTGGTGTTACTTATAGGTAAGTACTTAAATGTTTGGCGTTACGACCGTAGGTAAAAAAACACAACTCACATTACAAAGAAAACCAAAACCGCACTGAAACTTTTAACATGAACTGAAAAACAACTGCTTAGGTATAGGTACTTAAGGTGTTTGTATGCGTCAAACTAGCGCCGCCCCGTTTTTTTTATTTTATTATTACGTAAAGTAAGTAAGTTCGTATGAGCAAGTGGCCAACTCTGGTGACGGAGTTTTTAGGCCGCCTTAAGGCCTCCGTCATGGCTTAACGACTTCAAAAGCCGGGACCGACAATTTAACGTGCCCTCCGAAGCACGGAAGCGCTCAGATACAAATGCCACTTGCGGTCACCCATCCAAGTTGTGACCGCTCAGAACGTTGCTTAACTTCGACGATCTATCAAGAACGTCTTAGCAAGCTTCGCCACGAGCGCTTCATTATTACGTTAAACAAGGGAATTTAAAAAAATTGAAGGTTCCATTTGTGAAACCTATCATAAGATTTTTTTATACCTCTGTAATAGCTATATTTTGTATATTTAGGAGGAGTAGCGAAGTTGCACTTGGTGGCCACTAAACTCTGTTTAGTAAAACACAAACTCACATTGCAAAGCCAACCAAAACCACAATGAAACTTTTAGCATTGAGAACTGTGATATTATTCTAACTAGGACACATCAATCAAAAATAAAAACAAATTAACTATTCACGAAAAAGACAACAAGCAAAATTAATAAATAAATTAAAAATTGTGTTAATGATAACCAGATAACTGATGTACCTACTTACTTACTACTTAAGTACCTACATTATACATTTTATACTTAGATAGAAAAACATCCAGTTTGATGATATATTAAGCTAATAATCTCTATAATACTAATGGAAGCTTCTGGCAACCCTACGCGCAAGGAATTCCCAAATAGGTACAGAATAAAAGTAGACGGTTTTTATTCACTCTTTGTTTACCTTTTAAAATGCTTTTATCTTACTGTTCTACAGATTAAAGTGGCATTTTTTAACTTACTTTAGCTGCATAATACAACAATTACATAAATATCGTTAAACAATTGAAACAAATTCATTTTGTTTCGAATATATTATTATAGTTTTTAACTACTGTCAACTGTCCTATCGTTTTTTCAAGCAAACACGATCATACCGGTTTCGGTTGTATTTTTAAACCACCCAGAGTCCCACTTAAAATAATTATATACAAAATCTAATCAGAATCGGACCAGTCACTAAGAAAAAGTTAGGTGACCACTTCCAGAATAACTGATCCATTGAACTATTTTTTCCTACACATTTTTAATCTGAAGTGATTGTAAAAATGTTAACATGGCTAAAAGGGAAGATGAGTTTCAGTCGGAAGATACTTACTAATTTATCATTTGAAACAGGCAATACTTAGAATCACCTAGCATGTAAGACGATTCGAAATAAATAAAATAAATATCCTTGGACATTTCACACAGCGTCATCTAGTCCCAAGCTAAGCAATTTAATAATAATAATAATAATCATTTATTCGCAGGAATGTAGGTACAATAGGTATTATTACGGTTTCAATTACAGGGTATCCATTTACATTCTGCCTCATCTAAGGCGAGCAAATATTATAAGTCCTAATAATACTAAAATTTATTTTTAAAATTATTGTCATTTAACGTTTTAAATTTTTAGCTGTAAGTAATAATTTAATATAATGAAATGTCAAGCCTTATAATCTAAGTATTCGTTGATGTCATAAAAACAGTGTTCTAACAACCATTTTTTTAATGTCCATTTAAAAACATTCAAGGGCAAGTTTTTAATATCTGTGGGTAGTTTATTAAAAATGGTAATGGCATGATAGCAGACGTTGCGCTTAACAAGTTCAAGTCGGCACGGAGGTAGATATAGTTTGTCTTTGTGTCTTGTGCTTCTAGTGAGAACTTCCGATTTCTTTTTGAAGTATCCAGGATATGCTTGATAATGCTTTAATGCTTCTACGTTATGGTAACCAGATGGCTGATAAACTACTTATATAATTTTTTTTGTATATACATACATAATATTATACATAGAAAACACCCAGACTCGAGACAAATATTTGCAGATCATGCAAACATTTATCCCGCGGCAGGAATCGAACCCGCAACCACTGCGTCTCAGGCGAGCCTTCGCCCACTGTGCCACGAAGGTCGTCAATGATCCTTGAGATCCTACTGAAATATTATTTTTTTCTTTTTTGCGTCGTTCAATAGATAAAATCTTTTAGTAAATCGATGTACACGAGTATTCAGTCCAATTTCCAGATTTATACTTGGAAATGTAGGCAGTGTGTTCTTAGAACCACTGAAATTGGATATTCCTTGATCGTTTCGTCAATACTGCTCCATCATAGTCAGTACGAGGCATCTGCTATATAAATTGGCCAAATATACTTGACTGAGCGATCTCTAGATATTTGAGACAATGTTTTCATAGTCTTCAAACATGTAGCTTTTAGGTTTTGATTTTATAAGCGCTCGGGGACAGTGATTTAGTTTTGTAATAGTCGTAATATAATAAAAATAACAAATAAATATCCTTGGACATTCCACACAGCGCCATAGTTGCAAGCATAGGCACGGTAACCTGATGACTGATTATAGTTAGGTACTGCATAGATACCAAATTTTTTTTTGTAAATTCATATTTTATTGTACATAGAAAGCACCCAGACTTATACGTATGCCAGTCGTTTTCTTGCATGATCTCGAACCATTGAATTTAAAATAAGAATTCCATATAAGGACTATAACAATAACGGCCATATCACACTAACGGCCATATCAATAATCTAAGTATTTATCTTTGGTTTTGCTTACCGTGGGATATTCGTCATTATTTTCTATTGAAATGAAATGAAAAAAAAATGAAATATGATCACGACTGTATCCCAGGGAGCGGTAGACATTTCTTTCAGATTTAATTTTCTATTGAAGTAGTGTCAAATACCTACAGTATTTACTATGCGACTGGCCGCTCATCATTTTGAAACATATGACGTCACCGTGGAATATACCTATGTTCTGCCAGTAACCTAGAGAAAAAACGCTTCACTTTACTTCAATTCTTATATGGCTACTGCGACTTTGATTGCCACAATTCTGCCAGTGTCAGGCTTCGTATAGATCTATAAGAAGAAGAAGAAGAAGATCTATTACCTATATTTCTATCATTCCTTATATGAAGAAGAAGAAGATCTATAACCTATAATTTTTATCATTCCTTATATTTTACAGTTCTGGTCGCTCGAGTTTTTGTGATCGAATGTAAATTCCTTTATACTCTTTTGTTTCCTTAAATTCTAATGCGATTGTAGATGTATATTGTAAATTAAACTTAGCTAAGGGGGCTGTTCAGTCGATGTTGCAACAAAGTTTAAATTTCAGATAGGTCAACAACAATATAACATTTATTTGTTGTTCTATATAGAGCAGTGTTTTGTTTTGGTTAATTTGAATTAAGCAGAGAGCGCCCACGTAAATAAACTTTAGTCTAGACAGGATATTAAATCTTTATACCAATGATAGTTGTTTTTGGAGCTAAATAATAATTACTTATTCGTATGGTTAGCCAATTATTGGAACTGAAGGTTAGTAACTTTTTAGCCTTTCGCCTGCAAACTAGCTTGGCCTATAGGGAAATTAGCTTGGGCTTTACTCACTAGGGAAATGTTGGGTTGGTAACACATACGGTCCTTACTTTTTGAGTGGAGTGGCTTTGGAAAATTTAGCTTTTTGGCAGTGGACCTATTTGACGTGTGAACATTACCTACGTCACTTTAATAAAACTTAGAGAGATTCCATTTCTCCTAGTTATATTAAATTTCTACAATTTATTTCGCTATAGAAACAGTTTTGTAAGGAATTGCGATGACATGCGATGACGATAAGTTAAAGTCGATAAGTGTCAAATCCATTTAACAAACAAGTTTCATTTAACAATTATTGAAAATAAACTCAAATTCAGTTTCATAAATAAGTAGAAGGTTCTTCTCTGTTCTAGTAAATGCATTTTTTTATGTTTGTTCAGATTATTCCGTTAGTAGTTTAATGATCGAAAGATAATAAATAGCGTTTAACTTTGTAATATTGGCTGCAGACTGTGACACTTCAAATATCGCGCTTGTTTAGTCAAAAAGTTATTTAATTAAATGTTGTAAAAATTTAAAAAAATATATTCTATTTTTAAGTGTACCTAATAGGTAATTTCCAAACTCCTCATTAAAATATTTCACTTATCTCACAAAGGGTTTCCTGATCACTACTATATATCCCCGATAAATTTATTTTTAGATCTAGGGCATTTTAAGATCTTAGGAAGACGTTTTAAAGGCATATTCTATGTATAATATGTATGTATTTACAAAAAAAAATGTATCTATAATCTATGTGACGCTGTATGGAACTAGATTGGGACTAGATGACGCTGTATGGAATGTCCAGGGATATTTATTTATTTATTTATATAGGTATGTATTAAGACATACATATTTTGTAATGTTCTCTTCTTTTTGGCGATCCAAGTGTAGAAGTATTAATTACTTCAAAAATGTTTAAAGTACTACGAGTATTTACTTCTAATATCTACTCTTTTCGTTGTAAGCAAATGTCTTTTAACAGTCAATAAATGGAAACGTTTTCAGTTTGAGAAAATGCCTACAATTTGTGGAATCCTCAGGGTAAATAACGTATATTTTCTCTGGATTAAACTTTCTATTCTTTAAGCCAAGATTATTTTGAAGGAATCCAATGCTCGTAGGAATCTTTCAAAGATGGTTAACATACGAGTATTAAGCCCGGGTTTCGTCTCTACTTCAATTCAATTAAATCATTTATTTATCTTTTCTCACTTACATGTACTAGATTCGTCATGAAACATTGTACTTAGAGACTATCTTTTAAATTGTGTATTTTTTTACTTTTCAAAAGTGGCAAAATTATAAATTTATAAAAACTAAAAATAAAACTAGACGAAGGTAAAGTTAAATAAAAGCTAACAAAAACTTTTCTCAAACAAAATAGCTGCTACATTTTAACGTTTTCATTAATTTATTTAGATTTAGGTATTTACAGAAACTAAAGTATTACATAACTGTACTAAATACAATTAGGACCAGTTGAGCCACCTAAGGATCGTTGTATACAATATGTAGCTCAACTGATCCAAGCCACTACCAGACGGAAGCGTGCCCTCTTCCTTTTCGTTATACTTTTGACAGAGTGTCGATTTTACGCCACATTCATGTATTTGACCGTCCAATGCAGATTTTATTTTGTTTAAAAATCTATCTCATGGGCAAACTGCCACCTGCTTATGTGCTGAGAAACTCGACCCTGCACCGCAAGGCGTTTTATGGACACCTCTCTGCGTTGCGACAAGCGATGCCCTAGCTAGACATTATCTACGATTATTTTTTTTGAAAAAGACACAAACTTTCAAATTTTTCTTAAGCAGCAACTCTAAAAATAATGTTGGCAAGATGAATTGTGAAGCAAACGCAAAGTACGAACTCACAGACGGCAGAGGAATGATGGATGATCGTCAATGAGCCTCAAGTAGTGAATATTAAGAGTTATTTACCGAGAGATAAGGAAAATCTACCCTTCATTGGAGGAAAGATCGTGGTGTTTCTAGGTCAGAATAACTTTGCTCGGTAGTTTATTTTTGGGGTTCCATATCGCAAAAGTAAAAAAACATTATACAACCAATTGGGTGCTATTTTTTTCCTATTTTAATTTAGTTGTCCGTGTAGTATTTCTCTAAGAGAAAATAATGCTCAAACGGTGAAGGAAAACATCGTGAGGAATCCCGCAGCTTTATCAGTCTCATGCCGGCGCCTCACACGGTTTTCAACTTGGGGCCAACATTAAAATGGCCAATTTAATGTTGGTCCCAAGTTGAAGCCCATGTAGAGCGCCGGCATCACACATATTGATTGACCATTGTCTTTCTTTTAGATAATATAGTTAAGCTGAGAGGATAGTTTAGGTACTGGGCAAGAATATTGCATTCAAACTCAATGTCCCAAGCGCCACAGTGTCTCGTTAAGTGTGGGAAATAATTATTGTCCTTGAAGGTTTGTCACCGGTTCGAGCAAAGAAAAAAGCTCTCCAAAATCCTTCTCATTTTCTTTATCATATTTTGAGTTTTTATTAAAACTCAAGATAAAATACGGGTACCACAGTAAAGATAAACCGCCTGCAACAGCCAAAAACAAAACGACATTTTTATGAAAAACATCTTAATTAAAATCACAAAATCGTCCGTAAGATGGGCATTTTTTCTTGCAATATTCCGTTGCTACGAATATCCAACGCCCTCTGAATTTGCCACTCCCTAAGGGTCTTCACTTGCGTCCCTGGAACCACGTTGTTGTCGACGTACTTTGCGTTGTTCAGCTCAGCACGGTACATGCTCAGCTGATCTTTTATATACTCAACAGGCACTTTTGATATTGCTAGTAGTCTGGGTTTGTAAGTGCCTACATCGGGGATGTTTTTTGCTTCATATAATTCGTAGATAAGACTCTTATCGTGTGGCTTGGGAGCTCTGAGGAAGACAGCATAATCGTTCCCGATATGAAGGAAACCTGTAAGGCTGTGTTCAGATCTGAAGCCATCGATAAATTGGAATAGCTTGTGAAGGCGCACGGCAGCTGATAGTTTGACTAAGTAGAGGGTAGTTAAGACGAACACCAGATTCTGAAATTTCAAAATATTAAATTATTTTAGTGAATACTCCAAGTTATTTATTTTCGTATGTTGCACAACTCTTGAAATAAATCCATTAAACATACACTATGCTATATTGATTGATAGTAAAAATTAAGAAGAATGTACTGTGCTACGTATCAAGATATTCACTTTAATCTCCAATCATTGTTTATTGTTTTTTTTTAACTGTAATATTGCTGGATTATTACTGCCAGCCTTTAGGTATTGCTTTAATTCATTTTACCCACTTGCCTCTTGGTTTTATTTCTACTGTAAGTGAAACAAAGCTATAAGACTACCCAGCTTCAAAATTGACCACTGAATTCACAATAAACAAATTACTTACGATATTCATAAAGAAAATCTTATAATCCGGCTTTGGAATAAATATTATTTATTTGTAGTGAAGAAATGCGTATTGAAATGTTTTTTACGTGTAAACTTCGAATACGCAGGTAGGTACAAACACGCAACAGTGAAATATATAAAGTGAATAAATATAATTTATATTAAACATAAAAACCGTTTTTGTTGTGGACGTTCTTATCACACCAACTAAAGTTGAATTGTATTCAAACTAAAAAAAACAATAAAGTCAATGTAGATTTTATAGCGTCAAGAAATTTAGTACCGTTAGTGCCTTAGACTAAATTTAAGTGAAGTATACTTACTTACTTGCACCTTACATAACCTTGTCCAGTTCACCCAAACCATATAAAATAAATATCCTTGGACATTTCACACGGCGTCATCTAGTCCCAAGCTAAGCAATTTAATGCTTGTGTTATGGTAACCAGATGACTGATAAACTACATAGATAATTTTTTTTTTGTAAATACATACATAATATTATACATAGAAAACACCCAGACACGAAACAAATATTTGCAGATCATGCAAACATTTGTCCCGCAGCGGGGATCGAACCCGCAAACAAAACAAAATGTACATAAACAAAATGTCTGCCAGTGAGCACAAGAGTTGTAAGCACTTGAAACGTCGGGACATAATTAAATTAGGTAATAACGCGATAAAACCCCGTAAATTCCCGTGTCTAAAGATCGCCAAAAATGTACTACAACAAAATGTTATACTTCTTTTTTTATTTGTGCCTGTTCTTAAGGTGTCTGTGTGCGTCAAACTAGCGCCGCCGCCTATTTTATTTTATTATGGAATTAAAAAAAAACGGAATGATCAATTTGTGAAACCTATCATAAGTATAAATCTTGAGATGCTTAACCAAGCCATGACCAATGTCTCTCAGCGGTTTAAAAGCTGATTTTGTCCTTATTATTGGTTTAATTTACTTTCCTACTTGGGTATCCACACTACCCACCTCATGTAAAAAACTGTTTGAAAACACACTGTGTGAATTTTTGAAAGGCAGACTTGTGTGAAACGTGGAATTTTCATTATTGAAAACGCTTTTTAACATTTTATCCTAAAAGCATTGAACTCGTTTTATTTGAATAAACCTGAAACATTGTTGTTTTACAATTAAAGCAGTGAAGCTTTAATACCATTTCTCGGCATTATTATTGTTAATATTTAAACTCCTACAAAAAAATTCGAACTCGCGATGACATAAAGTGATCGTCCTCAAGCCGAACTGCCTTTAACCAACTATACACGAAACCCCTGTAACGTCAGAATGAAACTAGTAAGAAGCACCGATGAATTACCGAATTAGTTCTGCCAGTTGCAGATTTATTCTTTTACTTAGACTATTTTAAAACACACGTTAACAATGTTAGTTACCACTAGCTGCGGTGTTATCCGAATGTGAATAGTCCCGTTCTCGTGGGAATACCAGGATCAAAAGTAGCCTATTTGTTAATCCAGGGTATAAGGAATCCTTGTTCCAAATTTCTTTAAAATCCGTCCGGCCGTTTAAGCGTGAAGGAGTAACAAACATTCACAAACACAAACTTTCACCTATATAATAATTACTAGCTGCGCCTCGCGGTGTTACCCGCGGTAGTTTCCGGAATAAAAAATAGCCTATTTGTTATTCCCGGTCATAAACTATGTATATTCCAAGTTTCAGCCAAATCCGTTCAGTAGTTTTAGCGTGAAAGAGTAACAAACACATATTACACACACACAAACTTTCACCTTTATAATACTCGTATTAGTAAGTAGGATTAGTGTGATGCCACATTTTCCTATCACAGCCTCGAGCGATTTACAAGAAACATGCACCATATTAAACGAATGGACCAAACTACGTTATCGTGACCTCTTCCACTCGGATGGGCTCATTACTAGCCTAGCGTTATCTAGGAAAGGGCAAATTTTAGTAAAAGATCACCAATTTGTGGGAACAACGATTAATAGCAGCTTTTCAAATCTGATAGTTTGCTCGTATTTTGGTTCTGATAATAATTATCGGAGATTTGTTGGCATTGTAGGCTCTTTGATTTGATTTGAAAGGTTATTATGATTTGTTTTATTATTAACGAACGATTATTTGTTTAATAATTTTAAGTAGACTTCCTTAGTTGTTTTTTGAAATTAAATTGAGAATTTTTTGAAAAGGCAATTTAGAGATTAAAATATTACAATAAAAAAATAAAACATATGCAAATGAGTATTTATCACGAATTTCTTTTCTTTGCTGTGACGGTACCTCCAATACAGTCTTCCCGCGACCACGGCTGGTGCAATCCGGTCGAAACGTCGGGTGAATATTAAAGGTAAAATTCGTGATAAATACCCGTTCGCATAATTGTGTTTTATAATGTGTTCTGATCGCGAAAGTTTAAAAAAGACAAAATATTACAGCCTTTTCTGTGGACTTTTTCTAGTTAAATTTGACAAACTTCCCAGTGACTGATTGATTTTTAGTTTGAGAAACTTAAAGATTCTCGATGATAATGAAATATTATGGTAACAGCGAGCTAATGTGATTATTAAATCAGCACCATAACTCCACAGAGGCCGATTGACTTATGTCAAGCTCCGACTATTATATGGAGCACCCAAGACACTGGCAGCATAAAAATCATATATTTTATACTATCGCATCATCAACATTTCGTAATGTTTTTAAATTCTTGTTAAAACCTATTTATTTAGGTATTTTTCAGGTCCCAGAATTAGTACCGTAGTATTTTCTTTCTGCAAACACATTACCACTATTGCTCATCGTTTGCTTTCACAACAGTGTAAAAAGCCGTTCTATAATGGATTAAAATGGAACAAACCAATCCCCGGTAATATATCCGATAATGAACGGAGCTAGCAGACGGGTGATGAATTTGAAATGTATTTGCTGACGATTTTTATTGTTTTATATATTTTTATTATAGTGTTAAACCACACTTAGGTATTTCATTAGAAAATTAAAAATCTTACGAAAAGTTACGACTTCGACGGGATTCGAACCCGCGTGATTCAAGCGATCATCCTTAGGATTTTTATTGATTTTTATTTTTTTGCGAAATATCTATTCAAAATAAATACTTTGCCTTGTGAAGAAAAAATATGAGAGTGCAATTATTAGCTTGTTCAAAATAAATGAATAGGTATTTTATCTCTTTATACATTTTATAAGAAAATAGATCCTCCCGTGCAGGTCGTCGCATATCATCGATGATAATGTTCGAAATGCACTTTATATTGTCGGTCGCAAAAAAAAAGTCTTTAAGTCATCATAACATAAGTTTTCAGGTGGGCTAAAAGCACCAGCTACTTGCGCTAACTCATACGACCTCACTTTATTGGAACCTAACTTGTTCTCCGACTTATGAGTTATAGAGGTTTCAATCAAAGTTAACCTACTTCTGTTGACGCTGTCAATAAAGTTGCTGTCACGCGTCGTAAAAGTTGCCCGTGCGCTTCCACTATAATGAACGAGTAAAAACAGTGTGACCCGATTGAACAATGGATTGAATTGTAATTTGCTAAACGAGCCCATTACTGGCGATTGTGGAACTAAAGATTAATTTCCGGTAGTTGTGCGATACGAGTTTTAATTCCAACGGTAATGTGGACTATATATAGAAACTGCTCCAATTTCATAAGATGCTTTTCCGTTAAAGTTATCTGGATTGTAATAAATCTCTTTGATTGTGTCTTATATTGTATTGTTCTCTTTAGTGCTTCAATCGCTTTGGTATGATACAAAGACTTTTATTTATTCCAATCAGTCCACATACATCCTCTGCTGAGTATAGGGCTCCTCATTTTCTCGCAACTTTTTCAGATCATGTCATCGACTTTGGAAATCGTCATCCGTTAATTGGAAATATTTTTTACTGAAACGTTAAAACCTTTATATAAGATAAGTGTTAATAGAAAACCACGTACGTACAAGAAAATAGTAAGGACGAAAATAGGCTGATGTTATTCTATCATACAACCTTGATCCAAACAAAATATATATTTGAATGTGTCTGTTATCCACCTTCCATCTACCTTCACATCTTCAAAGAATCTTAAACGCTTAAAGATCTGAGCAAGTCTATCTGAAACCTTAAGTACCTATTGAGCTATAGATCAATATTGATGAACGTGTCACAGTTCAAGAGCCTATCGGATACCTGACCTGTTTCTGTTTGTGTGATCAAACGAGCCCTATGACGTTTGAGAGTTTAACTACAAATTGTATCTACTAGGGTTTAAAGGAAATCTATAGAGTAACTAATGGAAATTACTGCACTTTTAACTCAGTCTTCCACTATCTATAGTTTGGTACTCTGTACCTCTGTTTAAATACATACTTTGAAATTGTTCGATTTAATTCATCCGATCGTGTTTTTTTTGAAGACATTTTATTTTTCTCTGCCGTTTGTTAAAGGGGCCATATAAACTTAAAATGGATAATTTACAATACACTTGTGATGAACTTATATTTACCTATAAGTAATTATTTTATTTCATTCACGCATTACCATTCTATTTGTTATGTAGTATGAAAACTATTTTGTAATTTTAGAAATAAGAAAATGTTAATAAATTTTGAATTTGGACTTGACACAAAAATGTCAATTTCCAATCAGTCAACAAATTTGGTGATTTTGATTTCATAGTATTTTCTTTACCTTCTGTTCTTTATATTATTATAAATAGGCAGTATCACAATAAATCATTGTGACCACACGCGCCCATACACTCTTAAAGTCACATTACCTAAGTAATGAGCTTACAAAAGAGAAAAATATATTTTTTTCATAATAAACTTGGAATTTATTTATACCATGATACAAAACAAAAACGGAATTTAACTTTATTTCCGACGGTTGACATTATTACAACATTATTTATTCACAATTTACTTTTATTTATACCTAGCTAAAGCTCGCCTCTTCATACATTTTGCACAAAGAAATCCGTATATACTTAGTACCTACAAAAAGAAAAATCTCAAGTACTTACGTCGTTTTCCATTCACCTGTGTGGCGTTCGATTAAAGCAAGCTTTTAGGAAACCGATCGTGGTTACCGCGTTGGTGAACTCACTCCATATTAGTTTCTGAAAAAACGAGGACCGCTATCGTTTTTGTAAACTTTTTTAAATTTGTTTAAACTTGTTTATATTTCTTAAAAGTATGAATTATGATCGCGACAGGAAATACGCTACGCTTATCTGCATTCTGATGGTGTTCCATAGTTTTGATTTAGTTAAGCCCCGGAGATTCACTAGGCCTCTTGGATCTACCTACCTAAACTATAGCTATGTACCTAAGAACTTTAATTGGTCCTTGTAGTTTTATGTTATTTTTAAGTTTTTTGTTCTCACTACCTAGATTATGGCATTGGATGTAACTACGTATATCTGTAATGATAATTTATAGAAATAAATAATTAAGTAATTGAGTAGGTAATTGGCAGATTACCTGCCAGATGAATGGAAGACATAGTAGTTGCCATACAGGGACAGGACAGACTACTGTTTGGGCTTAATATTTGGGAGTTGATTATTATAAAAAAATCTAAGTAGTAGGTATATCAGTCATCTGGTTACCATAACACAAGCATTAAGTTGCTTAGTTTGGGACTAGGTGACGCTGTGTAAAAGTTTCCATTGATATAGCGTTTCCGTATTCTTGAACGTTTAAACCTGTGGTGTATTGTGCTTGAAGTGGATTTGATCTTCAGCCGCGGCACTTTGATGAAATCGGAATATGGAATTGAAATGGAAGTTCACCCTTTGTTTTATTCACTTTGTAAATGAGATGAAAAGAGTTTTCCGGGTTTGTGTCAAGTGCTTTTTCAAATGTGTATTGAAACATGTAATGTAAATATTGTAATATAATAGTAGGTTTGTTGAATTAAGGCCACTCTTTCTCTTAAAAGATGGTAATAACAAAAATACTATTAAAAATTTTACTAAAAAAGTGAGCAGTGCTAGATTAACATGAAACCAGATGAATGTTACTCTCATACTAACATAAATACTCTTTTTTGCAAATAAATACATTATTATATACATAGAAATCGGTTAGATTCGAGACAAATATTTGCAGATCATACATAAACCCGCAGTGGGGATCGAACCCGTAACCTCAACGTCTCAGGCGGGCTTTCGCCCACTACGCCACAAAGGTCGTCCAATCTACGTAAACAATAAAATAAATTGTAACATACACATAAATAGGCCAAGCTGTGGCTAGTCCACTAAAAGCTGAAAGTACTATAATAGCCAGTCCTATAATCTTTGGTGAACCGTGGTTTAATCCTCATTTAGGTGGCGTTTCGTACGACATCTTAATCGCCCTTGATGCACGACAAAGTTCAAAGTTTGTAAAACTTGTTTAACTCTTCTTTATTGCTCCAGAGTTCTAAACAGTACTTTAAGATGCATTTCCATTTTGCGACTTGTGATACCGTTTTGTTTTTCTTTTCAGACTTATCATTTTCAGTCGCTTGCGATCTCTATTACATGTATTCAAAAACAAAGTAAATAATTTATTTTATTCAGTAGGACCTCGGACCATTATAAAATAAAAACGTCTTACGTGCTAGGATATTCTACTGCCTGTACCAACGCACACCTTGTATTGTCACCCAATTCTTTCAAACCCCAATTCTTTCAAAGCTAAGCAACTTAGCTTTTTAAATACAACTGTTACTTGCGGATTCTCTCGTGTACCAAATTTGTAATACCAATATTTATAGCCTTTATAATATTCCAGGTCATGATCCAACTATTTCAAGTTTGCTTTAAATCGGTCCACTGATATGAACACAAAAATAGACAGAAACGCACATAATATCTTCTTTATTCTTTAACTAATTACTACTCATAAATCGATTTAGTAAATATAGATAGATAGAAAGATACTTTATTGCACACCATTTTACAAAATAAGTACTACAAACTAAAGATACCTTATCTATGACATATAATCGGCGGTCTTGTCGCTAAGAAAACCTATAGATCGACATGAGACAAATTAAAAAAGTATGAGGCATAAATAAATAAGTTTAAAATCATGAATGCATTTTGAACTCAAATAAGAACTCAAATTTATAAATCACATTTATGATTCAAATTTTAACCTTTACAAAACGCAAATTCAGCGCAAAATTTTGCTTTGATTTGTTGAACCAGCCTTTGAAATAAACCGAAGAAACGCCATAGTAAAACTCTACCCACAATAAGTCAGACTGGATAAGGGTGTTACATAACATCATGAGAGCGACTCTTTACGTTAAGACACCTTCAGATAAGGGTAGACAGGACGTTAAAATTTATATCCTCAGTAAAAATGTAGTAATACCTATCCTTTATGTCGGGGCTGTTTTACCGATGGGACATCGGTAAATTATCGTTTTAATTACTGACCTAAAGGGAGTGGGCCTTTTCTTGAAAATTTTAAATGTATCGAGACAGAAAACATTGTTTTACTTTTACGGATTGTGACTCGTTGAAAATGATACACGTCCAAGTATGTTGAAAACTTATTTACATACCAAATTGGTTGTAAAGTAATGACTCTACTTGTTAATTATCCTTGGACAGTTTACACAGCGTCATTTAGTCCCAAGCTAAGCAACAATGCTTGTGTTGTGGTAACCTGTTTAACTAATTTTATAATAAAAACTCAGATTTTTCTCCTATGTGATTACAACCAGTTTTTGTAACTGCAACAAAAGTAACAGAATTATTAAACGTTTAATTTATTTATGTTTACCTTTTTTTTTCAAAGAAAACTATTGCTTCTGTCCTGTGTTTAGGATTTCTGTCTGTTGGTAAATTTTGTGCAATTCGTAAAACATTTTTGGTAAAAAAAATCTTAAGACTTTCAGTCCAAGTTTACTTTACAACACCACGTCTCAAAAGAGCGGTGATAAAGATAAGATAAGTAGTAGAGGTATCTTTATTACAGTTCAATAAAATCTGTCTTCAAGGCGAAAGTGAATAGTATTCTAGACAACTCCCTCATACCAAGTTTCACTACGTTATATAGAGCTAATCCACTCCAAACAACAACACATACCTTTACACATAATCAAAACATAATCCAACAACACATACTTTACACATAATTAAAAGAATATCCCACAGGTGCAGTAGACATCTCAAATCTTTTGGTTTCAAAGTCCCTCGCAGTTGTTAAAGAGTGCTGTAGAGGTAAAGGTCCGAGTACATGAGCTGCAAAGACTGACGTGTTAGGTGCAGAAAGTGTATTATTGCCAAGTTAGCTAACTTTTTTTTACGACATTAAGAAAGAAGGTTTTGAAAAACGGGCAAATTCGTATGATTTAAAAAAAAATTGAGGCTTGATCCACCTGACCCTCTGTGATTTTTTTTTTTTTTTTATGTGCGCTACATTAGTGTGGCGCACATAAAAAAAAACAAAATTCACAGAGAAATATTCAATGTTTGAAAACTATTTTCTTTTTATTAACAAGTAGATAGCTCACTCAACACTCCTGGTTGAGTGAGCTATCTACTTGTTAATCTATTTTTGGTCACGTTTTCTAGAGAGACAGTGATCAAACTCGTGTCTTCTCAGCAATATAAATGCAATGCAACCAACTGTGCGAAGTTATGTGCACTTTGAGTTTAACGTTCTGAGTTCTGATGGATTCTATTGAATGAATTTCGGTTTGATTTACATTGATATTGACGAACTCGCTCGTGTCTTCTCAGCGGGAGTATTTCTTAACTTATGCGATTACGTTTCTTTGGTTACATTGATACGGAATAATGTGATGAAATTCCATGTCAAGGGAAAACTAAATTAGAGGAAGGTACTTTGATATTCGATTCGAAGGTTGTTAATATGAAAAAGAAAATGGGATTAATTACGACTATGTTTTTTAGACCTATATGTGTTATTCCAGACTTTTAAAGTCGTTAAGCCATGACAGAGGCCTTTAGGTGGCCTATAAACTCCGTCACCAGAGTAAACCTCTAGCTGCTCCAGCTCCAGAGTAAAACTTACTTTTTACCATGAGCTAAATATAGTACCTACATATTTCAAGGGTATCTATCTACACATACAAATTTACTATGCAACGAACGAACGAACGATGGTCGCATCGCTTAGGCTGTGTCCCCAGTAGGCAAACTGTTAGTTGCCGTCTGAGTTTGCGGCGTATCGGTTTAGTACGCCCTTCCATATATTTGAAATGGAGTTTGCTAGTTTTGCGCTCACTTTACGCAGTTTGCAGCGTTACGCGCGCCGACTGTGTCAGTTAGAGGCCGACTCACAGCAAAACCAGTTCCAGTCTGCGGCGGCGATATGCTTGATATGGCGAAAATGTATCTGAATTTGCAGCTAACTTCATTTTGCCACAAATTTGGGCTCACTTAGTCGGCCGCTAACAGTTTGCCTGCTGTGGACACAGCCTTACTCGCGCGATAATCGCGTAGTCGCGTTCTGTTAGGACGATGCCTAACATCCCAACGGCGCTGTCTCCGGTCCCATCCGGTGGCTGTCAGGCTCAAGAGGAGAGATTTAGGACTGGGCGATCGTTGAAGTTTATCTTGGGAGTGCTAAAAGATATTTTATCGGAGTTTTCAGCATTTAAGTTCATAGTTCATAGTTTTTTATTCCAAAAAAGGAACATGACAACATGTTTTTGGTCTAAATTAATTTTGCACACATTGATTCTCATACCAAAGAGGCATGTTTTTTCTGTCACTATTTTGGTAGGTATTTTAGTTATAACTTCATACGAAAAAAAATTACAACAAATTTAAAAGTGTTACGAAAAATTTGCTTAAACAATTTGAAACCTAAACTTCAGCCTCGTGTGGCCTACAGTGCCTAAGGCATTGAAATCTTTAAAGAATTATTTCTAATGTCGTCCTCCGTTGTCAAGATTAACCTGGTCAAGCTTCAAGATAGTTCCAGACCGTTCTATAAAGTACAAACACAGGTTGACGTGTTGGGACTTGGGTGTTCGCCTCTCGAATACTAATGCAATGGATTTGCTGAACCAAATGCTATGTGACCGACGGCTTACTAAAAGCTATTGACTTACGGCGGCCAGTCTTAATAATCTATCTATCTTTGGTTTTGCTAACTGTGGGTAATTATTTGACATTATTTTCATACAAAAAAAGACAATAACTATCGACTTTAAGCAAAACCAAAGGTAGATAGGTTATTGAGACTGGTAGTAAGTGATGAATGGATGCTATTCGTTTAATTTTTTTTCGTGCTAAACCACACTTATTATGTTATGGGCGTTTATGTTATTAATATGGTCGCGATGGTAACATTCAACATTACAGGTAATGTTACCGTGTTTCACAGTGTTGCTCCACTAAAATAGTAACTGAATGAACTATTAGAAGTTCTGTTAAAATTTGTGTTTTTAGCTCTCATATTAGCTATTTCTAATTACTAATCATCATAACTCTAATTTCTCACATCATTGATGTGAGAAATTAATCAACCTTGGTAGGAAATAGGAGTACAAAGTTTTCACGCCGAATTCGAACCGACCTTCGGATCAAAAGTCAAGGTAGGTACTAATCCACTTGGCCAACACGGAAAATTTTATTTTACATCTTTAAATTGATCTTATAACTTTAGAAGTAAAGTTAAAGGTTCTATTTTATAAGTATCAATGATCATACAATGCTAGGGAGAGATGTAATAGACGTTTGAATTAATCCTTAGGGAGTAATCCTTACTTAAGATCGACCGCCATACTCTGGCACCATTTTCTACCGATTTGAAATGAAAGGCAAATTCTATTCCAAATATATGATTTACTTTAAGATAATGATTTGAAAATAATAACAGTGCATTAGAAACTACTTTTATCATTATCGATCAAGCGAACGAAGCTAGTTAAGATAGTATTAGTGGCAACTTGGGCGATTTTGCGTTGTATGTTTCGGCATGCGCTAGCATCCTAGTAGTCTGTGGTTTCGGCATAACTATCGAACCGTTAATCCAATCCCATTGCTGAGCAAAGGCCTCCCTCCACTCTCTCTATTCATCCCTCTCCTATGCTGGTATGATCCAGTCGGCGCGGAAGATAGCGAGCTCGTCTCTCCATCTCGTACGCGTCTGCCGTGCAACGTGTTGTCGCAACGTATCGGAGACCACATCGTGGTCAAATTTAGCCCACTGAATTTTTTAGTTTATCTGAAATGATAGAGTAAATAAAGAGAAACTAGGTCAATCTCTTCTATTCAAGAGATAAAATAAATTAAATGATACTATCGGGAAATAAGGATTTTAAGAAATCTTTATAAATGTCTATCTATACTAATCTATACTAATATTATCAGGAGGTAAAGTTGGTTTGTTTTTTTGTATGTTTGGGGTAATCTCCAAAACTACTCATCCGATTTGAAAGATTCTTTCATGTGTAGCACGGACTATCCGAATGAATATAGGCTATATTTTATCAAGGTACCACGCAAGCGAAGCTGCGGGTGAGTAAGCTAGTCAATAATAAACGGTCAGCGTCACGAAATAGCGTGTACCTACTATTTTGCATCGAGACTATTAATTATGAGTTGTTTGGTAGCTAACTTGTCGACGGTTTCAAAACGTCGCCAAATCGTCAAGTTTCTTTTAACCAGTCTGAATACGTCGCTGGCGACGTCGAAGTGGCATCAGGGTGAGTTAGGGCGGTTTTTTTTCTTACCATATTCGATCATGGCAAGTTCATGGTGTATTAGTAGTAGTCACCAAAGTCCTTTAAAATGAAATATGATCTGTTTTATTAATACTTGTGCAAATATTCATTACTGCATGGACTGATAAAGTGTTCTTGACATTAACTGTGGGCTGTCAGTTACACCCAATATAATGGATGTGTTCATTTAAATTATGCGTTGAAAGGGCAGGATTTTTCTTTTCGGAATATTTATTATGCTTTTTTATAAAATGAATACCTACTAGCTTTAAATACAAAAGTGATTTTGTATCGCGATCGAAATTATTATTTTATGAAGTTACGCCTTTTTGACTTATAATATAGGAACATTAAATTATAAATAATTAAATACTTTTAATGCTGATGTGTTTTGCTGTAGTTTTGTTTTTCTGTTTAAAAAATCATTATTGGGTGTTAAGAAAGTAATATATTCCCTGGAAATACAAAATGGTATGGCGTCATGATTATTATGTTCTACAATAAAATATAATAATCGGTACAGTCGGTACAATTATCTTTGAACATCAACTATGAAACATAGAATTCAAATCCATTTCCTTTTCGAAGTCGTTAGATAAAATTACCATAAAAACCCCATTAATTTGACGACGAAAACGAAATAGCAATACAAAAATAATAAAAAACTAATTGGCCTAATTTCTTCAGCCATGAAAAAGGCAAATAAAAAGTTCCCCACCACTCGATAAATTAATTAACCATTAAAATCAATTATCAATGAGCAGATATTAAATTGTCGTACGTAAAAGTACAGTCACCGACATAACACCTAAAATTAGTTTACAAGGATAATAAAACCGCGTCTGTTTTAGTTTCCGTAGGTACAGACGAAACTGGAGTGATCCTTGAGGTCCTACCAAAATAAACGATTTTTCTTTCTTTCTTTCTTACAAAAGATTTTTAAGATAAAAAATAATATGTGTAACCTACTTTTTATATAAGTAAACATTATTTTAAATAAGTACACTAAAACTATAGGTGCCATAGGTTTGTACAAAAAAGATACAAAACAAAAGTTATATAATTTTTAAAGCTTTTTAAAGCTGATAAAATCCAAAACAACTAGTAAAACTATCACTCCCTTATTGTTTGTTTTAAATCATACTATTATCAAAACTTCTTTTTTTGACGAGAAACAACAGAGTCAAAACAAAAGCACACTAAAAATACAGCTCCACCTAATATTACTAAAAATACAGCTCGACCTAATGTTAATAACAAAATGTGCGTTGAACTTTCGTCGTCGACAGTATCAGAGTCTGCCCTGCGCAGATCTGTACGGCCAGAGATTTGAATGAATACTGAATACTCAGTTGGTCTAACGCTTTGCCGGTGCACGCTCGTGTTTCGAATTTGGAATTTCGATCGTTCGCGCGGTTTAAAATCGTGAATGAAACTGTGTGGTATGAACTTTTTGGATTAGTTTGTGATTTAGTGACGTGCTTCAATATAGTTTTGGACGATTTATCGGTTCCACAGGTAATTTGCAATACATACTGAATTGTTTGCTTTGAATTACACTTGTATATTCTGATTTAACGTTTGATTATACACTGTTAGTTATAAGAATATTATTAATCCTACGTATTTGTAATTAAACACATAGATTGCTTAATTAAATAAGATAGGCTGAAAGTAAAAACTCTGTCGGAATCTTTCATTTTCATATCAAGCTGAAATATGTTTTTAATAAGTATACAATTTTAATTAAGCCTTTTGAAATATTACTTTAAAATTATGCAGACAGATCACAACGTCCAATTTTAATCAAAATGTTGTCCTCACCGTGCTATCAATGAAAATTCATAATTAAATATCTGTGTAAAATAGTAACAATATTAAAAATACGAAACAGAATTACATCGTAGTATCAAACGGTAGCCAATTTTACAGAGCTAAAGCAATTAGAATTGATTTAAAATTACTAATGTAGTAAGAGGCAAGTCTAAATACAATGTGGCAAATACCCATTTAGCATCCCATTTATGTGTCATCCTGCCACATAAATGGAATAAAAAGCTCATCTCTGAATAGGTATACCAAAAAATAGAAAAAAAAAATGAAATATGATCACGACTGTATCCCAGAGAGCGGTAGACATTTCTTTTAGGTCTAAAAATACAAGGTTATCAGAATAGGCAGCATTAGTTTTAAATCCAAATATTAAACAGTTTTCTTGCCAAAATAGGTATTTTTCAATTAAATAAAGGTTTATTTCAATAATCTTTTCAAATTGAGTAAAATATCCAATCTTTATTTTTACACAAAAATGTACTTACCTTTGTCTTAAGAGCTTTCAGTGAGAGCTTTTGATAAAAATTGTTTGAAATACGGCTTTCCTATGAAAGCCGATTGAACTTAAGATTTCAAAACAAACCTCGAGCAGGCTAGGTTTGTTTTGATTGTGAATATAAATATTTCTGAATACAAAATGAAAGTAAGAAGGATATGAAAGTAATGAGTGTTATATTCCTGTGTTCTTTTTTATATTTGGGAACTCAAGATCTTTGTTTTGATTAGATAACAAAATAAGTAAGTTCGTATGAGCTAGTTGTCAACTCTGATGACGGTGTTTTTAGACCGCCTAAAGGCCTCCGTCATGGCTTAATTGCTTTTAAGGCTAGGACCGACAAACTGGCTTTCGAAGAGCCCTCCGTGCCTACAGAAGCGCTTACAACAAAACTGGTCACGGTGTTTATTTATATACGTTTACCGATAGCTGCTACCTTTGTCCTCCTTTGCAAGTTAAAAAAGAATAGAAAATACAATGATGCAATCATAACATTCGAACACACAATGTTTTTAATTTTAAAAACATTCCACACAATGTCCATTTCCAAAAACATGAAAAACCAAATAAATCATACAGTTATTTCATATTTGGGTCACAGTAAAATTTACGTAATCAGAAGCATATTGAAATTTTACTTTTGGCACTGTCTCACTCATTAGCAAGTGGTTTTGAAAGTACTAAAGTTGAACTCGATAATTTTGCCAAAAACGCTTGAACTCAACAAACGAAGAGAATCATAGCTCCGCGGTTAAGAAAACTGAGTTTCTTACTCAACATGGATTGTCTAAGGGTGACGACACAATGATCACTATTGATTAATATTTTTTTCACAAACATCATCATCACACGCTTTTGGTTTGCTATTCTTCAGTGCGACAATAATACGAACCCTTACTTTAATTTGTATAAATAAAGTTACATAATTGTGTCTTTACCATTGCTATTGGCAATTGAAAAAAAAAACCTACTTGTATGTAAGACACCGTGTTACTTTTTCACAAAGACGATTAATATCTAGAAGACAGACAAAGGCCATACACAAAATCGTAACCCTAAAAAATAGCCTGAAAACTCTAAAACATCAATTTTATCCAAGAAATTTCAATTACTTTCTAGTTAAAAATGTTTAAATATTGAATATTGTTGCTACCTACTACTAAGTATTGAAATTTCTTGGATAAAATTGATGTTTTAAAGTTTTCAGGCTATCTGGTACTGCGGGATCGGGTTACGATTTTGTGTATGGCCTTTGTCTGTCTTCTAGATATTAATCGTCTTTGCTTTTTCAGTTTTATTTTGACATAATACATGGTAAGGTAATATAATGCTTGTTATAGTAGAAAAACAATGTGCGAAGCCGGGGAAGGTCCCTAAGCTGAAATGCTGAAGAGTTCGTGGACGTTCTTGACATCGTTATAGAGGGCGCTCAGCGTGGTCACAAGTTGAATGTGTGCAAGTGGTATTAAAAGCTGAGCGTTCCCGTGCTTGGAGGACGTTAAATTTTCAGTCCCGGCTTTTAAAGTCGTTAAGCCATGACGGAGGTTTTTATATGCTACAAATTCTGCTACCAGAGTTAGTATTATTGGTATTGTTCGATTTGTAGAGTTTGTGAATGGATTAGTCACCAAACTTACTTTTTTCCATGAGCTAAATATAGTACTACATATTTCTAGGGTATCAACACATAAAAATTTACTAATAATGCAGATTGTTGGGTAAATGTAAAAATCTCTCAGGGTACCTACTCTCTGTTTATTTTGTTTGAAATAGGAAAGAGAAAACATTATTATGCCATCCTAAAAATGGGATTGTTGCAAAGTGAACCTATTTTATCCCAAAAGAGGGTGATTCTACTATCATAAGGAACAGTTTTTGTTGTAGCTTTCAAGAGCTCGATACCCCGTTTTCTTGATTACATAGGACCATTATTCTGAAACGGCTCGTATATAACAGTCGGTATTACAAGTTTCTGTCTTAATTTTCTTCGTTTTCCTTACATAATACATTGTATTAAAACTACATAATATGTTTGTTTGGATATACTTAGGTATATTATATAAGTACTTTATGGAATCTGATGACACAGCGATTTTAAAAAACAGAGTTTGAATACAGGTCAATATGTCTAAAAGAGTATTAGTATTAGTATCAGAAAATTTCGAGGTTTTAATGTTAAAAGAAGTGTGAGTAGGTAAACTGTTTAGTGATTAATGAACCTCGATGATCCTGTAATTTTTCCCTACTAATGAATTTTGTTTTTACTAACAATGCAAAATAAATATATACGTGTTTAAGGGATTTTCGAAAAAACCCTTTAAAAGGGTAAGTAAGTAAGTAAAAGGTAAAATAGTTGGTCACGTGTTTTAGAAATTAAAAAAGAACGCCAAAAATTGGGTAAAAAAGTAAAAATGTTATAGCCTTCTTTAGGTTACGAAGAAATTCAAGCAAACGAAGTCGCGGGCGCCTGCTAGTAGTAAATAATGCATGTCTAGCCAATCTTAAATGTGTCAAGATTAAAAATAATGCCTTATAGGTACTAAAGCTACATGAAAAATTATGTTCACATTTTAGGTAGTATATTAGTAGATTAGTGTAAATTCGCCAATAAACGGTAATAATGGAAAAATACCACACTTCTAAGCTACCATTGATGCCAGACTAGTAGTAGGTGTAGTGCTTATAAATAATGCCACTAGACACCAAGTTCATTGTTTTCAAGTTGTGTCGTTTAGCACGAGTTTTCGATATTTCATGTCTATTATCTATGTTCTACGCGTTAACTCACTCTGTGGTGACTTAGTTTTGAAAGGCACTGTCATTTCTTAATGATTTCAATTCCGGAAACATCTATTTTACGTGCCCCACGAATTAAATTCGTTCTCAACAATTGTCAATAGTGCTCATTCATACAAATTGTGACCTAAAACGTCTTTCTCTACCAGCAAACCATTAGGTTTTATACTTTTGTTTTGATCTTGTTTAAACAATACCTACTGTAAAAAGTTGTACAAAGCTTTGTTGAAAAAACTGCTGAATCACAATAAATACGAGTAGAGAGAGAGAGAGCTTCGAAACACTATTATAATAATATGAATGTGAGCTGACCTTGAGACACGATTCACGAATTCACATTCGGGTTCGGACTCTGAATTGGGCCATAAATTCTAATTTAAAGTAAGCCTAGACTTACCAAGTTACTGAAGAACGTACACTAAGTAAGTAAGTAGGCTACACTAAAACATTTGAATATTTTGTGGAAAACATTTCTAGTCTATTATTTAGTGAATATATCATTGTTATTTGCAACAAGCCACGAAAAGGAAAGTCAACGTCAGGCATGTTGTTCACTTTTATGATATAATTCATAACATTATATCAATTCTTAAAATAAAAGGCAGATCTAAAAATAATGTCTACCGTTCCCTGGAAATAAAGTCGTCACCAAAAATTTTTTTTTCTTTCAACTGTACTTAATCATTTTTAACCCCGACGAAAAAAAGGGGTGTTAGATGTGTGTAGTATGTATTTGTGTAACCGAGGCAACGTAGCTCTTGAACAAATGGACCGTTTTTTTAAAGGTATCTGCATCTAGAGTGTTGGCTAGGTTTCATTAAAACCTGCTCAGCCATTTGAAGATTTTCTAGTTGATGAAGTATATGATTAAATTTTTAATTATACCGTTATGATCACGTTATGTTAGAAAAAACTTTGTAAGTATTTATTTTGTCTTTTACGTAAATTTGATCTATATTTACTATATAGATAAATAACATAACTATTACAATTTTAGTATGTATTTGTGTTTAAACAGATTTCTTTAGTATAGCTGATGTCAGTTGAAAATGATTTATTATAATAAAAAATGTATTTTCTAAAGTATGCGACCAACTCCTCAACTCTCTAAGGACCTTCAGAAACTGATGCTAACGTAACCGATGAGTTGAGAAGAAAGGAGGCTAAGTAATGCGGAAAGAATACCCTAACATTTTCCTGTTTACGTTCGTGAGTGTTCTTTTCATAAAAACGTACCATAATAGAAAGATGTTCTTAATTATGTTGATATTAATCGAAAATGAGGACATTTTATTATTTTGCTAAGTTCAGACGCACCATTTTTAAGTTGCTTTCTGGAAGTGAAAATAGTAATGAATTGGACAGAAATATTTAAGACTTTCTTATTCGCTTCGCTCACGTGGCAACAGGCATTAGAATCACCTAGCATGTTAAACGAAACTTAAGTGATCCTTGAGGTCCTACAAGAATAAATGATTTTTCTTTCTTTCTTTCTTTCAGGATAAAAAACCAATGTGTTATTTCAGGTCACAAATTATTTATATTTATAATAGAAAAAGTTTTTATTTCCATCAACATAAACATGGGTAACAGAAATGAAAAATACTTATTGACAATCGAGTGACAAGAAAATAATAATATTTCAAGTTTCAGCCAAATCCGTTCAGTAGTTTTCACGTGAAAGAGCAACAAGCATCCACACATCCATACAATCTTTCAAGTTTATTATATTAGGTAGTATGATTAAAAAGAATTAGGATCATGATGCAGTTAGACTTGAAATTTCACATATTTATTTCAAACTCATTGTATTTTACAACAAAACCAATATGAAACTTAACATTCTGATTGATCAATTTAAGAAAAGTGAAAGAACACACTCATTGGTAGGTATAGGCTTGTGGACAGTCGACGCAATTCTTATTATAAGTTGGGGAATTACGCTTGAAATTAAGATTCGTAAGCTAGAACAATCAGAGTGTCAGATTCTACAAACTCAAATAAATACAAACTTGAAGTAACAATCGGAGTTGTCAAGTGTCCGAAGTAATTCCCTGTTTGTAAGGTGTTTTGAAGTGTATGTACACTTACGGAATTAAAAAGTTCATCACAAAAGTCGGTATTCGATTGCACGAGTGGTGCGAACCAATTATGCCATAATTACTTGTATGTTATTTTAATATAGGTAACATACAAGTAGGTAATAATAATAATACAAGAAACAGATTTGCTAACGTTTAAATTTAATGTGACGTTTTTATCAATCGTAAAAGGTTTTGTTTGTTTTTTTATTATGGTAATGCTACAAAATAAAAATAAATAAATATAAATAAATAAATATCCTTGGACATTCCACACAGCGTCATCTAGTCCCAAGATAAGCAATTTAATGCTTGTGTTATGGTAACCAGATGACTGATATACTACATAGATACATTTTTTTTTTGTAAATACATACATAATATATTATACATAGAAAACACCCAGACTCGAGACAAATATTTGCAGATCATACAAACATTTGTCCCACAGTGGGAATCGAACCCGCAACCTCCGCGTCTCAGGCAGGCTTTCGCCCACTGCGCCACAGAGGTCGTCAAAATTAAAATACGAGAACTATAACATAAATAAACAAACAACAAAAAGGTTGTTTCTCAAAACATATTAAACCTTTAGTAGATAGAATTATCTTGTAGACAAGATAGTAGATAAACAACTTTGATCTAAATAATTTTGAACTTTATTATTCAGATTCGATTCGTTCCGAACGATTAAATATTATTTTCTTTAACTCAGTTTATTCTTAAACAAAGTTTCAAAAGGTAAATGTGCTCGTGATACGTTGAAAGAATCAACTTGAAAACTGACGAACCTTTTCACTCCGTCAGTGTACACAGAAAGGAATTTCTTGAAATCAGCCTCTGACGAAACAACAATTCAAAGTTTGTAAAAAATTTCTCCAAGAAAACAAAGTCACGATTCGCTCTAGTATTTGTATAACAATACCCTTAACATTATGTTTTGTTTGTAAATTGTGTAGGAAAGAGCATTCTGATTTACGATGACAATAAACATTATAATAATGAGATATGAAATATTAATGGACATTTCACACAGCTAGTCCTAAACAAAGGGACTGCTTGGAACATTGGAATACATTTGGGACTAAAATACACATTTTACATAAAGTTTTACATGGGTTTCTAGTCACTATCGCTGTCTATTATAATTCTAACAGTTTTCTAACCTGTTTTTAGCACGTTTTGACAAAATTCACAGGATCGGCAGGATCAGTTGCTGTTACCGTTATTTAATACGCCAAAAGTTTTTAGAAACTTTTTACATAAATGTTATAAGGCTAAGTACATACCAATTTTATTCTACAATTTTTTTTCTAACCTAAATCGTCATTTTGACAATAGCTCACCCCTTAAAACAAGTTAAAGTGAAATTTTATTACTCTATAAACATCTTTAAAGTAAATTTTACTAAAAATTTCCGTACAGTTTTATCGCACGTCACAATCTTATTGAACATACACGTACTCGTTTTCGTGTTTACAAACAAGAAATTTCTGTTTAGAATTTGTAATTTGCATATTAATAGGGTCGGGATACATGTTTGCTTCGTTTGGTGCGATTGTGCGAAATTATATTCATGCTATTGATCGACGGAAAGCTCGGGAGAGCAAAATTATCGTGTGAACTATGATTTAAATAGCTTTGTTTGATTTAAATATCTTAACACACTTCTCAAATTAAAGTTACTTTATGAACGAATCAAAATAATAAGTACCTATATACCTACCAATTTTTTTTTTTTAAATATTTTACTTCAATTACGACTGATATTTTTACGTACCTACGTTAAACATGTATTGCGATTTGCCTGTGCTATCGCTTAAACATTATTAAAATCATAATTATTTGCAACATATAATTAGACTAAAGTCTCAATTCCAACTCACTTCAGTCTGCACAATCTGTAACTCTACGGGTATAATGTTTTCCGAGATATACTATAGAACCGTTTTCACGTAAAGGAAACCACGGTTAAACTGCTTTTGACTAAACAAGACAAGCTTTAAAGCAAAACCGACATCTGGATGCCATAAATGTTGGCACTTAAACTGTATTTACCATCACGTGAAACTGAGGCACTTTGTAAACAAAAACGGTATAATACATTCATTGTAATAAAAAAGCTTAAAAGGGTACGAAGCTTCAGAGTATTTCAGAGAATTGACCCTCCCTCATCATCCTTTCAAACAAAGACAGAAATATAAATAAACAAAGGGTTCACTGAATTAAATTCACAGTGCCTTACTTAGGTTATTTTCACAAAGTGCGTGACGTTGCGATACGGAGATCTTAGTAAACCGACTTCAAAAAAAGAGATAGTTCGATATACTATTGTATGTATTTTTTTTATTGAAAATGCTTGCAAAGTACTCGTACTTTGCAATTCTTAATCTTTATCTTAATCGTGCATTACTCGCAATTCACGATTAAGATAACTTGAAGAAAATAAAGATTTTTTAATTTGTTTAAGCCCGGCATAAAATTAAATAGCCTTCGACAATTTAATTTTATAAATTCGTCATTTTTATACCTAGTCATTATTCCTGATAGACCTAAGTCGCCAAGAACCCTACTAATGACATTATGCTATTAGTATATTTTATTATAGTGAAATAATTCTAGTAATTCTAATAATTCTAATAATTATATATATTTTTGTTTCAGACTGATCTAATGGCTCAGCAAAATCACAGGATGTTTTTAAACCTCAGAGAAAAGGAGTCGAACTGACAGGACTCGACAAAAATGGAGCGAGCAGGCCTGCTGGTCCTATTTTGGGTTGCCACGTTCCCTTCGTACCGTGCTGATAATCTTGGTGAGTGAATAACGAATAATAATGTACTGTTTTGGACTGAAGATTTGTCTTTTAAAAAAATAGATCTACTTTCGGCCACCGACTCACTACGGTGAGGCTGAAGTAATGTAGTGGAATATACACACAATAATCATAAATTAACCAAATGTTTAGATGATTACAAGTCTTTTAAAAGCAGAGTGGCAAAATTAATTTCGAAAATACTCTTCAGATCCTCAAAAATGATTAATGGGACCACTTCGGGAGTAATATTATTTTTTTTTATTATCGGTCCTATTGACGAAGTAATCGGTGAACATACTGGTACATAAAAAATATAAAAAGATATACATACAGTGGAACATAGAACCTCCTTCTTTTTGAAGTGAAAAAATGGAAAGCTCGATGTGTTTTGAAGCGAGAATTTCTGAATTCTGAAGTTTTACATAGTAATGCAATGAAAACCCTGTTCTGCCCTTTATTGTAAAAATAAATAAAATCCACGACTGTATTCCCAGGGAGCGGTAGACATTTCTTCTCAGATCTTTAGTTAACTTCTGCAAAACGTGGGCATGTACCAAATATGTATTTGGACATACCTTTGACTACCCCCATTATTAAATGTAAAATTACCAACAGTTGTCAAAAAAAGAAAGCTAGGCCTAAAAATCTTGTTTCCCTCCCTGATTCTACTTGCTTTTGATCTCGAATATGTGGTCGTAGGTAGAGACAGGTCCTACTGAATATGATTTTCATTCATCTTCAATAAATAGATTTACAATAACTGTAGAGATTATCAAGTAAGTATACAAAATGAACGCACACGGCGCTTAGCATTAGTAGCAATGCAAGAGCAGTACTTTATGTTCTCACAAAAATACAGTCAACTTCGCTGTAAAGACTGTTCAGTATGGAAACTCGTATTGTTCATAATCGCTACTCTTAGGCTTATGTAGCTACAAGTAGAGTTCAAAATACACTTGTTTATCACAGCTTCGCTTTGTACCTGACAATCTTAGAGTTTGAAGAATACGTCTTTGTTTCGGTGTTTGTTGGCTTTCGCGTCACGCACGAATGAGCTTGCACAAATAGGTATTTGGATTATATACGAGTACGTAGGCTATGATATATTGAGGAAAAAAATTGCCTTTGAGACACTTTTTTGTCTACTGCTGTGAATTTGTTAAACACTATGTGAGATAAAAAGTTGAGGTATTAAGTATCTAGTGTGTCATTTTGAGCACCACGTCAAAATTTTGATGGGTGCTCAAATGGGAATAGCTTGGGTGCTCAATGCTTAGGTGCTCAAAAAATAGGTGCTCACTTGGGAATACTTCGTGTATTGGTGTACCTACTTGTGTATCTGAGTGTCTGTCTGAGGCAACATAGTACCTTAACGGATGAACCGATTCTGACACTTTTTTATTTCACATAATTCATTAGACATCCATAAAGACTTCTGTGTGAGGGATACACCATAACGAAATCTGTTGTCTAGAAGGGAACATCCCTACGTAGTACCGATGCGCATGGCTAGGAAAAATGTGCAAACATTGTATTTCTTTGGTATGATTGATAACTACACGATTAAAGCGCTGTAGTGACATAATAATGAACCTCATTTTATATTTCTCGAATGAAACGAAACGAAACAAAGTGGCGACGCCGTAAAAAAAACCGACATTAATTGCGTAAAAAGAGATACATTTCCTGCGCTCTAGAGGTGCATTCTTCATAACTCCGAAGTTCATCAGATCCTCAATTTTTTATCGGGCTACGGATACTTAGGTACTTTTTGAGGTGTTATCTTGTTAACATTACAATTACTTTTACTTTCTTTGACATGCCTTACTTTGTTCGACTGGCTTCCCACTGAAGCTTGACTATTTATATTATTTTAGATTGTTAAGGGATCGTTTTTAAAAAAAGCTATGCCCACACCACCAGGTTCTTGCCTGATTTTTTCCCTGGTGTAGGGAGTCGCGTGGAACAGGCATGTAAGACGAAACTTAAGTGATCCTTGAGGTCCTACAAGAATAAATGATGTTTATTTCTTTCTTTTTTTTAAATCGAAATAATCGGTGAACAACATGCATAGAAAATACATATTTATACATACAGTGGAACAAAAAAACCTCCATCCCACTGATTCCTACTACACTAACACGCAATAAGAGAAAGCAATAATCATCTTAATCTAATTAATACCATGCCAACTTTCTGAGTGTCCACTAAGAAAATATGATGGTGTTATTACAGAAGTTTTATGTACGGGGCCATAAGAAAACATGGTGATTACTGTAATTTAGGTTATTGACGAGGCGAAATTCTTCTGCTGCCTTGGGATATAATTAAAGGAGGCTATAAAGGATTAATTTGCAGTAACGAGATGAGGAAGCGTTTATTTTGATAAATAAGTTCAATTATGTGAAGGAAAACATTTTGAGGAAAATCAGTTAGCTTTCTTGACATATAAATAATGGTAATTTCTGAAAAATTTGCGAATATAGGTAGGTACTTTATTAATTATTTAATGAAAACAATTTATTTACTTACAAAACAAAATGTTTATTACGTAAAAAAGATTTTATGCTATATTTCTACATAATTATTACCACAGTTTTTATAATTTGTTATAATTATACAAGATTGATATGAAGTACCTGTTCTTAAAAGTCAGACAGATAATGAATTATGTACAAAAAGATTACAATAAAAAAAAACATTGTTTTTAACTAATATTACCTACCTGTAAGACAATAATTTTCACGTTCAATTAATCTTTTGTTTAATATTAAATTTAGAATCGAGGTACATTTTTACACATTATGTATTTTCCTATTTTGATATAACCAGCCATGCAAGCGTTCGTTGACATTGGTGAAGATCTTGCCACTCTTACATTCTGATTTAATGTTTTATCAAATGTTACTTCTGCAGGTATTTGATTCGCAACATCATGTTCTTTAATGTCTTTCGTATCAACTTTTTGTTTGGGGTCCTTGTCTTCAGTGTCATATTCATAATCTTCATAGTTCTCATCAAATGTATAATAATCTTCATTTTCTCGTACACAGTTTATTCCTACTTTGGTGTGCCCAGGAGGGCAAGTAGGTGTTAACAAAGCATATCTTGGCACTCTAACTTTTTTGTCTGTCTTAATTGCGTTTTTCTTGTAATTATTTTCAGAAAGTACATTTCTCAATTCGCTTTGCTCCTCTTCAATGCATTTTGAATGGTGCTTGATAGTGCCTGGTGGGCAGTTTCCAGGAGTGAGTGCTTTTGTAATACTATTTGTAGACGAAGGATGAATGCAGTAGTTTATTCCGTTGATCTTTATCAGACGACGTTCGCCAGGACATTCTTGATCAATGTCTGAATACACCGGTTTACTGTTTTCTATGGCTCCTAGGGTTCTGGGCAAGTTGTGGCTGCCATCGGAATTCACGCGCACTGACTGTTCGATGTCACAGTTGATGGAAATCACTAGCAAAGCACACACTGCAATATACACCAACATTTTGACTGGTAATGAATTAATATGGCGTATCCTTCCTTCTTTATACTAATGCACTGGGTAAACCGATATATTTAATAAATCATTATTATGTGTGTCATTTTGTTATTGCTTTAATAACAAAACACATTTTCCTTTAAATAAAACAATAGATTGTGGTTAACATTACCCATATACCTACACTAATTATTTCTGTTTATCATCATTTATGTTGTTTGTTTTCTAAATTAATTATTATTATTATTATGAGTCTATCGTGTCCCACTGCTGGGCAAAGACCTCCCCCCTAAATTAATTAATATATTACCTCTAAATTAATATATACATTCTGTCAAATAAGTATCGGGAATTGATGATTTGTTTAAGGTTCCAAATTAAAATTTAAGTGTTTTTTGTTGTTGTTAGATTGGCACAACTGTTTTCCATTTTGGGGCGGAATTTGAGTTGCATCTGTTGTTTATATTAAATACAGTGCTGTTTTTAGTAATATCATATCTTGTGTGTTTGCGAATTTCGTAATGGACAAAAAAATCGAACAAAGAGTTAGTCTTAAATTTTGCATTGCCAATGGAAATTTGTGTTCAGAGTCACTGAAAATGTTACAGAAGGCTTACGGTGAATCGACTTTATCAAAAAACATGTGCTTATGAGTGGTACAAAGCGTTCAAAAGCGGTCGAGATGTGATGGAAGATTTGGCTCGCTCTGGTAGGCCATCAACGTGTGCAATTGAAGTTAACGTCGCAAAAGTAAAGGAAATAGTGACTGAAAATCCTTATTCAACTTTGATAGAGATAGCAGCTAAACTTTCTGTATCTAACGAGTCGATCCGTACCAGTAGAGTAAGTTCGACAAAAAAGGCCAGATTTGTTAAAAAAAAATTTTTGGATTTTGGCACCAAAATAATGCGCCTTCGCACAAGGCCATCATTGTGACCAAATTTTTGACCAAACACTCAACAAATACCATCGACCAACCACCATATTCACCAGATATAGCTCCAGCCGACTTCTTTCTTTTTCTTAAACTCAAATTACCACTTCGTGGCACCCGTTATCAATCGGTAAAAGACATAAAGGAGAATTCGCGGCGAGAACTCAACTCAATTCAGAAAGAGAGTTTAAAAAAATTTTTGATGATTGGATTATTTGTTGGCGTAAGTGTATCCGTTTCTGAATGAGCATACTTAGAAGGTGATAAAATAAATTTGGATGAATAACAAATATTTTGTGTATTATTGATCTTTTCCCGGTACTTTCTTGACAGAGTAGTACATAAATATTATTTCCATTAAAATAAAATAAAATATATACTGTGAAACATAAAACCTTGTTTTCTTTGAAGTCGGTATAAAATAGAACAAAAATTATATTACATTTCTGATAATTTTATTCTCAGTGCTATTTTTTATGATGGAAAATACTTCGTTTACCCCCACCTGTTCTGTTGAGTAGTTCTGTTCAGCAACGTTTATCACAATGCTACTGCTAATGATTTAAATAAATAAATAAATATCCTTGGACATTCCACACAGCGTCATCTAGTCCCAAGCTAAGCAATTTAATGCATGTGTTATGGTAACCAGATGACTGATATACTACATAGATACATTTTGTTTTGTAAATACATACATATTATACATATAAAACACCTAGACACGAAACAAATATTTACAGATCATGCAAACATTTGTCCCGCAGCGGGGATCGAACCCGCAACCTCTGCGTCTCAGGCGGGCTTTCGCCCACAGAGGTCGTCGGATTTAAAGTTATTCTACAAACTAACTCACGGCATTGTTCGAATGAAATGAAATTTGATTTCGAATAATATATTTTTTTAATCTAAATGCATTTTTAGATTCTATGAATCTTCATCTTAAACATCTGTTTACCATTGGTTGAACTTGTTGTAAAAATAATTAAGTACAATTGAGTGGCTCATTTCTGGTTCATAACAATTTTTTGATCTGCCGATCGATCTCTTGATTACTGCAACGATCCTTCAAACATGATCTTAGTCCATTCGTTTTATTTTTATAATCGAGCTAAACTAGTTTAAAATTAACAAGACTGATCATAATGACAAATCTAAACAGATTGATAAATAAAAAAACTTTATTAATGTCTTAGCCAATGAAAATGGCTTCAATCTGTGAGTTCCCTGAAACTTCTCTCTTAAACCAATCAGATTTCATTGAGAATCGTTTATAAGCGTGCAATCACGGTTGTCCGTCTCTAAAATCCGTCGGCCGTTATATTACAACGGGGGAACTAAATAAAAAAATTCAATGACATAAGAGAGCAATTTCTTGCTCGCTCGAGGTGCGTTTCTGTTCATAACTACGAAGATCCTCTTCAGATTCTCATTTTTTACTGTAAAACTACCTCGGGATTTTACTTTTTCAAACAGAAATAGAACGAGCAGGTGGGGACATGCAAGGCGCTTCTTCTGACGTTCGCGCATATAGTAAAAGTTGTCTAGTATTAGAAATATCGTTGATGGTACTATTGACCCGTGCTACTATTGCCCCCGGTCTACCTGTAGGCAGAATAATCAGTTAAGATACATAAAAAAACTTACATTTGAACATAGAACCTCCTCCTTTTTTGAAGTCAGTTAAAAGACACCCAACAGTCACATACATAGTCCTGATTCATTAGATTTTAGACTTATCAGCAACTATCGGAATCTACGAGTACCATGTAAATTCCTAGGTGTAAATGATACTTGCCACCCATACAAATTGTAACCGTTCAAAATGTCGCCTACCTTCATCGATCTATCAAAAACGTCTCAACAAGCTTCGCCTGGAGCACTTCTTAAATTGCACTTAAACGCTATGTAGCTTTAACGGATTTTTCAAAGAGAAAGCTGAAGAACAGTTAACTAATAGTTTCATCTCCTTACTAAAATTGAGCAGGGATGTATTCAGTAATAAAATCCGTCAGTTGCCCCGTAATTCTGTCACTGTAATGTAAAATGAACTAACCATAAAATAAATAATATACTATACACACACCAAAGCTCTGAACTATGAAGGAAAACATTATGAGAAAACCAGCTATCTCTCTAATACTCGTATCGGCGATTTGCTTGCAGCCTGGCATGATAACACACACAATAATAGATAATTAGGCACTACAAATTAAACTAATAAAATATCCTAGTTACCTATGCTTGTGTTATGGTTAACTAGATGACTAATCTAATCAGTAACACATCTACAAAACATACAAAAATATGTCCAACGGAAAATGAACATCGAAGTTCGGTATGCCCCTAATATATATTCAGTTATACCTTAGACCTCTTAAAATGATTTGAAATACGTTAAGTAATCATGAACGACCACTAAAAATACAACAGACTAATCAAAATATTTCACTGGATATTGCTATATCTAAGTACCTACCTATTTAATAAATAAGTTAGAAGATATTAATCCACCGTGGTATACAGTCTTGATCACTCATCGAAAATCCTAGATCCAACTCTGTGTGACGAATCGGAATCTCTGAAAGTTTAATCGAAATCACGTCTCGCCGACTTCAGTGCCATTTGCAGTAACGATTGAACATTCGAGAAGAGATTTTAAGTTGGAAAACCAGCTTTAGGTGAAAGATAAACCCCATTCGTATCAGTTTATCTGAACATACTGATAACGCGGAAACGCTCGTGGCGTTGCTTGAAGTATAGAACACTCATCTTTACAAGATGATTTATACAGAGTCAGGAGGCAAGCTTTGCCTACACTTAACACTGTAGTACCTGGGACATTGTTGAGATAGAATAGGCTTGCCCAGCACCTAAACCATCCTCTCAGCTTAGCCGCCCATATTGATAGAAAAGACATTGGTCAATACGTGTGGGGCTGACTAGCCGCGGGTTCTTCACGATGTTCTCTTTCACCGTTTAGACCTCTTGTTAAAGAAGCCCATTGATGAAAGAAAGAGAAAGAAAAATTGATTATTTTTGATAGGACCTCAAGGATCACTAATGCCTGTTCCAACGCGATCCCATGACCTTCGGCTGGATTCGACCCACGACCTTCGGATAGCAGAGTCGAAGTACTTATCCACTTGGAAGATCCACTTGAAGGATAGAAGTTAATTAATCTAAGTCGCAAATAGGTGCCGCAAGTTATATTTAACGAGCTTTGTTCCTTTGGAGAAATATATGATCGAAACTGTAGGACTTAAAATTCAGGTCTCAGATTTATGGTCTAACGCTCAATTTCAACCAGGAGTTACAGGTCACGGAACTTGCAGGTCACATAAAAGAGGTCGCCGGGGGAAACATGTGCTCAGACCTATTCGTAAAGTGCAGTTAAAAGTCTTGCATAACAACTTCGTAGAATTAGTTTAAGCTACAGATTTTTTCCGTTGGTATTATTGTACACACTAACTTCATTTCATCAATCTCTACATTCACAGGAAACTCGTGCTAGGATAATGTAATTGTAATTTATTTCAGGGACTAAAATAAAATGATCGCTCGTTACAGTTACTAGGAAAGCTAAGGTTTATGCTCGTTATGTAGATTTCGAAATCTAAGTAGTTTCTTTAAATAACTTTGAATTTCATTAAACAAATACGTCTTTCATGATCGAAAATCTCCTTCAGTGTATGTTAATTTAAAAGAATGTTATTTATTCAAGAAAAAGTGAATTAAATAAGGTGCAACATGAACAAAAACTCATATTTTGCTGAATTATGTAGGTATTCAAAGACTGTGATGGTTATAAGGGAAAATAAAAGTACGTACTTAGGTACTTATTTTCTTTATCAAAATACTTTGGCGTGACTTTAAACAAACATAATTTAAATCATATAAACAATATTATAGGTAAAATATTTAATTAGTTGTGCGTTGTGTTTTCTATTAAAATGATCATCTTGAAGTAGACAGAGCATACAATGCTATCGCTATATGAGTAGAGAGTTAGACATTCAATGACCCTTTATAATAATAAGTATCACGTGGTCAAAGGTGTGAAACCAAAGGATTAGCGGAAATAGAAAATGATTCGATACGAAGCAATTTTAATATGGCTACATAGTAAATGGTTCTTATCAGAGAAAAACAGCAACATGGCGCTTTCGTGTGTGTAAACGTGTGAACATAAAGTCCCATTTATGTATGTAATAAAGTATGCAATAGGCAAGAATCTTGCATCGTGTAAATGGGAGCTAACAACCGATCCGTAAAACTTTGAAATACAACACTGTGGATGTCCGTACACTTTGAAACCTTGCCAACTTTCATTTGATAATAAGTCACACCCCTCTGAACTTTGGTATTCTTAAGCTAGGTTTAAAGTTTCTGACAAGCCTGATTTACGAAGTATTTTGAAAATTTATTCTACTTAAAACACTCAGATAACTATGTCTGACCTGCATGAATCATTTTTTGTAGTAGAAAATGTGGCTAGGTCGAATATTTAGACATTGACTAGTACTACAGAATAAATAATAGAACAAGTACCTACAGAAGAGGCACTTCTCGAAGTTTAAATAGCTACTCTTATTACGACGCAACAAAGTACAATTCAGTTCGCACACAAGTGCCTCATGACGATCATCAAATCATGCTTCCATAATCTTACAAAGTTCTTTAAAACTCTGCCACTGTCAAGCGCGTGAGTAGTAACGGGTGGCTCGCGAAAACCAACCTTAAACCTACTACACAAGCCATCCGGCCGCCCGTGGGTGGCCTGAAATTTTCTACCTAAACATGCCTTAACAACGGAGTGGAAATAATTGTCTTTGTTTATTCCATCAGTGTACTAGTAACCTATAAGTTTTATTTAGTTCGAGTATATTACTGTCAATGTCCCATATTTTATTATTACAGATCAATAACTATTGAGCTAAATTGGTCATTAGCTCGTACAAATTTACATAAATCTGAGGAATAAATCTAGATTCTTGAGTATAAGCAGGATGTGTTTTAGTGCCTGGCTAGTCGCCATCTCAAATGCAGCCAGCAACTCTGTTACCATATAAGTATTTGTATCAGAATAACCCATTTAATAATATTGGATTCCGTTGGTATTGAGAATCGTTTTGTTTTAATACTGGAAAATTGTGCTTGTTTATGATTAATGTCACGAGCAGTTAACATACATTTAGTTAAATGTGCTGAAAGTCTAACTGTCCCTTTATCAATACTTTTCAGGCGTTCGATTTCGGAAGGCACTGTTCCAAAAATCTGGAAGTCAGCATTTATCTCTCCGATACACAAAAGTGGTAACAAGAACGAAGTTAAAAATTATAGGCCGATATCAAAGCTTTGTATTTTTGCAAAAATATTTGAAAAACTGGTCTATGCTGAGGTTTATTCGACTTTATCAGCCTGCTTTATCCCCGAACAGCATGGATTTCTGAAAAACCGCTCAACAACATCTAACCTACTTTCCTTCACTGATTATACTTCCTTAAATATGGACTCTGGGGGGCAAGTAGACGCTGTGTATACTGATTACAGCAAAGCATTTGATCGAATAGACCACCAAATGCTGTTGCTCAAGCTCTGTAAGGCTGGGATACACGGTAATCTGTTCAGATGGTTTACCTCATACATAGAAAATCGCTCCCAAAGGGTGGTTGTCGGCGGGTTTTCATCTTCTGGCTGGGCTCACGTGCCTTCTGGTGTTCCACAAGGATCCTTACTCGGACCTCTAATTTTCACGATTTTTCTTAATGATATTAACTCTTGTTTTTTACACTCAAATTTTCTCCTTTACGCCGATGACATGAAAGTCTTCAAGAGGATTGACTGCCTACTTGACTGCCACCTTCTACAGGACGACTTAATTCGATTTGAGCTTTACTGTGCCGCAAACAAACTGGATCTCAATGTATCTAAATGCTTCTCCATAACTTTCACTCGTAAATTAAAACCTATAAAATTTTCTTATATTCTTAAAGGTACTCCTCTTAATGAAGTGACTCAAATACGTGATTTGGGTGTCCTGATGGATTCTTCGCTATTATACGATATTCATATTGATAACATCACCAAAAGAGCTAACAAAGCGTTAGGTTTTATCATGCGAGCTAGCTCACAATTAACTTTCATTAAAGTGGTTAAAATATTGTATTGTACCTATGTGCGTAGCATCCTCGAGTACTGTTCTCAGGTGTGGAGTCCACGATATGACATTTATATTAATAGAATAGAGTCAATCCAACGCAGATTTTTAAAATTTTTGGAATACAAATGCAGGTGCTATGACGTGGATTATCATTCTAGGTGCAATAGACATCATATTTTACCATTAGCTGAAAGACGAAATATAGCAGACATTGACTTTTTATGCAAGATTGCGCAGAGTAGAATCGACTCCCCTTCGTTGTTAGAAAACATAAAGTTACAAGTCCCGATTAGATCAAATAGACATCCAATTCACCTAGCAATTCCTTTTAGTTTTACTAATTATAGACAAAATTCTTACCTAAGCAGAGCAGTTATTGCGTTCAACGAGCTGGTTGACATCCCTGAACTTGACCTTTTTAATACAAAGTCGCCTAAAGTTAAAAATATTTTAACTAAACGTTGGTTTAGCATGCGTTCTTGAACCCCTCTCTGTTATTGTAATTATATATTTAACTAACTTTACTTTTCTTCCAGTTCTGTTTTTTTTTGTTATTCTTTTTGTAACCTGGTTTTTTTTCGTAACTTGTCAAGCAAGCACTAATAATAGCTTCAATATGCGAAAACCTCTAAATGGTCTTTAGTATTATATTTGGCTATTTGATTTGTTTTTTTATGACTGTTTGTTTTCCTAAGATGTAAAAATAAAATAAATTTCTCTACATGTGATTTTAAAATCGGTTTTGTATTTTCGGAACTCCTTTACCTCTAAATCTTTCCCTCTTAAAATAATTTCGATTAAGTTTCCACTAAAAAATAAAAAAAACGATAAGCGCTTCTGTTTTTACATAAATTCTGCGATCTATAATGATAAACTGTATATAATGTATTTTGTAAGGATAATCATATAAGGCCACATACCCACTAAGCCAGACCGGTGGATTTGCAGAACCGGTAAAACTGCCGGAAAGGCTAAGTGGCTGTAACAATTTATATGAAGTTATTCACATTTTTCCGGTCTCGGCATTTGTCACTGGCGAGCACCGGCAGAACAACCGGACCGGAGTAATGTGAACAACCCCCTGTTATAACATGTGAGGTCAGGTTTAAATTCGACTGAGCTGAGCCTTCTGTTTACTTTTGGGGTTCGGTTTAATGTGAACAATAGAATAGGCTAGTTGCCATTTTTTCAGAGAGTACCTACACAGTTTGTAGTGTGTCTCGCATTCAAATAAAAAAATCTATCTATCTATCTATCTTCTATGTCCGCTGGAAACCAGCACCCCGGTGCTGGTTTCCAGCGAATCCGCTGGTCTGGCTTCGTGGGAACATAGCTTATGCACGCAGTAGAGTAGATAACATAAGTATTACCTTTTTCTCCTGAATAATTGTATTCAGTACCTACTAATGTAATCAGTCTGCACCTGCTTCACTCAGTAACTACTACTAACTTAAAGGAATCTTAACTTGCTTCGTTCAGTACCTAATACCTACTACTAACTTAAAGGAATCTTAACCGTCTAAAATTATCAGAAGGAACGTCTACTGCATCTTGGAGTTACAGTTGTGACCATTACGTTCGCGTGTTTTCTATAATATTATTTACAGACCACCCATGCAGCAATTGAAGTTGAATTCCACGCAAACAATACCAAGGTAATTTTTAGTTTAAAAATATAAACGCAGTAACAGTAGGTAGGTACGGCCATTATACACGATCCGTCCTATATGTAAACTGAGATTGCGAAAGTTTTTACAGTAGACAGTGCAACGTACTCGTACGAATATTTATTCACATCATAAATCTTGATTGCCCAAACAGAATTCACGATGCTTGGTTGCTAGCACAAGAATTTATACAACTGTCGAAATCTATCTATCCATGAATCAATGAGTGAATTGTATACCAAATAATTGGGAAAGTGCATGTCGGGCCATGAGATATGAGGATCATCAATTTAAAAAAAAACTATTCATAGTGGTAAAAAAAATAGAATTTACTGTATAAGTCACATTAATTGTTGACATTGAACAATATTATTCTGAAACTATAAAGGTTAAAGTTACCGAGATAAAATAATCAAGAAAAAAACAGAAAAAGTCTTCAACTAGCTCAATCAACTGATACCTATTGCCTGCCATCTTTACATTGATGATTGAAACAAAATTTTGTTTCAAAATATTAGTTTTATTTGATAGAGCATTTGACTTGTGTCAGTTTACTCGAGTTAAACTGACTGAAAAAATATTTGCAAGGCATTACTTTGTTTATTATGTGGAGAAGATGCAATAAAAAGAAAATAATTTTATAGAATCTCGATAAAAAGTAGAGCACAAATCGATTTCGAACAAAAATAACCCAAAATTGGGCGTTATTTTGTGTTCTGAGGATAAAACGGTGTATTTTACAAACGGTAAGAAAGTTAAAAGATCTTCACAACCAGATGGTACCTACTAGAGTTATAAAAAAACTCAATCTCACTCTAAAGGAAAATTTTAGTTGTTAATGGCATTATCGGTCATCCATATTGTGACAGAGCAGATACGTTGTCGGGTCACACAACACCATAAAAATTTCAGACAAAAATGTTGAATTCAGTTTTAAAGCGTTGAGCCTTTTTTATTTCCCATAAAAATCCATGATGTAAAAGCCAAATAGCAGAATTCCAGTTTGATAGCGTTCCACCGTGCTGTTTCAAGCTTTCCAAAATAGCTTTTATAATTCTAAAAGCTATTATTGTACAACAAACTCATTGTATTGTTGTTTAGTTACTGGGCTATCGTTGAAAACTTCAATACTCCGGTATCGATACTAATATTAAGCTACGTTCAATTCGACGTCAAATTCTATTCACGTCTTGCAAGATTACAAACAAGGAGAATGAAAACATGATAGTTTGCTTAGTGGTTCTTGGATAAACAAAGTTAGGCAACATTGTACGTAATGAGACGTGACCAGTAGTACCGCCAGTACCTCCTAGATTTTCGTTTTCCTAAACAGTTGAAGCATATCTTTATACTTAACAATATCTTTTGGTGAGTAATATTCGTATTAATTATAATGTCAACTTTCTGAATGCTAACAAAATATAAAAATAAAAATATTCACTAGCCTAGCTTAACTCTACTTAAAGAGCTTTCATTCTTTAGTAAGCACATTAGCCGATAAGCTAATACATTTACTTTAGTTTCACAATTTTTTTGTATTAGCGTCGGTTTAACGAAGCTTAACATCTACATTCAGAGTTCTAGAAAGTTATTGAAACAACATACACCTGATCGATGCGTCGAGTGGTTTGCTTTGTGCTGCAAAAGTTTCATTTCGCCTGCCGTTGGCATTCGAGAAATTATAAAGTGGTCCAGAGTGACATTGTACCTTGCTGCAGCTACACTATACTACGGTCACGATGGTAAATACATTTTGACTCAAGCAATTTTCGACACAAAGTTTGTATTACTGTTATTGGATCAGTTGAGCTACTTATAGATCGTTTACAACAATCCTTGGGTGGCTCAACTGGTTCTTTTGTATTTTGTACAGATATCATGTTATTTTTAGTTCATATACATTGTAATGTAATAACATTCTTACTAGGATTCTAACTTGCAACTTTTAATCGAAAGTCGTTAGTACCCTAGGCTAACATCTCACGAGCTTACACCAGTCAATAAAACTTCTAAGTACCTTCAGAAAACTTAATCAAGAATGCTTAACGTGCCCAACTCCACTCAAATGTTTGCGCGAACTTGAGCACATGGGTATTGTTTGTCGGTAAAATTAAGTTACGAGTTACTTGCTCAACGACTTGTTATAGTTGATTGTCGGTCATTATGTAAGGTGAGATTGTAAGGAACAATGCTGAAGTTTAGACGACGACCGATGACCTCTGTGGCGCAGTAGGTGAAAGCCTGCCTGAGACGCAGAGGTTGCGGGTTCGATCCCCGCTGCGGGACAAATGTTTGTATAATCTGCAAATATTTGTCTCGTGTCTGGGTGTTTTCTATGATATGTATGTATGTATGTATTTACAAAAAAAAATTATTTAAGTAGTATACAGTCATCTGGGCAGTCATCTACCATAACACAAGCATTCAATCGCTTAGCTTGGGACTAGATGACGCTATGTGGAATGTCTAAAGATATATATTTTATTATTTAGCTTTCGATGCCGAAGAATAGAGCGCGTTTTAAACTGCATAAGTACCTAGGTAATATAGTTTTTCCAAAACAAACATTCGTTAGAGAATCGTCCCGCAATGTTCTTATCGAAAGCGAGGCTAACGTGGCACTTATCCCACTCGGTTAACGTGGCTCATAAAGGCTCATAAATTCATATAGAACCCTTCACACATGCCTTAGGAGATAATCCAATGAATGAAAACTTACGGTAAACCAGAAACATCGGTTCGGTATAAGATTAGGTTCAGAATTTATGATAGACCTTTGCTTACATCAATATTCAGTTAAATAATGTTGAGGCGAGAGGCCCTTTGAGAAATCTGTGGACTAAGATAGTTTAGGTATTAAAAAAATATTGTTATAGAACAAGTAGTTATAGAGTTCCAAAGTTGTTGGAACTTTATAACGTTGTTGTAAGAAAATACTGTTTGTTTTATTTTTTTTGCTTTATCGGTATGTGTTTACAAAAAAAAAATTATGGTGTTTTCTGGCTTTAACACTAGCATTAAATTGCTTAGCTTGTGATCTAGTGACCAAGGATATAACTTTACAAGTGAGACTATTTTTTTTTGTGTCGAAACTTATCAGAGTACTAATTAAAATTCATTTAGCCATAACATAAACCAAACAAAAATATTTAAAGGGCTACAACAAAAAACTACCTCCCATTAAAAGTCAAACATGCTATTAACCGCTAAATATGTCTGCAGCTGTATTCTTTATGTTACAAGAAAGTGCTTAAATCAGTCGTTTCTGCTATTGACCAAGTTTGTCGTAAAAATGTTTAATGATGCATGTGGACTGTAGACTTTTATGGCTGTCTGTCTGTATGTTTGACAGATTTTAGGGGTCCGTCGATATAATTTTGAATTCCTCGGAAAAGTAGTTTAGATTTTAAAATTAGAAATGATAATAATGAGTTTTTTAGGGCTACTCAGGAGAAGTTTGATACCGTGAGAGTTATCGAAAAGTAATTTAGGAACTCACGAGCTCGATTTAAAAATCATAAGTTCTAAATTTAAAAATATTTTTTAAAGTTTTAGTGGAAAAGAGATTTCAAAAAAACACATTTGAAATTGATGGAACAGCGACGTATATCGTCACTTCTGATCGCTCGAATTTTTGCCATAATAATAATTTAGATAGATACGAAGCATTTTGTCTTTTGGTTACAGCCCCTGATGACAATGACTGTCTGGTCCGTCTATTTTGCTGTGCTACAGAAAATAGGGCCTATGTTTTTTTTATTGTTATAACAATTTAGGAATCAGTTCTTTTCCTGTTAGATCCCATGTCCATTTCAATAACACAGCACAGTATTGTTCTAAATAGATCAACAAATTGTTACTACGCGGACTATAAAAATTACATTACTATAAAAATAAAGAAAACATTGATATTCGGAATACAGAAAATATTCCCGCTTAGCTGGTAGTTTCCCTCATCCTTAGTCGTAAAGTTATTTAAACGATTTCTAAGATTCTAAATTACTTTGAAGACTTCAAAGAACGCATTATTGTTTGACCAAAGATATCATTTCCATAATAACATTTCTTTGAAGTTTAAAAACATGATTATAAAAATGCCAGTTCCATTCAGTGAATGAAATACTACCTTAAAATTGAAAATTAAAAAGCTTCGTTGAAAGTATATTTACTTAAATGAGTCTGTATTCAAGAAATTAATTAAGCAAAGCTAAAAACTAAATTCCTTTTATTACTTGGGAATTGCAGAAATATTTTGATGGTTAAAATTCTGAAGTTTTCTTATAAATTCCACAGAAATATTGTAATGTATTGTTATGCCGAGCCTTGTTATTAATAAAACGAGCTCTAAGCGGTGTAGGAAAACATCGCATCGTGAGGAATCCTGCGGCTAGTCAGCCCCACACGTTGTTGATATGTCTTTTCTGTGGATATGGGCGATAAAGCAACTCAACCATGTCCCAGGCACTACAGTGTCCCGTTAAGTGTAGGCAAAGCTTGCCTCCCGATGCTGTATAAATCATCTAGTAAAGGTGATTTATATAATCTAGTAAAATCTAGTAAAGGCCTGAGTTTTTTTTATTTTTTAACGAAAGTAAGATAAATCAGTGATATTCAAACGGAACGTAAACAATCACATCGCTTTACTTTAATTTTTGAGTACGCTTGTAACTTCATAAACCAAATTCAATTTTATCTGGTACAGAATAGACTAAAATCTTCAAAGAAAAATCTGTTTGAATAGAAAGCAATACCATCTTACAACGAACATTGTTTGGGATAAATATACTCACAAAGAGATCCGTTCAAGTAGGGAGAGTAAAAATAAAAACGCTTAGTTTTGAAGACAGTCGTGCTTATAATTGTTCAAAAAATTTATGAATATGAGGAACTTTTTATTTATATAAATAAATAATAAGTCATCTATTCCCAAGCAAAGTAACTTAATGCTTGTGTTTACAGTGTTAAACCACACTTAGTTAGGTATTAGGTATTTCATTACAAATGAAAAATCCTACTAAAAGTTAACAGCTCCGGCAGAATTTGAACCTGCGATTTGCTTGACCACTAGGCTACGGAACCTTCAAAAGCAGCATAGTGGCTCACTTTCAAAGAGCTATTTTCTAACGTATACAAACTTCTGTTGCTCAGTGTACACATACCAAAGTACTTCTGTTACTAAGTGTACACATAATGAGTAACATGTAGCGCAAAAAGCGATCAGGATGAGTTGGGAGGAGTTTCTAAGCTTAGTCATCACAATAAATCTCTTAAAGTATAATTAAATTAACTTTGACGGTTTTAATGCTTGAATTAGTGGGAGAGGGTAGGATTTTATGATGTCTACATAAAGAATTTTCAGGTTTTTGAGATATTTTATCTCTGTCACACAGATTTAACATTAAACTTTTACTTTACTTTACTTTTTTTTAATAAAGTCATATCAAGATGAGGATCTAACGGGATCTTCAGGGTGATGATCAGAAATAAAACTCAGGAGTGCAAACTCTTCTTACAAAATCAAAGATTTTTTTTATTTTGCCTCTTGTTGTCTTGAATGAGGACAAACGATATCGTCTCCAGTTCCCACTGTTTGACAAATTAAGCTTATGATTTGTTAAGGATATGGACAAACAAGTACGTACTTGACGACTGTCAGCGTAATCGGGTATGAGTATGAGGCCGCGAAGAGTGACCATTTTTACGTGAGTAATTTTCCTCTTGTTTTTATGATGTGCAGTGACCAATACACAAAAAAATTAAGGTGGTTGCATGCGTCAAACTTGCTACGCCGCCTATTTTATTTTAAAATTACGTTGAACAAAGAAATTAAAAAAAACTGAATGTTCCGTTTGTGAAACCTATAATAAGCTTTTTTTAATACCTCTGTAATAGTTTTATTTTGTATAGTTTAGCAAGAATATAAAAACAGACTTCGGGAACCTTCGGTCAGGCAGCTCGGCTTATGAGCGATCTCTTGTATCTACGCAGGTTCGAATCCTGCCGGAGCTGTTAACTTTTAGCAGGGTAAATAATTCACCATTTGTCTTCCGTCACAGATTATGTGCTATTAGTCCTCACCCCATCTTTAATATTCACAAACAACAATGTAATAGCCCTAACGTCCAGCCGAGCCCAATTTGATCTCAAGATATTTCGGCAATATCAATATTCGAAGTAGGTACGGTCTATTGGCAGCTTCGTAATAGGCTTTATTAATTAGAGGCTGTGAAGGAAAGTTGATCCTAAAATAAAATTGGGCATAATTTTTCAAGCCTGTAAAGTTTTACTTAATTATTTAGGCTGGTCGTTATTACAGAGCTAGAGATTATAATAAGAGAAAATAAATCTTTTTCTTATTTTAAATACTGTGTAAAATATTTTACAAGTAAATTCAAATTATTTATTTACAAAACATCTTTAGGTTATTATAGCAAATAAATACTGTTATGAAATATCAGACAAAAAAACTTATGAGAAATACAACATTCAAATGTTATATGATAAGTATGATGCTGTAACGTCCCACTGCAGGGCAAAGGCCTCTCTTCCTTTTCTTCATTCATCCCTGTTTTTTCAACATTAAAATACAAAACAGTAATAATTATTACCATGATACAAATATTTGTATGTTCTGCAGATATTTGTTTCGGGTCTGTGTGTTTTTCGATCATTTGATATATTTGATTTATACCTATGTATAAAAAGAAATGTATTTAATTAATATAATGTCATACAGTCGTCTGATTATTATAACACAGTCAAGTGTTGTTGCATAGCTTGGGACTAAATGACACCGTGTAAAATGTCCAAGGATATTTACAAATACAATAGTGTCAATTCTGAGTGTCGCAAAAGCTAAACTAAGCTAACTAAAATTATTGCCATCCTTTTTATTCCCATCGCTATGAAAGGGACGGCAACAATTTTAGTTAGCTTAGTTTAGCTTTTGCGACACTCAGAATTGGCCCCAATATATTATTATATTTATTTAAATAACAACGTAATTAGACCTACCTATGACGTTAGTACAACAAATAAATCCTACTAATATTATTCATCAGAAAACTTGTATATTTGGGTGAGTAATTAATTATGTTTGTGTTTCAATCATGCTATGACTAGTTTATTGAAATTGATGGATTAGAAATAAGCATGCGTTTTTATTTAAATAGCATACTTACCCATTATGAGCTAGCGGTGCCGTACGGCATGCCGTACCTTTAAAAAAATTATGAAAAACATGATAAGGCGATCATGTTTTTCATAAATTTTTTAAAGGTCTGAGACAATCTAGCTAAATTACTTTACTTAACTATACTAAACTATATTTACTACTTGGCTTGTCTTTACTTGAGTGACAATGTGTAATACGAGCCTTAGTATATTATGTACCTTGTGGGGATCACAAATCACAAATTTTGATACGGCACACAAATAACGTAGTGTGCTCTATCGGTTTCGTCTCTCGCTTTTATCTTATTTATTGTTTAATTTCGTTATCTCCAATTGGATCGCAATAAGACGTTATGTGTGTCTCTCCTAAAAGGTACCAAAAATGACACAATTCCTTCAAAGGAAAAAACCGTGTTAACAGGAATTTTCCTCAAGAAAGTTCGCGTCACCAATGAATTTATCTTTTGGTCACAAAAACCGAATTTAATCCAATAAATACGAGTACTTTTTTCTTTACGTATTGGGGGGTTAACGCCAGTTTACCGTAGTACCCTGTCCTCGATACTGAGTCAACAAATGTATAAAAATCCAGTGCAGCGCCTCCCCCGGTAACTTGATGAACTAAATTTTAAAATTTCATTCATTTCGAATAATTGACACGTGAGAGGATAGATTACTATTACTACACAAAAACCGCCGGTGAGCCTGATGATTGTGTTTTGACTTTCAATCGCTAGTTTAGAGCATTGAAACGTCTAACGTCATCGGCACACATTCTAAAGCGCGCTTTGAATGAGTACGGATGTATTGGACCATTTGTGGGATAAAAGTAGGTAGAAGAAGACGATTTTAAGCAAATAGTTCACATTCTAACGATATCACTTTTTAATATTAAGAAATACAATTTTGTTTACTCGTAATATACTTACAGTTATGGAATTAACAATCGAAATTGATAAGTAAATATAAAAACATTTTGATTGGAAATTGTTTTCAGATCAAATATTAACTATCGAGGTAATTAAAATAATAAGAATGTTTCAAGCCAGGACAATAAGTGTTTTTGAATCGTGCTCAGTAAGGACGATATGGATATCGTCGATACACGACGATATTAGCCAGTAACAATATAAACGTTTACATATAATTTATTTTCTTGAAAGTATCATTCGTTGAAACGGTGCTATATTTCGTTATTTATACAAGACGATAGAGTGCAGTCTAGTACACTTTGTCTAGACTTCAGACAGTCGACAATATACATACAGGGTGGGGCAATATTGTGAGTCCCTAAGTCCCTAAGGGTAGCTTACCTTTTCTTTTGTAGAGAGAAAGTTTTAATTTTAAGATATTATCGTTGTTTTATTTTAATATTAATTGAGTTTTTAGCCCAAAGATGGTAAGTATTTAAAAGAAAAAAAAAACAAGTTGATATTAAGGACTCAAAATTTTGCCCCACCCTGTATACACTCGATAAAGCAATGTACAGTATTTTATCGCTTTTAGTACAACCACACCGTACCTTAAGCTACTCGACTAACAAGAACGCAGTACAGTGACAGAGATTAATGGTTTTCTAACCGCGTCTTCATCGAGTTCGGTTCTCATTAGACCAGCCCCAGTGCATGATGCTGACGGCGCAAGAGTAAACTTTAAGGCCAAATAAATCATTTTGGAAGAAGGCCAAAAAGTACCCAGAAAGAATGATGGATGGGAATGTAAAAGAGATATTGTGTAAGGTTTATAATTTTCTTGATGCCATGTTGAATACCTAATACCTATATACTTTTATATTAAGTACCTACTCACAAATATCCTTGGACATTATTTTTATACAGCGTCATGTCCCAAGCTAAGTAACATAAAGCTGGGTACTGACCAACGTTACGAGGTGTAATGTAACATGTTACACAGCGAGCATTCATGCAGAGCGACGAGCGGCTCGTACATGGATTTTAGCACACGGCGTAACGTAACATGCTCGCTGCGAATGTTACATTACGCCCCGTAACAAACACCATGCTTATGTTGTGGTAATCTGCTGACTGATATACTACTTAACCTTTTATAATTTAGAGCTCTTGTTAAATATGCATAATATCATTACCATCCGCAGTCCGATCTCCAAAGGAATAACTAATGCCTGCCTTTGTTCTTATATTTTTCAAAGTCCTAACAAAATACTTGTACCCGCCCCGGCATCGCTTGGCTACTTCTCCACTATAAATGCTTGTATTATAAAATGTACCTATTATTTAGACCTTCTTAAATATAAACTTGAATCACGGATTTAAAGTGCGTTTTTCATCGATAGAGACGTCGAGCTCTATCGATGAAAAACGCACTTTAAATCCGTTGAGAAGTTCAAAAAGTTTAAGCGCACAGACGCAACGCCCTCCGACGGTAAGCGACTTTGTTTTTAACCGACTTCAAAAAGACTTCTATGTTTCACTCTGTGTATTTTTTTTAATTTATGTTCACCTATTATTCCATCAATTGCTTGTCTTATCTATAGGTATGTCTTATCTATAGGTATATCTATCTACCTAGTCTCTGCTTATGACTGGGACCAAACGGAACGCGATCAGTCCAACCGCCACGTGCGGCCTATTACGCCTCTCGTCGGGTATGAAATACGAGTATATTCTGTGGATATAAATAGATGACATCCCCTTAATGACCTGTTGTTAACAGTAACGGACTGTGTGCCGTATGAGGGCTTAATTCGAACCAAATGCAAGTCCGCACTGATTTAATTATAGTTTATTGGTTCTATATTTATAATATAACAGACACATTTTTCTACTTAATATGATAGTAGATACATCTCTCGTTCTTCACAAACCAAATAATTATTGTAATTTTATTTTTCATAATAAATAATTAAACACAGACAATAAAACTGATAAACTTCAAATTTAGTATAAATAGATCATTAGGGATTAAAAACAATTTAGTTTCATATGAACAACTAAACTAAACTGATTGTTCGAATCAAAGTAAACAAAACCTGAGACCAGGGCTTCATATACCGGTAAAATTTTCGTACCGTTACTTCCGCCCAACACTAGGTAACGTTACCAAAACAGGTAACGTTATTTTTTTTAACGTTACTTTTGTGGCATGATACCGGTAAATCAATATAGCGTTACTTTTACTTTTATCGGTAAAGTAAACGTTTATTAACGTTATATTATTATTGATACTAAACAGTTTTCTATCTCTTTCTTTGATTTTCCATGTTACAAGCAGTTGACTTGTTACCTTGAGTTGGTTTGATTGTAAGTAACACGAGATATTTTGTGAAAAAATGGTAATTGGTAAGTACCTACCTAATTTTGTATACTAAGAGTCAGTCAAGCTCAACTATAGTGCTGGAAGTTATATGCAAGTTAGTTAATCGAGTAATACCGTATGTGAGTACTGACCTTTACGCGAACAGACACACGCACAGCGCGCCATCACCGCGCATGCACGTTCGTTGCCGCTCTGCTCGCCTAGAGCGGCAACATGCATTTTTAACGAAATGAAGTATCGGTATATTATGGGAATTACCTCTGTAGTTGTAACGTTATTATATTTTTCGTTACCTAGGTAACAATACTAATTATATTACCGTTATATAGGTATCTATATGAAAGTAACGTTATTTACTGTTATTTTTATTGGGAAGTGGTAACGTTATAAAGCCCTGCCTGAGACCATTAGTAGCATAGATGGCTCCACTAAAGTAATCTAAAACTTTATTAGACAGATTGCATATTTGACAATGTAAAAATGTAATTATGGCAGGTTTGTGCACCCTTGGGGAAAATGCAAACGTCCTTGAGTTTCCGAAATTTAAAAAATCAAAACATTATTATGTTAATCTTAATCTTTTTACAAGTCTTTTTTCAATGCAAGTGTTACAGCCGCCCGTAGTGGCAATAAAAAACCTATAGTTGGTAACACTGGGCTCGATCATCCAACGCTCATGCGTAAAGTGTGTGGTCTGTAAACATTCCCGGCAATAAAATAACGTAAACATTCCATTTTCGAATTACCAACTGCAATAAATATTTGATAGTTCTCTCAGAACGAGTACACCACATAGCATAGTGTATAAATCTTCCTTTTTCTTTTTTACTATGCATCTCTTATTTTCTAACCTAGCAAATAAAAATGAAAAGTCTTTTAATTATTTCATGACCAGTTCACAATCTAAAACAAAGATTTTTGTATGTCATGAAAAGTCATATGAAATAGACGGTCTGTTTTTTCTAAAAAGTCTGTTGTTTTTGGTACGAAATAGGAGCCCACTCATGCACGTCTGCCGTAACGCGCACGCACACATATTTTTTGTCTGTCTTTTTAGGTTTGTTCATCTTTTGTTTTTATATTAGGTTTGTGAACGACTGACGCTTTGTTGAGATGTAAGGTCTGTGAGTCACTGTCATTATTCTTGCGTTTTGTCTTGTACTAAGTAAGTGTCTCATCTTATACCTACAACTGTTTAAAATCATTTATAAATAAATGTAAATACAAATCTATGTATTTTGCACACAAATTACAAAATTAATGTTCAATTGACGAGCGATACGCCGAACCCATTTTCAATTTTTTTTTATATGTTACTGTTTTGTTATTTTGTAGGCACGGAATATTTACAATTACATCGTTAAAGAATCACAATATTTTACGTTACGAGATTACGTAATAAATAAAATTAGTGAAAATAAAAAAAAATCCTCCCAAAACAAAAAACGAAAACAATCAAAGGTATTTATTTCCAAAAATAAACATCTGCGTAAATCCTTTCTCAAAAGCATTTTCTACCTTAATGGGATAATCATTAACTGTTCCCTTCCTTCGATTTCATCTCATTAAACTTACATCGATTTTCTATCGCTTCTGTTCGTTTCATCACGATAGAGCTTCTATTATGATAACTCAAGCCCTTGTAACTTCTGCTGTAACATCGATCGAATTGGAAAAACAACGATACATAAGATCCACTTATCACTCGAATAGTTTTTATTTGAGGCTCTTAGGATGCTCTTATACATAGGAAACACTATAAAGGTCTCAGCACACTAATGGGAACGGAAAGGGATCGTAACCGTATCGCCTCGAGTCGTTCAGAATGGTTTGTATTAAACTCCCTACTGCAACGCACACTAATCGGAATCGTAACGTGATCGCCTCCCCTCAGAACAGTCTCCGAACTTGCAATTCCCGCTCTTACGGCTCATCGTCTCCGCGCCTACGGCTCATCGTCCCCGCGCTTACGTCTCTCCGTCCCGTCCCCTCCCGCGACTTGCGAGGCGAGGCGTAAGCGCGGTGTCGGTCGCCTAGCCGTAGCCGAGTTGACGTACAGGCGCTGCTGATACGCTTTCATTACGTGCATACGGTAGGTTGACGCCTGGTTGACAGCGAGGTGAAAGGCGTTACGGTTACGATCCCTTTCCGATCCCATATTGTGTGCTGAGACCTTAAACGGGATATTTATCATGTTTTAAGTAGTAAAAGACTTAGAAATAGGGTATACTTAATGATATTATGTCTGCCAATTGTAGTCAATGTAGACTTGTTGGGTGGGTGAACCGATTTTCGTCTATTCCCGTTGTCCCCGTACACCGTGTCCCCGTACTACGGGGACAGCGGGAATTTGATTAAATATTTAAAAATACTTCCCGTTGTCCCCGTACTTTGTCCCCGTAAATATAGTTGAATAAAATAGATAAAAATTATTCCCGCTGTCCCCGTCTTTTGTTTTAAATGTTCTGTAGGTAGTATTATTTTAAATAAACTTATCGTACATTCAAATTTAATTTTCTTGTAACAATACTTTGTTTGGAGTAGCAGCATGGGAATGTCACTTGCGAAAGAAAACAAGTGTAAATAAATAAATAAATAAATATCCTTGGACATTCCACACAGCGTCATCTAGTCCCAAGCTAAGAAATTGAATGCTTGTGTTATGGTAACCAGATACATACATATTATACATAGAAAACACCCAGACTCGAGACAAATATTTGCAGATAATGCAAACATTTGTCCCGTGGCGGGAATTGAACCCGCAACCTCCGCGTCTCAGGCGGGCCTTCGCCCACTGCGGCACAATAAGGATTAAGGTAAGTTATTTTACATTAAATTACTTAATCAGAATATAGAGATTCAATTTAAGAAAGTGCGCATACTTCTAGGTTACAATCATACTTACCTACTTAATAAAGAGTAACAACTTTTATCATCCGAAGCCGTGTTGGTCAAGTGGATTAGTACCTCGACTTTCGATCCGAAGGTCGTGGGTTCGAATCCGGCCGTGCATCAATGAACTTTTCGCATCTAAAAATTTATATGCGCTTTAACACGAGCTTATAACGGTGAAGGAAAACATCGTGAGGAAACCAGTTAGCTCTCTAATAGCGTCGATGGGCTTGCAACCTGTCACGTATGGAAAGTTAACTTCTGCAAAAAGTGTGCATGTACCAAATTATGTACACTATTTGGACATACCTCTGACTACACCCTTATACATCTTTAAAAAAATCTAAAAATTGCCTAATGATCTGAAAGAAATGTCTACCGCTCCCGGGATACAGTCGTGATCATATTTTATTTCATTTTTATTTTTTATTTCATTTCATTTCATCTTTTATTATCAATCGAATCGAAGATGAAATCATCCGATCTAGATATCTTAACTCGTTATAATTGTATTGTAATCCCAAAGTATCCGTACTGACTTAAAAAATCGTGATGTGTTTTGTGTTATTAATTGTTTTCCAATATTCGCAAACAAATACTAGATATATTTTAATACAAAAATATTATACCTACTTATATTATTTCAACACAGTAGCAGAAGAGATCAAAGCTGCTGCCAAGGCCTACCAAGACAAGTTGTCAAACCATCCCAACCAACTTGCACAGAAACTCACACACAACACCCTCATACAGAAGGAGGCTTAAGAGAAAAGACGTCATGCAGCTCAAAGACTGAAAATGAAGAGTACCAAATGCCGAGAAAGCAGGAGTGCTCTGCCCGATAATATATCCACAGACCATCTGCTCATAGTTTAATAACTGATCGCAGATAATACTAGAGAAAAAAAAAAAAAAAAAAACTTATATTATTTAGTTTTTCGATGGCTAAATTTAGATTTTTTTCTTTATAGGATAGTCTGGTTTTATAGGAGACTTCTCACGCTTGCACTCCAAATTTTAATAAAAATTTGATTAATTTTTTGTTTTTTAACAGTATTTCATCCGAAATACTACTTAAAAAACATATAAACCCCCTAATTTACGAGTATATTCATAGTGTAGATCATGTTTAATTTGTGTTATTTGTGTAAGTTTAATAATTACTTACTTGTTTCTTTTTATCTTAAATTAAAATTCTAAGACAATCTAATAAATTTTGTTTTATTTTTCACGCTAAAAACAAATTTGAAACAGAAATGCAGGTTTAGGGGACAACGACACGTGAAATGTTTACTTCCCGTTGTCCCCATTAGCTGAATCTACGTTATGGGGACAACGGGAAAGAAAAATAATGACTTCCCGCTGTCCCCGTCACGGGGACACGGACTACGGGGACAACGGGAATAGACGCCGATTTTGATGATTATTTTTTAATTGAAAACGGGAGCTTCCCGTGAGGTCCCATAAAAATTGAGAATCTGATGAGGATCTTTAGCGTTCTGAACCTTGAGAACCTACCTCAAGAGTGCAGACAATTGCTTTCTTTTTACGAAATAGAAGTCGGTTCAAAGTTTTTTTTAATATTGCCATTTTAAAAAAATAACTACTACTCCCCTTAGACATCTTCAAAAGAATCTAAAAATTACCTAAAAAGATCTGAAAAAAATGTCTACCGCTCCCTGGGATACAGTCGTGATCATATTTCATTTCATTTTTTTTTAAGAAATCAAAGATAATAAGGTTTCTTAAAAAAAATATACCCATTAGAATAAAGTTTCATCGTCAAGTTCTTGAAAGAGAGACTTATTAAAAGAGAGCACTTATTAAAAATTTTTACTTTTGTAGGCTGGTTTTTGTCAGCACCAAGATAACTCAGAAATAACATTGAATCACCTTGTTTTTGTTAAAAATGTCTGAACATTTTCTTCGTTACATTTCCAAGATTCCAAGATTTGGTTTCAATTTTCTAGAGTTCAGTGTATTTTCTGAGCTTGTTTATTTTTTTCCTGTATTTACTAACGAGCGTATTTCTTGTTTGTTAAGCCTTGAAGCGCTCGCGGTTAAGTCTAAGAGATCCCTGGCGCTGATTCTGTTGGAACATTGACTAGCTGATTCTGTTGGAACATTGACTAGCTAAACTATGACTAAAATCGAAAGCTCGTAATACGTTCATGCTAAGTCGGTTAAAGAATTGAGCACTTTATTCAGTCAGACACGGCTCACTCATTACACTCTCGTAGTAACAAATTAAAATCAACAGAATGAAGAAAAATCCTGTTATATTTTTAACAAATTACATACTAAGCTTTCCTAAGGCTAATTGTTATTAGTACAAGATTACCACAACGAGGTATTAATATAAATGTCCTAAGCTTTACTTCGTAAGAGGCAATAATTGTGTTAAGCGCGTTTAAGAGAGCATCTCCATGAACGTGTGACTTACTTCCATTGAGATAGAGTATAAATTGGTATGCACTTAGTAGTGAAGTTCAGGTTAACCTCATGAAAAAACAGTATTAAGATTTCAGCTGTTTTAAAACTTGCTACTTAAAACAGCTAAGATCGATGAAGTATTAATACGGTTAAACTTGCTGTTTCGTAAAAATTGTGTAGGTATATAGAATTTCTTAGGTTTTTGGCAAACACTGTAGAGAAATACAGTAAAAATAGTTTTAGGACGTGTGACGCGAATACAATAAAGAGCATGCAATGACTTAAAAAATTACAGAAAAAAAAACATCTAAGTAATTGTTATTGATTATGCGAAAAAGGAGTGTAGATTGCATTCGCATATTATTCACGGCTTCGAACACGATTCTCGTTTCGTTTTTGTCGCGGCGTGACATAATATAAAACAAAACATATTTAGTAATATAAAATACGGAATGATAGATACCTACAGCAATAAGAAACACTGTTCAATAAACCGAGTAACGTTGGTTTGACAATTCTAAGGATATCGTGGTAAGCATTAGCGACATTACAAGTAAGGGCCATCGTAACAGAGTGATAACTAAGGAGAATGGGTTTTGGATTACACCCATTTCTCCTAATGGGCTTGATAAAATCTCGAATCGAGTGTTTAGGGACATCCTGAAAGATATGATACAAAAACGTGGTTTGGAGAAACCACGTTTAGATTTTTCTTTTCACAAACTTACCCATGGTTTTGCTCGCATAGTGCCTATCTGGATAAAAAGTAGCCTTTGTGTCCAGGTCATAAATTATGTAGGTATATACAATTTTCAGCCAAATGCGCTTAGTAGTTTTTGCGTAAAAGAAGAACAAACATCCATTTATACGTTCATACATCCGTTCAAACTTTCGCATCTAAAAATATTTTCTATCTATCTATTTATCTATGCTGAAATGATGTAAAAATAAAGTGGATTAATTTCTGTATTTTTCTGTAATATCGGAAATTATTATGTGACATTATAATTTTTATTGAAATTGACTACCTGCAGTCGCTTACAATGAAATCAGGGCACTATATCGTAAATAAACGTAATCCATTTCACAGGCCCAGTGCGAATAACTTCCTTTTCTTGATTTTGATTCTGCAGTCATCGCCGATATTTCATTATTTAAATGGGTTACGGAAAAATACTAATGAAATGCTCTTATTTCATATCCGTGCAACATGAAACTAGTTTAAAATTTGTAGATTAATGAACTAAATAGGTGGGCAAAATATGTAGTAATTATGCTTTTAAATTCACACATCGATTTGAAACTGTTGCTAAGCAACAAGTTTTGTTATGGTAGCCAGATGACTGATAGGTATCTAACGTTAATTTTTTGTGTAAATACATTTTATATTACAAGTAGACCCGCGCGGCTTCGCTTACATGTTTGCAGCCCACCTGCGGTAAGATAAGATAAGATAAGATGCGTGAAGCGGGAACAAACATACATACAGACAGACAGACAAAAATTTAAAAAGCCATTTTTTTTGCTTCTGTTGCTCTAATAAAGACCCCAATAGGTATTCGTTTTTCATTAGTGTCTCAAATGTACAGACATCGACGTGTTACAGTTTTATTATATGTAGAGATAGAGATAGAGAAGAGATAGAGAAGAGATACATAGGTACGCATAAAAATATAAAACACCCAGGTATAGAGAAATATTTGCAGATTATCCATGATACCTCGGGCAACGCCGCGGGGCGGAAAGTTAGTACTTATTAATTATGTGTAAAATTGAATTAAAAATCTACATTGAAGATACTGGGGCTGATACCGAGAAAAATACGTCACTGTTTCTCGCCAAATCACAGCAGTAGCATGTTGGAGGTACAGATTCCATTAATATAATGGATACGCGGAAGTGAATTCCATTGTTGACACACAAATAAGCACATTGGAATGACAAATAGAATTAGAACGTGGTGTACATCGTGTGAAGAGATTTAGGGGAAATATTTTTGAAAGTTATTTACGCTTTGAATTTTCAAACTAAAACAACGGAACTGTTTGTTTTGTTTTATACATACAATTTTATTTACAGAAACTAAACTAACATATTTACGATTATTTAAATGACTGTAAATATGTATATTTACGTAGGTACGGTACATACATTATTATCACGCCTCTTTCCTACTATACCCCTATGTAGACAGATATTTCTGTGCAAATAAATATTCCTGTTTACGTCACTCAGTTTTAGGAAAACTATAATAATTTATTTTTTCGGACAAAGGAAATACATTGTAATGTGCCTCATCCATATTTTTATCACTGTGCTATTTTCTCACCTAAGTTGTTTCGGCACAACAGTTTACTTTCCTTATTTCTCCCAATAATTTTCCTTTCACACAGAAAATGTAGGTACTAATCTACCCGTAGATGTACGTTTTAGTAAACTTAGGTATTTTTGAATTCATAGATTTTTATAAACAAAAAAAAATTTTGTTTTTATTATTCTTGTTAGAATTTAAAAAAGTAGATGTAGACAATTGGTATGTTCCAATAATTTTCTTCTCTAACTTGAACCTTATCTCATTGCCCACAGAGCTTCTACTCGGAACGCTTCGAACACACCAAAAAGCGGCTTGCGACGAAGAGATGGTTACCTTGGTCTGTCCTCGAGGGACCACCATCAGCATCCAAGTTGCTCAGTATGGAGCTTCGGCGTCTCAGGGATCCTGCGCAACAGACCTGACTGAGTACCAGCCTGTTGCCGTTGAGGTTGTAGGAGACACGTCATGTATCTGGCCAAGTGCTTTACAGGTAAGATTTATCAATTTTGATGAAGTATGTGCATGAAAAAAAGCCGTGTTGGCCAAGTGGATTAGTACTTCGACCTTCAATGAACTTTTCGTGTCGAAACATTTATATGCGCTTTAACACGAGCTTTAAGTGGTGTAGGAATACATCGTAAGGAAACTAGTTAGCTTTCTAATAACGTGGATGGGCTTGCAACCTGTCACGCATGAATAGGTACCAAATATGTATTTGGACATACCTCGGACTAGACATCTTCAAAAAGGATCTAAAAATTGCATAAAAGATCTGAAAGAAATGTCTACCGCTCCCTGGGATACAGTCGTGATTATATATAACATTTTATTTAATTTCACTATCTGTAGCGTCTACGTAGGTTGTTCAACTAATCCAAATCATTAGCTAGAGAGCTGGTAGAGGCGTATCCAAAATGCTACTTCGCCCCAATATACGACAATGCTTAGACATTGAACCAAATTTAAGCCAGCTTTGGGTAGCTCGTCTTTACAACCAATTTATAAAAATAACTAATAATCACACTAATATTATAAATGTCTTGGGTAAGTTTTCGTTTGGCAGCGGTTTGGATCAGTTGAGCTACCTAAAGATCGTTTTCAACGATCCTAAGGTGGCTCAGCAGACGATGTTGAGAGAGCCTCTGTAATTTTTGTAGTGGGAATGAGCGTTTTCTCTAGTACTGTAACTGCACAATTGACTTGGCACTGAGCCGATGCTCAGCTTTTAGCTAGCAAAAATAGAATATTATGTTTTTTCCTTTAACTTATCTCGTACTCTCGGAAAGATCTCGCCCTTACTCCTATTTTTGGACCGACATGGATATCGTATAACGTAGAATAATAATTAAGTCATTATTTAGAAAATATAAATAGATAGTATAAAGATATTTTGATAACCCTACAAAAAAGGGATAACATTTCTATTTCCAGAATGTTCGTATTTTCCATCGCCCTGTATATTTTGGTTTGTCATGCATCAACTCGTCAGCTAATCTCTCTCAATGGTAATCTTTATTGAAAGTCGTTTTGGATTCCTCTGGAACCGTTTTGTACATTTTAACCGCCTATTTGGCTGGAAAACTGTTTTCGTATGGAGGAATTTATATTATCCTACTATTTTGAGCTTTACATCAGTAAAATGAAATGGTTGTGATTAAAGCAGGTCATGTTGGACTTAATAATCGGCAACAGAAATTTCTACACATTACAAGAATTCAAACTCAATTAACTTTGAGCTTGTTTTTTGTGAAATTTTGTGTGTTTGTCAATATTACTTGTAACTTTTCCGAAACGATGTTGACAAAGTCGTGACAGAACTTAAAGTACTGAAACTTAAATTACTTTTGTTTCTGAAAGTTCTACAAACCTTAAATTTCGATCGAAAGATCAAAGGTTTAAACTTCTGGACATTTATCAGATATTGTATTTGGACATACGTCTGACTGATCCTCTGTGACACCGAAATAATATAAAGAAAAATTAGCTAATTGAAGCGCTCGTGACGAAGCTTCTTGATAGATCGTCGAAGTTAAGCAACGTTCTGATCGGGCACAACTTGGATGGGTGACCGCAAGTGGCATTATCAGCTGAGCGCTTTCTATGCTTCGGAGGGCACGTTAAATTGTCGGTCCCGGCTTTTAAAGTCGTTAAGCCATGACGGCCTAACGGCCTAAAAACTTCGTCACTAGAGTTGACCACTTGCTCATACAAACGAACGAACGATCAGCTAATTTTATTTTAATGTTTAAAAAAAGTAGATTCACTGCATCAAACCAAATCAAACCAAGATGGTCTTTTGATACCTTCCGTTTTTTTCACTGTCTCCAAGAACGAATTTAAGTAGATGAAACATAAATTATGTAGAGGCGGTTCTTTCAGCAACCTTCTCATTTAACTCCGCAAGGTAATTAAAATCCTTTCATTAATTAAATTAACTTTGCGGGAAAAACATCATAAATCAATTGATATTTTATTATGTTGGGATGCGAATATTTATGAGCTGTTGTGTTATTTTCAAAAGATAAGTTCCCAATAATCGAAGGGTTCATTCTAGTGTTTCAGTTTTTAAGCCACATAAAAACCCCTGTCATGGCTTAATAGCTTGTTAGCAAAGAACATCAATTAACGTTTACTTTAAAGTAAAAAAATGTATAGTTAGTTCGTATGAGCAAGTGCGGTCAACTCGGATGACGAAGTTTTTAGGCCTGCATCATGGCGTATCGACTTTAAAAGCCGGGACCGACAATATAACGTGCACTCCGAGGCACGGTGTTTATGATATCTTTGTGATAAAACAGTCTATCTGAAAAGATAATTTCATCAAGGCATAATTCTTAAGGCGTATTATTTTCTTCAAAACACTTTAATTTGCCTACAAATACCTATTTTCAAAAACCATTTCACTAGATCTCCTTACCATCCCGCGTAATCCGAAAAAGTATCTACTGATCAAATGTTTGTGTTCATTAAACGTTCGTAAGCGGAAATAAATTGCTTCAAATACCTCGGTAAATAAGATCCTGAAAAAATCAAGTCGAGAAATCACTTTTTTGATGTCTTGATTCGGGGTTTACGATACGCTTCGTTTAATCTTACTTTTCTATAATGAAACTCTGGTGGAACTTTAGGTCAAGGTACTAAGAAGAACCTATATAAATAACTAAATATCCATACACATTTTACGCAGCATTATCCCAGCTAAGCAATTTAACCAATCTCAGCTTTTAAGCCGTGGCAAAAGCCTTCAGATAGCCTAAAACTCTGCTAAGAGAGTTATTAGCTAACCGACTCGATAATAAACATCTAAAAAATTATACTTTAGTACATAATATTGGCCGAGCCAATTTTGTAAACAAACTGCCACTCATCAAATTGAATGGTTACCTAAAGGGTTCATTGTTTGAAAGAGTTGAGAGTAAATTATCTCAAGGAAGTGGTCACAAATCCTAATTGAGAATATGGTTAAAAATTATCATAAACTTTTTTGTAGGTTAAGTATTGACAGTTTTTTTACATAATTGGCATGGACAGTTTGGTTGAAGTTAAGTACAACAACTTATCTTTATGTGAGGTTGGGATTATATTGATTTAAGCAGCAAATAGTCGAATGGATGAACTCATAAATTGAAATATTATTGAAAATAGTAATATAAAAGTTTTAATTGAAAACATAACCAAAATAAATTAAAAGCTAAACTCGTTCGCAGATAATCAAAAACTTCTAAAAACGTTCACGTTTCCATAAACGTGAAAGTTTTTGATTATTGGTTACCAGGAAACGTTCATTAGTAGGGATAGGAGCTTAAATAATATAAAGTGTATATTCAAATTGATATAGATTAAACTATTACAAAACACTCGAACCTTAGGTAGGTACGCACCCAAATCTCATCATAATTGATAAAGCCCACGCTGATAAAACTTTTTAATTAAACGTGATTTGAGCTGTGTTGGTCGTTCAGAACCTTACAAGGGATTTATTGATTGTGTATACGAGTCGCCATGATTATTAAAAAGTTTTTATTTCAACTTCTAAATTCTTAATTTGGCACACACTGGCCGAAAACTGTTCACCAAAAAAAGAAAATAAATCTTATCATAAGGTTTAGATTACATCAACACAAAGAATTGCTTAGTTATTTGCATTTCAAAATGTTGCTAGAGCATGACGTAAAATATCATAAAGAGTTGATGCAATAATAGAGTTTTACTCAGAAGGACTGACAGAGTGAATCTTATTAAAAGCTAAATTATTATTTTAATTGTTATAAAATTCAATTTCTGCTAATTTTAATTAATACATAAAATGTAACGCGTTATTTTCGCATGCCTAACCAAAGCTTTGTAATGTTTAGTTTGTTTTTAAAAATGGCGGAGTTTTTTTTTGTCTTATTGTGGCCAGTAATCAGTAGGTATTCAAGAAGGTTCTGATTGGGATGGCAAGCTCCTTTCTTTCAATATAACCAAATACAAACGCCGTGGTGCAAACTTATTTTTTTTAATACTAGCTGCGCCCCGCGGTGTTACCCGCAGTGAATACTTCCCGTTGCCGTGAAAATACGGGGATCAAAAGTAGCCTATGTTTTAATCTAGGATAAGCTGTTTCATCAAATCCAGCTGTTCTAGCGTGAATGAGTAACAAGGATTTTACATTTACACACACTCACAAACCTTTATAATATGATTGTGTTTTTTTATTATTGCCGCGAAAGTTGAAAATGAATTCTTTACCTAGGTTAAAAACAATACAAAAGGCAAAATATTTTTTTTTTTAATTTTCTGCCCTCCTAAAAATAGATTTTATTGTAAAAGTGTCGAATATACTTTCAAATGCATTTAGTAGAGCACTGTAATTTTAAGATTAGAGACAATGTACAAAGAAGAGTTTTCGTGATGTACAAAGACATAGTGAAACGAGAATTGACGTACTAATAAAATATGTAGTATTCCTTGTTACAGACGGTGGTGGAAGCTTGTCAGAAGAAGAGACAGTGTAAATTTCACACGAGTCCAAAAGCATTCGGCATCGACCCTTGTCCCGGCTCCCGGAGGTTCGTGGAAGTCGCTTATAAGTGCCGTCCGTGTAAGTTATAACTTTGTAATGAGGTAAAATTAAGAAAATTGCCCAAATTTTGAGCTGTCTGCTCCGGCAGCCATTACGCTTTCGCCACGTTTTATGTCATTGCCTTTTTTTATCCTGTTGTGCTTATTTTTTATTTTATCCTGCAATTTTGGTTGTATCTTGGGTTAAGCATTCAGCATTCAGTATAAGCATGCGTAGATAGCAACCATTTGCTGAAAATGTTAGAGGGTAAATGGGGAATGGAATGACCTCATTATTTCGGGTAAAATCAGTAAACTTGCTTTTTGAGAAACAAAGCGTTACAACTGGTTTTACCATTATTATTTTGAATTTGTAAATGAAATCGCGAGGAAGCTAGTTGCTATTCTATTGATCGGTTATGTGATGGTGCAAGCGTTATGCTATGTTCGAGGTGTTGAGCACGTGCCAAACGTATATTTAGTTCTGTTTCTGACTACCCACCGCCTTTAACATTTTTGTAGACCATCAAAAATATGCACTAAATAAAAAAAATAACACTTAAATATTATGCTATAAGTAAACACGGAAAAAATATGTTTTCCATAGTCCGTTTGGCCAGTCTACACAATTGTTAAGAAGGAGGGGCCTTCTTAACCGTGGTAAACTACACTGTTGGCTATGATAGACGACCACTGATTGGAAGCGTTACGCCCTCAACACGTTCATGATCGCCTATGATCGTGTATGGCCTGTGGTGCCTTTAGCTTCTTAAAATTTAGCTTATAAAATTCCGACACTATTACTATGACATTCAAATCTAGTGTTGGCTATATGTATATTATTTCTAGTTATATATCAAATATCCCAATGTTTTTTTCTCTGTATTTTTAGAACCATAATTATCAATTTGAAAACTAACAAGAACTAACAAAAACTAACAACAACCTACTTTGAAAGGTTTGAAAGCTCAAAATTATTTGTAAGAAAGTTTAATTGTCACTGTTCATAAATATACAATTTTGAGAGTTCTACAATTTCAAGTTGAACGTGAAAATGTTGTTGCCTAGCACGTTTTGCGGAAATATAGAATAAACTAACATCATAGAATACACGTATCAACAATCATAACTTCTAAGGCTTATGCTCTAAGCCATATTGCAGCAACGGTTCTCTCAATCCATGTCATAAATTGAACACGATTTTTCAATAGCAACCTATATAGGTAATGAAAAAGACCGCATTCTTGATCAAGATTTCTCCGGATAGTTATAAACTTTTCCATTTAGAGTAAACCGAGAAAAACTCAAGCTATTATATAGAATTGCCTTGATTTTTAGGAATTCTTGGCTTGCAGATATACTCGAGTCTGCTAGCAATTGGAGCTGACAATAAATTTCGAACAGATGGTTATTGGCCAAAATGAAGTTATGAAATATTGTCTGTTTGGCAGCGGTTCAACGTATGCGTTGTTAGCTTGAAAAATTATGGTCAAGCGTAGACATTCTTGAAGACCCTGCACTGCACGGCTCTGATATTAAGCCCCTCTTGTCATGTTACATTTTTTAAATAGCTTTTGCTATAAAAATAGACACCATGTCCAGGAAATTAGCATTCGATGACGCTAAGTCCCGTGGTCAGAAGTTCCAAATCAAATATAAGCGATGACAGAAAGATAATTGAAAGCTAAAGTGTTTGTGACATGGCTAGGGACAAAGAGAATATAACTACTACGTTTAGCTCTCTGCGTAGGAAGTTTTGCATGATCACGATCAGCGGCAGGAATTGTTGTAAATCTATGACAGAATTTGTTTTACCATCTGTTTTCTTTTATTTTTGTATGTATTCAATAACCAATAACTTCAAGGTATCTCGCTACAGAGATCTGATTATACTTGACTGTAATTTTTTCATAATATACTTCACAAAAAATACCCGTTCATTTGGACCCATCGTAACTTACGCCCGAAACTTGGCAAGAATACTTTAATCAAGAGGACTTCATTGAGGACAAAGTAAGAATAATTTAGGGTTGTATTAAATTGTTTTATGACACTTCTTTTCTGGCAAGCTTAACTTGACTTGTTCACCATCTCTGAGGTTTTAAGATCAAAGATACACCACAATCTCATATCTATCTAATTAAATTTTATGATATCGCTGGTTATATGAATAACATAATTAATATGTTGGAAATGAAATTGCTTATAACAAGAAAACCTAACTTGAATTCATGTTAATTTATTCATTATTATTATTTTATGCAAAGCTATTTGACAAATGTGTTATTTAACTGCAACTATAATAGGAAATAATTCTTAATTCCTGAAAATTTGCGTGATTACCAGCCTTAAAAATAGCCTCAATATTTTTATAACAATTTTCAACTTATTTTATTTAAAGTCATAATCAAACTGCAGCATTCTTTGAATCAACTTGTTCAGTACTTAGAAAACAACTTAGGAAATTTAAACATAAAACCGTTGAATGTCTGACCCGCTAAATAAATAACTTGTTCTAAAAACCAGCGCTTTCCTCACCGTTGTGTTTGTAGGAAGTATCTCACTGTGATTGGACATTTAGCCACACAGCTCAAATACAACGAAAGGAGTCGAGTGGTAATAATTAATCAATTAATAATAATAAGGTACTAATTTCTACAAAAAATATATCCAACTAACGGTTTGCATGCATGGGATGTCCCTCAACTTTCGACTTGAAGGTTGTGGAGTTTTTCTTTTAAAAATTTTTGAAGGAAAACATCGTGAGGAAACCCGCGGCTAGTCAGCCCCACCATGTATTGTTGTTGTTGAGTTTTTATTTAGTCTTTTATATGTAGTTCAAAAATATCATTGCCTATCATCAACATTTATAATTTTGTTTGCCTTTGATGTTGCCCAATTAATATTTCTTGCGACCGTTATAATCTGATTTGGTGACTGAAACATTTCACAGAGAATATAATAATGAGTAATAATTAAAATTAGTTAATTAAATTTCAAAACCAAAACATTCTTGTATTATATTTCTGCTTAAATCTTTTGACCTATGGTTTGTTAGTGAAAGTATACTCTTAAATGATTGTACCAAGAAAGGCAATGTGCTTATTTTTCAACAGATGAATTCCGAAGTAAAGTGGGGTGTGAAAATGACGTCCTACACCTGAGCTGCAATCCACATTCGCGGGTAGCGATCTACTCAGCTCAGTATGGAAGGACGGAGTATGACTCGATTCAGTGTCCCCAACCCCGAGGGATGAAGGAAGAAAGTAAGTATAATTCACCAAGTGATTTTGTATTGTGCAGTATCAAAATTGCACACAAAAATTAATATTATTAAAATATTCCACCAACAAGATGGACGGGACGGATAATTTAGTAAAGGCCAAATGAACGAATGAACGGTGGATGTCGCGAAAGTTAAATTGATGTACTGTTTGCATATCAATGCTTTTCACGTAGATTTTATCATTAAGTTCGTCACTAGATTGTCCCTCTTCAATCTCAAGTTACGTCATTAAGCCCCAAACCCCGAACTTTCCAATCTGATAAAAACGTCTCAATGCCAAGACACAGTATAATGAGCTTCGTCATCGAATGGTTTTTTTTCCACCGCTTATCCCTCACTTAGGAGTTGGGATAAAATGGGTTATTTCGAGAGTTCCTGTTGAAAACTTTGTTAGACAGCGTTTCTGAAAGAGCGGTTACACACTGAGTAGGCTTTACTAAACGGTAAGTATAGGTTGTGGCTTTGGTTTAGTCCACTTGCTTTCACTTCTACGCCGAAGATTTGAGTTCAATGCTTACGCTGTAGCTAACGTAAAAATATAATTTGTAGCTAACGTTTCTGGTTTAGATCTGAATTCACATTCTGTGAATGTTGAGATCCTACTAATATTATAAACGCAAAAGTTTGTATGGATGCAATTATTTATGAATGTTTGTTGCTCTTTAACGCGAAAACTTGGAATATACATAGTTTATGACCTAGAACAACACATTGGTTACTTTTAATCTAAGTACGTACCAAGTGAGCGAAACCACGGTCCAGCGAAACACGGCATGTATTTCATAAATAGGCAATAGTGGGTGCAAATGGGCTGAACTGATGATGCAAAATTAGCAACTTCTCGATCATCAATTAATTGAAGGACCATTTTAAGATTATTCTCTTCATCAGTTGGATTTTTTAACTTGCAAACCATAAAAATCATAAGTCAATCTTACAACCAATCTACGAGGTATCAAATAATGTAAGTCTAGAGACCATTTCATTACGTCATTAAAAACACGGTCATCGATTAACAAGAAGGAAATGCTTGAGAATGAGCTGGCTGTTTCAAATAATTTATTCAAAGTGAACAAGTTTCCCTAAATTGAAACTATTGTCAAGAGAATTGAGGTAAACACGGATTTTAGTTGCTCGCGGCAGTCTTTGAAGATTTATTATGACAAAGTAAAGGTATTTTTGTCGCTTTGTAAGTTGAATAACTGTGTTTTGGGGGTTAGCAAAGTTACTAACACCTGTTAGGATCTTGTTTACACGACATCGATTTGTAGCTATACAAATCGATGTCGTGTAAACAACGAAGCGGTGATTATTGTATGACGTTTCATAGAGAAACACAAACCAATTAGTAATAGTTTTGTATATAAATTTGTTCCTATACCTAGTCTTTGGATATGCTTAGCGTGTTGTTTAGGTGGGGTATTGATTTAAAACACTCTGAAGATTTAATACGTCTAACGAATTTGCACAGAGTTTTATTTATGAGTTGCAAGGTTTAAATTTTCATGTTATATTACGCGTAGGTATGTCTAATTGGACAATGGGCATGTGTTATATGCGAGAGGACTTGAGTGGGACCAAGCGTCTTGAATAATGACTACGCCAAACGCGGTTTGCACACGAAGGCGCACAATTTGGATGGGTAGTTGTGATAATTAACGTTAGGCTTACGTGCTTCGAAGGGAACGTTCAATTGTTTTAGCTTTTGATGTCGTTACTACTACTACACTAGCTCATTCAAACAAAAATTTCGAAAAAAAAATCAGCCAAAATAACCAACAGATCCAAAAGATCTGAGAAAACCATCGGTATCCAGTTCGGCAAGTTTTAATGATGAAAAATGCAAGATCATTTTCTCAACGAGACGCTGAAAGGAAAATCTTGGGTGAAAGCCGAAAAGGTCAATGAACTTAAAACTTAAGTTTATGGCCGTACTAACAAAGATTTTGCTTACTGTGGTAATATTTGACATTACTTCGCCTTCTCATACTAAAAAAATATGACAAGTATTACCACTGTAAGCAGAGCCACAGATAGAATATTAGAAATGTCAGTAAATAACATAGTCTTCAAGTACATAAGATAGAAATTAGTCAATGTTAGAGGCAATTTCAATAAAATGTCAATTTGTTACATCAAAATTTCTACCAGATTTCTTAAATCAAATTTTTTATCGTCTTATCCACCATTTATAATTTCTTATTTCTCTAAAAGTTAGCATTAAAGCGTAGGCCTATATTTACTTTACCAAAGACAAACCTACTTAGTCCTAGGTCTACTCCATATTTCTTGGTAGTCAACGAAAAGGCAAAAGACTAATATTGAATGTTCCAATTCAGTATAAATCTGACACTGGTAAAGTTTAACATTGATTATGAAGAAAGGGGGGCAGTAAAACTCATTTTGTTATTCATAATGGATTTTAAAGCCCCAGAGCTCAAGTTGCTGGGATCTCTTTTCGATGAAATGTAGTGACAAAAAAAAGCAGACGTACGGACGACATGGCAAAACAAAAAGGATTCCTTGTTCTTTTTAATAACCCTAAAAATACGCTTCAAACATCACTTCTATTGCTAAAATAGACATACACATAGCATCATCGAGTCCTAAGATAGGCACTATTGTTTATGGTAAATAGCTGATTCATAAACTATACTAGCAACATGTTCTGCAAGCAGTAAAACGACAACAGTTGTATTAAAAAAATGTTAATTATATGTAATTGAATTCCCATAATAGTGACTATTACAGAAACTGAGATAATAAAAAACCGAATAATTATATTAACCACCAATGAAACAGAGGGGTTTTATTAACTTGTAGCACAGATAAAATAATACTAGTAGGTACTTGTAGTGTGTTTCAGTGTGCCCATTTGTGGCAACCATAGCTCCTGAACGAGTGAACCGATTTATATGTAGTTTCGTTTCTTTGATAGGTATCCTAACAGAAAATATTCATAGCTGTTTCATTACTGTTTCTTAAAATGTTTAATTTAGGTTATAATGTAGTAGTAGTCGTACTCGTATTTAACAATGTAATGCAATCCTAATCAGAGCGTCTCATTCCACAGCGTGCTTAGAACCGTACGCGACAGAGACGGCCATGAGAGAGTGTCATGGCAAGAGACGCTGCGTTCTCTCTTCTGACAGCAACATGTTCGGCAAGCCGTGCAGACCGGGAAGCAAGACCTATCTCAAAGTGGTTTATACGTGTGGTAAGTACCTATAAACATTTTTTTTTCGTTTGATAAACTTTTTTAGTCTTGAATTAATTTTCATCTTTTAAATTTAGTTAGGTACTGGATATTTTCACATTTTGAATATTTTAAGTAACTAAGGCTTACGTTGTTACCATATCTTTGGTAATTACATGTAATTAAACAAAGGTTTGGTGGGAACGCAAATAGTTATTCGAGTCGTTCTATCAGTACCCACAATGGGTATTGTAATTAAGATTTATATTAGGACTAGAATTTGCCTGTGTCTTTGTTCGTGATACCTAATGGGATAAAAAATTGCCTATGTATTACTCCAGGCCATAAGCCATCTATATTTCTAGTTTAAGCTAAATCCGTCTAGGTCATACTTTTTGCGTGAAAGAGTAACAAACATCCATCCATCCGCAAAAACATTCGCATTTATACCATAAGTAGGACATCTTGTTTACGAAACATTATCTTGGAAAATCAAAAATAGCTTGTTTATGAAAAACAAAATTTAATCCCAAAGACATTAATCAAGGTCATGCTTCAAATTTCTCCAATTTGTGATGAAAAGTTTACTCATTTCATAGTTATGAAAAACATAATAATTTAAAATTTCTGACTGATTCTTTGACGAATAAAAGCTTAAACGTAATAAATAAATGAAGTGAATAAAATTAAATATAAAGATAACCATAACCAACTTTGATATTTTAGCACCGTGTGGCCGAATCTAAGAGGTCTTCAATTTACATAACCATCGCCGCTACCATGAAAGCTCAATTTTTTTAAAGCTTATTTTTAAACCTACAATTTTCCTTTCCCGATTAGAATTTGATACTACATACCTTCGGATTAAAAATCGAGGTACTTACCACTCGGCTCGGTCAACACAGCATAATTTACCTACAATAGTCTTTCCGATCACAATTCATGCTTTTAAATTGAAATTTACAGGATTTTATCGCGATTTACCTTTTATTATTTCCCGCCGTTTCGGCTGTATTGCAACAACCGTGGTCACGGGCGAACTACTAGTTCACCCGCTACTAGTTCGTTCAAGGTATTTACCTACAGTATTTACGTTAATAGATCGAATACAACAGCATTGAAATATAATTATCAGTATCTTCACTAATGGTCCGTGTGATTGGATTTGGCATTCAAGTATTGATTAATGTATCGCTATTTTGACAAGCTATAACCAATTAATATTACGCAATAGCATTGACTCATTGCATGCACTGAATATAAATTTAATTGAATCAGAAGTATTGAAATCAGAAGGAGGTGTAGACAGTCGCGTTGGAACAAGCAGTAGAATCCCCTAAGGACGTGACATGTCAAAGTGGTCTATAAACAATAATAAATAACAATAGAACTATTTAATTATTATTATTTTTTTTATATGTTTTTTTTTTTAATTTGTTGTTGAAGCATGTTGTTTACGCCTATAATTGAGGTGGCACTTTACTTGGATAAGTGTTTTAATTTTTGTAAATGTTATGGTGCTTACTTTGTTGGTGTAACTTAATAAATAAATAAACGATCATACTGAATAATTACTGTTGAGTTTGAGTTTGACTTTTATACAAGTGTAGATTATATTAGTCACATACCTCTTTAAACATTTTAAGAGGCTGAAAATTCATGAATCGTTTATTTTTCTAAAATTTTACTATTTCGTATTCACTCGGTTTTCTAGAACATTTGAATTAATATTAACGTTATTCACAACCTATTTTTATAAGAAATGTAATACTTTGACAACACAAAACTTCTGTATTTTAAACTAGTGCTTTTATACATGTCATATTATGTCATACTTTGTCACCATATTCTACTTTTTTGTCCCTTCCCGTCATTCAAGCCATAAAGTAAAACACATCTAAAATGTATGGCTACCAAACCTTAAATGTTTTGTTATCATTTTCCTCACGGAAATTGACTCAAAATGAAAATACATATCCTGAGTCGAAAGCACTAAAATTTTAATTGAAATTTAAAGCTAGATCAATTTCCGATAAGTATAAAGATTTTCTTCCGATGATTCCGTATTTGGATGCAGCATTGCGGTTTTAAATTTCTTTTGAAATTAGTAATATTATAGCAATGCAATTCATTTATTGATAAAAACAGAATTATCGTAATCTTTTTCTTCTTCTTCTTGTCGTGTCACTAGTTCTTTCGAACTAATACAAAGTTTTTTCGAACTAATGTGGTTATCGTAATGCAAATAAGTTTGTCCGAGATAGTGGCTAACTCTGATGGCAAAGTTAAGAGACAAGAATTATTTTATTGATAGGAGGAAAATTTAATTGAGTTATCAGTTTGGTAATTATTACTGTTACTTAACGATCACTTTATTTTTTTACTTAGGAGTATTTTTTTTACATTACTGTTACTTAGGTCATCAGTAGGTTTGGTGCTTAGTTTTTACTTTTTCTATTTCATAATCTTAAATCTTCTAAGTTTTTAATAGTACAGCTTTAAAAGACAAGATATTCTTGATAGATCGTTGACAGTAAGCAACGTTTTAAGCGGTCACAATTTGGATGACCGCAAGTGGCATTAACAGCTGAACGCTTCGGAGGGCACGTTAAATTGTCAGTCCTGGCTTTTAAAGTCGTTGAGGCCATGACGGAGGCTTTAAGGCGGCCTGAAAGCTTCAACACCAGTTGTTCAAATGCTCATACGAACTTACCAATAGGGAGCCAATCGAGCAAAGTGAAGCTCGTCAAAGCAAAAGTTATTTAGATCGCCTAAAGACTAAAAGAACAAACTAAAGACTTTAGGCTGAATTTGAAGCTCAGACAAAATGTGTCTTCAGAATCATGTCATCAACTGTTAAGGCTTTGTTGTTAATGAATCATAGTCGGTTAAAAATGACTGAACCTTGTTCCCACGCTATTCTAGGACCGAATTTGTGTGGCCTGCACGAAGTCCTTTAAATCCTAGCGATTAAAACTTTAAAGCTACTGGAAAACTTTCAGACAATACTAATCCAGTGTGTTAAATGGACAAAGCTTCCAAGAAAAGCCAATTTATTTCTCTTTCAACGTTTCAACTCGATGTACCAATTAGTTGTAGAATGACTGTCAAAGTGCAAATGAGACAATTTAGTATAACGTACTACGATATAGGTAGAAAGAGATACAAGTACACTTACGTAAACAGCGCCTGATCTCTGGATCTAGGCAAATAGGCTGAGTTGTTGCCGTTTCAGCTAATATTGTTATTTTATTTTGTTTTTTAGTTTCAATTTAGAGCTCTGCTAGTTATACAATTTTTAGCTGAATAAACTTATTTTCTTTCTTTCTTTCTTTACTTACTGAATACAGTTCAACAGCCAAATGTTTTTTTTTACCAATTACAAAACTGATTCAAGACTGATTTTGAAAATTATTTTTTTGTTGAAAGAGATATACTTCCTACCCATAAAAAATATTGAGGTCACTAAATGTTTCCAACATGATAATCAAAACCCCCTCAAAACTCGACCTACCTCAAACTAGTTCATATTGAAGTTAATCTTTCGTGAGAAACAAGCATTTTTACTTCACGAGGATTATACTAATCCTGCACTCTATATCAAGGTCGTAAAGTTTATAATTGCACTGTTTGTGAAATGAAGTCGTAATTTTTGTTTACTAAGTCGAAGCATCGTTATACTTTATGGCCTCGTAAATGCTGGTGAATAAAATCAAGGTGTTTATGCTTATGGGTTATGAAATGAGTGAGAAATTATTTATTAGCTTTTTGATATCGATTTGAAACCTCCCACACAGATGCATTATGGCAATCATACATGATCAGTATCCAATAGTAATCGTTGTCTAATATCTTGCACTCAAGAGGTGCATTTCTGTTCAAAACCGCGAAGATGCTCAGATCCTCTACATTTTTATGAGACAACCTCCGCAGTTTATTTATACTTTAAAGAGGATCTTTAGTAATAAAGGATTTTTTGTAAAAGGTCCACTACTGACGGAATATACCTAAAAAAATGTTTATAAATACATTCAGCGGAACATAGAATCTCTTCCATATTTGAAGTCCATTAATCATATTGAAAACCGAATTCTCAAACACGGCAAATATTTCTTGGATTTCCATTTAAATAAGCGAGACAATATCTTAATATAGTCACTGTTCCTGATCAGGATTATTATATTAAAAACAAAGACGTAGCTCTATCCAAATCTTATCCAAAGATTAATATTATGAAAATCCCTATCAGAATAATTTACTAAATTCATTCAGTATGATTCCTTTCGCCGGTTATTAAATGATTTGCGAGTAAATAAGCCAGCAGATTTGAATTTAATTACAAAACAATCTACTTTTATTAGAAAGGAATCGGAGCACTGGTGTTTCAGCTTTTTCCATTAAAAAACTTGTTTCGACGTCGATCATTCAGAAAGTTTTTTTCCCCTCCGTTATATTTTCAATGATTCGTTGCTGGTTGTTTTCCTTGTCAAATATTTATTTATGTAACGAAACGCTTGCGTTTTGTTGTATCTCGATTTATGTTGTTTACATCCGATTAGTTGTATTCTTTTGACACTGCGTAGTCTTTTCTTCGTTTCATTTATGAAGTAGGGACATATACACTTCCCAAACTTGGTATTCATTTCATAACTTTGTATTATTCGAAATAAACTCTTTGCCAAGTGCTGCTTCAATTCAGTTGCTTTTAATTGTTCCCGGGATTTATTGTTTATATGTCTTTAATATGCGTTTCAGAATACGATAAAAAAAATTACAATGACTGTGAAGTACTTTTTTGTAGAATATTAATTTTTGCAAATAGTGAGGCATCAAATAAGTATGTTCTTTGGAAATAACTCTGACTACTCCATTAGAATAATCATAGTCCTGATTAGAGTTACACATCTTCAAAGGATAAAAAATGCAAAGATCAGAAATAACAATGTCTACCGCAACTTGGAAATAAAAAAGTTAAAAAAATATGATCACGACTGTATCCCAGGGAGTGGTAGACATTTCTTTCAGAGCTTTATGCAATTTTTCTTTAGATCCTTTTGAAGATATCTAAGGGAGTAGTCAGAAGGATGTCCAAATACATATTTGAAAGTCGTGATCTTATTTGATATTATTCTGCTAAGAATATTTTCTATAACTTCGTAGATACAAGTTCATTCTACGAACCTTGTTTTACAAATTCATGTTCTACACATTCAAATTGTATTTTCAAAGGTATTGTCAGTTTGTTCCCGATAGTGCTATTTTGCTTCAAAATATTTCCACATTCAAAACAACTTATAAATAAAATTTAAAGTACTTCACTAGCCACTTCGGAAACACAATAGAAAAGAGCAGCGAAACTTTAGTTTTGCGAAGTCTGCGACTGAATCTTTGGGCTCTATAAACTCACAGATTATCTAGCTGAGGAAATGCCTTCCCGACTTTTAAGTATTTTCTGTTTAGAAAGCTTTTTCTATTTTTGCAACGCTTAGAGAAAACTAACGCTTACTGCATTCAATTTAACTAAGACTGTCGCAAACTGTTTCTGTTCGTGCATATAAATAAGTACTTCTATTTAATTAAAAACTGACTTCAAAGTTGCCAATTACCTGGAATTCTATCAGCGGCTCTTGGTGGAATTTTTGCGCGAGTAATTTTTGTATATTCCGTTTGGTGGTATGGTTATTAACAAGACATAAAAAACATTATTTAAATAGCGACACAACAAATTACAATTCAGCTCGCACAAACGCTTCGTTCCTGGTGCTGAAGGTAAATGTCTAAACTTGCCATTTCATTCTGATGGATAACTCTGTCACTGTCAAACCACGAAATCCAACCTTAAACCCGCTAACAGGCGTTGTTTACTTAAACAGTGAAATAGGTTAGGCCTATTTATGCTTCAAATAGTTATTAAGCCACTTGAGACTACTAGAGACATACTAGAACCAAGGTTACTAGAGTTACATAATAATTTATTTTTCTTTTCGACTTGTTACCTTCAGAAAATAAATATCGAGTACCTACCTACTAATAAGGAATTCCCAAGTGTGGTTGAAGTTCAGGTTATATTAGGTAGGTACTTATTTTTTTTTCACTCGAATATTCCACTAGCTCATACTTGCTCTGAACCGTCATTAGATAACTTGTTTTTAAAATTGACTTGGCTATTGTTTTGTGTTGAGCTATTAGCGACTTTGCTTCCACCAGGTTCTTGCCTGATTCTTTCCCTGGTTTACGGAATCGCGTTGGAACAGGCAGTAGAATCACCTAGTTTTAATAACGTGACATGTCAAAGTGGTCTATAAACGATCGTACTGAATAAATACATTTGGATTTTGATTTTGCTTATTTTAAGAACTTTTTTTTGTTGCAAAGTTGCAAGCATACGTTTTGTAAATATTTGTAACTGCTAGCACAATACTGAACTGCTGAAATATCATTGTTTTGATCCAGCCCAGCCAGGTCCGTAATTATCAATTGTATGTACACCCTTTGCCGAAAGCATTGAGGTGTTCCGAGCAGAATGTTACGACTGACCAGTGAGCAAGCGAGATAACAATATTACAAATTGAAATAGAGCTACATGCGTAGCATTTAGTTTCTACTAACTCTGAGAATTTAGTTTCAACTCTAGGGACTGCTTCCACGGGCGAGTGTATCGTGACATTTCTGTCCTCCAATCATTGGGTATTTTAAAAGGTAAGGCGATTATCATTTATAAAATTTTTGTCAATATCACTCGTAGTATCGTCACGATGAAATCGCCGTGTGGACACACGTTCATAGAGAGTGCATAGAAATACATGGTACATTATCAGTATTGCAACAATGCTTAAAACAAACAAAAATATTTTCAGACAAAATTAAAAAAAAACAACACCATTAAAAAAATACAAAAAAACGCACGGACTTTCCTATAACCAGTGAAATAAAGTCGCAATTGTTATTAATTTCAAACCCAAAGTCTTTTGTATTCTCAAACTTACCACACAGATACGCACATTGTTTCCCTAAAGTTTGTTACACAAACACAACCTTACCGTATTTGTGAAATGGACCTAAGTATTTCCGAGTCCCTATCGCACGGTCTGCCGAGCATTCGCACGCAACCGTAAAATCTATCGACATTACAATACCACGGAACCAATAAATAACCAAATACAAATAGAGTATTTTGTAATACCTATGCAAAAAAAATATAATTTAAAATTATGTAAGTATTATAATATCATATTATAAAAATACCTATATTATCAGATATTATGCAATGTGTTTTACGTAAACTTGTTGAGTATCAACAAAAAAGTGGTTGACAAAACGTCACAAACGAACTGTTAAACCCGATGAATTTAAAAAAAAAAACACGTTACTGCTACGCGAGACTTAATAAATTCTACACAGACTTTTCGAAACTTTGTCCATACCGTAATAGTAGTAAAATAACTAAAGAATTCTATGAACTTTAGCAGCTATAAGGTTGCAATTCAAGAAATTTTCAACTCAGACTAGTAAACCAATAATGAAGTGAGTCTTAGTCGTTTGTTTTACTGAGTCAAGCCAAATCATTTAAAACAAACTGCTTTTAGTTTTTTTACAGAAAATACACCAATTTTTTTATATATTTCGCTAACTAGTGATTGATTTTTTTAACTAGACGAAGCAGTCGTCATTACATTAATATTGACAGATCAATAACACGGTCTTATTATATTAATTACCTTCTCCTATTTGCCTCGTCGTTTCGGTTACTGGTCACAAGTAAACTGCCGGCCAGTGTCCGCTCGCATCTTCGACTAATGAGGTTTTTGACTACCCTCAATCAGTTAACACAAAATAGTTGACAGTAGATTTGTTAGATTTTGTACCAAAATGAGCATCTAATTAAAAATAATGCTTTTATACTTTATTATGCATTTAATTACGTAATTTAAATATATAAAAAAACGATAAATAACGTACCTATCTAAGAGCACTGTAATTTATAAGACTTTTGACATTCATTCAAGGTTAATATTGATTATCGTCTAGTCTATTGACTTAGTTCATTTGGCGAGATCTTCAAGCTCTTGTATCATCAGAATTCTCGTGTAGAATAATCCGATTGGTTGAGTTTATTTCGTCTGGCTTTTATAAATTGCGCAAAATTATTATTTATTGTGTGAACCTTGTCCAAAACATATCTGGTAATTTTCAACTATTCTTCAGTTGATATAACCAACCATCCGTAGATAAAACATGAAATGTATTATGCAGGGATAAAGATAGGTTAGTCAGAGGTATGTCCAAATAATGTTTCGTAGGTACATGCCCATCGCCCACATTTTCAGAATTTATATTTTTTCCTCATGATGTATGTTACGCATTGTGTCTACAAAATAGTAAGTAGGTAAGTAAAATAGTACAATACAATAACGGCGTACCTACTTGAGACGTTTCGGGCGCATTCTTCCTTGATCTAATTCCCGCCCAGTCTGACTGGCGTCCGCCATAAATCCAAGATATAAAATGCGGGACGAGCCACGGACAGTCAAACTGTTTCCATCTTTGTAGCCCAAGAACTACAAACAAAATTCTTACGTTATCATCTCTGTCTTCACACTTTTGTGATCACAAATCATATTTAGATATTGTAATACTGATAAAAAAACACAGGCCTTTACATCTTTTTACTAAATGATTCATGCAGTGTCAGGAGGCAATTTCGCCTACGCTTAACGGGACACTGTAGTGCCTGGGACATTGTTGAGATGGAAAATGCTTGCCCAGCACTTAAACCATCCTCTCAGCTGAGCCATGTCCACAGGAAAGACAATGGTCAATACGTATGGGGCTGACTAGCTGCGGGTTTCCTCCTTGTTTTTCTTCACCGTTCAAAGCTCGTATCAAAGTGCATAATACATTTTTCCGTAACAAAAAATTCATTGATGCACGGCTGGGATTCGAGCCCGCGACCTTCTGAACGAATGTTGTACTTACCAGATGGCTAAAACTGCTCTACATACATATTTATAAAGGAATGGATAAGAAATATAAATACACATATACTTTTATTTAGATACTTATCTCTTCGTCTCGTCTGATATACTTTTATTTAGATTTTTCTTAGCAAATAGTAGAGAAAAAACATAAAGCTGCAGTATTCATAAGCTTCATAGGTTATTGGTACCACATAAGCGAAAGATGCTGGTGAAAGCTTGTTGTAAATAAACTTATGCAAGGATTATAATAACGTAAGTTACTGGTAACATAGTTTTCAAGTGTACTTTACAACAATAATCTAACCTAACTACAGCTAGCGACTGAGCAACATTAAGTTTTGGCCACTGGAGGCTCGATAAACATGCCAAGTCATGTTTCAGGTGCTGACTGCTATAACTTGCTTGACGTTGACTTATTTAGGCTTTTAAAGTTTGACGTACGAAAACGGTCATTGTCTCTTGTTGGTTTTTTATTAGCGGGATAGTGCCGAACGCAAAGGCTTTTTTATCATAACGCTGAACTTTTTTTTGTTATACCTTCCGTGTCCATGATGCTTTATTCCCTTGGGCTATTTGCCCTTTATTTTTGGATATAAACCGGAGATAATGTTTTTATCAGCGTGTGTCGGTGACTCTTTTGATACTTACATCATAACTATGAAATAGTAAACTGTGGGGTCTCACTACATACATTACTACATTACTCAGTTTACAAATACTAAATTCTGTTGAGCATTTGAATTACATAATTATATAAACCTTACTACAATTAAAGCCTTGCGAGCCCTTTGGTCGTTTGTTTACATTTTACGATTCATTGAAGATTTACTGGCAAGATTCTCTACTTCTGCATTTATTAGTTCAATGCACAAAACATTATTCTGTGACGTAGATATACGCCAAGTCAATCGCTCTGGAGCGTCCAACGAAATAGCAAAATGGAATCGAAATAATTTGAATATTTGAATACGTCATTCAGCTTGCTCTTCGGAGCGTTGCTAACACTAAATGCTTTTGAGCCGCTGTAGAATGAATGTAAAAGTCGGTAATTCACCAAATTTGAGTTTATTTAGGCCGAATACTTTGTTTTTCCGACTTTATGTACGCATTTTGGGTATACCTACATATTTTAGGTAAGTGTATATTTAAACTTATGTCTAATTTGCTTAAAGTTTTTTAGAAATGTCCATTAAGCAAAAGTAATTTATGCCTCAAACAAAATTTATATTAAAAACACTTTTATTCACAAAACACTTTAAAGTGTTCTTTAATTCTGACATATTATCTTATTATTATCTGTAGTTTATCAACTTACGGCCGGTTTCAATATTAAACTTACGTATGATCGTAGATTGATCGCCATAGCAACTTTGTTTAGACAACAAAAAATGTAGGACACTTTTTGACAGATAACAATATTACTATGTCGACAGATCCACGGTTATTAGTAAGTTGAATATTGCAACCCAGCATTAGTGGACTAAACTAAAACATTGAATATATCAACGAATCAGAAACAAAAATACAGTAGGTATTTATTCAAAAAAACAATTGCAATCATTGTTGGCAAATCAGATAACTTATTCTACCGATTTCCTCGACTAAATACATTAGCAAAACTGTTTATAACTTTATTTACTTTTTTCTCAAAACAAGACTATTATTTTGGGCAAGATGAAACATTGAAAACAAAATACGTCTATCTCAGCTTACCAACCCTACTCTAACACAAAACTGTCAACCCATGTCGATAAAACTCAATAACAACTAAACCTTGGGATTTTGTACGAACTACGTAAAAAGTCAGCATCATTCTAAAAGCTCTTGAAACGTAAAAATACTTTAAAAACGCACCCTAAAAATCTAAAATTAACCTCCTAAGAGGCACTCAAAAATATCGTCATGGGATATTGCTCTTTGAGGTAGTATACTAAAGTGCATTTTCATTTGCAGTACCGCGGACAGTACTTAAAGAGAGGTATGAAAGTGCCCCTGAAGAGGATGAAGTTGCTCACGATGTCTCCGCTTCAGAACACGAGGATGTTGGTAAGTGTTTTTTTTAATAAGGAAATTACAACTGCTCGTTTTTACTGTACTTTTTATATACACTCAGAAATATGCTTAGACTTTTTGTGCGAGTGGCGACTCAAGTTTTAAAAACGTAAGTATAGGTCGCGCCACTTAAAAAGAGCGCTATAATAGCGCAATAGCAGTCGCTAAATCAATGGTATGAAGTGCGCCGCATTACCTCTCCACCAATCATAGACCACTGCGCAGTTTGACAACTAGCACTCTTTTTACGTGGCGCGACTCAGGTAAAAAATATTTAAATAATAATAAATTAAGCTATATTATAGAGATTCTATGGCTAAACTAAAGTTAGTTATGTTCTCACTCGAATCACTATAGTATTGGCCCAACTCAAATTATGTTGGATTTAAGAACGAGAAAGACATGAACTAAGTAAACGAATATAATGAAATTAAAATTATTATTTCATAACACAAGCTTGAACATAAGTTCAAGCTTGTGTTATGAAATACAAAAAGAACGCAAGTATTACCCCATAACTATTTATTTTTAGACTTTATAGTCAGGACACAAAATATTAAGTGCCCTTTCTTTTTAATACGAAATCGCTACAAAAATAATACTACATTATTTACGAACGTAGTTTAAGAAAAAACCCGTCAATTTAATTAGTAAAATCTAACAAGAAAAGCCAAGATATCTACACCACTATTTCATACGCTATACTTACTCTAAAATCGAAAAACAGAACCAGTAGCCTAGTGACTTCTCTACAATCGCTATCGCTAAAGAAATAGAGAAAACAGATGGGAAATTCAATGACGATGAGTCACATGGTCAAAAGTTTTAGAACATAGGATTAGTGATGATAGAAAGAGATTCGATACGATTTGATACGGAGCGCTTGTGATTTGGCTAGGGCAGCTGTAATCATTCAAGGGTAGCAATCTAAATCTAAAACTTGTGCCAAGGATCCCTGGACGAGCATAAAAACTTCGCTCACGTAAACCAATCTTTGGTTAGCTGGAGTCTATCACCGAAACTTACCTTGTCTTCACTTTGTAACTACAATGTTTTCACAGATCACTTTAATAAAACCAGCTAAGTGCAAGTTGAATTGCAGACGAAGGGTTCTGTACCACCGTACAATATAACTGCAAATGTACATGATTGTTTATTGTATATATTCTATAAGTACACAATATAATTTCTTACTTTAGTGAATCATTCAGTACATCTGATATATCTGATACCTACGATGAATGTACTTATCCTCCAACTTTCATGTTTTTACGTTTATTTTGATAAGTAACGTATCTCGTAAGTTAAAAACTGTGTTATCTGGGTAAGAAAATAGATTATAGATCTTGTAGCTTGTTTGAAAATAAATGTTTTATATCTGGCCTTTGCTACCAATTCCCAGAATAAGACTTAGGCACTGTTGTTTAAAACAAAACTTACAAACAAGAGACCCCAACTTCAGTAATTCAACAAGAACCGCTAAGAAAATTCAACCCCAGAGAGCACGAGCATTTTAAAATTTAACCGCTTCACAAAAAGGCGAGTGTAAAAGACATGACAAATTGGAGACACGACAATGCGGTACTCACAACAACATCCCTGTGCGAAAAACTGGTACCGATTGCACCAAGTTACACCAAACACTACGGTAAAGTAAACGCAAGCGGTATTGAAACTTATACACATTGCATTTCGGTTCAATCCCCTTCGATAAAAATGGAAATTGCGATGCGGTGAATTTGATTTCAATTTTCAAAATTGAATTTTATGCCCGGGTTATACAGCTCAGTTTAACCTGTCACGGTACGAAGTGACGCAGGTCAGGTCTGGTCAAACTCGATGTTAAAATGAAAAATATAGTGAACTTTACTGCACAGAAAGTTTTTGTAGCGGAACTGTTGAACAAGGGAAGAAATCATAGTTGTTTTAAGTTTGTAGGATAACTGCGACGAATTGGTATTTTAAACAAGATTCAGTCTTGTGGAAAGTAAAAGAGAATAATGATATAATTCACGAAAATGATGATAATACAAAAAGATAATTCCTATCAACTCTGCACTCTCAGGCCTTTACATCTTTACTAGATGATTTATACAGAGTCAGGAGGCAATCTTTGCCTACAATTAACGGGACACTGTGTAGTGCCTGGGACATTGTTGAGATGGAATAGGCTTGCCCAGCACCTAAACCATCCTCTCAGCTTAGCCGACCATATCCACAGGAAAGACAATGGTCAATACGTGTGGGGCTGACTAGCCGTGGGTTTCCTCGCGATGTTTTCCTTCACCGTTTAAAGCTCGTGTTAAAATGCATATACATTTTTCGTCACGAAAAGTCCATTGATGCACGGCCAGATTCGAACCCACAACCTTCGGATCGAATCCACTTGGCTAACACGGCTTTTTTTAGCTTAACTCAACTCTGCACTAGGCCAAGCTTATATCACGGTACCTATCCTGAAAAATGTTATATGTAACTAATTTTGTGCTTTCGATTATTGCTACATGTTTAAAAATAAATACATCCATTAAAATGCTACGTATAAAAATCCACGAATATTAAGTAGGTACATAAAATTTTCAAAACTTTAAACTACTCTTCTTTAAATTTTCTTCCAAGAGTCTCTTCAAGTAAAATAAGTATCAAAACCAGGAAATATAAAACTACACTGTTTATTATAGTTTAAAACTTGAGTAATAGCTGACTCTGAAAGTTGGATAATAACTAGTCTAAAAATTGAGTAATGTTCTTTTAAAGCCCGTTGAAAAATTGTAAGTCAGGAAATATAATCACTGTATTTCCAAGGCAGTAGACACTCTCAGATCTTCAATCATTACCTACGGCTCCGTTTTAGATGTCTAAGGTTTATTATTTTATTTCAACAAAGATAAAACATACATAAATACATGCTCACATTTTGTAAAACTTAACATTATATAAGTTGGTAGGTTGCAAGCCCATGACTGTTATAACAAATATTTTTTTTTAATAATAAAAACTTTAGAATTGTACCGTTAATAAATGAATTTTATAGCCGATAGATATCAAAAACAAAGGTAGGTACTTAAACGTAAAAATTATTACATTAATACAAAGTAGTTTCCTCACGGTGTTATCTTTCGTCTTTAAGAGCTCGTTTTAATCCGCATAATATCATTTTCAAAACGAAAAGTTCATGGAAAAACATTTTTGATGCAAACAATTAACAAATAACCTCTGCAATCCATTAGCAAGTAATGCAAATGTTAAGCCCATTGTGTCACAACAGTCTAACTAACCCGTGACGTCACTGACACAAGTTTATTCGCTCGTTCCACGGAGAAATGTTAATTTACGAGGGTACCCTGCGATTTTCAGACAGGGTTGCTAGACCGACGGTGAACTGTGAACATGGCTGCCAGATGTGTGTTCTAATAGCTAAGTAAACTGTCAAAATAATGATCTTTGAAATACGTGTTTGTTATTTAGTTGTTTAGCAGAAATTCTGTTATAACACTGAGTTCTTTATTAATACTCTTGATGACGGTAACTTGAAAAAAACAAACGGACATTGTTGAGATGGTTAGGCATGCCCAGCACCTGAATCTGCTCTCAGGTGAACCGGCCATATTTATAGGAAAGACTCATGAACGAAGTAGCCACTAAGTACTTCGTTCATGGAAAGACTGGTTAGTAAGTTTGGAGCTGACTAAGTTTCCTCGCTATGGTTTCCTTCACTGTTTAGAGCTCGTGTTAATGCGCATTATATTACTTACTTTTTCTAATACCTACCTGATGAACCAACGGTTTAAAAAGGATCCTCAGTCAAGGTGTTAATCACTTAACGGTCCATTTACTACTAAAAATAAATTTATATTTTTGTACACGTTCAGGGGTGATTGGTACATCCAAATAGAATAAAAACACTTGTAAAAAGTTAAAAGTTTTTTTATCTCATTTAACATGATTGTGTTACCCGAGTAAGAATGATAGACATCAAAAGTTTTTGTGTTTTTTTTCTGTACGTTACAAAATAATATTTATGTAAACCGCAACCCCATTATTCATAATCAGCCGTCATTTTAGCATGACTTCGGATGGAAAGTGCTTTTTCATTGTCACTCCAGTCGGCAGCAGGAAGCAGCCGCTTGAGTTCTAGTAAATTAAGAAGTTAATTATGAATAATAAAGTATATTATAATACTTAGGTATGATTGCTTTGTACTTTGTTGTACAGCACTACAGTGGCGCTGATTCTGTTGTCACACTGACTAGCTAAACTATGACTAAAACCGAAAGTTCTTATTACGTTAGCAATGGTATTGATAAATTCTACCCACATACAATTTAATTTTACTAAAATAAAGTAATTGATTTTGCTCTTTCGCTTAACGCGAATGAAATAAGAGCTTTCGGATTTAGAAATAATTTAACTAGTCAGTGTTGCAGCAGAATCGGTGCCAGTGTCTCTTTAAATTAAGGCAAAGGTTTCAAGACGCTGTATGACCATTGAAACTAGAAATTGTGTAGAACAAAATTCCCTTCAGCCCTATCTTTCAGCTCCAAAGGGGATTATGAGACCAAAACTCCAAAAGTCCAATTTAGAGGGAATTAAAGAGGATTATAAAAATAAAAAAACATTGAGCCTTACATTTAACCTCACAGTGGAACATTGGACCTCCTTGTTTTTTGATGTCGGTTAAAAACAGTCTGTTTAGTTTATCTATTTCAGTTTTATTTATTTAATATTGGCAACCCTAGCTTAAAATATATGAGTAGGTACCGCGTAAAGGAGTTAAAAACCATGATATAGTAGGAAGGTAAGGTAACAACGTATAGTTTCCGCTTGGTAGCGAAATAGGGGTGTTAAATTCTTATGCCGTGTAATCTAGGTTTTGTAAATAGAAATTATGTGAAGGTGTTTGCGAGCGTAGGAATAAATGCTCAAATTCCGGGCTATAAAATGTTCTTTTTGTTTAAAAAATAAAACTGCAAAGCTAGGAATCTCTTTCCGTTTTATAAAAAGATATTTAATTTTAGAAGATTATGTACTTATAAGCGAGAATTTAAACTGTTAAGAATTAAATCTAAAGATTCTCAACACATCCCTGATATTGCGTTAGAGCGGGATTTAAATCCACAACCTTTGTCCTGTTCAGCATTTTTCGAGATAAAAACAAATAATTGAATAGACCCATCATCACGAGTTAAATATACACCTCCAAGATTGGTCAACTGCGGCGAGAAAAAGCTGGACAGAAGAAAAGGATCCTTTTATCCAGCGTTTTCCTTTCTTTGCAGTGGGACGATAACAGAAGAAAACATCGCGAGTATAGTAAAATTATCTCAATATAAAACGCAGTTTTCTTTATAAATTGCTAAAATAGGGTAAACAAGCATTCAGACGTTTCAAACCACTCTGTGAATTTATTATTGTGAGCTATTAAAAATAATGTTTATAGGCGTTCCAGCGTGTAGGCAATGCACATACAATTTACTTATAAATCTTGGCACAACCACAAAGCTTTATAAGACCCTAATGGAGTAAGAATATGAGCCGTCACGAAAACACAGATTCTAATACAGTTTCTTTGAAGATAATCCCAAAGAGACCTCCCATTCCGTAATCCGTTTTTACATTGACAAAGCAAAGAAGAGTACTTGAGTCGGGTTTTTGGAAATCTAGTGACGTTCTTCTACAGGCTTCTAGACTGTCTTTCCAGATATTAATTAAATGATACTTACTTAATGTGAAATTAAGTGTTCTTAAACTACGCTCTATGTTTGATTGACACCATGCTAGCCTTAGCTATTTTGAGCTCTAGTTTTTTTACTATATTGAAAACACCTTATGCCCAGTTTCTATATCCAACGTACGGATGACCGTAGATCGATCGTCATTTACACGTACATTTTGTATAATATACAAAATGTATAATATACAATGTAAATAAACAACGTTTCTATTGAGATAGATCGACGGTCATCCGTACGTTGGATATAGGAATCGGGCATTAGTGAAGATCACTTTACGCTACCATTGGTACTTTTATTTTAATTAAACTCACAAGTTATAGCCACTGCAGTGGCAGGGACATTGTTCGGTCAATGTACAAACAAATACAGCTATATTATAGGGACAGACTTGCACAACACTTAAACCACCCTACCGTCTAAATCCAAAGGAAAACTTCCGTTATATGTTTATATGTTTCCGTTTACGTTGGTAAGATAACGGATGCCGTTTTTAAAGAAACTGGTTTTACACAGACAAACAAATCTCCGAGATTGCGAGTCCAAATTAAGATAGGATTAAGCAAATTTCTTCGCTCGTCTCTACACTGGATAGATTAGGTTAACTTACTAGGTTTATTAATATTATCCTTAGTTTTACTTGACATTTTTTTAAAAAGATTTTTTTAAATATGATAGTGCTTGTCTACCGACTCCTGGAAGTTCATTTATAATCGGAAGGAAAACATAGAATTAAAACAATAACTAGAATTTAATACGATCTCTAATGGTGAGGAAAAACATCGTTAGGAAACCAGTTAGCTATCTAATAACGTCGATGGGCTTGAACATCTAAGCGAATGTCTATTGTTCTCGCGAGCTTGTGTATAAAGCACTTAACTTTGTGTTAGTTTAGATTTTAGCTGTACGAAAATTGCAGACTGTTACCAAACAAAATTATATGACCAAAGTTATATGACAAGTTATTGTCATGGCTTTAGTTTGTATGCTAGAAGCTAACTAGCATTTATTCATTAATATCCAGTCTCAATAATCCATTTATCAGTGGTTTGACTTAAGTACCTACTGTGGACTTAACCAAAAATGCCAGATGTCTGACTGCAGTACGCAAAATCATAGATAGGTTAATAATGAGACTTCTTCTTCTTCTTATCCGGTACGCTCTTGACAGAGCGGTCGTGATCGCTATGTAGTATCAGTACCTGGGGGGATAGATGTGATGCGTCTCATGATGTTTCGCCACTTCTGTCTGCTGGAGGTCATCCTGCTGCACTGGTTTAGTGAACCTCTGACTGCAGACTTGATCTGGTCAGTCCATTTATTGAGACTAGAGGTAAGATAACGTGGAACTCCTTAAATAGTTTTAAGAGTTAGTTGATTTTATTATTTTCGCGATTCATTAAGATTCAGAGCAACCATCACTTAGTTACTTACAAGCATCACTAGTTGATTTCTAAATGATAAAAAATATCAACCCAAGTTTTAGGCTACTGCAATCAAAATTGCAATCAATTGAACACCAATCAATTGAATTCTTATGCCAAGATTATTGCTCTAAGCTAAAAATTTGCCACAAAATTGCTCTTCGTATCTATCTTAAGTGCTTGTTTTTGTGACACTACCTTTAATATCCTGTGTTGGATATCGTCTCAATCACGTTGCGTCGCCGAATCGATTTGTATGTAAATTTGAATACATTTATGTCTGGGGATCTAGCCAAGTAATAAGAGATTAGCGGTATCTTTTGTAAAGTCACTTCAGTGCAAAATGTATGGATTTGAAATTATTAATATTTTTGGGAACATTGAAAGTGTTAAATGTGCTTGGTCGTACCTTTGAACACTACATAAACGTCTGACAGTTTGAGGTTAATTTAGGTACTTCTTTAAAAATAAATACTTAGCTCTATAAAGCCCCGTACACCCTATGCCAGCGGCTCGGCCGGCGCGGGCGGTCATGTCATCAACAAGCCTTACCCAGTAGCCCGGCAGCTTAAACGATGGCTTAAATCGTTGTCTGACAAGCCCACAGACCACTGGCTTTAGAGCTTAAAAAATGTAAGAAAATGAAATAATAAACATTACTAAGTTTTTTTTGTTCAGGGTGGAAACGCACTCTTAGTACCATTGTAAGCAAAGCTACTCAGAGTGAAAACGCACCCTTAACATTAGTACTACGTAAGCGAAGCTAGAAGACGTACGGACGGAAGAGAGTATTAAGAGGCCGTAGGTAGCAAATATGTGGTTTGAATCGTATTAGATCTCAAAATCCGTGAAAGATACCACCTTATAATGTTTGGAGAAATTAAACTTTGAACTTTTATCTTGCGTTGTGGTTTTTTAGAAACACGATTGGTTAAAGTTTTCTCGATCATATATTTTTTTGAAAAATACATGTTTTTCACACAGTTTGCTATTTATCTCAGGAACAGAACGCTATTTTTGTTGGTTTTATGTTTTGACAAATAGCCTAGAAGTATTCATTTAGTTCTGGTTTTTTAATTTTTCGATTGCTTGTTTAATTAACTTGTAATTAAATAAAAACTGTTTTTTCGCTATAAATTATGTTGCGTGTCTATCGTTCTGCGCTTCTCACTCACGAGTAAAAACATTATTCGCTCTCCCGCTCATTCCTCGGCGTTATGGCACACACTTAAGATAAACTTTGATCCGAGTTTTGGAGCCCTTGTGATGTGGGTATCGGAAATTCCACCTCTACAAACATGTTGCCCAAGTTTCAAGTCCCTACGATTAGTGGTTTAAGCACTGCTTTGTTTATTCGTCTGTCAGTTAGCCAGGACTTTGATTCTTAAGTTTTTGTATAACTAATATTGGTGCCATTGCCACTTTTATCAGCCAAAACGGTACCTATATTACGAGCAAAATTATTTCTTTAACATTGGCATTGATTCAGGCAGTACTACAGGTTTTCACACGAATATTGATCATAGTTTAAAGTTGAGTTTTAATTTAGAAACGTGGCTCGAGTATAAATTCACCTTTCAAAATCGACAGAGTCGTGATTGATGTCTTTCCAAAAATGACGTTTTAGAAGAAAGGTACTAAGTAGCTTCTTATAAATATGTTTAAGTGGTGTTTAAAAATAAGAGCAATATAATATATCCCGCGACGGGCCCACATATCCCCGTACATCAACAGCCACAAACTTCTGAATATGTCATCACGCCGGAGTCTTCACTTTGCTGCTCTGCTTTTTGGTGTTGTTAAATATCAGCAACCGCACTATTTATACGAAAAACTTCATTTCTCTGAGCGTCACATTCGCTTTGCTATTCGCCTTACCTGTCCTCGCCATAGAACGACTGCCTTTCGTGGTAGCTTTCGCTATGCTGCCACGAAATGCTGGAACAATTTACCTCCGCCGATTAGAAATTCCAAAACTGTTTACTCTTTTAAAAAATCGTTAAAAAAATACTTGTTAGATTCTCAAGTTCAAATTCAAAGGTAGTCGTTCTTGGTTCAACAATAATAATAATAGTATCAAAATTAATAAATTGCAATAATAATATTTTTATGAATAATACATTGTATAGGTATATAATATAATTTTAAGTTTTTAAATTTTCTTTGTTTATTTATTTTTAAGTATGTGTGCATGCAGTTGCTGCCGCACACGAACCCCGCGGCGTCACAGAATACCAGCGCTGCAGCATCTCTCTGCTGCTGCAGCACACGCTGAGTGGCGACCTATTTTGAGTTTATATTTAGTTATTTTATGTTTTGTTTTATTTTATTAAGTCAGAAAATAAACTTTTTTCTATTCTATTCTATTCTATTCTATTCAATACTAAAGACAAGATATAAAGCTCAAGCAGAGAATTGGTGATTAGAGTTTAAACTATTCTTAAGTGTGAGCATCAGTGTGTTTGTGTACCTATAGTACAAATGGTTAATGAAAAAGAACAGGTATGACCTGTTCTCTTTCATCAACCATTTGTACCTACTATCCACCATTCACTAGCAATTACAGCTTTGGAAACAACAGTGGAAAGTCTTATCAAAGAATGTAAAAAACAAATTGTAACATTTTTTTATTAAAATCAATTGGTTTCTCAATCTGTATATTTCCCTGCTTTATCTTAAAAACAAATAAAATGACATAATTTGCAGTTGTCAAAACTTACTTTATTATTAACTTTAATATAATGAATCTAGGTAACAAAAATAGCCTCCACTACTAGTATTATTAATTTTTTATCTGTGCCTCCACTTAGCTGATCTGAGATTATCTTTCAGATGACTCAAACGACCGATGGTGGGGCGAGTCAGCCGTGCCACCAGCCCCTGCGGTGGCAGCTGTCCCACCAAGACCCTCAATCCCAACTTTAAACATCACCAGCATCAGTCGGGACGAGCCATCATCTGTCCCACCGAAGCAGCATTTAGCTAATGAAGGTAATACTTTATCTTTACGTACTACTAGATGGTGGTGTCAGGAGGCAATTTTTGCTTACACGTTACGGGAAACTAGTGCCTGGGACATTGTTGAGACGGAATAGACTTGCCCAGCACCTAAATCATTCTCTCAGCTTAGCCGGCCATTATCCACAGAGAATTAGTTAATAACGTGTTGGACTACTAAGTCGTGGGTTTACTCCTGATGTTTTCCTTCACCGTTTAGTGTCAAAACATCGTTGATTTGGATACCACCGGGGTTTCATCTGGGTATGAGTATGGCCACTGCTCACGGTTGCGTCTAACACTTAAGCTGGAAGTAGATTATGATCACTAGTTAATACGAGCTTTTTGTCTACCCGTGGCATCAAATGAGACTTCCAAAAAAATTAAAAATATTTACGCAACTTCGATTCGTTGGTCTTGTGGCATAAAGTCGTGTTACGCACATGAATTTTCCAAATCTATTAATTTATATTGATCGGTATTTGAATTCGCAATCTTCGGATCAAAAGCCTAGATTACATTTTACTTAGCAACTATTCTCTCATGTTTCATAGCAAACGAACAATAATAATGTCACCCAATAACTCGTAAATACTCGACTTGAATTTACTGATGTTGTAACACAATTTCTAATTTCAAGGGTCTGTGAGGTAATTTACCTTGAAACTTAATATTACTTACAAACTCAGAGAGTAAAATTACAGACGAAGCATATGATTTCTTGCCAATTATTTTCAATGATTTTCTTGCTTAAGTACCAAAAATAATTGAAAAAAATTTAAACGACAATACGGTGGACAACCGTTGTCTGTAGATAATACTAAAAAACATACAGAAAAATATTGTAATGAAATACTGTTTTTCAAAGCTGACAAAAAAAAAGCTTGTTATAAGGTGTGTAGTGTGTAACTGTACTCCTCTCACGAGAAGTAAATATTATCACACAAATAGACATTACACTTTCAGCGTATGCATTCAGACGTTGACACAGATTTCAGGTAGCAAGTATTCATTGTTTCGACATGTACCGAATTCTGGTTTGGTATTAATTCCCTATAGCCCTGTCCTACTAGTCCACACTTTGGTAGATACGATTGTTTCCGCAAACCAATACACAATAGAATTCGCTTTAAATTTGGCTAAACGCCATCTTCTATTAAAGACGAGGGGAGAAACGTGTGAAATCCTCTAGGATTGGTTTTTCCAATTTCGTATTCGGATTATATCACGTCATTTAGCCGCAGCTGGTTTGGTTTATTTTGCAGCAACTGCGGTTTTCAACGCAGAGAGATTACCGCAGTAATCATTTTGAAAAATATCAGCACTTTGCTCCCGAGATTACCCATTTTGTAATCTCAATCGTACTTAAACAAACTTACATTATTATGTATATGACCCTATTCAAACTGATGACAAGCTAATCTGAGTTTGATCCAACAAATCTAATGATCATACTTACATTAGCATTAACGTGTTCTGTAGCTTGCATTGTTATTACTCTGAGTAAATTCTAGTAAGTAATCCTTTAGACAACTATGTTGGTTGAGTTTGATTGGATTCAGTCAGGTACGTACATTTATCACTGTAACCATATTGTTTAAAATTGAGAACTTGGGTGTAAACTAGGGTTATTTTTACTCAATGTTCATTATCCGTTGCTCCATTTCATAATGTCCAAGGCACTTGAGCGTCTCTTTCAGTGTAGGTATAGCCTTTCTACTTGGTAGTGTAAAGGTAGTCTTTATAAAGAACATTCCAGAATCAACTAGAGTAGAATTACCTAGCTCTAATGAAAACTTTCATAGTTCAAGCTATAATTTAAATTAACTTTGATATTAACTAGATTTTCTTCTCAACAGATTCCTTTGACATAATGTACGTGTACATCGTTGGCGGCATTTCAATAACTCTTCTACTCTGCATCATCATCACAATAGTGAGGTGTCTTCAAACTAGGCAGACGGACCAGCCCAAAGGCCCCGATGTGTCAGCCACCACGGAAATCCCCAACGGTTTCAACGACAGTATATCCGAAGTCGACAATGACATCAACATAACCAGCTTATCCGGACCCGTGGAGGCCGACTCGAACCTCAAACCGGACATGCAATACGTTTGCAGTCCGAAAATCAATAGGTACGTCGGCAGACCAGTGCCAAACACATACCCACATGTGACCACTAACATGTATGGACAGGTCGCAGAATTTCCTATAGAGATGCCCTTACGGACTATGCCACATGGTACGCTAGGTCGAGGCGTCGTGAAAACTCTCCCGCGCGTTCAAGTTCAGAGCGAAACGGATCCTAATACAAGAAGTTTATACCGATATTCAAATGCGCAGTACTACTTTGGGTGACAGCAAGACAGTGAGTGTGACGCGTCGAGAACTTACTGTTTCTAGTGTAGTGTGATAGTGTAATGCCCTACTTTTAAACGGAAACTGTGATATTAATTGAAATTTCCTATTGTATTGCGGTTTTCCGACTGTAGACACAGGAGCTGTTGTTAGTGGATGTTATGGGATTGGATTTTAATTAGTTAGCGACAGGAAATGGTATATAACTTATTTAATTCATAAAACAACAGAGTTGTAAATACAAAAATCAAATAATTTATACAGCAAAAGCCCGCTAATGCCTGACAAGTCCGCTGATGCCAGAACTTTGTCTTGCTACAAAAGCTGATAGTTTCATAACTACTATGAAGATATGCTTCTATGAACCTATTTTAAAATACTGGCGAGGTTTTTATGAAAAGAAAGCGTTAACTACCTACATTGTAACGTTCATCTTTATGTCTGTAACGTAAAACATTTTATGCTAACTGATAACCATGTTTTCGCGCTTCCGTGCTTCGAAGGGCACGTTAAATGGTCGGTCCCGGCTTTTAAAGTCGTTAAGCCATGACGGAGGCCTTTAGGCGGCCTAAAAACTCCGTCACCAGAGTTGGCCACATGCTCATACGAACGAACGAACGAACGCGCGTAACTGTTAGTTGCGGTCAAATTTTAGAAATTTTAATCCTTAGAAGTACATAAAACAATCTATTTATTATGCTAATCTTTTAAAATCCTACTAATAATTATGAACTCGAAAGTTTATTATTATTATAAATGTATAGATGAATGTTTGTTACTCTTCCACGCTAAAACTACTAAACAGATTTGGCTGAAACTTGACATAATTATACTTTATAACCTGAAATAACATTATAGTTTACTTTTTATCCATATAGGTACCACGCTTGGGGAACAATAGGAAAGTAAGCTAGAATGACATGAAAGTTTCAATAAAATTTTAATTGTTTTAAAGTTATATTGTAGTCCATTTCTGTCGCTAACTATTTGTTGTGCGTGCGTTAAACAAAAGCATGCAAATAGGTTTAGGCAGTCTGTTGTATAAACTTTTCATATAAACTAAATTTAACTTAAAACATTTGTTATTGAAATCACTTTCAAACTGGAAAAGTTGTTTTAAATTCAATGTGAAATCAAGGGTTAAAAACAATTTGTTTATTAGGCTTTCAATACCATTATTACAACCTTTTTAACGAAATTGAAACAAGCATGGTGTTAATTTGCTCGTTTGTATTAAGGTAGGTATTGAGTATGCTTCTGAATCAAAATATACCTTTCCATCCTTGTATAACAACCTACTATTCATATCTGCGTTAACGTGTGGTCAAATTGGTAACTTAACATACACGCCGCCTCATGCAGCTGACTTTCGCTTTGTATAAAAATTACTATGATAACGTCCATACCTACAACCCAAAAACATGATACAGCACTCGTGCGTATAATTATGCAGTAGTGTCAAATCAAGGATTGGAGATGATGTTTATAGAGAATCGATACAAAGCGTTTGAACAACATCACAAGTGTTTTATGCAATCCAATGGTGTGGACAAACTCAAACACGATCACATAACACGTTGGGATAAAGGACTGTCGAGGCGGCAAATATGTTAAGAGCTTTAGAGATGATTCACGTTAGACCGGTAAGGTCTGTGTAAGGCCGTATACAGAAAGAAAGCTATAAGTTTCCAACTTATAAGCGCTTACCGGCGCTTGACAACGCTGGTCCGTTCTACACAAAGGAAGCATGTTGAAGTAGTACACAGTTGTATATTAATTTTAAATGGCAGCGCCCAGCGCTGACCAGTGCGTGTTGAAGCTTGTGGGAACTTGTCGGCACCGTTCAATGCTTATCGGCGCGCGTTCATATATTTTCCTGCGCGCTTACCAGCGCTGTCAAAAGCTGGTAAGCGCTTATAAGTTTCTAGCTTCGCTTATAAGTTTCCAGCTTTCCTTCTGTATACGGCCTTAGGATCGTTTTACAAGAATCTCTGTTGACGCATAGTGTGGAAATTTATGTTACGTCGAACTTTGAACCATGCTTGAAAATTGTCTTTGTTTGTGATACAGTCCTAGCGAGATTCATCTAAATTGTAAGTTCTGATCGGTCTTTTGAGTAACATTTCTCAAAAAGATAAATGTTGGAACTTGGTCTTGTTATTTTCTATTGTAAAAATTGTGAAAAGTTTGCATAAAGTTTTATAGTTTAAGCTCGTTAGGTTTTTGTGTCTAGAAGTCTGGAAAATGACTATAACAAGTTGACATATTGTGAAATAATTTATGATTGGTTGGACTTGGTGTTATAGTTTAACAAATAGTAAGGATAGAATACGTTTAAGAAATTGTAAATATTGATGTAGAAATGTAATACCTTTTAATGTGTTCGCAATTCGTAAAAACATTTTTCTAGTGTTGCTACGCCGTAGACAAAGGCTACGCGTTCGTAGACCTTAGCTACAGTTAGCGTAGGCGTAGCTTTTAACTTCTATTTTTTTTAACTTTATCTATGATTGATGATTTTTTACTTCTTTTACTTTTTTCAATACGGTTTAGTTTATCAGCTCATGCATTTACTATTCTTTACGCTTATGAAGTTAGTTTACCAGTTTACGTATTTTCAGTTTAATGATCGAGTTAAGTTGGTCTCGCTATTTAAAAGTTACCTTACTTAAAAAACCTTATTAACACTTTTCAAATCACAAATTACATGAATTTGTAAATAAAACTTAATATTTAAGGATTAAATAAAAAAAGTCTTGATCAATAGTGTGGAACCATCTTTACTTCGATCATACTGTAGTGCCTAATAGTTTATTTTCTCAAGATGTTTTCAAAATGACTGACTGTATGCCTATCCAAATCATGTTAGAATTTTAATTGTAGATAATAACTGTGTACAGATAATTTTTTATGTCGTACATCGATTTAATAATAAATTAATTGCACAGTGAGTGTTTTAATATTATTTATGTTACTCCTATAAATCAACTCCATCTATACTTGAATGTAGCTCAGGTTATGTTCGAATTTATATAAAGAAAATATTGGTATTATTTTGACTACAATAAACTGTATAGCGTTATTGCCAACCAAATCAAGTTTAAGATTAATAAATAACGGCTAAGCAAGTTAGGTAAAAGCATAATACAAATTACTTTCCACACGGCTTGTACTTTCATACTCGCTGATGCTATCCCTGCTAGGTAAATGGGTGTAGGCGAACATGGATTTTACACAGGATTTTATCGTGCTATTTACTTTATTTATAACCCGACGTTTCGACTATGTGTCAATAGCCATGGTCATGGGGCAGATTAAAGTATGCATCTGAGTTATTCGTTTATAGAAATAAAGTAAATAACTCGATAAAATCCCGTATCCAGGTACTTACTTCTAATATATTAATTGCAAAATAGTAAGAAATAATTTTTGAGACTAAAAGTAGCAGTAAAGGCGTTAATCGTACAAATAAGGCGCACAATCTAGATAAATAGCTCCGAGAAATATGGCGAAAGAGGTTTGAGATACGAGATTGCACCAAAGTCAATAAATGCTGTCTCATGGACGGAATCGATAAGTCATCTTTCATACTAACTATTTCTTTAAAAGTTGGTAAGAAGCTTTGGATGTTAGATAATAAATAATAATAATGTTAGATTAATAAAGAATTTGAATTTGAATTTGAATTTGTTTGTAGATCAATCATGCCGTAGCTTAACTAATTATATTTTGAAATATATAAACAAATAGCAACTATAGCAACTGTATTTTCATCTTTTGGAAATCTGTTTTCCTCACGACATTAGGTACTTTAATTGTTTTAGAAAAAGTTTTAACCGTCTCCACATGCTCCTACTCGGTTGTCCTATCCTACTGGTAGGAGCACGAGGACCAATATGTCCATAAGGTCCTATCGTGACCTTTAATGTGGTTATATTTTTTTCTTAACGAAAACCATTGATGCTTGGCAGGATTTTGTTAAAGCCTCTCCTCACTCGCTCGCGGATCGCCTGCGAAACCGGAAACAACCCGCGTAACAGGAGTGTAGATTGCATTCGCATCTTTTTTGGCCGTTTTTTGTCGGTATTTTGTCCCGCGTCAAAGAATGTGAATAATATTGTCAAATCTCTGTCAGTGTGTCTCTCCCATCGTAAGTAGATTGCGGCGTGTTACGCGTCGCAAAGTGTGAATGGGTTATTAAGATACTACGTACTTGGCTAACACGGCTCAGCTAGCTATCAATATAGCAAGTATTTCATCTTAAACAAAATATTTGATTTGAGAGAAGAAATACAATATGAAACAAGAAAACAACCAAAATCCTACGCAAATGAAGTCACGGCGAGGGCGTGTGGGTGTGTGTGGGCAGAATAAATACATTTCAATAGAAAACACAATAGCACTTCTAATGTAGGAAATTTTAATACGTTATAGCCTTATTTAATTTTACATCAAGTGGGATAAGGTGAAACGAGTAAAATAATAATAAATTCACCCGTCTATGAGGAACTTCTGCATCAAACTGAAATACTGATACATAAATACCTACACACTACAAACCTCTCTTCGTCGATAGTTAACAAAATGACGACAATACACGACACGCCGTGAATCACGACAATGCTGGTGATACTGCCAATCTGAATACTGTCGAATCCTCGACATACAGGCGCGAGGATATAAAATCATGCCTCATGCCAACACACAAAATGTGAGAATAATTTAAAGTCCAAAAATACACTTCTTTGTTCATGACAAGGCCAGCCTCAGTTTGCATTCATAAATCAAGAGGAAAAATGCTATCCTAATTTATTGTTGTAAGATTCTTGGAAGCACTTTGTGTAGTCTCATTCAAAGACCAAAATAGGATAAGAAGACTTTTTAATGGTGTGCTCGGTAAAACCGCACAAGAGATTATTGCGTTTCGTACTGAAATATACAGTAGCTCTTAGAGTTCTTTCTGTGAGGGATACAATGACATATAACCCTTTGTTTTATATTATTTTCTGAGAATTTTTACTTTATGTAAGTCAATTAAGTACACTCTTTCTGCTAAAATGCTGCACAATTATTTAATCAAATCATAAATAATTTTAATAAAAACGAAAACGGGACGAAGGATGTTTCAGGATCGTAGCAAGAGGTTTTTTTTTTTTTTTTTTTTTCAAAATTATTCGAATTTCTTTTATTATTTCATAGCATAGTAAAAAGAGAAACAATCTTGAGGGTAGATTAAACCGCTTACTTTACTACTATCGGCTGTTTAAGTGTGACGTTTGTTTTTTGATACGTGATTATTTTTAAACGGTGTTAAAATGCCAGGAATTGCTTGTTCGACACCTTTCGGGAAAGCCGCGTGCGCATCTTCTGTGTCTTCGTATAGTGCCGTTGCGCTGTGTGTAATAAGACTTCATTGGCATCGTTCCATCCAAAAACCCACCAACTACGAACCCAGCATCACTCTGGACCATGGAAGTGCAGTTGATTCTCAGTGCAAGCTGGACCCGCTTGATTGATGAAACCAGGTTAGTTGCGCCATATAGCCCTACTGAAATTCCAGTACAAGGCATGTTTCAAAGTCAGTATCTACTTATACTTCAATGTTTGCTTTCAATGTAACACCCACAACTTGTACACAGAAGGCAGAGTTATTGTAAAACTCAGTAGGTATTATTTTGAGTTTTACATACTTACCTGGATTAAAAGACATCAGCCAGAAGTAACAGTAGGTACTACTACAACATTTTACAACTTGCTTTACAGGATATTTTAGATCAGTAGTTTAGAAAGCGGAACACGTACACTAACCCGACTTACACTTAGCTAATTTGTTTTTTCATGCAGATTACAATGAAGTGTAGTACTCTAAAGACAGAAGGAAGACCATTAAATATTTTATCACGCGGATAATATCATTTACTTTGCATCTTCTGAACACTAATGGAGAACTAATGAGCTTGGGACTACACACCGCGTATTTAGTAGAACAAAATGATACACAGTTTATCATACTTGTCGTACGACATCACGTTATTATTATCTCTATAACTCTATAACGCTAAGCAGAATTTTATTAATTATACGTTTTAGAGAAAAAATAATTCAGTTTATAAAAACTGAACGACTTGTCGGTCCCGACTATTAAGTCACTAAGCCATGACGGCTTCATAAAAACACCGTCGCAAGAGTTAGACTCTATCTCATACGAACTAACATCTAAAACATCGACTCTTACTACGACGAAACAAAGTGATATTCAGCTCGCATAGATGGCTCTTGCCGATAGTTAAAAGTGCCTAAACTTGCCAATTCATTCTTACAGAGATATCTATTATTACTCTGTCACGTTCAAGCGCTTAAGTTGTCCCGGGCGATGCGCGATAACCAACCTTCAACCAACTTAACAGGCCGCTCGCGCCTTTCCGCAGGTGACTCGGATTTTTTATACGTACCAGCGAAGTGGGCTCAAAAAAATATAAAGACAAAGTGGTTTTCAGAGATGATGTCCGAAGAAATGAAAATAAAGTTAAAGCTGGAACTGTAAATCCTTGTCATGTTTACTAAATACTCGCTTACTTAGGACTTTATTCGAAGTTGCTGAAAATTAAATCTTATTAAAAACTTAATTTAATTTCTCTATTCTAAACACGTAGCTGTATAATTAACACTCTGTCGCCAAGCGATAAATCAAGTAGGTACACTTTTCTAGATTGGCCAAAATGTTTGCATTTCATTAAACCAACGTATGGGTTCGTGATTTGAATAACGTGGAACAGGGAGAATTTAATTTATGCAGGTGTAAGGAAATTATTGTTTGATTATTGTTATAATTTACTTGAAAATGTTAGCAAATGCGTTTTCCATTTATTTTTGTCAAGTTTTTATAGGCTCCGCTGACGCCCCAAGAAGTAATATTTTTCATCACAGCGACCTAACGCTTACAAAATCATTAAGATGAAAACATTATGCACGGCACTAAGCGTCTATTGCCTAATATTGCATAAACCATCTATAATTCTCAAGATATTTGGCTCAACGGATTAGCATTGCCATTCAGCGTAGTAATGCAGCTAGCGTCTTAGGCACGCTGACTGGCAGTTACTTGGATGAGTTGACCTGCTTCTAATGTATTTTGTAAATAATCAGATAATGCTTAATATTTCATAAATATTTGTCACAATTTCTTTGAAACGAGTTTACGAGTACCATATTACTACAGGCTATATACAATAGACATGGTAGCGGGCCCATGTATTTTAAATGCACAGTTGTTGTTATTGTTAATACTACTGCTGCGCAAAAGTCTTCCGAGTTTTTGACTAGTTTCGATCCGACATCAACTCCTTCCTCTGGTTATTGAAAGCGTTCAACAATGAAGCAGTAGTTTCTGCAAATTTATGATAGTACGTTATAAAACACAATATCTCGTAATACTAAGCAAGTTTTAATACATTTACGAAAGCTCAAATATAACCAGGCTCAACAAAGCTCCAGAAAAATTATAGGACCCTTTGCAATAACTCTCCATACGGCCTAATAAACGTTCAATAATGTGATTGTACGTGGCTTCTATGGCCAGGTAAATTTTCGGTCCCTTCTAACAGGAAAGGTCCACATAAAAATCATTAAATTGCCGACCGCGCTTGACCGGACCAGGTGGACCGCAATATGCTACCGTGTATAACAGTAAGGACCTTTTCATATGCGTACGGTCACGGCACGGTCGTCCTGCTTAGTTGTCTCCGTGTTCATATCTTCTACTTGCTCGGTACACTCTTGGCAGAGTGATTGTAGTCATCAGTGTAGTTCTCCTTTTATAGCTCGTTTGACAGCGCGTGTCCACTCCTCCCTGACAGCTGCTCCTCTTGCACACTCATGTAAGGGACCGTCCATAGCTGCCTTTATCTGGTCTGTGGGTGGTGTAGTGAGTCGCGTTGGAACAGGCATTAGAATCACCTAGCATGTAAAACGAAACTTAAGTGATCCTTGAGGTCCTACAAGAATAAATGATTTTTCTTTCTTTCTTTCCTTCTGTCCACCTCATGGGCGATCTGCCTCGCGCTCGGGTACCTTCAACTCTTCCTTGCACCTTGCGAGCTTGGACGATGGAGGATAGACGCTGCTTAATGCTGAGTTCTCTGAGTATTTGTGCGGTGTTCGGTCCACAGTCCGTGTTCATATAAACAAGTCTGATATAACTCCAGACATGACTGAAAAGACGATTTCCGCGTCGCAACCGTGTAGTGAGGACGGGTGGCGCGCTCACAGCACGCCCCGTGGCCATCAACCGTGCCGTTGACCGTATGCATATGAAAAGGGCATAAGTAGAGATGACCTAATGTTTAGTGACATCTGCGCAACCTATTTTAGAACTTCAAAAGGTATTATTTAGTTTTAATTATATACTTTAAAATTAATTACAAAACAGTTTTCATTCTATAAATATTACAGTCATGGTGAAAAGTTTCAGTTTTCAGGAATAGACTTGTTACACCCGGTAAACTATTTTATGCGCATTTTTGGCATAACTTTACCCAGGTTTTTTCCTTTTTGGTAGGCCTATGGAGTTTCGCATTACAAAGGTATCACAGAAGGCACATTTATCTCTCGTTATGAGCATCTTTTTAATGGAAATTTTTCGTGATAATAGCATGGCCTTATAGAACTAGGATTTGTAGCTCTGAATAGCATTTATGGTTTTTAACCTACCTTACAAAAATTACTCTAGATATCGATACGAATCTTTTTTTTGCCAATCCGTGATCCTCTTTTACTTTTTTCATCTATTCAACATTTTATTCCTATATTGGCCATTTTCAAGTTACCATTCACAATTCTTTCATTTCATTATTGTATGACAACAGAGTTTACGTTTAGTTTTGTAGTAGGTACCTACCAGGATGACCGAGCTTTATTGCTTTGTTTTTTTTATGGTAAATAGTTTGGAAATAAAACGGCATTTTCTAAAAATGAATCCTTGCTCAGATTCCTATTTAATCACACTTATGTATATTTGTCACAATATATAAACTTTTATTTCTCCTCAAAGCAATATAAGTCAGTCGCCATCCTCGTCATCTAACTTGCGACTTTTAATTCCGGGACCCCTTCTCCTAGTACGTGTTCTGGGAACCAATTGGCAGTATTCATGAGCATCTGTTGACTCTCAGGCCACGGTTTACTAGACGGACGTTAGCGAACGGCCGTCTTGAATATACATGTATCAGATTTACACTGACTTCAGTATTTATAGGTATTGACCGCGACTTCCGTTGGCACAAGAGACAACCATTTTGAGTTGAAACTGAAATGTAGTTTGAAATCTTACAAAATAATGTTTAATTGACGACCTCTGTGGCGCAGTGGGCGAAGGCTCGCCTGAGACGCGGAGGTTGTGGGTTCGAATCCCGCCGCGGAACAAATGTTTGCAAGTTCTGCAGATATTTGTTCCGGGTCTGGACGTTTTTCTATCTATATTATTATTATTATTAGCAGCCCTCAGTGTCCCACTGCTGGGCAAAGGCCTCCCCCCACTCTCTCCATTCGTCCCTCTCCTGCGCTAATATGGTCCAGTCGGCGCGGAATTTGGCGAGCTCGTCCCTCCATCTGGTTCGCGGTCTGCCACGACGTCGTCGCGACGTATCAGGGGCCCACTCGGTGGTCAGTTTTGCCCACTGGTCTCCTGACATACGGCAAACGTGACCAGCCCAGTCCCATTTAAGCTTAGCGGCTTTGGTGGCTACATCGGCGATCTGTGTTCTGGAGCGCAACTCGGTGTTGCGAATACGGTCAATTCGCTTTACTCCGAGTATGCTGCGCTCCATCGCACGTTGGCAAACCTTGAGCTTATACTTTTGGATGTTGGTCAAAGACCAGGTCTGCGCACCATAAGTGAGAACGGGGAGGATGCATACGTCCATCAATTTGCGCTTAAGAGATAGAGGAAGTTCTCCTTTCATCAAGTCGCCCATGGACCAATAGCTCCTCCAGGCATTTTCGGTTCGCCGAGCGATCTCCTTTTCTTGCCTGGACTCGAAGGAGACTATTTGGCCCAAGTAGATGTATTCCTGGACGTATGCTAACCGTTCTCCGTCCACCGTAATACTGGTCTCAACGCTGTTAGTCATGACCTTGGTCTTTGTCCTGTTCATCCTTAACCCAATCTCAAGGCTTGCGATGCTGAGCTCTTGAAGCATCGCTTGTAGCTCTGAGGCCGAGGATGAGAAGAGAACAATGTCGTCGGCGAAGCGGAGGTTTGTTAACCGTACTCCACCGACGGCGATTCCCCTTCCTTCCCAGCCTGCCGCTAGCTTTCTGAACACCTCCTCGAGGGTGCTGGTGAACAGTTTTGGAGAGAGTGGGTCACCCTGTTTTACCCCTTTAGTTATCGAAAAAGTGGGTCCGGGGGAATTTAATTTTATTGCAGCTGTACTATTCTTGTAGATGTTACGTAATAGGTTTATGTAAGTAGGGTCGATGTTTTGTTTTTTAAGGGCATCGAACATGGCAACATGGGTGATACTGTCAAACGCCTTTGTATAGTCTACAAAGGCGAGATACAGTGTTACGTTGCTTTCGTTGGACTTTTCTATGAGCTGGTTGAGTGCTTGCAGGTGGTCTGTCGTGGAGAGTCCTCGACGAAAACCAGCCTGTTCAGCTGGCTGTTCTAAGTCCAGTTGTCCGGAAATACGTTGTTCAATGACCTTAATAAAAGCTTTATATAAATGTGAGACAAGGCTGATAGGGCGGTAATTATTAATGTCTGATTTGTCTCCCTTTTTGTGTAGTAAAATGATATTGGAATGACAAAAGTGATTTGGGAATTTACCAGTTTTTAACAAAGTATTGAAAAAATTCGTGATATGCGGTAAAAGAACGTATTCGCCAACTTTAAGAGTTTCAGTGGTTATTCCATCCTCACCAGGTGATCGATTATATTTCATTTGTGTGAGGACCTTGTGAACTTCAAGGCCTGTTATTGGTGGAATGGTATCTGCACATAAGTAGGGAGTGTCATCAGGAGGTGGTTGGTGTGGGTCAGAGTATAGTGATTTATAAAAATGTGTGCATATGTCAAGGACTTTTTCTCTACTATGATGTTTCTTTCCTGCTTCATCCCTTAAGCTCGTTATCCAGGTTTTTCCGACCGATGAACCTTGCTTTGCTATTTTTAATGATTGGTTTCTCTCGAGAGCTATTTGAAAAAGTTTTGTGTTATACCTTCGAATGTCTTGCCTAATACTTCTTTTAACTTTTTTATCTTTCATTCTGTAGTTTAAGCTATTTATATCAGTATTTAGTCTATCTTCTATTAACTTAATTGTGTTGTTTGTAAGCTTTTCGTATTTATGTTTTGTTTGTTTAATTGTCATGCTTGCTTTTACAATACCTTGTTCTATACGGTTATATTCTTCCTGTGAATCTTGGACATCTGTTTTTAATACATCGAAACAATTTTTTAGTTCTAAGTTAAATTTATCTTTGTTGATTATGAGAGTTTCTTTAGATAATAATTTTATATTGCGCTTAATCATATTGTATCTTTGAATTTTAAAATTAAACTTAACTGTGGCTCTAATTGGTCTATGATCTGATCCAAACTTGATTTTATTGATCGCTTGTATATTTGTTATAGTAGTTTGATTTGAGGAAAGAAAATAGTCAATCTCATTTTTATAACGTGCACCGGGTGAAATCCACGTCCAGCGACGCTCGGGTTTTTTATAGAAATAAGTGTTGTTGACGCGTAAACTCTGTCCAAATGTGAATTGGATAAGGCGAGCACCTCGTTCGTTTCGGTCTCCTAAACCGTGTGGGCCCAACACAGAACCATTATCCGTATCTTGCCTGGATCCGATTTTTGCGTTAAAATCACCCATGACTACGTTCCAAGTGCCTTGATGTTCGTTGCAAGCTTTATTTAGTTGATCGTAAAATTCTTCCACCTCATCGTCTGAATGAAGAGAAGTTGGAGCGTAGACTTGGATGATTGACAAGTGTTTTTTGTCTTTTATTTTGAATTTTAAAACAGCAATTCTGTCTGAGTACGATGTGAACTCAATAATATTTTCTTTCCATTTTTTAGCAACCATAAAACCGACTCCGTACATGCTTCCTGCCCCGTAGTGGTAAAATATATTATTCTCGCGTTCTGTGATGTTTTCTCCTTCTCTTCGTACTTCAGATATACCTAATATATCCCACTTAATGTCAGTCAGGGCATTTTCTAGCTCGAGCAGTCGGTCTTCTGATTTGAGTGTTCTAACGTTATAACTAATAATATTCAATGAGCTTCCGTTGTCCATTTTACAATTTGCCTGGGTCGTTTGACGGGGAATCGATCTCGCCCGGGGATTCTTAGCACCCCTGGCCCCAGGATGGTTCTGCCTTCCGTCATCAACAGACCCAATCCCGGAGCCGCCGGGAACTTGGGGCCTAGCGTTGGTTATGTCTGTCATGAATGGGGGGGTTTGGACCATAACCCACCGCGCTGGTCCAGTGCGTGTTGGTGGGTGGAGCGCCAGAGCCTCGTCTGTTAGTCGGCAGGGTGTACCACGGGCCGGTGAGGTTGGCTTGGGTCCCGAAAGGTGTTATTTGGGACCCCTTACACCCCTTTTTTCTATCTATAATATGTATGTATTTACAAAAAAAAATTATCTAAGTAGTATATCAGTCATCTGGTTACCATAACACAAGCATTAAGTTGCTTAGCTTGGGACTAGATGACGCCGTGTGGAATGTCCAAGGATATTTATATTATATTTATATTAATTTACAGGCCCTTGATTCTTTGTGATTCATTAATTGATTGCTTTTTGGTTATTTTGTGGCAAAATAAACAATGTTCTTGAAGTTATCGAACTATAAATAAAATAAATATCCTTGGACATTCCACACAGCGTCTTCTAGTCCCAAGTTAAGCAATTTAGTGCTTGTGTTCTAAAAAAACTATCAGTCATCTGGTTACCATATGCAGATGACTGATACTACAAAGATTTTTTTTTTCTAAATACATACATTATTATACATAGAAAACACCCAGACACGAGACAAATATTTGCATACCATACAAACATTTGTCCCGCAGCGGGTAATTACAGCGCCACAGAGGTCGCCCTGAAACTATATTTGGCAAAAAGTCGTTATTTCTAAGTGCGATTGTGCTGTGCATGTACAACAAAATAGTCAATTTTATAGAACAATCTAGATATATTATATTATTCAAAGCTATCCAACCACAAGTGTACGTTTGTCAGCGACGTCGGCACGTGATGTGTGCAAGGATGCCTGATTTTTTAAGGTTAACTTGGTTATAGAATACCTACTATTTATAGATGATTATGATCACGACTGTATTTCCAAGGTGCGATAGACAATTCTTTCAGATCTTTGGGCATTTTTAGATCCTTTGAAGATGGCTAAGGGGTGGTCAGAGGTTATGCCCAAATACATTTTGGTACATGCCTACATTTTGTAGAAGTTACTAACATTCTATACGTGACAGGTTGCGAGCCCATCGACGCTACTATTTATATCTGTATACGGTCTCATGCATAATCAATTTTGTCCATTTATGATGCAGATCCAAGCTCTCTAAAACATTCTTTAAAAATTTACCATTCATAATCACGTTTTAGCTCTAATACCTAGATTATAAGCGTTGTAAACTTATCATCTCCAATACCCTACTTTATCTCTCTAATAGCGTAAAAAATGGCCGACATTAGATCGATCAGCTGTTTGGCTTGCTCAAAATTGTTGTTGGAGAAAATATAAATAATGCTTTGGCTGTGAATTTCACTATTGAAGATGTAAATAGTTTTTTTTATGGAAACGAAAATGATATTGATAGAAAAAACTTCGCAAGATTTACATCATCAGTTTCACACCATAGGAAGATGAGCTAAAATATCCGATTACTTACCAAAACTATACTATACAATACCTACAACCTACCAGCTGAAGAGCTGGAGGCGTAGGGATCGTCTTGAGGTATATGGCTACTAGGGTAGGTCTAGGTCTAGGTAAAAAATAGAAGGTATTAGGTACCTACTGAATATTATAATAGTATTAGGGCAAAATCTAACGATAGGTTTAATTATTTGCTATTTATAGAAAGATGCTGTCTACCATCACGGCTTATCAGCCGCTTCTACAGCCTCAGTGGAACAAATAAAAAATACTGCTTTTTCCAACTGCAAAATGTATTTATTTATTGTAAGTAATAAGAATAGCATTTTGAAAAACATTATTTTAACAACTTGTAAAAACAATAGAAAATATGTATTTCCCTGCTGTAGGTAAAGTTACTATTGATAAAGTCTCAATTTGTTCAAAAAAAAGCTCATTCATTCAAATTGACTCAATGGCACACATAATTTCACTTTGTCCAGTATTTTACAACTTCATGGCTTCATCTGTCGCTTGGTTGAGCTGGTCCCGGGTGCAAGTGGCAGGGCACAGTGGGCAGGAGAGCAAGCATGGCATTGCCTGTGTGCAGGCTCCGTACTGGCACTAGATTTGCCTATTGTTGATTGTTTCCCATTTGTTGGCTTCTAAAGCAAACAACATGGGCAGCCTATTGAGTGACTTCCACGTCTGCTACATTTCATAAAAAATCGAATTCGAGACTTTCTATTTTTATTCATTCATTTTTAGAGATGCTTTGTCCAGCTTCTTCCTGTACTTGATTTCCGCAGCAATTTATTCTGCAGGAGACAGTTTCTTTCATGCTGAAACAAATCAACAATCATATTTAGTTTATGTACTACATCAAAGTGGTAGTATACCAGTAGGTACTATGTATATAAATAGGTATGTAAGTACTTACCCTATTATCTTCAAGCCAATATCCACTATGAGCTCTTTTATTTACTTTCGTTTTTGTTTGTTTATTTCATACCGAAACGAAACGAATGGAAAAATGACAATGAAGAAGATAATGTTTTGACATTATGTACTTCAAAACCACAGATCAAAAACAGTTTGTCTATCGAATTCTCTTTTTACTGGCTTGTAAAGCGTGATCATGCAGTATTTTAAACAATATTTTCATTATAATGGTAACATTTTGTTGTTATAAATCAACTTTAGTTATGAGAGGTTTACATTTTGATTATGAATAAAACTTTTCTTAAAACGTTCTGTAAGCCTAAAATAGATTTTAGATGCGTATTAGTTAAGTCATCAGTAAAGCTGTAATAGCTCCTTTTTATGCATAAGACCCATAAACTCTTACCATGGTTTATATATTATTCAATTAATATTGTAAGTACTTAATGCGATTGTATTAAGTGGTTTTTTTTTTTATTTAAGTGACCTATTTTCTGCACTCTCGAGGTGCATGTTTGTTCTTAATTCCGAAGTTCCTCACCAAATCCTCAAACAAAATAAAATTCAAAATCGGGCCACTATTGACGGTCAAAAATATATCTAAAAAGGATGTTACTCTGAAAATTGTAGTTACAGTAAGATAAAATACCAGTGAAATTAAAAATCCTTGAACACGTTATGCGTATAACTAGACAATAACGGTTCGACGAATTTAATCAAATAACTTTTCAGAGGGCCATCGTACCGAAAATTAATCCGTAATATTATAAAACTCTGCCTGGAATAAGTAACACTGCTAGGTAGATACAAATAATTTTATCGTTTGTACTTTTTAAGTTTTATTAAAATGGGTAAATATTTAGCAAGTTTTATGAGAGCATGAACTATGCACATCATTATGAGACCACATGCTCATAATCATATTTATTTTAATAATTAATTTTTGTATTCAAAAGCTCTAAATTGGTGTTAATTCATTTCGAAGCATGAAAGAAAAAGGGTAAACGGGTCTCTTTTAAATAGAGGATTACATTAAAACCCTCGTTTTACAAAATCTACGTAACCTAAACTTGTTTGAGATAGGTACTCATTTGAAAAGTCTATTCATTCCCAAATTTGCTTCCCAACACCTGACTAACTAAAGTCATGGTTTTGTAACGTAGCAGTGCCGTCAAACCACGTTTATTATTTGACAACAGGTTGCACCAGTTACTAAATTCAATATGCAAATCCTAGAATTTCCCTGATACACATTATTTTAGTCTGTGTTCCAAACTAAAAAAAATATTTAAACAGCCGCCATTAAAAATCTAAATAGCCTTATACCACCTTCTAGACATTTAAGCTTCTTTGTAAAATTTATCACTACATACTTACATAAATAATGCAAAACTGATATTTACGAAAAAAACAGACCATTCCGCATTATTATTATTAAATAATATTGTGTTTTTAATTTTCAAACACACAATACCTACATAATTTACAAGAAGATTTAGTGAGTGTTTAAATATTAAGATTTTCTCAAACATTTTTCAGATGCTATGTAACGGATGGATTTTTAGAAGAATCTAGCTTCGTCAAAACAAATTCATCCACTCAACATTTGCATAGAAACTCATTTTCGCTTACACAATTTGACCCAAGGCTTTGAATCCATGATTGACGCCCGAAATGAACCTCAATCAATAGAACCTTCATTATGACGTCACCGTTTCAATCATCCTCTTCTACATACAACTCAGGCAAGTTTTGAAGGTACTTTTGACAGCTCTAGGAAGTTTCGCGATGGAGACGAAAATTTCTGGATAAAATGAATTTTAACGAATTTTCTCTGAAGTTTCTACGTCGTTTTTTGATTAAGGATACTCGTTACATAAAAAGACACTTCAACGAATGATTTTTAAAAAAAAATTGTTTTAGATAATTTATATTTTTTTACTCACTCAACCAACTGTTAAATACACATGAAATAACCTGTTAAATACACATGAAATAATCGTTATGTGTGCAATTTCGTAGCTAAAACCTAATCATTAAAATATTTTACTCGGTAACACATACAGTAGGTTTAATCGATTATGATTTAAATATAATTAAGTCATTTGTAAATTGATCAACCGGTTTCAATTTTATTTACTTATCGCATTCTATTTTTGATTTACAACTGATATGAAAATCACTTTTTTAACGTACTGATATGAAAATCACTTACAAATTACTTTTAATTAAAGTTAACTTTGATCAACAAAACCAGCTACTGTCAAAAACTTATTAGGAGACTTCGTGACTTGCCATTACTAGTTGTGTGGCATCTAGCCAAATAGTCGAAACAGTATCTAGTATTCACGAGGAACCGATCATTATTGCAACAGTGAATGGGTTGACTTCATATTTGGTTCGTAGAACTATAACCCTAGGCGCACACTAGGCGACAGGCAACTGCTCGGCTACTAGACGCGGCGACAAGAAGCTCAGTTTGCGATGGCCCCGAAACGCAACAGAATCGCAAAGTAACTGTATCGAGTACGCGGTAGAAATTGTCTTGTATTGAAGTCATTGAAGATGATTTGAAAATGTATGGTGTGTAAATATTGTAGTTACATAAGTGGCAATTCTGAGTGTCGTAAAAGCTAAACTAAGCTAACTAAAGTTGTTGCCGTCCCTTTCATAGCGATGGGAATAAAAAGGATGGCAATAGTTTTAGTTAGGTTAGTTTAGCTTTTGCGACACTCCGAATTGCCCCCAATATCTAACTATATGATTGAGTTATACCAACATTTTGCAGATCGTAGAATGTTTATCGATATGTAAGTATATATTTTGAGGCAATTTTAATTAGATCTAAAATGTATGCATTCATGCATGACACGAAATTATAGAAATCAAAGGAACAAAAACGAATGTTGTTCATTTTTGTAAACAAGTTGATCTGAAATTGCATCATCATAATCTTAATTACTTATATTTAGGTATAAGAGTTGGGAGTTATGTTTTTGAATTTTGTTTAAATATTAGTAATTGACTTTTTTAAAATTTTGCTAATATAATTCCTATTTAATACATACATGGACAATGGATATGGTATTTAAATCGCAGATTTACATTAGCCCGTGCAAACTGGCGTATTTATCCGAGTTTTTGCCAACAAAATGTCCACCAAAGAGTTTTTTTTTAAACTAAAACTTTCGTGTCCATGTATTTCTAAATATTAAGAGCAAATTGACATGACAAAATTAAAATTACACCTTAAAGTTGCTTCAAAATTGCCCGTATACCATCCAGCAACTAATTCCACCAGCTCAATATCATTATCGCGTGATCAACATAATCGCATTGTTGTTCTAGTTAGCTTTCAGATATCTGTGTAAATTTCAATTATGACTCAAACCGAATTGTTAATACAGTCAACCTCCAATATAATTTTGTGTTATTGCATTGCTGCGAAATTAGATAGCAAATTGGATGACCGCATTTATTATTGCGAAGCTATACACAACTTAAAACCAGAAACGGTAAAAATTGTGGCCATGTAATTTATTATTAAATATTCTGCATTTTCATTAAATAATAATGGATCTGAAAAGGGAAATTCATTGTCATTTCATCGTAGGTAATAAAGATAAGATCAAGCCAATATTTTTAATTATTATCGTAATTTTCGTTCAGGAGGTCGTGGGAATTTGGCAGCGCGAAAAATTTACATGCACAATAACTCGAGCTCTAAACGGTGAAAGAAAACATCATGAAACAAGATAGCTTAACGTCAAAACGCTGGCAACCTGTCACGTATGGAATTTTGAATTCTGCAAACTGTGGGCATATACCAAATATATTATTATATTTATTGGAGATTACCTCTGACCACCCTCTTAGACAAGATGAAGAAGAAATCATTTTATTTCCGAGAACCTCAAGGATCACTTCGAATTAGTCTTACATGCTAGGTGAGTCTAGTGCCTGTTTCAACGCACTTCGAAGAATACGGATAAGGTACAACGACATCTAATAAAATGTCTAAAAGATCTGAAAAATAATGTCAACCGTTTCCTGGGAATACTGTCACGATCATATTTCATTTCATTATCGTAAATGTAAATTGCAAAGTGCACTAAAGACCACGACGGAGGCTGAACAAAAACTTATCTAATATTAAAAATTCAAACTGTTAAATTTGTGTTTGCGACTGTACAATGTACAGTCGCAAACATAAATTTAACAGTACATGTACAGTGTACATGTAACACCGTAGTAACAGTGTGCAATGTACATTTACGATATTATATAAAAATATTGGCAAAGTATACGATGCAACTTAAAATGTTCAGATACCGAAGCAAAAACAAACGCGATAACGCTGGAAATTCTTTAACGTAATTTTAAAAGCTTTTTTGTTGAAGCACTAGTGTATACCTATTCTTATATTTATAAATCTATCTATATCATTAGGCTATTGTTTAGAATCACCTAGCATTTAAGCCAAAGTTCGAACATCCTTGAGGTCAAAAATAATCGATTTTTCTTTCTTAGTCTTTCCTTCCAAAACGCGCAGTGAATGCTCGATTAAAAAACGTCGTGTGCATACGCTCTTTACAAAAAAAAATAATGCGCAACCATGCTATTTTAAAGTAAATTATATCAGTCAGCTTAAATTATGTACAGTGTCCCCATTTTATCGGTTCAGTAAACAGCGTCGCTATTGAAATCATTTGTCACTTGTTTGAATGTACATGTTTAAATGAGCTATTTAATTGAAGGCCTCCATCATAGTTTAACGACTTACGAGATCTAGAATTTAACATGCTCTTTTAAGCAAGGTAGCGCTTAGCTGTTAATGTTAATAGCGATCCATCCAAATTGTGACGGTTTAGAACGTCACCTATCCTGAACGATCTGTCAAAATCGTCTATAAAATAAGCAAACATACCGCGAACGCTTCTTGTGAACATAATTATCTTTCAAATGTACTTTGGATGTCGCCTTTCTTTCTTTATTTAATTTATTTATTTTGTCCCGTATGTACGACATGGCAAAGGCCTGCCTCCTCGTTTTTTGAATTTTCAGTCTCTAGCTACAATTGGCCAGTCTAGTTGATGCACATCCAGCTCATCCCGCCATCTCCGTGGTTGTCTGCGGCGCGGTCGTCTTGCATCGGGTACCCGTTTAGTGACGATTGATGAACACTGTCAGACATTCTTCTTTCTATAATTCAGTAAAATCTACTTCAGAGTATAAAGTTAAATTTTAAATGACAGCTTAAGTACCATTTTATTACACAAATTAACTTGTAGCACTACACAAACGTCACGTATAGAGAGAACATTCATTACTTACAGTTTTGTGCTTTCGACTCATACATTACACATAGCTAAAACCTGTGACTAACGGGCTTAATCTACATACAGTTGTCTAGTTTAGATAGCATTATAAACACACATCACAAGATAAAGTCGTGATTTAGAGCTAAGAATGAAACGTTTCAACAACATTTTAATTACCTAATACATATTTAAAATGTCGCAGGTGTATTGTACAAAACGATCTAGCCCATTGCCCGACGCAACTTGGCCATAGACGTGGCATTGGACATTCATGGACAGCTGACTGCAAACTGTCAAAAGAGTAAACTGGTGAATTAGTGAAATCTACGAGTAAGGAATCTAACCAGGGTAGGTACGCTTACACAAGGGGTTTACAGATTTTAATCATGAAATAATCTCCTAAAATATCTTGTGGGGTGATGCTGTATAGATTCGTGGTCTGTTTACTTTTTAAACACAGGATCTATAAAAATTTAAAAGATGTTTACCGTATCGCTCTTGTGACATCATGCTACAAATGATAAGCCCTACCAATTTACCGAATATTTTGACAATAGTGTTGTTTTTTCCTGTAGCATTCTGAATGAAATAGCTGTAAGTGAAGCAAAGAAGTAATTCTAACTAATGTACAATTTTGAAATGATGAATGAAATGTTTGTCTGTGTGTCGCACTTGAAATGCTGTACGGAATCCCAACTATTCCGAACAACAACACGTCCACAATTTTATTAGCTTGAGTCTCATTATTTCCCGCGTAAAAGTTCCATGGGACGGCTCTTTGTCTAGCTCTCTCGAATTAAACAGCTATAGTTTTCGCAGTAAAATATTACAACTTCACGGAATGTTTTATTTTTGGGTGCGAAAATGAAAAACAAAATTATGATTGTATACCCCAAGCGTAGTGATATAGGTACTTCAGATCTTCAAACAGAACGATCCTTTGAAGATGTAGTACTACATCTAGAAGACGGAGGTATAGGTTTATGAGAAGTGGCAAAACTCAAAAAGTTATTAAATTGACTTCAATTTAGTAAGAAGAGTGCAATTTTCTGCACACTAGAGGTGCATTTCTGTTCTAAACAGCGCAACCACCGAAGATGTAATAAATAAAGTTACGTTCAAAGCCATTCTCATTTATTCTATGTTTCATCCAAAATTGCTAAACTAAAGTCACAATTTGACCAATTATCTTTGCATAATATGATACGAATATTAAATATTTTTACAAATGTTCATATTTTTTTAATAAATCGTCGAACTTACATTCTGCATGATCACAAAATGGATGATTGGCCATTACTGGCCATAATTAGTTGAGTCATCAATCATTTTCAAAAGATATATTTATTTTATAAAACGCATAAATAATTCTAAAAAAGAGCAATAAGAATTTATTTTTGAATAAAAGCTTTTATTTCGGTGACAGATGACAGGACTGCTGTAATAAAAGTGAATACAATTTTAAATCAACAATTTAGCAAAAATGTGTGAAATAGCTTTATTTATTTGAACATAATGTCAAACTTTATATTGATAGATGCGTATAAGTTTTAAAAGTTTTATAAAATGTACCAATCACAATAGATCACTTAGCAATTCTGACTTGCAGCAAAGTTGTAACATTTTACTCGTAGCAATATTTATCTTCATTTCGTTACGTCATATATCAGATATTAAATACAGCTTCTATAAGGCCTATAAAGCTAATATTTAAACGAAATGAATATGTATAGATAGGTACCTAATGTTTACACAAGAGGGCAAATAAAATACACAGAAGACTCGTGACTGTTTCTTCAGAGTTCGATATACCTACATTTGATAAAGACAATGAGGTTTAGGAGATTGTCTTGTGAAATAAGGCAGGGGTACGTCCAAATTAAACGTTTTGCAGAAGTTGACACATGCCTAACTTTTATAGTAGCAAAATTAGCATTTATTTTGTTAACCCCTCCTTTTTTGAAGTCGGTTAGAAATAGTTCAATATGCGTTCGATTTGTTGAAACCACAGTATTTTACTGTCTTTTGTTCTTTTGCAAATAAATCGTTTGTGGATGTTTCGTTTGTAGCTTCGGATTTGTGTTGCACTGTTTATGCTTAAGCCAGTTGTAAAAAGCAAGATTTATTGGAATTGCTTTAGAAACCAATGTGTTGTCTTAACTGTTTGATAGTATTTCTGTCAAGCGATTTCGTTTTTGCCTTGTTCTTTGATATTTTTAGACAAAATTCAAAGTAAATCCACATTTAGCATGAATGTAATGTGTAAATAATGTGTTTTAAAATTATATAATTTTATTTATCCTAATTATTATCTGATAAGTTGCACTTGGTGGCCACTAAACTCTGCTTTCGCTACTCTACCTAAACTATACAAAATAAAACTGACTAAACTAAACTGAAGCCAACTCTGTCAAAGTTAGAAATACTACATATTATTATTCACTTATTTTAAAAAATATATTCGAAAAATGGAAATATGGAACTTTTGTGTTTAGTACGGTGTTTGGCTCAGACGCAAATAGTGTGAGTTCGATTTTCGTAACGGTACAAATTATGTGAAATGTCAAGTGTAGTTTCATGCTAAAACCAACATAGATGTTATTTTAGCAATTAACATGCTTTTGATTTGTTAATAACTTTTATTTTTGTCGGCTCATCTTCACGTACGCAAAACCGCAGGCTGAATCTCGCAGAGGCATATTCAGATTTCATGTAATATCGCTCTACTGCGTCCAATCTCAGCTCTGCTAGTCACTGAATTAAATATTTACCAAATTGTTTGAATCTGGCGGAGCACCCTTATCTTCCGATTTAGCAACCGTGAAGGTAATCAAATCTGAACCCTTTCCCAAACGCTTTTTCTAATTTTATACCAACCCAAGGTAGAAAAAATCCATTAACTTGAATGCTCCGTGTTTAGATTAGGTTGTTTGTATACTGAGTTTTATCGTCCGGATGATTTTGCGTACCCGCGTTTTTACTGTCCAGTGTTTTTCTGGTGACTGGTTCCGTGGACGGTTGAAGGGAATGACGGAACCCATTTTATTTGCTCAAGTTGTTGAATCGAATAAGTGGAATACTTGATACGAACCCTTGTGTATCTTTAGAGTGTGTGTTATATCTTTGAATTGAGCTTATATTCAGTACATGAATAAGTACTTTTCAACAAAAAATATAGTTATACCTTTAAACACTCAAACACACTGAGAAAAACTTTTCAAACTAAAATACGAATTTTGAAAAACAAAAACGTCTTTACGAAATCAACCTCGGCCGACCATGTTGATTTACGAATTTTGCCTTTAAATTTGTGACGAGTGTCAAGAAAGAAACTACTTATAATAACATAGTAAGGAAGCCAGTTGGCTTTCTATTTATAATAGCGCCGATGATTTACTATCTGTCACGTATGGACTGTTAACTTCTGCAAAATGTAGGTATTTATAAATATGTATTTTGACATACCTCTGACCACCCCTTAGACATCTTCATAAGATCTAAAATTACTAAAATTAAAATTACTGAAAGAATTTCTCTACATTGGGAAAACAGTTGTGATCATTTTCATTTTTTAAATTTCTTATAAACTGCAATAATAACGATGACGTCACTCAGATTAATTACCATTGCTCACACAGTATACCCCCAGCTTTAGAATATAGGCCCATCTGCGCAATGTATTGTACATTTTTTTCGAGACCGAGAAGTGTAAATAAGTAATGTTACGAGAAAAGTTTGCGTCAAAAGTTGGCTAATGTGGTATGTTATATATAAGGGTAATGACTTTCTTGATGGGTTCCACGCTTGATGTGGTCCAAATACGAGTATTCTAGAATAGGTTTTATACTGATGAAAAATGTTCAGATAAATTGTAATCGGTTTAATCAATACTATAATTAAAAAAACTAATTCAACAATTTTTTTTTCTTGAACGGTCACTTAGACTTTGTTTTTGAAGTTTTTACGATATTTATCATACCTCTGTTTCTTAGTTTTTGTTCAACTGAATTTAAGTATATTAAATTATATATTTTCTGTTTGTTTCACAGAAAAAAAAAGAAATAATGCTACAAGTAATGTTCAATGCTTCTCCAAAATTTTTAGAAACTAGGGAAACTCAGACGACGAAGTTCAAGGTTTGCTGATTGCTGATGTTGTGACTTAAATTTATCTAGAACCGAAAATTTAACGTGTCCTAGGAAGCACGTAAACGCTTAAAATGTTAATGTAACTGTCCATTAAACCATTTTGTAACCACAATGAACGCTCAACACCGATAATCTATCAAAAACGACAAGTTAAATCATGCGTTTAGGATATTTTCACAGTTCATGAAATCACAAATTAATTTCAATGAACTGAAAAGGTTATCAAAGTCATCAAGTTGAATTTATGTTATAGGTCAGTGAAGTTGAATTGGTAGGTAGGTAAATCTAAAAGGCTTTTGCTGATTTTGTATGAGAGACTGGTGCATTTTTCAAACACCCCTACACAACCTTCATTATTCACCTTACCGGATGAATAATGTAAGTATCACAAATGTATGAAACTCCAGTGCATCGCCGCTCCCGGTAACTTGCATGAACTAAAAATTCCATACATTTAGAATACTTGACACGTAAGCGAGGATAGATTACTATTCTACACAAAAACCCCCGTAACCCTACTAACAAATTAAAGTCTGTCTAAAATGTGGGTAGATCATACTTACAGAGGCTGAGAAAAGAAGAGAGAGGAAAACCACGACTCAGTTAATTAATTATTCCTTGGGGTGTCCTCAGACACTCGACAATTTCAATCCAGCTCATCGAGGTAGTATTATAAAGCCACAATCAGACAAATAAAATGTAAACGCCAAAACTCGGCGCACGCTACGTAGTGTGCCGAGTCTTTCTTTTTTCCGTACAAGCGACATTGAACATTAAAACAAACGACATAACGTCTACATTCAAATGTCAAATGTCATTGTAGAACATTGAATTTGCTCGCACTTTTTTTGAGTGTTGTCAGCTATTAGATTGTGACTCTTTAATACTACCTCGATGATCCAGCTAGATAAAACATCGAAGTTGGCCGTTTCAGTTTGGCAAAATGGTTATGATTTCAAAAAGGTAGTCGTATTTTCCTAGACTATAATTTTAACCAATAATATTTTATTAATACTTCTGATCCCAAATTCAATATACTTAAGCACCAGATGTTTTAGGTAATTAGACTAAAATATACCGGTCTGTTTGAAGCCCCAGGCTACCATAAATTATCTTCATTAATTGGATTAATTTATGATATCAATATCCTAAAATTAATTTACATTGATTAAAGTGAAATAAGGCCAGTTAGTTCCTAGCTTCGGAGGGCAGGTTCAATTGTCGGTCTGTTTTAAAGTCGTTAGGCCATTACTGAAGCGTTAAAACCACTCAAAACAACACTTCTCTTTTTCGCCAGGGATTAAAAATTAAAAATCTAACCATATATTTCACATTCCACAGATGGCTAAAATATTTAAATGGCTTAATGACCAGCCTACAACGTCTCTTGTTTCGGTGGAAATCTAACCTCATGTGAAATTTTGACGTGGAAAGGTTTATTGCAAGGTGCCATCTTGCTCTTCTTCTAGCTAGCACTGGTAAGCCTTTTTATTTTTAAACTCAGGACTTTATATCTTATTGTTTCTACGGCATCAGTAGACAACGTGTACTAATCAATGGTTTTTCCCAATGGTGACCCAACAAAACGTAACGAATATTTACCGTGCAATAATAATTTACAAAAAAAAATATCGATTTGTAAATATAATATCAGTCATCTGGTTACCATACACAAGCATTAAGTTTGCTAAGCTTGGGACTAGATGACACTGTGTGGAATGTCCAAGGATATTTATTTATTTATTTAATATCGTTCACAAGCTTCCGCCTGCGTCTTATCTCGCGAGGTACTTGGATAAAAACTAACACTACTACTATATAACCGGATAAGAACTATCACTACTGTGATGTAACGACGAAGATCATACTATCTGGTATAAAAATACTAAAATAAACCAATGCTACACGCTTTGAATCCGAGCAGTGCGGATTGCGGAGACACACGCCCTTCGCTTTGTTGGCTCTAGGACTTACCGGCTTTATCGCGATATTTCCTGCGGATCTAGCATACTGCGATACAAAGCTTTGCAGAACTCACCGTGGAAATTATATGCGGAAAACAAAAAAGTAATTGAAATTATGAGTTATACAAATATTAAGTGCAAGTTTACCTGGATAAAAAGTAACCTATGTGTTATTCCGGGTCAAAAACTATGTATATTCTAAGTTTCAGACAAATACATTCTGTAGTTTTTGCATAATAGAGCAACAAACATTCTTACATCCACACTTCCACAAATCCACACAAACTTTCACGTTTATAATAATATTGTGTGAATAATAACAAAAAAGTTTTAAGTACGCAAACTCTTCTAAAACATACTCTACTCGGATCACTTCCACCAATTTATCTTATTTACCACATTCCGATTCTAAAACTGATTACACTTTAGTATCTCGTCAATACCTAAAAGTTCGATGCTATAAATTTTGAAAACCGTCAAACTTTTAACTTTCGAAAACTGCGGAACAGCGCAAGTTTTGAGACAAAAATTGTAGTTCCTGAGAAAAGTTACACTTTGATGTTTAACCCCTTTAGAAATATTTGTGTATAATTTGTGTGAATATTCTTTATTCAATGGAAATAGTATTTATAATAATAATAAATAAATAAATATCCTTGGACATCCACACAGTGTCACCACTTGATGACACAGTGTCGGACGAGATCCTAAGCCAAGCAATTTAATGCTTGTGTAAATTTATGGTAAGTACGTATTAACGTACGTTTGTTATTAATATTAAAACCATCGGTCTTTTCCGATAGTTTTTTTAAAACTTTCTCGATCACAGTTTATATTTTAGAAATACATGGACAGAAGATTTTATCGCGTTATTTACCTTATTTAGACACACGGACTGTCTGCCCGCGACCACGGCTGTTGTAACATAGCCGAAACCTTAAGGTAATTTCTAGAATATTTCCTAAAAACATTGAATTAGATAATTATATAAAAACATTATAAAACACACAAATTTATGATTACTAAAGGTATTTATTTTTATATATTTAGTAGTGAAATAAGAGTAGTACATAGGCCATAACTTTTTTCTTACGTGACTTTGGCGAAAATTGTTTTCGGTAGAATGGCGGCCGAACTAATCACCTGTGCCAATTGATGTTCCAAACTTATTGCTTTATTGCGTCTTCGGGATATAACGGGAAAGTTTCTTAGCCTTTGTAAAAGTTTAACCAACTAATTATTTCGTTTCAGGGAATTTATAGGTAATCTTTGATACGATGATTTGTGAGACCATCGTAGGAATATCTTCGAGTCACCTCATTATAGGGTGAAAGAGAAAAGGCTACTGCAGAAACTTTGATGGCCTGGGCAAAGTATCTTACGACGACGCTCGACGACGGGCGGAAAATGGGAAAAGAATAATCGCGATGAGTTTTGCCCTCTTGTCATTATTGACGTCAAAGTTTTATTTACGAGCAATATTAAAACATCTTTGGACAACAAATAAATGCCCCATTTGTCTTCTGTTGTAGGTACATTATGTTTCTTAATTCACGGATTTTTAGAACAAATTAAATCGAATTCGAATAGTCTTAAACTTTCTTAATTTCATCTTATGTTCAGATACATAGACACGAGAATTCATGGTCAGATAAATTCTCAATAATCTTATTTTTTACCATCTCATTTAATATTAAACATAAAAACATGAATACTCACGAGAGATGAACCCAGCAACCCGGTAAACACACTTTTTACAGCACAAAATCCGGTACCGGAAACTACGGAAGTAATTAAAATCTAGGTCAGACTATACAATTTTTATTATTATTAAATTAAATACAGGTACACAATAGAAGTAGATTGTGTGTTGGCATAGTCGGATGTACTTCGACTTTCGATAGGATAGTTGTTGGTCAAAACCCAAATGCTTTATTTTATATAAAAAACAATATTTTGCTTTTTATATAAAATAAATACTTTCTTAATACCTATAGTTAACACTTTTGTATTATTACAGTAGTTGTGATAGAAAAGACCGTATCTATGTACTTAAACTTCTACGATATTGACTAATCTAAAAACGTGAAGCTTGAATTGTGTGTGTCATTTCCCATTCTAAGGTGTTCTAAAAGAAAAAAAATGAAATTATAGAAAAGGAAACATTCAAATCAAACAAAGTCGCGGGGACATCCTTACTTAGGATATGTTTTTAGCGTTCGCAAAAATCAACATACATTTCTCATAGTTATGGAAGAAACTTTTTTTAATAACATTTTATCTCAAAAAATCTGCACTAATTTTATTGGATGAAGTAAATCTTGGCACCGTTCTAGAAGTGTGTAATAAGTATTTATTACAGCGTATTATGCGGTGGTGAAAGTTCCGAGTTTTGTTTTGAATACAAAATTATGTTTTGAGAATGATCAGCTTGAGCCATTATGAATTCGCTTTGTATCGAATCTATCATCGCAGACACTGCCCACGTAACTTATTAGCGCAGTAATTTCGCCATGTCTTGTCCGACAAGACCTGGGTGCGTAGACAAGTGACAAATTTTTCGTATCTATTCTCTTTCTATTATCGCTACACCTTTGATTTGACATTTCTGATCGCTCGAGTTTTCGTCATCGAATGTCAATTCCTATACATTTTTTTAGTTTCTTAACGAAAGCGATTTTCGAAATGTAACATGGCTAGGGCAGCTGTTAGAGTCAAAATCACTAGACATGCTAAATGCCATAAAGACCATTTTTTCGTTAACTTCAGTTAAGAAAATGGTCACCACATTAAGCTTTTTTGTTTTAACGGAATAAAATATAGCCTATGTTCATTCGGAAAGTCAATGCTACACAACGGTGAAATAATTTTTGAAATCGGATGAGTAACAATAACAACAGAAAGAAAAACAATGTATACATTGTTTTTGTTTCTATTGCAAAAGCGATTGTAGAAATGTAGCTGGGGTATTTTTAATGCATGCGAGTGAAGTAAAGCTAGTCTACATAAGTCTATTTTAGTTTCCTGCGCTTAAACTGTAAAGCAGCTGTTCCCGCAAACGCAAATGTGCAACGGACCTAATTTCAGAAGACGTATTTAGATGAATAAGTTTTGTTTACACTGTCGCAGGTATTTGGAAAAGATTTATGTAGATTTAGAGTAGTTATGGTGAAGGAAAAAAATATATATTTAAGCCTAATCATATTTTTAACGCGTAAGTTTGTATAGATGTGAGGATATGTGGACGTTAGTTGCTCTTTCACGAGAGAACTACTGGACGGATTCGGCTAAAAACTTCGTGGAATATACCTAGTTTGTGACCTTGAATAACACATAGGCTTCTTTTTATCTAGGTACGTACCACACGAGTAAGGGCGAGTAAGCTAGTAATAAATAAGTAAGAGGAATATACAAACATTCAGAACAGATGACAAAAAAGAGCTTCCATTACAAATTTATTAAAAAATCAGAATTCAGATTATTTGAATATCATTGATAATGCGAATATAATATAAAAATTGTATCGAGTCGTTTAAATTGTCTCTATTATTATTGTATAAATTTTCTCCATTATTTTAGTTACTACAAGGTAATACAGTATTTTTATAGTATTTATTCATCCCATAGTGCAATCGCTGTAGAAATATAGACCCCGCTGGTGGGGATGGCTTGGTGGGGATTATGACAATAAACCGTTTAAATCTAAATTTCTACAGCAATTGCTAGAGCTAATTGCGATAGAACATCAAACCGGCTGAAACATGCTCGCAATTTCTTCACCAATCTCCACTCCTATTTGCTGTTAGCCGCAGCGGTTTATGGCATATCAAAGCGAACATAATGGCTGCATTTGCCCAAGTAGAGAATTGGCTCTGTTTGCTACTTATTGTGGTTTTCGACTTTGCTGAGTACTTTTGTAGTATTCTACGTTTTTTAGTAAAGTACCCTTTTATTAACCACTGCATAATACGGATAAAGAATATCGGTGGACATTTTTACACACTTCTTTTACTGACAAAACCATATTATAAATACTGAAAATAAAAAATATGATCACGACTGTTTCCCAGGGAGCGAGCGGTAGATATTTCTTTCAGATATTTAGGCAATTTTTACTTCTGCAAAATGTGGGCGGAACTACTATTCTGATAAAATAATCTTCATCTGATTTCTCATTAGCAACTAATTATAACCATGCATTGTAATCTGCTCCGGGAGCCAATATACATTTTAAAAACGTAAACATGAGCTCTTGTCGTGAGGAAATCAGTATTATAGTAAGCCGATGGGCGTGCTATCTGTCACGTAACATCAATATTACTTAGATAGATTATTTGTGTATAACCAATAGTGTGTTTAGAATTGGCTATAACCTTCGTAGGTAGATATCGTATACCATTCCGAGGATTTACCTGGGACAGGCATGACTTGCGGTAAACTGGGATTAAAACAGAAATCCTTTACGTGCTACGCAAATACCAGATGTCAAATCTTAGGTCTGAAGGGTGTTTTTGATTAATACTTAAAGTTAGGCGGTATTTAGTGTTCTTTAGTAGGTGTTATGCTTATTGTTAGGTCTTACTTTCAGTGTCTCTTCTCTGTCTCCGTACATTTTTATATAATTATTTAATACCATAGCTATATAATATCTTCTCTCTGTAATCCATGGTTTGCTGTAAGAAAACTCTTTAAGTACGCCATTGTACTGTTTATTCTACATTGCCTTATAAAATATTAATAATTACGATCCTAAAGGGAAGGTTCATATCTGACGGAACATGCGTCGCGTATTATCGGTCGCGTAACGCCAGAACAGACAACTGTATAGAAAAACACTTGACCGTTCACACTCAACCGATGATACTTTAGTGCGATGATATAGATAAGATGATACGCTCGGCATATTTTACGTCAGATATGAACCTTACCAAACCTATAAAATGTATCGCTAATAAATGTAATGTTACTGTCAGTGTGAACGCAGTCTGGCATGAAAGCTCGCGGTATGTATCGGGAACGGCGGCAGCTGGCTCGGTCATTCACTTCCGAAGTGAACTGCAAAATGTGTCTGCATGCATTATACAGGTGCTTTAGTAATCATACCACGTCGTAAGCTTAAGTCTGTTATATCTTCTTAATGCTAAAACAGCTGAATACTGCTGAATATTTACCTGAAGTAAGAGCCTTTAAAGGCACACCACGTGTATAGGTCGCGCCACGTAAAAAGAGCGCTGGCTGTCAAACTGCGCAGTGGTCGATGATTGGTGGAGAGGTAACGTGGCGCACTTCATACCATTTATTTAGCGAGTGCTATTGGTTCGTCAGCGAGTGAACACAGGCTTGCGCCTGTGTTCACTCGCTGAGCATCGCTACTTCCCCTCAGCGCTCTTTTTACGTGGCGCGACCTATATCGAACAGTCAATGCGCGATTTTGTGTAGCGCTTAACCTGAAAATTTGAGTAGAGTAGTTCGTTCGTTAGTATTTTCCTGCACTTTTGAGGTATTTCTGTGCATAACACCTCAATTGTCTCAATTGTCTCAAACAAAAAATAATTTTCCGAATCGGTCCACTAATTGACGAAATATACGGTGAAAATACTTATTAAAAAAAATACATACAGAGGAACATAAAACCATCTCCTTTTTTGAACTGGGTTAAAAATTGATAGTACCTAAGTCCTGAAAGTTTCAAATGTATCCTACTAGCATAGTCATGCATTCAATTTGTGAACGCTAATGTTGATTTATTCTAACGGTCTATACAAAAAAAATAATCAAGCAAGTTCGATAATACGTTTATCTTCAAAACAAACAAATCCCACATTCACAAAAAGCCAATTCCGGCCTAAACGACCTTGGGGAAAATATTCAAATAACGTACAAAGACGCTCATTCCACTAGCGAATAGAGAATTCACTGTGGTGAAACTTTCACCCTCTCAATTAAATGAGAACTATGAACAGGCCACTCTAGCCATGTTACATTTCTGTCGCTATAGCATAGAAACGAAAGACAAAATGTCTATGAATTTTATTGACATTCGATGTTAAAATATCACACCATCAGAAGTGTTAAATCAAAGGATTAGCGATAATAGAAAAAGACTCACTTCACAGGCTCCGTTTTTATCAAAGACGTTCTACGTATAACTTCTCTTCTTCTTCTTTAATTTCGCCGGCTTTTGCCACGCATTCAGCCACTACCATGTCAAAATAATTCAAATTAGTCAAGTCAAGTCAAAGTCATGTCATAGTCAGCGTCAGTAAAGAACATCTTTGGTTTTTATTATTATTTTGACGTTGACACATCTGACAATGCAACTGAAATGACACAGGCAACTTTTAATATTGTATAGATCGTTTGCGGTCATTACAAGACACTTTAGCCTTTTTATGGATTTCCTTATTATTTATTCAGAATACAGATATTTATGCAAGTTTTGACGTCATTAGAGACTATTATCAGCCGTTTCCGGATTTTCCGAGTAGGTATGCAAACTTAATAATCATAGTTACGCGTTTTTTTTTTACAAAATAACAAAAGGATTATTGCCTTTTCAGACTTACATACCGTAAGTCTGAAAATATAATCTTTTTGTACATAATGAATACATAAATTGATGTATTGTGTGTGTTTCTGTTTTGTAAACATAAGTAAGTGCATCTACCATTATTATTATTTATTAACGTCTTATAATTATTATAGCATTTTCCTGTTAAATTGGTTTGGCCCCTTGTGGCTAAAAACATTCGCCTTGCGGATATCCCGTCATTTATTTATGTAGGTAAATTATCATTTTGTTTGTTTGTTGTGCTTTGAATTTAATAACCCATTTTAGATGCTACGTACAAAGGCAAAGTAAACAGAGGCCCTAGCCATGTTACATTTCGACAATCGCTTTCAATTTGAAACTAAAAAAAATGTAAAGGAATTGAAATTCGATGACGAAAACTCGAGCGATCAGAAATGTCAAATCAAAGGTGTAGCGATGATAGAAATCGAATCGCTTCATAGCGAATGCCGGTTGGCTAGGCCCTCTGGCAATAGGACTACTAGAAACACAGTTTGAATTAGGTGACTCTATTTTGTCTTCTGGACAAATACAGTGAAGAATGGCAACAAAATAATTTCCAGGTGAATCAAAACACTATACTTATCGATATAATATATCCCGGTATGTTTTTAAGTGAGTAATTTTAATGTCTAATAATATCATTATCAACTGACGATAGTTTTGAAACCGAGAGAGAGTGAAAAATAAGTTTGTAAACTATGTTACTGCAAAGACACCATATTTCTGGAATGCGGACGTTGCGTAATAAAACCACATGAATATCGTTTAGTTCGGGACCCTTTCTGACCTCCGATTTTATAGGCATTGAGCGACAATGCGTTTCATAGTTGCGGTAATATGATAAGTCTAACCTTTGGTTGTTATCTAAAACTATTGGCCGGTTTTAGGGGTTTAAATGAGATTGTGTATAAATTGAATATTGTGCGTATGTGCGTATATTCATTTTTTCATTCAATTCAATTTCTGTTTTGACTTTAGGTTGATTATTTTAGAAGTTCTTAGCAGAAGGATTAATAAATAGGAAGTTTAAGATTTTTGTGATATTATTAGTAATTTTGGAATAGTTTATACACAAGTACCTACATTAACATTATACACAAGAACATTAACAGTAAATAGTTTAATTACAAATGAAGTCTGTATACCTAATCTGGACACTCATACAGCATAATTATAATAATTTAAGACACGGAAAAGCACAATTCGAACAAACTAAATGTTCGTTCTCCAATACAACACTTTTGCAATTTTAGTTTTGCAACATTAACATCAGCTCGCGTTTCGCCAGGTGTTAAGATTTTTCGCAGACTTGTTCGTATTTTACGTGACAGGAATTGGTTCGTGATGGATTTCCAACGACCAAAGTGTATTGTGCTTTGGAGCAATAAAATGTTTATCATCAGTTATTGATAGCTACAAATTGAAATGATACTCTGCCTAAAAAAACAAGATTTTTTTGTAAATATTTTTTTTTACTTTATTAAAAATGCTTATTGTTCTCATCAACTACAACTAGATTTTACCTGACGGATATCTTTTCACTCCTATTAATAATAATGGTCCTAGGATGAAACTAGCCAAAAACATTTTTTTTTTACATTAAGGATAATAGAATAGAATAGAATAGAATATAATTTATTTAGCACACACACATTCAAGACATAAATAGGTACAAAAGAAGAAACAAGGAGGGAGTTGAGAAACAGAATAGAACAAAGAAAGTACCTAGGTACCCACCAACAAAAAAGAAATTACAAGTACCTAAACATTTAACACAAGTACCTACCTAAGTAGGGGGGTAGGTACCTACCTACTCAGCGAAAAGAAAAAGAATAGATAAATGAGTAGTATGTTAGCCCCTCCCATGGTGTGGCTAAAAAGGTCCAATCTCAGCGTAATTCTACTTCCAAACACAAAAGTGAAGGAAGTAGCGCTGGTTTTCAGATTGGACCAACAAAAGTGAAGGAAGTAGCGCTGGTTTTCGCAGGATAACTAAAAATTATAAACAAATAGGTAAGTATCCTCTTATTTTATTATTTCTCTTAGGTCAAAGTTTCTAGCTATATCTTCAGCTGTAAAATTGTATTTTGTTGCAATAATACTTTGTAACATCTAACGAGCTTGGCTTGATACACTGGAGTGTAGAGATGTACACGATCGGACGCCGCTCAATTGCCAGCTAGAGTATCGTAAAGTTTAAACCAATAGCTCCAATGATATAGAAATTGAGCTCGACACATTAACAGTCCAATAATACTATGTTTACACGTAATATGGATACCTATTCTGCGGTACTATCGATAACAACAGTATCTAAGTCAGTTCATTTTGCTAAAAATAACTTTGAAGCGTATTGGGAATCAGTAGGCGCATTCTGTAAACTCACTTCGAACCTTGCTAAGCTGAATCTGTAGTGAGATTCAAATTTGGTGTTCTGTAGAACTCGATAGCGCCTGTGATGAGTGTGCCAGCGATACTAAAATTAAAATAATGGCAATTTCCAAGTCACGACGACACTGAAAACCCGAATTCACTTGTCAACAAGGGACAAGTGAGTTCAGTCACTTGAGTGAATTCAAGTTTAATTTGTTACAGAAAGACTCTACTACTCAACGAGCTCTTCAAGACTGAGTTCACAGTTTTTATGAAAATGGCATCATGTCAATGGTACCTAATTATTTACTGATGGTGTTTTCCTGGTCATCTAGAAATCATAAAACTTGAAAATTAGTGTTCCGTGTACCTAAACAATTTTATTATCTCAGTAACTGGTAGTACAAATTATTTAACTTTGCGCCCATACTTTTGCCAATCTACCTACAATTAGAAGCTACATCTCAAGCCAGAGTACATAAAACTGGAGCTTTTCATTATCACACAAGGGCGATTACGATTCGGGCCTCGGAATCGCTTAAGACACGGGTCATCGCCTCTCATTGTTAATGCTGGCCGCGGACGGGAACTACACACCCGATATTTATCAAGCAAATGACAGCCTTTGTTGTTTATACGAAGAAAAAGTGACAATAAATCACGGGGTATCTGCGTTGCCACAATCTGAATATGGGAATACAGAAGGGAAGAAAAGCGAGCTCAGCTGTGAAAAGTTTGTTTTATTGATTTTCACGACCTGCTGAATTTTTGCGCGATATCGTAGGTCGTTTTTATTTATGTGAAATATTTTTCCACATTGGGAATAACCACAATACGGTTTAATTTTTTGTCGAACTAAATCAGAATAAAAACATGAGCAAAATATATCGTGAATATCTGTATTAGACTGTAATGAAGCAACCGCTTTGTAAGATGTTGAAAATTACATCAAAATATATTTCATGTTATGTATTTACATCAAAAACGAATTCTACCAGTGGCTTATTTTAGTTTTGAGGCAAAATACCACTCTGTGAAATATTTAACAATATTTATTTATAATAAATGATGCGAAATTCAGAAGCATGCTCTAAAAGATGTAACAACTGTTTGTTCGAATCTCTCATAGCGCTAACTAATTATTTGTAAACTCAGCAGGGTCTAAACTTGATATGTTTGTTTAGGGCTATTTGAAGTTTACATTGAGTCTGTTCGTGTGTATCGGCCTATAAACATATTTTGTTACACTACTCGAGGCATAATAAAATAGGGCTAACATCAAATGCTAAAGCAGGGATGGCGAAGGGACGATCGTTCGAGGCCTAGTAAAATTATTCAGCAGTTTTGGTTATACTCCGCTAAATAAACCGTAGGCCGTACTAAATAACATAACTCGCAACAACGACGGGTCTTTTTGGCCGACTTCAAAAAGGAAAACGACAATTTTTTTTATGCATGTTCAATTGTTCACGTTCACCGATTATTCCGTAAATAATGGACCGTTTTTGAAAATATTATTAGAGGATCTGACGTGGATCTTCGATGTTATGGAGAAATGCACTTCGAGAAATGCAGAAAATTGCTGTCCTGCAAAATTAAAGCTGATTTTAAAAAAATATGCGAAATCTATGTTACCTTGTTAATATTAGGCTGCGTTTCCATTGATGCGGAGCTGTGCGGAGCGGTGCTTAGCGGTGCATGAATTGACCAATCACTATGCTCTAAAATCTTTGCTCCATGATTTCGAGCATAGTGATTGGTCAATTCTGCACCGCTAAGAACCGCTCCGCACAGCTCCGCGTCAATGGAAACGCAGCCTTAGAAGATATTGGTGTCAATTCAGATGCCGCCAAAACTAAACTCATTTGACAGCACTAAAATAATGCCGTTTATAACGATCGAAATAAGAGGATGGCATCAATTTTAGTGCTCTCAAATTAGTTTAGTTTAGTTTTTGTGACATCTGATTTGACACCAATGATGTGTAAATTAGACATGAATTAGTAGGCTTCACCTTTAAAATTAAAAGGAATATGTTCGGTGATCAAAATAATTATCTTTTGTTACTAATAACTACGTTGGAGTATAGAAAGAAAGAAAGAAAGAAAGAAAGAAAGAAAGAAAGAAAGAAAAATCTTTATTTTGTCATCATAGAAAACACATTATATATTAAAAAGAGAAAGATAAAACAAGAAAAATGTCAAAAATGGCTACTACTTAGCATGATGCTTAGGCAGGAACCAAGGAACCTGTCAAAGCGCTGGTCTTCCGTAGCGCCGAAGGTAAATGTGTGTGTGCGGCCTTGCAGAATACACACATTTTACAATATTATAAAAGACAGTAAAAGCAACTAAATAAATATATTTTATAAGCAGAAACAAAAACAAATATTTGGATATATAGTATCGAGCTTAGTTAGCTAAGGTTAGTCACCTCATAATCTTATTCAGATAATATTCACGTACTGTGTGAAAATACACTCCTTTGTTCAAAATAATACGATAAAGGACACTTGGGACGTAACGAACACACAAACAAATCTGATTTCCTTTACGAGAAATTCTCGTGCATTTGAATATTTTTTGATTTTACCTAAGAAATGGGAAGGGGTTTCATGGTACCTACAATAGAAAATAATGATGATCATGTTTTTTTAGGAACAAAACGTAATATTTCTAGATCTGACTAAGTAAATATTAGAATATGTACCTAAATCTATATGTTAATCCAGGATATAAATAAGCTATCCTGGTACCAAATTTCATTCAAACCCGTCCAGCTGTTTGAGCGTGAAGGAGTAACAAACATTCACACTTACACACAATATGTTGAAAGTGGCCTTTGGTAGGCGCGACTTGGTCAACAGGGTGTTGACTAAAATCAGGTGCGTTTTTTAAGTTTGCTGATCCAGTTATTATAAGAATATTAATTTTACACAAAACATCATAATAAATTGAAAATTTAATGAAATTTTGCATCTTTCCTTAAAAACGGGAAACGGACGGGCTGCGATACAGTTTTTAATTAAACTAATGCCGTTCCAGCATGTTCCAAATGTTTCATAGTTGAAAGTGTTGCTTGTTAAAAATTAATAATTTTATTTAAATTATAATGATGCTGTTTTGGTATGCAGTAAAATGTTTAAATGAAGAGCAATTTTATGATCATGTACACAAGGTGATAATTATTAACAGCATTTCGAGTAATTTTTGAAGAAAATTTACTTAGATAAAAGTTTGTAAGTTCGTATGAGCAAGTGGCCAACTCTGGTGGCGGAGTTTTTAGGCGGAAAATTTAGATAAATAATAATTTATGTAATACATAGAACTAGAACATTCTAAGTATTCTCACCTGTAGTCTAGAATATACCTTTGCTATCTAAGTTGTGACCGCTCAGAACGTTGCTTAACTGCGACGATCTATCAAGAACGTGTCAGCAAGCTTCGCCACGAGCGCCAAGAGTGTAATGAACAAGAAGAAGTTATTAGTTTAAAACCGTTTTTTATATGAATCGTTTTCAGAAAGTTTCCTATTGTATCAAATTACAAAGTCCTAGGAAAACAAGATCTTAGAGCACAATTCAAGAATAGATCGCTCAAAACAATGGATCACTGGACAGGGACCTTTCAGTTCAACGACTTGAGTTCAAACAAATCCCATGGAGCCTTTCTGTTTGCATCCGAATCGGTAGGTAGTCATGCGAGATGCCGTCTTGAATGTTCTTTTTACCAAAGTATAGTGAAACATAGAAGGACAATTTAATATGACGCATATCGCACACTACGGGCGGCTTGCAGATCGATTAGGTATTCTATTTAAGCTAATCTAAACGTATGTAAAACCACAGAAAAAATACAACTAATCGCGTTCAGCGTTTAACAAAATACAAATTTAAACTGAATTGAAATAAACATTTCCTTATGCTTGAAACAGAATTTGAAAGATTGACTAACATCGGATGAACTGCATTGGCATGATGTATTGTTTTCGGATCGAAGAGTAGAGTGGCTGACAACCGACCTCCAAAGCACGGAAACGCCACTTGGTATTTGATTACCTGTAGGTACAAATTGTGACCGCGTCCTTCTATAAAGAACGTCTTTGCCAGGATTTAAAAGAAATTATTGAAACACTGTATTATGTTTGCTGTAACCGAAGGCTTACTCGTTCCTGCATTGAAGCAGCTTTGCGTGAAGCGGCACTTTCAAGTTAGCTTTTATTTCAAACTGACGGAGCAAATTGAGCGTTTTGTCATGTTCAAGTGTATTCATGGCGAGCTAGAGAAGGCTGTAAGTACATACATACATAACTACTCAGGCCTTAACATCTTTACTAGATGATTTATACAGAGTCAGGGTGCAAGCTTTGCCTACACTTAACGGGACACTGTAGTGCCTGGGACATTGTTGAGATGGAATAGGCTTGCCCGGCACCTAAACCATCCTCTCAGCAAAGTCGGCCATATTCGGCCAACATACATAATATAAAATTACGCCTCTTTCCCATGGGGATAGGCAGAGACCACGGATTGATCCACTTGCTACGATCCTGACACTCTTTTTCCTAGGCCTCTTTCTAGGCTGTAAGTTTGTCTACTTTATAGTCTATTCTAGAGTCGATACCTCTGACTACTCCAAAAGCATCTAAAATGCCTAAAGATCCGAAAGAACATGCCTACCGCACCTCGGGAATATACGTTATCATATTTTATTTCATGATTATTTGAACCAGAAGCTCGTAGAACGGAACCCGTTGGAGAATAAAAGTTCTCATATTGCGGTCACGAAACGGAAAATGAAGCGTATGTATCTTTGGCGTTCAGCTCTTAACCTGTATTTTTGACTTGACCTGATCTTGTTGAATAAAATATTCAGCTCAGATTTGAACAGAATGGCAGTTCTTTATTTATTTATTTAATATGGACAACACAGGGTTACACTGTACATGCATAATCATTGGTCAAATATTAAAGAGCTAGTGCTCCCGTAATTATAGGGTATCAACATTATTGAACACCTTGTATATTTATCAGGCGTATGTATACCTGAAAAAACAACAACATGCTATTATTTCATGGAATACAACCTATAAAAAGTATGCATTGGAGCCATGAGTGTATTTGGATTTTCCTCCGACTATCTTTATAGATCTTCAAAGGTTTCACTTACCCTTTAGCAGTAAAAATCTAACGCATAACAAGGTGCGTAAGATCAATTATTGATCTTACGCACCTTGGGGATAAAGTCGTGTTTAAAATGTAATTCACTATATAATAGAACAGATCTGGTTTTTTTTACATAAAATCTTTATCTTCTTCGAGATGGGCAGACGATATCATTAAAGTCGCGGGCAAACCATGGATCGGACTGGCGCAGGATCGTGGCGGATGGCACAAGCTAAGGGAGGCCTATACCTAGCAGTGGGTACAGTTGATCTGCGGATGATGATGATAAAATCTAAAGTGATTTTCAAATTATGTATCAAATTAAAAATCTATTCTATTTTTACCTTATTTCCCTGTACCTAGACGTAACATTGGTAAAGACGGTGTCACACCGGAGCGCGAACAAGAAACTGCATTCTGCTTTCATCTGAATCGTGCAAACATCTTTAGATCCAACACCTACTACAGTCACGAGAGACAGTTCACCTTTATTCACTATTGCTTTTATTACAGATATTACTTAATCATTCATCTTCGTTTGAGTATTAATTTCAGTACTTATTCTTAATCAATGAGAGGTTTTCTTTTTGAGTATTAAAAAAACATAGTTTCCAAGAACTCTGTAGATGGCGTTGAACTGACTACGTTACTAGGGTGGTAAATCGTACTAACCCGGGTAAGTACTATGGCGGTCTTGTTTTATCTTGTGGGTTTTTAAATCAATGTTTTTTCAAGCGTTTCGTTCGTTCACTCTCGCGGATTAAGATCGATTCATTAATACCAACCCTAGTAACGTAGTCAGTTCAACGCCATCTACCGAGTTGTTGGATATATTTTTTTTTAAATACTCAGAAGAAAAACCTCTCATTCTTCGGTTGAGTTTTAATTACGAAATTAAATTAACTAAATCAATGTGTAGGAATTGACATTCGATTACGAAAACTCAAGCAATCTAATGTGTTGAACGAAAGGAATAGCAATGATAGAATAATAAAAAAGAAACAAAGCGTTTGTCACATGACCTCATTGTAATTACAGGCTTGTATTAATATAACTCTCTTTTCCTTTGCAAAAGTGTTTTACTTTAATTACAGTGTACTTAGTTGTTTCCATTCTTAGCGAATAAGGGGACTCGCTGAATATTTCCGCAGCAAGGGAATGGAGTTGGTTTCTGGGAATTTTACTTTATGATCGAACACGTGCTGGCTTTACTTACATTTTCACGTGAAGCTAAATGTTTAAATGTAAAGTAATTACCTGACTGCACTGCAGTAAATGTTATTTAGTTTATGTAATGTGCCATTAATTTATAATATTATAAATACCACAGGGTAGCAATTTATTTACAGAAACTAAACTATTACATATTTACATAACTGTACAAAATACAATTACAACCAGTTGAGCCACCTAAGGATCGCTACAACCGATCTATAGGTAGCTCAACTGATCCAAGCCACTGTCTGACGGAAGCATGCCCAAGACACTGGCGCGCTAAATGGCAATGCTGATTTGAGCCAAATAAAATGAGTGCCAGCCTTCGGATCACGCGTCGCTTCGACCAGATAAATAATTTGTTAATTTGTTCTCTAGACATAATTAATGGCAGTAATAATAGTAAAATACCTATATAACCTTATATAATATAGTGTATAGTATACCTTATTATTTAATAAAATTATGTACATTGACTTGCCAATGTTTGTAACGTAATTTTTGGGCTAAATAAATAACTTGAAACTTGAACTTGATAAAATAATTAATGGCATATTACGTAAACTTAAAAACATTACTGCAATGTATTCAGGTAATTACTTTACATGTAAACATTATAAGCTACATGATTTTACTCAGGATTACTGTTATATCTCGGTATTTCAACAGAATAATACACGTGTGTTATTATAATGCCCTTATTTTTAATTACTTGTATTTTGAATTTTTTTGAACCATAATATGTTTATTAAATAAATTATTATTAATATCTGAACAGCGAGAAGCATTTTATAAGTAGATAGAACTATTGTATTAGCAATCACTGCTAAAATAGCAATTGTTAAAAATCGACAGGTACATTTGAAGAGCCGCCGTTAAAACTGTTGACATTGCTAATAAAAAAGGTTCACTTGGTTGTGAAAAGGTTTGAACGCTAAATTATGCGGTCCATTTAATTCAGGTTTATTTTAGCTACGTTTATGAACTTAGGTCGGTTTTTAAATGTCGTTTTAACTTAAAGGTCCGTTATTGCAATTACAAATTCAAACAATGCTTTTATTGTGGTGGAAATGAATTTTTTTCGGGGCATCCTTACTTTGTTTTTGGTGAATGTAATTTTTAGGGTATCATGTTTGTTTGACCGTTTTAGACACGCTGTATGTTTTTTTGACTTTTAATATAAATATTGTGAGTTGGATTTCGGCCACATAGATTTTTCTCAAATTACATTAAATTATTAAAAAAAAACAGTAAATGTGTGATTGACTTTTAGCCTAGCGTGGCTTGCAAACTATGTACTTGCAAGATTGTATAATGTACGTAAGCTCTTGTACTGATGGAAGTATTTCCGATAACTAAAATGTACATAGTTGACCTAACTCATACGAACTTGTATAACTTTAACGGTCACATAGTCTCTAAGTGATCAGTAGTTTTCATACTAACAATATTACAGACGCGAAAGTATGTATGTGTTTGTTTGTTCCTGTGTGTTTCTTTGTTCATAAATAAATATTAAGTTACATTAGTATATAAAATAATAGATGTAACATACATACAAACTTTCGCGTCTTTACTCTTTTACGCAAAAACTACTGAACAGATTTGGCTGAAACTTGGAATAGTTTATGACCTGGAATAACACATAGGCAACTTTTATCCTGATTGAACTAGAACTTGTGTTCTATAAAAATAAGATTAAATTAACAATTTTAAGGCAATGAGCCTTAAGCCTTAAAACTGTAGGGTTAATCCAGAACATAAACTATGTATATTTTAAGTTTCAGTCAAATCAGTTCAGTATGTTTTGCGTGAGAGAGTAACAAACATCCATCCATACAAATGTTCACGTTTATAATAGTAGTAGGATTACGTGAAATCTATTAAGGTTATTATCATTTGCGACATGTACAATCTTACAAGGAATGTTAAATTATTTCGGCACATGTTCATTCTACAATTGACTTTAAACTTCAGTTAGTTAGCATTGCTAGAGAATTCCTTGCTTAATCCAATCCCCACTGTTCTGTGTACGGTTTTTAAGAGGTACGTAGTTTACAGTGACGTTATGCAATCCAATGCAGATTCCAGCTATTTTCTCAAATGGTCCATTTCCTCTGGTTGCACTTAGAGAGCTTCAGTAGACAGAATTTAAAGACTCCAACGTAATGGAACACTTCAGCAGAGCGCATGGCTTACTCTTTGTCCTGGCTTAGCTAAGCGTTGGACATTGGCGGTGGATACGCTACAACGGTTTTATTAAAACCAAAACAAAAATCAAGCTTGTTGGTAGTGCAAATATCTTATATATCTTATTCTTATTCTTAAATAATAAATAAATAAATTATCAACTGACTTTTCAATTTTCGACTTTTATATTTATTTATGTAGTGTAGATACTTATCCTACTATTATTATAAACGCGTAAATTTGGATGGATGTGTGAAACTCTTTCACGCGAAAACTAGGTAGGTACTGAACGGAAGTCCGTTTGTACCTAGTTTTTGCTGAAACTTGAATTATACATTATTTTTTGACCTGGAATAACACATGGGCTACTCTTTATTTAAGTAAGTATTTTTTGACCTGGAATAACACATGGGCTACTCTTTATTTAAGTAAGTTAAAGCGGAAAGCGAGCGAAACCGCGAACGAGTAAAATAATTACTAATTTGTCCAACGCTATATTCGTAATATACCTATTTTATCCTCTTATGTAGGGCCGTTTGTCCACCGCCGCCGTCAAGTCAACGAGAACGAGATTATTTCGGGCCGAGTTTAAGATGACGTGACGGCCTTGCGGTGGACACGCGGCCTAAGAATTGTTATTTTTTACCAGTCGCAGAAAATTTTGAAGTCTGCGATGAAGTGTGGTTTGTCCCCTTTGCGACGAACTCTAAAAGCTTAGTGGGTCCACATTTTAAAATTTATTGAATGGCACGTACTCGTAATAGAATAGAAAATAATTCAGACACCAAATGCATTATACCAGAAGAATATACTTAAGTGTGTGCCATAACGCCGAGGAATGAGCGGGAGAGCGAATAATGTTTTTACTCGTGAGTGAGAAGCGCAGAACGATAGACACGCAACATAATTTATAGCGAAAAAACAGTTTTTATTTAATTACAAGTTAATTAAACAAGTAATCGAAAAATTAAAAAACCAGAACTAAATGAATACTTCTAGGCTATTCGTCAAAACATAAAACCAACAAAAATAGCGTTCTGTTCCTGAGATAAATAGCAAACTGTGTGAAAAACATGTATTTTTCAAAAAAATATATGATCGAGAAAACTTTTACCAATCGTGTTTCTAAAAAACCACAACGCAAGATAAAAGTTCAAAGTTTAATTTCTCCAAACATTATAAGGTGGTATCTTTCACGGATTTTGAGATCTAATACGATTCAAACCACATATTTGCTACCTACGGCCTCTTAATGTTAAACGTATAAATAGCGTACCTTTATTCACTTTGTTCACCAGAGTTGGCCACTTGCTCATACGAACGAACGAATGAACGAACGAATTCACTTTCTTCTATCTTCATTCGCTTTTTACAATCTGCTTTGAGTATCATTTGTAAAAACTTACTCACTCACTCGTTAGCTTTAAAATCGCCGACTAGCAGCTCGTAAATTAGCCCAGTGAAATCGAGCCTTGAACCTCAAATACTGAAACGTTACTCAAATATTTGGGAGTGTATTGACCATTTAGGACGCTCTTACCTCGTCAAAAAATAGCATAGATAAGCACCACTTAAATAGCTTTTCAGTATTTAGGCGTAAAATACAAACTTTTTTGTAAGTAAAACTGGTGGGGCAGTAGAGAGATAAATACTATTTTGTTAATTCTATCATTTCTCTTACTCATTTCCATTTCTATATTTCGCTGAGAGAAATAAAACCCATCCGCGACCACAAGCTTCATTTGCCAAAATATTCAATAATACCGGAAGCAATTCCTGGAATATACAGGGTGTTGTGTTGATCGTAAAATCCTGAAAATGTTAGACCTATACAACGGAGTCGAAATTCTTTTGAAACACTCGCTCATACGAACCAACATACACATTCTCCTGAGATAGGTACTAATGATATGATATGAATAAATATGATTGTTGATATATTAAATGAAAGCCGTTTACCTACGATCTCCATTTCTATAAACAATGTGAAATTCCACATTTTGAAGTTATTATATTTTTTTTTAATTTTTAAGTTATTCGCGTGTAAGTGAAGATAAGCTTTAACATCATCAATTTGATTAAAAAACTATTTTATTACAGACAATTATTTAAATTGAGTCAGATAATTCAGGATCGAATGATTTTGTAATAGTAAGTAGTATAATTATGGTTGCTGCATTATAGTTTTCCTTTGCTGTGTGATAATCTTAAAATTTTCTTACAAAAATAACTTTGATTGTTTTTCTGCATCATCTTATCGCTGTCATTACAGGATCAAGGCCTTCCCTTTTCATTTATATAGAATTTATAAAAACAACATTCTGTAACCTACCAAAAAATAGTAAAAAGACGCCCACTTTCCTATCACAGAAGAAATAAATCTCCTTCAGCTATCGAGACAGCTGTAACACCCTGTATAAGAACAAGACCAGAGGCACAAAAGGCGAAGGGATTTGCAATTTGCGGTCTAACAATAACATAATGCGGGCTCCCGACCGCTTTGAATTATAACCCCTCGGCACTCTTGTCCTTTTATGGACTCCAATTTGACCAGAAGGAAAATTGGTCGATAGTCAAATCAGTATCATGCCTTGAAATATAATACAAAAATTAAATGTGATCATCACTGTATTCCCCATGTGGTAGACATGAAATCTTTAGGTATTTTGAGATCCTTTGAAGATTATAAGTAAAAAGTCTACGGTATGCCCAAATAAATTTTTGGTACATGCCTGGTAAATTTCGTACACAATACATTTTGTACATTTACATTTTGTACATGCCCACATTTCGTAGAAGTTAACTTTACACCTTAGTTGGCAAGTCTTATCAAATTTAGACTTAACCAACTTGTATATTTGTAGTCTAAAGATAAGGCTTTTATTTGTCATAATGCATTGTTGCTATTAGCCAATATAAACTGAAACCGAACGATGTAGCCTTGGTAATATAATTTCTGTCGTATAAGATTTAGTTACATTGAAGAAGAGTAAGAAAAATACTTCAATATTGTAAGTTTAGTTTCATATCATATTTTTATGTATTACCATCTGGTAAAAGTATAAATGTTACAATATAGGTACACGACGTAGTCAAATTCAACTTACTAGCACATATAAACATTTCAGGATGAAGAGTCCTTAAAGAATTGCTTTTGTTGTTGGTGTAACTGTTTTTATTTATTAAAATATTTTATAGATTTCAATAATAAATAGAGGTAATAGGACTGAGAGAACATTATTGAATTCGATGCAATAGAACGATGATGATGAATATTAAACTGTTTGTCACAAATCGTGAAGTGGAACCAAAAGTGGAATAAACTTTTACAACCTAAAATTCTAGCGAACGAATGAATAATTTACAAGTTCTACTTTTACTCGCAACTTTTCATGACTTTTTCATTGGTATTACGCGATTTACGTCCTTTTGTGTACCAGCTACAAAGGTTTCACCATCAAAGTGCAAATTAGGAGGTCACAAACACATCCAGTACAATGAGATAACCTTCTATATGAACTGACTTACTTTGGCGAAATTTCACGCGTGGTTTGACAAATTTTATGAACAAACACAGGATGGAAGGAACGCTTGGTAACTCTGACTAAATCATGATCACAAGTAAATTAAGTCGTATACAGCTTTGCCCACACCTGCGCGACCAAAACTACTGCGAAGCGGGTGCGTGTGCGCCGCGCGGTTTTTGCTACCCACTTTTTGTTTGCCCGCGTTGTGGTCGCGCAGGTGTGCAAAGCGCCATAGATACTCGTAAAGGCGTCCACCGCGCGGCAGACGAAGCTTTAAACGACTATATTTACTTGTTATCATGATTTGGGGCAAAGCTTAAGACCGACGTGACGGTTATTAGCATTTCAATAACGTCAATGGGCTTGCATATATTTTTTTGTCATTATAACTAACTATATTTTTTTCTTATTTAGGTTTGCATGTATATTAACAAATATTTTTTCTTATTTTTTTTATAAACGTAAATTAATGTCGCCATGTTTGTCACACCCTGTATACGGCAGTTTTGTAGTAATACTCCAGTACTTAAAAAATATTCACATTTCCACAAAGGTCAGAAAATTATGACGTCACAGGTGTTAAGGAATCATGGCCTTCATATTTTTAAAGCCAGAAGGGTTTTTAAAATAATATTTTATATAGTCCATTTGCATCGTCCTTTTTTGGTAGATTTAAATCCGGCTTTTACGTAATCCGCATACGTAGTCCTATTTAAAAAATATATTCAATCATAAAAATAGAATACTTATTAAAGTTTGCAAAAAGATGCATTATGCCGTTGTTCATAAAGAACTTAAAAGTTTTCTAGATCTGTTCTCTTTTGAGTGATAAACCTGATAGTCTCTTTTAATGACGTATGAAGAAAATACACCAAGTCATAGTCAAAGTTTGTAAAATAATAAATTGTTGTTTTTGTTTAAAATAAACTCATGCATGCAATGTATAATGAGTTTTATTTAAACCGTAACTACTTCGAGAAAGTCGAACATACCAGAGTCAAAAATATCGCAATGTTACTAAAAAACAATGTAAAATGTGGTCGTTGGCTTTGAACTGACAAAAATCAAGTCTATTTTATACAAGGGGTAGAGGGCATTTTCCAATTAACCCTTTTTTATGGCATTAGATCCGCAAAAAATAAATGCTTTTTTATTCTACTGGAATCAGACCAGCTGTTGTAAAAACACAGACTTTAAAAATATCTTCCGATATAGGTATTTTTTTTTTACTGTCTTATTTTTTACTAACAATGTGACAAATATATTACCGATAGGTTAGAAGGGGACAAGACATTAAAAAAAATCTTAATTAGGGCTTTTGTGCATTACAAGTATTTTTTTCGTTTTACTGTCCGATTTTTACTGTTCATTATGACAGTTATATTACCGATAGGTTTGAAGGGGACGAGATATTATAAAAAAAAAGGAATACTGAAAAAACGGGATAGTGCACAAACGCCCTAGCCTAGCTGTTTCAACTGACCTGTCAGTTTTTGAATTTACTTCATAGTTCACTTTTGCATAATACAAGCCCACTACGAAGATTTACTGCCTGTCAAAACATGTCGAACGCTTAGATAGCCGAGCTCACCTGTGGTAGAGTAATGACCACACTACATCTAGCAAAGTACCTTCCTATCTTAAAAGAGAAACTTCTCTACATATTTTAGAGAAGCTATTACTAACGACGGGTATAGTCATCTTTAGAACTTTGGTTCATATTTTTTATGGAAAAAATATGTGTTTTAAGAAATGTTTCTTTCGAGCTTTTTAAATAACTGTAGGCTGATTATTGTGTGTGATTATTATACTTGTGTCTTCATTTTATGTAGACAGGAACTGAAATATCAGATATCAGTGTACGTCACACAAATGTTTGTTTTCCAATAAACGTCAAGAGGCTGTCTGATAATAATGCTATATGAGTAATTACGTGTGTCAAAATGTCAAAATACCTTTGATTAGACACCAGATGGTTTAAACTTTAGTTATAGGTATAAACTTAGACTTACTATACAGAGTGTCCCAACACTATACCACAAAAAGGACTTTAAAATATTGTAGATAGTAGGTATATTTTGCTGGTAATAATGGAGTCTTATCCTATTTTTTTTTGGCTTAGAAATCCCATCTTGTTTGACTATGCATGTGTGGTGTTTTCAAATTTACTTTGAATGACGTCAGAATTAGTCGACAACATTTTACATTTGAACTATTTGAAGACGTCACAAGAACCTACTTTAGTCATAATTATTACATTTCTACAATCGCTTTAGAATAGAAACTTAACAAAATGTAATAAAACAAAATAAGATAATACATAAGTATTTTTTTGTCTTTGATTAATTAAATGTACAAAAACATGAAGTATTCGGTCTTGTTTAATTTCTCGTTCCAAGACATAAATAATCCAGGGCTAACATAGAATCGATCATCTCACATGATCTGGATGATGTATTTTATATAAATACAAGCCTACGCCCGGGGCTTCGCTTGCGTGGTATCTACCTGGACCTATGTAGGTATATAATATTCCTAGTTTTAGCTAAATCCGTTGAGAGTTTTCGCGTGAAAGCAACAAACATCACACCCATACATTCACACATCCATGCAAACTTTTGCGTTTATATATTAGTAGAATAGAAAAGGATATTTCGAATATATTAAACAGTAATCTTACATTCACCCCAAAAATAATTTTCTCGATACATATTCATGTTTCTAGGACAGACTTAGCTGAATGAGCAAAATGGGTACGCGCTCCGATTTCGACGTCAAAGCTATCTTATTGAAGCAAAATTCAGTTATTTATTGGGATACATACGGACAGGGTGCCTTACCTTTTATCAATGACTGGTAAGGGGCAAAGAAACATATACATACAAAACTTAAACCTTATAATGTATGGTGCTAAGTACGCGTTCCTTATTCGCAATATTCAGTGTCAACTATAATTTCGGTGTCAAATATTGCGTATAACTCATACAAGTGGCAAAATTAAAAATTTTACTAAACCAACTTCAATTTCATAAGAGAGCATTTTCTTGCATTTTTGAGGAGTTCAGATCCTCAAAATGTTTATATGGGACCACCCTTGGAATATCTTCTTTGTACCAAAAAAATAATAATCAAAATAGGTTCATCAACGACGAAGTTATCCATGAACACCACACATAAAAATAATATAGGGTCGAATTGTCATAAACGACAAAGTTATCACAACAAAATCATTAGTTACGGTCGAATTAAGACACCTCTTTTTTTTGAAGTCGGTTGAAAATAGCAATTATGCGAATCATTTTCATTTTTGAATTAAATGCGCCAGTTGGCTCCGCTTGCAGGTACTGAACAAAGTGGGGCATAAATCGCTGCAATATGTGTTTTAGTTTGGGGCCACAGTATCTGCGGAGATTGGAAAAAAAATCTTGTTGTTAAATTCAATGTAGGTAACAACAGTTTTGCAACAAAATGTTTTTGATTCCATGTAAGTACCTACATTAATTCATAATTCAAACACCTCGTTGAGGTTTTCATAGATAAACAAGACATTATACCTACTTAAGGAGATGGTCTTTTAAGGAAACCTGTAGTGCTACTCTGCTTTTAATGGTATATAAGGGCAAAACAACCTTATTTGTCCTTAAGATCTAAAGACGCACAACTATGCATGTAAGTTCGTATGAGCAAGTGGTCACCTCTGGACGTAGAGACGGAGTTTTAAGGCCACCTAAAAGCCACCAAAATAACAAATTATCGATGTTTTTAACGGTGCGCTAATTTGTTTCTAAATAGGGAATTAAAAAAGAATATTATTTATATTTGAAATAATTAAAATTATTCGCTAACAATATGGCCTCTTTTACGTCAGGCAGATGTTACCTGGAGACGAAACTGCTCGCACTGCAAATGTCTATGTGCATTTCACAAATTAGTAGATTACCAACATTCGTGTTGGCGAAATGGAATCACTGACAACAGCAATAACACTACTTAGATACATTGTAGTGTATAATGCCTGCATTCTATACTTATAATTACATAAAGCTAGATACCGCCAATGTTTCGATTCTTCCGCAGACTCTTCATCTAGGTATGGTCAGTCATCGTCACTATAGTTAGCCACCTTGCTCACACGAAATAACTAAGTGCTCGTCCACACCGAATGCGCGGTGACTAGGGGTTAGGCCTCACTAGGCCTAGGCGTGCGGTGGCCACACCGAACGAGCGGGCGCTTGAAGCGTTTCGACGTTTTATAGGTATTGCAACCGAACATTTGTCAGACGCTTGAAGTTGTCAAGCTCATAGCCACCGCTCTAGGCGACCTTAGGCGCGGGACAGACAGAAAAGACGTAATGCGAAGACGCGGCGCGGACAGAGCGGAGACGTGACACGGACGCGACTTTTTGAAACACACAGAAGAGACGGGGCGCGGACGCGACGCAGTGCGAGCGTGCGAGCGTGCGTGACGCGCCCGGCAGGCATGCCACCCCGTGCCCCGTCCTCGCCCTCGCCACGTCCGCGCCACGTCTCTTCTGTGTGTTTTGAACAAAAGGCGCAGACGTAAAAGCGTCGCGCCCGCGCCCCGTCTCTTCTGTATGTTTTGCGTCGTGACGCTTCTATACATTTTGTATGAAAGGGACGCGGAAGAGACAAATGTCTGCGCCCCGTCCGCGTTTTACGTCTTTTCTGTCTGTCCCGCGCCTAAGGCTCTTTGGTGTGAACACTACTGGCGTTTTCATACGTTCGATATTTCGCTGCCGCCTTAGCCACCGCACTAGGGTCGCGGTGTGGTCGAGCATTAACTCCTCGTGGTCGCGTCTCACACTGATCTAAACCAACGATACTTTTACATAATGTAATTTCTGTCGTGCTTATATAATGTCTAGTAAAACTAATGATAGAGTTTAAAGTAAAACAAATAGTTATTTAATTTCTGTGGTAATCCGAGCTCTTCGCGCTCTTTTATGTATCTTTGATGTAATAAATAAATTTGTTTTATGAGATCAAAGGCAATGAAAATCTCAAATTCAGTTGTAAAAATCACAAAAGACGAAGTAAAGTAAACAAATAGAAAACTTATCTCATTTGAAATGTTAATGGGGAAAGTATGGGATCAATGAACTTTTGGCTTCTCTTTGACGATGCTATTATAGCCGATTAAAAGAGCCATATATCCATGAAATTACTTCGGTATATGGCGACAGTGACGCCTACTGCTGCAGAAAGTCATTCAAAATAATTATGTAGGTATGTCAAGTTACACATCTTGGACTGTGGAGTCCCGAACTTTTAATAGTTATTATAGGTCTATGGAACATAATTCTCATAAAAGAACAGACTAATAATGAGATACAAAGAAATTAATCTTAACAAGTTTTAGAACAGGAAACAATTTACAGTTTTAGAACAATCTACAGGAAAGACATAATCATAGATATAGTTAGATAAAAAGTAGTATTTATTGTGTTAGCCTTGATTATAGCATTGTTTACTGGTAAATCCGTGGTACAATAATCCTTTCATAATACGGTGTACAATGTTTCGCTTCTTACAAACACCAGCGACAAAAGTAGCAATTTGTAAAGGAACAAACTTCACACGGTTTAACTGCCATATTCTGCTACTAATTGCTGCACGACAAAATATCGCATCTTGTGAAGAAACAGTCTAAAACCATGTTCATTTAAGTTCTGTGATACATCATTGTCTTGTACACGTGTAACGAGACAGCGTTATATTTGCATAGTCCCACGGTTGGTTGTGGGACTATGCAAATGTATACGGTCTTGTTGAGCTAATTGATAGTAGCTTTACATGCTACGATGTTGATGGGTTCAATTCTATCTATAATTATTTAACTGATAACGGAGGCAAGGCAGCCTAAAAACTTTGTTACTTGAGTTGACCATTTGCTAATACGATAGTATATAATAGTTAGCACAAGTGAAAATAGGCCTATTCCCAGTAGCACGATTAAATACTACAGGCTACAAGTGATAATAATGAAACATTAATGTGTGTTCTTTGATTGAGTGTTAAAGTAAATAATATGGGACTATAGTATAGATACATATCCCTAAATACATTTAAGCCTTGGAACTGTCAAGAGATAGAATAAATAAATTATAATGAAAGATAAATCTCTAAAAGTGTATAGCTTAAATACAATTAGCAGGTGCAAGCCACCCTTAAAGTTAAACAGTTTTAAAATGATTAAGGAAAACTCCAAGCATGGCACATTCATATGAAAGGCTTTCTTGGCAGACTCCTGCCTGTGTCAGAAATTTCACCTTATTAGCGTTCATCCAACTTCAACCCTATTCAAATATGTTTTATGTTAATTTTTGCATAATAAGACCATTCAACTAACGACTGTACCCTTGCCACAAGTTACTGACTTTGCTAAAACTTTTAGACTTTAAAATCGGTCATGGCATTTTTCAACATATCCACTAAAACTTTTCTGTCCAGTAAAACAGTATTTTTATAAGTGTGGTTTAACAAACAATATCCCTAAGTTATTTAGTTTTTAGAACATTTTTCATCATAACTGACTCACACTCTTGTTATGTTGATTCGGCACGTTTTTCTCTTGCATTTCACTCTATCAGATATTAGCCTTACTTGAAACTCATATCACCACACATAAAAGATATGAAAATGTGAACCTGTTCTTTTGATATTTATTACAATAATAAGTATTTTAATATAAATAGTGAATAAAGTGGCCATGCCATGAAGTGGGCATCAAAACCATCAAAAACCGTGTTTCTGCTCACTTGCCGTTTCACGAATGTATTGGCAATGTTATACGAGTGGATATTTGAGCTTACAAGTGCTAAAGGTAAGGTCCATTAACATAGTTAGTAACAAAACGAGAACGTTTGCGTTTCAAGCCAGCGTTTGGTAGCGAAGTTTGATAACGAGGTGAATTTTCACTTGTAACCTATTCGCGTAAGGAAGTGATAATTATTAAGTTCAATGGTAAATTTAGAATCGCATTTATAAAACTCTTGATTATTTGAAGCAATAGCGAAGTTTGTGACTGTGAGATGCAAATTCTTGGTAAATTATTTTAGGAGAATATAACAGTTAGGTATATTCTTATAAATAAAATAAATAAATAAATATCCTTGGACATTCCACACAACGTCATCTAGTCCCAAGCTAAGCAACTTAATGCTTGTGTTATGGTAACCAGATGACTGATATACTACTTAGATACATTTTTTTTAAATCTTATGTGTGTGTATATTCATCAGTATCAGTAGGTATGTGTATTTCTTTGTCATTCAACAGGTACCTACCTACTCATGTCATTATGAAGAGGTATTTAATTAAAAATGACAATTTTCACAACATCGTATTTAATTTTACATAATCATATTATAATATTATGTTCACGACTGTACCCCAGACGTGCAGTAGCTATTTTTTCAGATCATAAGATATTATTATTCAGTACTCTATTAATTGAACACCTATACTGCCCTGCTGAGCTTAAACCGCAGTAACAGGCTTTTGGTCGGTTTTGAGATAAATACACACCTTGAAACCTCATTTCAATACCTATAAGTAATTTGGTCGATATAACGATATTACAGGCCTAATTTAAATATAATCTTGAGCACGGTTTTTAAGGCAAACTATTCATATTCGTTAGGGTAGTCAGAGGTTACGCAGGACTTTATTTTAAAGATGTCAAGGGATTTAATGTCGGAGAAATAAGGTACCAATATTGATTCACATTACTTCATAATATGATATTCCAGAAGTAGGTAAACATTGTGTTCCATTAAATTTTGATATACTTACATATACTGTAAGCCATCTCCACCCTTCCTTCAAGAAAGGCATGTTAAATACAAGCGCAACTTAATAAAAGGGCTAGAGGGTTAGTAGGCGTTGAGCAAGACCGTGAGTTATTGCTTCCTCATGAGTGAGCAGGATAGTCGCGCGAGGTATTTATTTTTGATAATTTGTAAGTTATGTGTCTTCACCGAGAGTATTCTTTGCTTCGTTTCATAAAAACCTGCGTAGCCATCATATTTTCTAGTTGTAATTCCTGTTCCCTTGGGAATACCGGGATCAAAAGAAGCCTATTTTTTTATCCAGGGTAAAAGCAATTCTGGTACCAAATTTCATTCAAATCCGTCCAGCCATTTAAACGTTAAAGAGTAACAAACACACTTGCATACTTACACACACACACAAACTTTCACCTTTATAATATTAGTGTAATAGTGTGATTGATTAATTGCCTAGAAACGCCAAAGTGGTACTACGAAAACTACTTCCGCATTTAATAGCTGTTTTACTAGATTGAATAATTATGATAATCTCGTAATAATTAAACTAAACATCTACCTAACAAAGGTTAAAACACAAGCAAACAGTATCCTCAAATGCAACAAAACCCTTTACCCAATTATCTAATATACACTAATTATACCATGTTGTTTCATAAAACACTGCAGGCATCTGATATTCGGCAAACATGTAATAACAGTGCCCCTTTAAAGCAATACATTACTATTGACAAAGGGATCCGCCTACACTAAGCCTACGGGGAGGCCGAAGCGAGGGGCAGTGACGAAGTAAGGAAAGGTCCATCATCCCCTCCAAGATTTCACTTTCAAAACTATCGTGAGTTGTATTAGACATTATAATAGCACACGGGAAATTACTCACGTAAAATTATCGTCGATTTAGATACCGACAATGTTTCGATTCTTTCGGAGAATCTTCATCTGGGTATGAGTGTCGCGGCTCACACTGTCACCCTCCAAGATTGTTCATAGTTGGACATCTTGAAGTCGGGAGGTACTGCTTTAAGCTGCTGACTTCAAGCTGCGGCTACTCAGTGATCTACAGTTAACATATCGACGTTCCAACCGAATAAAGCGGTAATATGTTTTTACGTCAAAATATTTTTATCGCATATTTGGATTCTGTGCACCCAGAAGCATTACGTAAATTTTTTTCATAAACTAACAGCCATAATTCGCAAAATTATAGCGGCAGACGTCTTTATTCTTTCGAAAAAAGGCACACTATTTAAAGGCGAAAATTGACATTTGAATGCATTGCGCTTACTATCGTCGCTACAAAACCGAGTAACAAAATATTACGTCTTTATTCATCTGAAGGCGGTTAATGTTCTGATTGTATTCTGCTATAACGTTGTTATTCGTATAATATAAGATCAAGTTATGGTTGGTAGCTAATTTATACAAATTAATTAATTTAAAATTCTACTCGCTACTGATTTATATTGCGTAACTTTTGATGTTATTTTACATGTAGGTATTGTGTTATTAGTTTACAGAAAGGACATAATACATCTGGAAAGTCAGTTGTTATGTTTCGTAAAATGAGTTTATGAATCTATAAAACGTATTAACTTGTGCGTAAATACACTACCTATTTTGTTAACAAATTGAAAAAAAATACAGTATTTATTCTCAAACATGTTAGTACATTACATAGACAATAATATATGATTTAAAATTTATATATTTATTTATGGTTGATTTTAAAGGAACACAAGAGTAACCAATGAAAATAAGCAAATTAATAGAAAAAAGTAGATCATAATTATAAAACTACTAGCTGCGCCCCGCGGTGTTACCCGCGGTGAATAGTTCCCGTTCCCGTGGGTATACGAGGCTCAAAAGTACCTAGCCTATTCTTTTAATTCAGGATATAAGCAATCCTTATACCAAATTTCATTTAAATCCGTCCAGCTGTTTTAGCGTGAAAGCCTTACTTTGTTTGACTGGCTTCCCTTTCCACTGAAGCTTTAATATTTAGATTGGTACGGGATCGCTTTTAAAAAAAAGCTAGACCCACACCACCAGGTTCTTGCCTGATTCTTTCCTTGGTGTAAGCTAAAATAACGTCATACAATTTATACACTAACAAAAGAAGTAAAAGTTGATTGCACCACTTCATAATAAAATCTACTGCAGGTATACGTTGGAAGAGGAATATAAGAGTTTAACAACCACACGTCAGGTTTCTCGTCGAATAAGAAACATGCCATCTTCTTTAGTTAATGCATTATGATGATGAGTTAATTACCAGTGCCGAGACCTTTGTACAATGACTTAAGCTTTATGTGATTTGGAAGCTATTTCTGTCCAATACTCCTACAGGAAGTGGGTTCCACAAAATCAGTCAACTGGTGCAGTTACTGCATCAGCAGACTCTAATGTTTCTGAACATAATGACTAATACTGTTGATAAGTAATAGAAAAGTAAATAAAATTCAAAATAACATTATTTTTATTAAGAATTATGCTCATAAGTAATAATTATAAAATTAATTGAGATTAAAATAATAACATTGCATTTGAGAGAATAGGAGTACCCACTTAACTTATATTTTTTCTCCAAAAACTAGCATTCAAATACCGACCGTTTTGAAAAAAGTCTGGTTAATTGATGATGATCAAATTGTATTTATTAAAATTACAGTAAATATTTCAAAATACTTTGTTATAATGATCGCGGGTTGACTTGCCGTTGGTACCCAGAGAAAAGCAGAGCAATTTTGTTGATTAGGTTGTTTTTAAATGTTAATAACGTCTGTTGGTGAATGGTAATGTAAATAATGGTAAATATATACTAACATATTAGAAAATCATGACAAAAAAATAAAATGAGGTGTTGTATGATGAAAAAATATCATTTTTATGACAAACAACAGCTTGCGGAATAATTGGAGTAATATATTTTTTCTCCATTAACTAGGATTACAAAATCGAGTTTCTTTATAAAACTATAGTTAAGTGTTGATTATGCATTATGTTTACCATAGCAAATATTTGAAAATACTTTGTTTTATCGGTATAACCTTCCAAAAACTAAATAATACATTCGTTTTTATGATTACAAGTTGGGTCAGCATTGTATTACAAAAAAGTATACAAAACATATTTACCAAAATCATGACTTTGAATCTATAGGCGAATAAAGACGTAATAGCTTAAAACGATGAGCTTATGTTCGCATAAAATCCTTGTGTAAGGGAGGTATGCATTTTGTACAAAAAAATATTTTCATTGTTTCTAGGCGAATAAAGACGTAAAAAGTAACACAAAAAAACGTTTAAAACAATTAAGGACGAACAAAAATGTTATGTAGTTTTTAATATTTATTACTAAATTATATAAGTTTGTGGCGTATTTTATTAATATCAATAGATAGTGATTTTTTTCCGCTTCTAATGATGCCCTACTTATTAGTATCCACTGAACACCCGAGTAGCTAGATTGATTTTTATGTTTTTTTGCTCTCCTGTAAAATTGCGTTTTTGATATAACCGCTTTATTCGGTTGGGGCGTCGATATAGGGTGGTCGATCGTGCGGTCGTGGCAATGGGTTGTTTCAAGCGGTTGACTAGAAAGAAAGAAAGAAAGAAAAAATCATTTATTCTTGTAGGACCTCAAGGATCACTTAAGTTTCGTTTTACATGCTAGGTGATTCTAATGCCTGTTCCAACGCGACTCCCTACACCAGGGAAAGAATCAGGCAAGAACCTGGTGGTGTGGGCCTAGCTTTTTTTTAAAAGCGATCCCTTAACAATCTAAAATAATCTAAATAGTCAAACTTTAGTGGGAAACTGAAAAAACTAGAAACTGATCAAACGTTCCCTAGTCAACTAATTGACCGCACGACCGCCAGCGGTGTGTTTGCCTTGTCTTACTGTTATTAAACTTAAGGATAAAAGTATGATAAACGATGAAGACTTTAATAAACGAAAAGGAAAGCATAAGTAAACCAGTTGGCGATCTAGAAGCATCGATGGGCTTGCAACTTGTCACGAATGGTATGCTAACATCAGTAAAATGTGAACATTTACCAAATATTTATTTGGCATACCTCTGTCGGTCCCTTAGATATAGATATTCAAAGAATCTTAAATGCTAACGGCCAATCTCTGAAGAACCAAAACTCACAGAATGTTAACTGTGCCTTGGGTCGTGATTAAGATTCGTTTATGTTTTCGTGTTACTTTTTTATCGATAATTAATATAGTCGCAGTTCTGGGGTAAACATCTCCCTACAATACTTTGTTTAACATGTTTTTTTACGATACAGGCATAGTAACGTAGCTGATTTTGTCTACGGCTACGAAATCGTAGCATCTATGCGAGCAGGTGCTACGAAATGCTACGAAACATTTTGCAGTCATAGAGAAAAATGTCTACTAAGTTACAAAATATTTGTTCTAAAAATGGCAATTTCTTTAATTCTGAGAAAGGACGTGAGCCTTTTTTTAGTTCTGAATACGTCCGCTTTAGCGGGGCTTGCGTGCCTATGAATACAGTTACAATAAAAGCCAGGATTTGACTAATAGTCGAGGCGAGAAAATTGGGTCCTACCCTGATTCAACGGCTCAATACGGAATTCATACGGTTTGGCCTCAATTTTGTTATCAAATGTTTGATCCGTGGTATTTGATCTTGATTTAGAGGCTACTCATCGCAAATCCAATTAAATTGTGATAAATGAACGGCGTTGACTTGCCCGGAGCTATAATAACACTCTGGACATGTTGTCAATTCTCAAAAGAAAACATGTTTATTAAAAGTGAAATAAAAATATGGGTATTGGAGTAGAGACTTTGTTAGCATACTGTAATAAACTCCAGATATTTAACTTGCGGTAACTTATTTGATTCCAAGCTGAATTTTGAAAAAAAAAGTAAGTATTCTATTTTCTGAATGGCTTTTTAAACATTTATGAATACCAAATAAAATGATTTCCTGTGAAAGAAGCAGTATGTATATTATGTTATGTTATGTTCATAATGACCTAGTGAACAGTCAAGTTTAGTAGCCTTCTTTTCCTGTATACGTATATATTTAACCACTCAAAAACTTCATCAATCCGAAAATACGAAGACAGATAAAATGCAAAACTACATTCCAAATAACCACAAAATTAAGCTCGACTGCGACAGCAGGACTGTGGTATAAAAATTTCGCTCATATTTGCAATCGGATGTAATGCCGAGTGCTGCTCAGGGGATTTCAAGGCAGTTACTTAAAAAACGGTGACTACTTTTACGGCTGTAATAACCAGTTAGAAAAACAGAACAGGTTTGAACATATATATCAAACAAGTCGATTTATATGCAATAGAAATCAGGACAAATATTATCGGGTCTTCCATAATTTAGTTTTTTACATCAACGTTCATAGCATTACCAGTCAACGTTACAAATAGACTGGCAGTCAACCCACAGGACTAAGGTTTTATGAAAACAGAAAGACATACAAAAACTCACTATACATTACATAACTATGAGTGTTTATTTCCATTCAAAGTCTTATTAGATGGCATCTGTGTTATCTACAATAACACAGATGCCATCTAATAAGATTTGCTTAAATAACAATATAATACAGTTTTTTCCATGTTATTCTGGCAAAAATACTTGTATATCTGGGGCCGTTGCACCACCTGTTAAAAGTAATATTACGGTGATGTTATTTCATAACAGTTTTCTTCTTCTAAGAAAATTCTAATTTTAAAAATTCTTCTAATTTAGTAAACTTTTATGAAATAACATGACAGTAATATTACTTTTATTAGGTGGTGCTATGTCCCCTGAAACTAATATCGACGTTAAAAGACGTCACATGTTTTCAGAAGGCTACTTAAAATCCGCGCAGTCGCTCCTAGACGGAATATTAAAGTGGTAGCTGTAATCTAATGCTGCAGCACTTTCGGGACAACTCCAAACCCTTCATAACTTATTGCTAGTGACCTTTTTTAGTCCGTAATAGGGTAGTTCATAGTTAACTATAAAAAAACATCTCTTGATCAACTTTCAGCCTTTATTTCACATTACGTGTAAACGTAACAAAATATACTTTTGTGTATGTAGGTACCTCTATCAGCTGATATTTCCTATCTTTCTAACTCATATCATACATACATACATAAAATCACGCCTCTTCTCCATAAGAGTACGCAGAGACTATAGATCTCCATTCACACAATTCATTCATCTTTTCTTTCCAAATATTCAACTACTAAAGACAACTGAAGTATCATTTATATGATGCTACTAGCTGCGCCTCGCGGTGTTACCCGCGGTAGTTTCCGTTCCCGTGGGAATACCGGAATCAAAAGTAGCCTATGTGTTATTCCCAGTCATAAACTATGTATATTCCAAGTTTCAGCCAAATCCGTTCAGTAGTTTTAGCGTGAAAGAGTAACAAACACACTTAGATACTTACACACACACTCAAACTTTCACCTTTATAATATTAGTAGGATATTAGTAGGATTAGTAGGATTTTCTTGTACGTACCAGAGCAATGATTGAATGCAATAATTACGCGAACCTAATTAACGTTCAATAATTGTAAGCAACTGTTGTTTAGACCATGTTAGTCATCATTATGAGTCACAGTCAACAGTTAGACAATTTAATTGTATGCAACAGGCAAGAATCTTGCATCGTGTAAACGACAATTCATACAATGTTAGGAGACAAAAAGCCTACATTATAAATCGAGTGCCTGAAAAGTTATTGAGATGTGTCGGAAGACTTGCACAGAACTGAATTGATTCTTATCCTCAATAATCAATGTCAAACTTTAAAAAATGTAAGAAAATACGACTAATTAATATTTATCAACTTAATCTACATACAAACAGACACAAAAAACTAGCTTAATCAAGTCTAACAGTGTCTTTCTTTCGCGTTTTAATTACAGCTCAGTGTAATCCCGATATCAATCCGAAAGTCCGAAATAATCCTTTTTACAGAAAATAACATAAACTCGGCTTTAGGGTAGTCCAGACGATTATTCTAGTGTCGGATTAATTTGCGTCTTCTAAACATAATAATTAAATAAATATCCTTGGACTGGGATGGGCTTGCAACCTGTCACGTATGGAAAGTTAACTTCTGCAAAAAGTGGGCATGTACCAAATATGTATGTATTTGGACATATTACCTCTGACTACCCCCTTAGACATCTTCGAAAAGATCTAAAATTTTGCCTAATGATCTGAAAGAAATGTCTACCGCTCCCGGGATACAGTCGTGACATATTTTATTTTTTCATTTCATTTTCCTTGGACATTTCACACAGCGTCATCTAGTCCCAATTTAATGCTTGTGTTTTGGTAACCAGATTACTGATAATTATACTACATAGATATTTTTTTAAATACATATATATTAAACATAGAAAAACACCAGAACCCGGAACAAATATCTGCAGTAGAAACATTTGTCCCGTAGCGATGATCGGTCTCAGGCGGGTTTTCACCCACTGAGGTCGTCAATTATATTACTTCTATAAACTAGAAGTAAACTAACTAATCGGCTAACATTCTAGCCATGTTGGCCCAATGGATTACTACTTCGACTTACGTTCCGATGGTTGTGGGTTCGAATCTGACCGTACATCAATGGATTTTTCGATTCGTAAAATTTATATGCTCACTAATACGAGCTCTTGACTGTTCGAACATTTGAGATAGGATAACGTCTGTCTGATAGTTTTTTAGATTTGACAGCAGAAACCTTAGCTTAGCAATTTACGCAAATAAATGAATTGAACAACAAACAAATTCAAAGTAGAAAAGCTTATTCAACGTTTTCGGTAAAAAACCAATACACTCTTTGGAATAAGCGTTATCTAATCCGAAGCTAAGCAATTTAATGCTTGTGTTAGGGTAATCAGATGAGAGATATACAACCAAAATATTATTGTAAATAATGTACATCCATAATGTTATTTTATTTTATACAAAATACGACTCCAAATACTCTTATTTGTATCACAAAAACTTTTATATAGTATTTTCGGGTCTAATAGTTGTATAATATAGATGTCTCGGTACGACTAAGCCTTTGGTGAAACCGTTTTATGTCAAGGTTACTTCTGTAATGTTTCCCTTCGGATATCCTTGCCATTTTTTGTGGAATTGACACAGTTTCATAGATCGTAGATTCCTTTACAGCAGGGGCATTTCTTGAAATCTTAGGCCTTGTCTCTGTTACGCTCACAATGAATGACTGACTGTTTGCTTTTTATTTTATTTTTTCGGATTGACTTTAATTTTAAGTAGTCGTTGGGACCTTTATAACTTCACCGGGCTTTCGCGAGTGCAGAAGGCTTCTACGCCGGAAAAAAAGATTTTTTGGCAAACATGCTTAAGGGCACCACTTGGGTACGGTTCTCGGCTTGGACTGTTGCCATGGGAGGTAAGGTCTGAGGGGGATTATGACTGTTTGCATCTAGTTCGCCTCCTTATATATTTTTAATGGAGTATCCAAGTTCATACAAAGAGCACAGCATGCAGTTTGCGGTGTTTCGCTTGCCGGCTCAGTTAGCTCACTCGCTTCAGTCAGCGGTAAGTCAACCGCTCTCTGTGAGCCTTATGGGGACAAGGCCTCAGTTTCTAGGACGACAGTTTCCTGAGGATGTTTTTCACGATTTTTGGAACGAAAACCTCTGTTGTGTATTCCGGATTCACGTAACATCGGGGTTACAAAACGATCCTTAAAATTTTTATAATACTCGTATTTTCTAAGTAAACATTATATAAGTCTATTTTTATTCAAGTGGCAATAAATATTTAATAAATAATTAATAAATTTGACATAAATCTCAAAATTCAATTCAATCAAATTAGAGTAAATAATTATCACGACTGGTAATTTCCAAGCTGCGGTTGGCATTATTCTTTCAGATCTTAAGGTATTTTTAGATCCTCTGAAAATGTCTAAGGGGGTAGTCAGAGGTATGTCCAAATACATATTTGGTGCATGCTCACATTTTTCATAAGTTAACATTTCATACGAGACAGATTGCAAGTCCATCGACGCATAAACATTTTTCGAAACGAAAAGTCCATTGATGCACGGCCGGATATCAAACCCACGACCTTCGGATCGAAAGTCGCTGCACTAACTCACTCGGCCATTATGTTTCTGTAATAATTTACTGTTATACATCTAGGTTCTGTCACAGTTGTGGATAAATTTTAATATATTGAAAGATATTCAACGGATTTACAATTCTACGGTGACATCCATTCTTTAAGTTTTTTTCGGTTGGTTTTATAATAGTATAATATTCAGAAACAAGTATTTTATTTAAATCACTTTAGAAAAACAGAGAAAGCACTGACATCTGTCCCTGGGGAATTCCCTTTATCAGAGTTCTGAGAATGGACGGCTTCTTTCTTGACATTTTTCTTTGATAAAAATTCATTCGTTTAAAGTGTTCGGCTATGTACCTAGGTATTATAATCAAATATTTATAATATTAAATTGTTTTTTAGTAAATTTCTGAATATTCATCTATAATGTAGGTGAATAAACGGAACACATGTGTCTTCTGGCCACAGGTTGGTAGTATAGTTCGTATGAGCCAGGTGGCCAACTCTGGTGACGAAGTCGGTACCAATAATTTAACGTGCCCTCCTAAGCATGGAAGCGTTCAGTCGTTAGTGTCTTGCAGTCATCTATCCAAATTGTGACCGCTCAGAACGTCGCTTAACTTCAATGATCTATCAACGCAAGAATTTTATATATTTTATAATAGATGTTTGAATAGTACTGGCTAAGAGTGGCTGTTTAATAATGCTACTGTTTATTCTGTACTATAAGTAAAAGCCTTCGGTTATAATAAGAAGTAAGTACACAGTTTAGGGCTTTATATAAACTTAATATCAACTCACTTACGTAAAGTTTATCATGGGCCAGAGGGTTACTGTGTCGCGAAGCTTATACATAGAAAATTAGTAATTTCCTTTTGGGCTTGACATTTTAGGGCCCGCGGCAATCGAGATTAGACGAGTATGAAATTGTGTTGAAATTAAATCATTAATTTATGAATGAAAGTTTTATTAAGTTTGATTCCTTTGACAAATGGCGCTGTGGCTTTTGACGTCACAGTGATGTGGTTTCAACTCGGTATTAATAAAGTCGGTTTAACCTCCGATCCAAAAAGGGTTTAGTTTGAAAACTGGTGCTTCCCCGCTAAATCTGATGAGGATCTATAGAGTTTTCAACAAAAATGTTTTCAATCAAACCTCAAGATTGCACAAAATTGCTCTCTCTTACGAAATTGAAGTCGGTTTAATAAACAATTTAATTTTGCCACTTGCTTTTGACGGTAAATGGGGAGAACGCCAAAGTTTAATGCTGAACTATAAAGATTCTGTAATTAATAAAAAAAACTATTAAATATACATCCTTGGACAATTATGTAGAATCAATGCGAGACTTACTTAAATCCTAATGCGAAGATAGGACCGCCATTCCAATCCAACATTTTCTATTCATAAATTCATGAGGGTTTGTAATGGACGATTTTTCTCCAATAGTCTCGCTACTAAACGACACGAATTGAAATGCAAATAATTCGTGATAATAGGAGATAGTATTTTGTAATGGTTGTTTGAATAAGCACGAAGTACTTGTTTGAATTTGGATTAAATGAGAACAGATTTTGTTTACTTTGTAGAGGGACTGAAAATTGTTGTGATTTTAATGTGTTTCGATGGAATTCTACATTGTGTACATTTATGATTCATCGTGTTATGTTGTAAATAACTTTAGGAGGTTTTATGTTTCACTGTTTCTGTTTTGTTCCTATTTTATGTACCTATGTTCAACCTTGTGTTACCATGTATGTTTAGGCAATAGTGAACAGTTTTGAATGGAAACACATAACCATTCAAAACTTTGGAGTATCTGGCGAGGATCTTTGAAGTTATGAACAGAAATGCATCACGAGAGATCTGAAATTGATCTCTTCTTAAGAAATTCAAGTCGGCTTTATAATTTTTTTAATTTTTCCACTTCTCATACTTCCAGCACAGCAACAAAAAACATCTAAGGTCTTTGCAATAGTGCTTCATTCAGTTTCTCTAGATGAGGGTAACCTGTCAAGAGCCCATTGAGTATTTTAGGGGTCAGTCAGACCCATTTCATTCTATTGTAAACCTAAACAAAGGCTGAAACAAATCGTAGTTTCGATTAACTAAATTTGAATTATTTCTGTTTAATTTGATTGCAAGGTAGGACGACGACATAGTTAATGTGGTGAGGCTTCAATAGATACGGTGGGTGGAAGATCTCGTGGAGTAGTTTGCTTATACGTTCTTGATAGATCGTTGAAGTTAAACGACGTTTTGAGGAGACACAACTTGTATAGGTGCTAGTTGCATTACGGCTGAGTGTTTCCGTGGTTCGCGTTTCGTTCTGTATAGCCCCTGTATGACCCAGATTTTTAGGTGGAATACTAAAAACTCCCTTGCCAGAATTGGCCACTCATACAAACTTATTTAAAAGAATGCGAATATTACAGGACCATCGTGGATGTCAAACAAAGGAAAGCCTATAGCCAGCTGTGGGTAAGATTGGGCAGTGAATGATGGTGATGACGAATAAGACATAACGCACTTTTACTGCCTAGTGTACAATTGCTGCTAGAAAAACATTACAAATAAATAAAAATATACAAAATATTAAAAAATAAATTAAATCCGCAAAACGGTATGGCGGTTTTTGCTTAATTTTAACATTACGTTTCACGCATAACGTATTTTTCTGGAAAATTCTAATTTTGTACGTTTTCATTCCTTTCTTGTGGATAGACACGCTTATCCTATCCCTCTCTTAGAATTGCTTTGAGTTGAGGAATTTAAGATACGGCGACCGTCACTTGACGTATGTAAGACGACCTCTGTGGCGCAGTGGGTGAAAATAAAGAATTTAAGTAGCCATATCAGTCATCTGGTTACCATAACACAAGCATTAAATTTCACACAGCGTCATCTAGTCCCAAACTAAGCAGCTTGGGACTAGATGACGCTGTGTGGAATGTCCAAGGATTTTTAACATCAAACATCAAATAATTTTGATACGGACGTAAAAAACTCAACATCGTATCTCAGAAAACTAAAGTAACGCAATGAATACGCAAAACTGGGAGTTTTCCTTTTAAGAATGACAAATGACGATCTTTTATATTTTTATTCGATTGCGCAGGGGGAGGGGTTCGGATAAAACTGAAGAAATTGCAAATAAAACAGATTCTTAGGTTGCGTCTCCACTAGAGTGAGGAATTTTCCTCGGTAAGTAGAAAAAAATATCAATTTAATTTCTAGTCTTGTTACAAATAAAAAAAGAAGAAATATGATCAAGACTATGTCCCAGGGAGTGGTGGACATTTCTTTCAGATCTTTATGCAATTTTTAAATCTTTCTAGAGATGTCTAAAAGGTCAGATGTCTACATTTTGCAGAAGTTAACTTTCCATAAGTGATAGGTAGCAATCTCATCGACTCTATTGAAAGCTAACTGGTTTCCTCACGATATTTTCCTTCACCGTTTAGAGTTCGTGTTAAAGCGCATATAACTTTTTCGACACGAAAAGTCCATTGATGCACGGCCGGATTTAAATCCAAATTTACTACCTTTATTTGTTCCAAATAAGGCTAGCAAAATGAAAAGATACTACTAGTATTAGTGTATAATTTCGCCGCACACCCTAGTTTCTTAAAAAAAATTAGCAAGGATTAAAGTTATATGAATATAAAAAGTTCCATCGCTATAAGAGATAAGGTTTTGTTTCGTTCAGATACTCGTCGACAATTTGTATTACGAAAGGTTATAAAAATACTCCAACAAAATAATCCCCAGATAAAATTTTAATTTTCAATTTATACCTACTTTATCCAAACGTTAAATTTACGAGTCTAATAAAAATAAAAAATAAATTGCTATTTAGTCGTTTAGAGGGCAAACATAACCCTTAATAAAACCAGTTTATTTGTGATCGGTTTTGGTAGAAACCTAATTTATTTTATGAAATCGTGTTCGTGGCGCGTCACATGTTCGAAATGGATTAAATAAATAAACAATGTATAACTCCATTCAGTAACAAGTGGCAAAAATAAAAAATGTATTAAACCGACTTCAATCTCGCAATAACAGAGCAATTTTCTGCATTTATTTTCATAAATCTGAATATCCTCATCGAATCCTCAAAATTTTAGAAAAGGGAAAAAACGGGACCACACCAAAAGTACTAGCTTTCAAATAAAAAAAGAATCATCAAAATCGGTTCACCCAGCTGAAAGTCCAGAGGTAAGAGGTAAGAAACATAAAAAAAAACTGTCGAAACCTTTTTTGAAATTGGTTGAATAATGAATCGAAATGGTTAAGCGATTGCTTTCTTGAAAGAGACAGATTTACCCACGGCCAAATACCTACTGAAACGCTATTTAACAATTTAGGAGCGTATTAACCATTTAGGACGTTCTTACTTGCCAGATTTGTAACCGACAAACGTCAGATAATGTCATAGATAAGCACCACTTACATTAAGTAGCGTTTAGTATTCGGGCATTGGAGAGCAACTCTACTTTATGAGAGAACAATACGTCATCTGGCACGTCACGATTCGTTTCTATAATGAACCAAGTTATGATATAAACAGCTATGTCGCCTGCTCTTGCTTTTACTTTACAATAACAGAACAACTACATTTTGGTAGGTTTTTAACTAACAAAATTGTCATCAAAGTTTCGCATTCAGAAGAGTCCAGTTCACAATATCGGTCAGCATAATAGGCCCTTGTTCTAAAGTTGAAACTACGAAAACACAGCGGTCACTAGAAAACAAAACCCACCTCAGTAATTAAACGACATTGTAATGATAGCTGTTGTTTCCGAAACATTGTGGTTACCCGAGGTTACCCGAGGGATGACAGGGGTTATTACCCTCCTTTCTCGGTTGGGTAATAAAAGGATATTTTGAAGTGACCATCAGACGAATAGACATTTTGGGTATTTTTATAGAACATACTCCACCTTATAACTCGTCCTACATACACTACTGTTGAATAAAATTATGAAAACATGAATTATGAAAACAACAAGCATTTAAATATACCTATTTAAAAACCTTATTATATTTCGTCGCTTCATTCTTCAGTTATAAAACAAGGTAGTATCGTTTCATGCTACTGGCAACTTCGCACATTTAAAAATAAAATAAAATAATTTCCTTCCTGCGGTGTGGCCTGCGACGGCTCGTCATTATTTTTTCGTGCGCGGCAACAAGCACACGCTTTTACCTTAGTACGGCACTACTTCTAGCTAGTAAAGCAAAAATTTGATAAAATGCCGAAACGTAGTGCCGACGAAAAGTTAGAATATTACACTAAAGAAATTAAGAAACTTCGTAAAGAAAATACTTCGCGTGATTGTGTATTCATCATCATTTGATTCCGATAAAAACCCAGGTGAGTTTTTTACAATTTGTTATACCTAAGTGAAGTGATACTGTCTGACAATCAGCGTCTGTAAGCTTCCCTGGAGGATTAACTGCGGGTTATCACGATGGGTTAGCATGATGCTAAAAATAAGTGAAGTGATACTGTCTGACAATAAGCGTCCGTAAGCTTCCCTGGAGGATTAACTGCGGGTTATCACGATGGGTTAGCATGATGCTCAAAATAAGTGAAGTAATACTGTCTGACAATCAGCGTCTGTAAGCTTCCCTGGAGGATTAACTGCGGGTTATCACGATGGGTTAGCATGATGCTCAAAATAAAGTGAAGTGACTCTGTGTCTCTCAATCAGCGTCTGTAAGCTTCCCTGGAGGATTAACTGCGGGTTATCACGATGGGTTAGCATGATGCTTAAAAATAGCCTAGAGGTTCGACTGCAGGTCAACACGAATGTTTTCTCTTCTCAAATCTTGACGAAAATAAAATTCCTTTTTATTTCTCTAAGAAATTTATTGCGAAATTATTTTTTTTTCAACTACCCTCAAAATAATAAAATTATTTTTCGTATGTAAAGGATTGCAATTCAATGAAAAATGCATCCATGTCGATGGTGGAATACCACCTGCACCGTCACCTCTCACGAAATTGGAGGAGACATCAGTGCTTCCGCAAGAGACTGTTGAGATTGTGCCGAAACTCGATCCTGAGTTGTTACAGGCCTTGGGCGATGCTTTAGATGACCTCCCGTGTACAGTCATATACATACATATAAGGGTATACATGACAAGCTGGCCCAACTTTGGTTACCAATCCTCAAAAAAGGAATACAGAAGGAAGTAAAAGAAAATCTGTCAAAAGATTATTCCATTCCCTGTAATTGCAAACTACTAAAAGCACCCACATTAAACGCGGAAATATCCGCTGCCGTGTCTGAGTTAGTGAGAACCAAAAAAAAAAAAAAAAAAATTCAGCAAATTAACAAAGCAATCTACTGCTTACCAGCGATGATAAGGTACAAGCCGTAAAAATATTATTTGACGGCTGTCGTATACTGACAAACTATACCGAATCTCAAGTCAGAACCAAGCTTATCACTCCAGGATTGGAGAAAGCGTTCCTGACTTTAATACAGGAGCACGAAAGAGATAAAACCCTCTTTGGTAGCAAACTGCCTGAAATAATTTAAAACCTCAAAGGTTATCGAAAAACAAGGGTTGTAGATCAAAAAGACTCCTAATCCGAAGCCTTCTTCTTCGGGTACTTAGTCGTTAGCTGGCCGTTATCAACACCAGGAAAACTGGTCTACCCCCCTCGTTATCCGCCATTGAGAAGGGGGGGGGGCGGACAGCTGCATACAAGACGACAACGCAACAACCGTACCGCCGAGCCCATCTAACGACGTCGTCGCGGTTCACGCGTCCGTCGGCGAGCTCGAGCTACACCAAACATATGCCCCTACCTACGATACAGTAACGCAGGTACATGCCAACAGATTACAATTTTATTAAAATTGCTGGATTGGCATTACTAATAATAAAGTTATTTTGGATATTATTCGTAACAGTATACCTTTTAATCGTAAGGTAGAACAAAGTTATCATTGTAATAACTGTAGTTCAATCAAAGAAAAGAATGAAATGAGGTTGGCCATCCAGAACCTTGGCTTAGGTGCCATTACTAAATGTAAACCACAAAGAATCAATTCTTGTCACATATTTTTTTTTTTTTTTTTGACACCAAAACCTAATGGCGGCCATAGATTTATACTAAACCTTATATAGCTAATTATATTAGTTTCTAATGCCCATTTTAAAATGGAAGACCATAGGACTGCATCGAAAATGATACCTAACCATGGATTCATGGCAACTATCTTTCTTAAAGAAGCACACTTACTTGTCCTTGTCTACATCTGACCGCAAGGAATTTGACAAAATTACGTTGGTATTTAGTGCTTATGGGCTATGTTCGGCCCCTCGAACTTTTACAAAGATAGGAAAGAAGTTGTAGGTTCTGAGACATTGCGGATTCATATCCGTAATTTATCTCGACGATTGGCTCTGCCTAGGTTATAGTTACGATGAGTGCCAAAGAAACTCTTAAGCTACTTAACTGTTTAGGTTTCGAGGTCAATTTCGATAAAAATTTAATAAGATAAAAGTTTTCTTACAAGTTGTAAAAAAAAAAAAAAAAAATTAAGATTTATGTACCTAGGTACAACTCTGTGAATATGTCAATATCACTGCCATGAAACAAACGACGCAAAATACTTATGGTCTTATTCATAAAGAATTGACAATTTTATATAGATTTAAAGAAGGTTTTTTTTCTTGTTACTCTTATGTCAATGAAAAGAGATAGCAACAGATTTAATATCCGTTTTAGTAGCTAAACAAGCTAAAAAGCTAAAGTAGGCTTACTGAACCAATATGCATAAGGGGGTAACTCTGTAACTCTTGTAAAACATCAAATCTAATAAGATAAATTCAAACCTGTTGTTTCCTTAATACCAGATTTAAAACGGTGGTTAAAAAATATTCATTACACCACACTCTCTCTTGAACTTGATTTCGTTCTAGAATTTTTTACAGATGCGTCTAGAACTGGTACTAGAACTGGGGCGCATGTTGTTAGAACAAGCGCGTAAACGGTGGATGGAAAGATAGTGAGATCAATTTCCATATCTATTATTTTGAGTTACTTGCTGTTTTTCTTGGTATAAAACGTTTTGCACAACTGCTATAAGTTACATTATTAGGATGGGAGGGATCCAATTCCCTCATCTGACAGATTTAACAAAAACATTTGGCAGTGATGCTAAAGGCAAAACATCTGGCTGTTCGCTTCTATATTAAAACAAAAGACAACATAGCAGATCAGGAATCTAGAAAAGTTAATCCGGACATTTAATGGTATCTTTCAGCATCGGATTATCAAAACTTTTGGCGAACCAGAGATATTTTTCGCTTCTCGCACCAACGCAAAATATTAAAGCTATGCCTCGTGGCCAGACCCACACGCTATAACGGTTGACTCATTTACTATAAGCTGGAAAAGGCTCTACTTGTATGCATTTCCACCGTTTTCACTAGTTTTGAAATGCATACAAAAAATAATTAAAGATCAGGCTGAGGGTATCCTAATATTCTCTAATTTGCTGTTTCAGCCTTGGTCTCCCCTGCTTAATAGTCTAATTTGGTCTGACATTATATATTTTACCTCAAATATCTTCCAAAAACACTCTAATTCGGTACAATGTAACCTTTAAATTGTGGTGGCAGTTCTGTTATACTCGTAATCAAAATCCTTATGTATGATAATTCCCAAACGTAATGTTATTTCTAATAGAATAGTTTAACAACGGACCAGCTTACGGATATTTGAACAGTCATCGTTCAGATCCATCTTTACTCTTAGGTAGTAATAATAACCTTCGATGACCAGGTGAAACGCCTCCTCAAAGGTGTCTACAAGCTCAGACCAGCTGTGCCGAGATACACCTCCGCTTGGGATCCACAGATAGTTTTAAAACTATGTCACGGGTTAGATACCCAATAGGGATCTACTCTTAGAAAAAATCACCAAGAAATTTGACATTTTTTTTTTTAGCATTAAGTACTGGAAATAGAGTGCAAACACTCTCCTTGATAAATTAGAAAATATTTTGTTGATCCCACCGGCGTTAAGATAGGTATTCTGATGTGATCAAAACATGAGTAACCAGTATTGTTTTTACCTTATTTTCAAGCAAATAGAGCAATATGTCCCGCTACTATAGTAGAGGGTTACATACATACCTACCACAAATACTATCCGATCTGACGCTTTTAGTCGTATAATATTAACCTACAAGCGACCACATAAGCCTGCATCTGCCCAATCGATTAGTAGATGGATTAAGCAGGTGCTGGTTACAAGCGGCGTTGACGTGACGCCGTTCGCGCACAGCACGCGGCACGCCGCCGCATGCGTCGGCGGCGCGCGCCTCTGGTCTCTCGTTGGATTCTATTAGATAAACGGCTGGTTGGACTAATACATCGCAGTCTTTTGCAAAATTTGATCATCTAGCTAGTAGATGCAAGACAATAACTTTGCAAGATCGATGTTATTACATAAATAACTAGAGTGATTGATTGTAAACAGGAATTTAGTAAATATGTAAAATAATAAGTATAAAACCTGTTCTAAACTTATCTAATTTTATGTTCTAAACCCTGCTTTTTATTACACACAATTTTATCTCTAAACATCTACCTTGTTTTATAACTGAAGAATGAAGCGACGAAATATAATATATGATCAAACGAACTTACAAAGTGAAGTTCGATCGATATTATATGAGTACGCTTCATTCGAAGTTATATACACCCTCCCACCCAATACCCAAAGAAAAATTTTGTGGTTCTTCTCTAAATATAATGACGAGCCGTCGCAGGCCACACCGCAGGAAGGAAATTATTTTATTTTATTTTTAAATGTGCGAAGTTGCCAGTAGCATGAAACGATACTACCTTGTTTTATAACTTCGAATGAAGCGTACTCATATAATATCGATCGAACTTCACTTTGTAAGTTCGTTTGATCATATATTAAATGTAATCTTTTAAAAAAAGCGTATTATAAAATATCAGATTGCCTACTTTGATGACAAAAACGCTTGGGACTAAATTGCTCCGACTCAGTTTATATTTACTTAGTATTAAGATTGGATCGCTGAAAAAAAAGTTTGGCCCACACCACCAGGCTCTTGTCTGATTCTTGTCCTGGTGTAGGGAGTCGCGTTGGAACAGGCAGTAGAATCACCTAGTTTTAAGAACGTGACATGTCAAAGTGGTCTATAAACGATCGTACTGAATAAATACATTTTGATTTTGATTTTCATGGTCTTGTGAGTGGTAGAGGATGAACTCCAATGGTACCAGTAGGTACCTAGAAACGGAAATATTAAGAACACCTTAAGGTAGCGGTTGGCGACAGGAAACCGAGATAGGAGACCGCGACCGTTTTACTTTAGGCAATGTATGAAGGTGTCTCTTGTCTCGGTCTCCGGTCTCGGTCTCCTGTCTTGGTCTCCTGTCTCGGTCTCCAGCGCCAGCCGCTACCTTTACAGTAACTCGTTTATTTATTTCACATAATGTAATAAAAACAAAAGGTTCCAAAAGAGCGTAGGTACATCATCTTTGGATCACAAAAGAATAATAAATTATTTTCTGATAGAGAAAATATCTAAAACAAGAGCCGTGTTGGACAAGTGGATTAGTAACTCGACTTCCGATCCGAAGGTCGTGGGTTTGAATCCAGCCGTGTATCAATGGATTTTTCACTTCGTAAAATTTGTATGCGCCTTCACACGAGCTCTAAACGGTGAAGAAAAACATCGTGAGGAAACCAGTTCGCTTTTTAATAGCGTTGACGGGCTTGCAACCTGTCACGTAAGGAATGTTAACTTATGTAGGTATGTACCAAATATATATTTTGTTAGTTAAATAGTTATTCTGAACATATCTACGCTTTCTACTTTCAATGACTAGATATTTTCTTATCAACTTTTAAAATTAAGTGTTCTTCTAAAAATAATACTGATCTAAAAACTTTTCACGAAATGCCATTGAATTTTAATAGGAAAACAAGTTATTCAAATAAGGTCTTCTTAACTTTGTAAAATATGAATATTTTTTAAAGCCTTTTTGTATATAAAGCATTTTTTATATTGTAGACTTGACTAAAAATGCTATAGAAATGCTATTGAATTTTAATAGCATAACAAGTTATTCAAATAAGGTCTTCTTAACATTGTAAAATATGAATATTTCTTATATGCCTTTTTGTATATAAAGCATTGTTTATATTGTAGACTTGACTAAAAATAAATTAAATAAGCACGAAATATCAGTAAATATTTTTGTCAAATACTTCGGTCTACTTAATCTTTTGAAGATTTCTGACTTCCAAAGAATATTCAGATCCAAATATTTAAACAATCTTCCTTCAGAATTTTGCTCATATGTGATGCCGCTGTGGCCTAATACGAGTAGGTACACAGAATTGGTACGTGAATTAAGATTTAAAATTAACTCTATATTGGAATCATATAATACTAATATTTTAGAGCTATAGCCAGATTCAAGTTCAAGGCGTCAAGGGCTTCGTGGCTGAGTGGTAAGGCAGCCCGGCTTAAGAGCGATCGCTCGTATCTCGCGGGTTCGAATCCCGTCGAAGCCGTAAAACTTTTAGTAAGATTTTTCATTTAAAAATGAAATACCTGAGTGTGGTTTAACACTATAATCAAAAATATCTATAGCCAGATTGTATAGAATTCCCTTAGTTGAATTTCATACTTATAACATACAACATCCTAATCGGTTTCGAAGTATTTGGCCTCTATTGCTAACAAAAGTAGCGTAGCTGGAATAGCTTGAGTGTACTTTACACACACTATTCCTATGGAGTGGGTATTCATAGATGCTGGCTTAGACTTTAGCAAACAGCAGCTTCATTTGTTCTGTTCGGACCCACGTGGTATTCGTTGCCGCTGTGGGAAGCGAAAATACCGAGCAGGTATAATATTCTATGAAGTTCCACGGCGTGGAACGTTTTTATCGTTTATATAATTATCTTATGAGCTGACCCGGCACTTTGTACAACCATAGTTTTTTTACCATTTTTCTCACTGTTTAAACCTTCCCTGAAATTTACAAATATTTCATGATCAAAATTAGCCAAATCAGTTCAGCCTTTTTCGAGGTATAGCGTGACACGAAGAAATAGGGGTTCATTATACTATATAAAGTTTTTACATATAGATAGATATATTGCATTGAACCAGCCGATTTCCCTTCACTGTGAGGTTATGCTTGAAGAGTTACGATATACATTTTCAGGGTTGCCAAATGATCGCACGAAAGAGGATGCAAATTATTTTTTTGCTGGCAGACACGGATTGGCGGATTGATTCGAGTTATGACTGGAGGCGATGGAATTTTCTTGTTTTGTGGCTTTTACAGCGAGGACGGAGAATACGACCTATATGAAAGACAAAATCTGAAAAGCTTTTATGTTTTGAAATGAAATTATGTCCTTTTGAGATGGTACCTCTGATTTAGTACATAGTCATTTATGATGCTCACTTTTTCTATTGAATCCTCAATTTAAATCGAAGAATACAATATTATCGAAAAATAAACTCACTTTCAAGCCGTTTTCGGTGTCGTAACTTTTCATGAGATAGTAAAGTTTACTACAGTGTAGGTAATTCTATTCATTCAGTTAACCTATAACTAAGCCTATCATAAACAAACCAACTAAAATAATAAATAACAAACTCGCAAAGATAAATAAAAGCTAGTGAAATGGCTCTATTTATGGTAAAAAATAGCCGAAATGTAATTTTAGTTTTAAAAACATAAATTGTTTATTTTGTTACTGTATTTACAAAATTTTATTGTGATGGCGCTTTCAGTTGAGCTGTCGAAAAGGATAAAAGGCGCGCAGTGCTTAACTTAAACCGGTATTCTGCGCTTAAACGCGACGTTCTAAGCCATCGCATAAGTTTTATATTATTTGTATGTAAGTACATCAATTATATTGCAAAAATACTTACGGCCTCAGAATACAGGAACGAACATTCTGAGGTTTCGGCGCGGATTGCTACGTTCGAAAACGTGGTCGTACCGCAAACCTCATGCGCAGGTATTGTGCTATTTTATATACATGCCAGCTCACTTATTTGATTGTTTCACCATTTTTGGTCAACCTATAATATTATTTATTTTTTACTGTATGAATAGAATAGAAAAAAGTTTATTTTGTGAATTAATAACATAACTAATGTAACACAACAACAGTAATTTTTGCTTTCTTTGGGGCCCAAACCAAAAATTGCTGTATCTACATAATTATTGTAACGATGCTTTTCAGACCCGTCAAATACGACGAAATGAGCAAAAAGTTCGTATGTATTTCTAAACTTTTCAATAAACTCGGGGAAAATATGCCAATGTCATCCGACGTTGAAATTAACTAAACTTTGCAGAACTTTGTCAATATGGCGGCGGACTATTGTTCAACCATTTTAACAATTTTGTAATTATATTTTTACCGCTTTGTGTGGGATTTTTGTGTTATTGCATTTTTTATTAAATATGTAGCGTGGTTCTTGCAAAGTTTTAGTCAGCGACATTAATATTTGGTTGGAAGTGAAATTAAATTTGATAGCTATGTTTTTGTATGAAATCAACTTTCCTTTATTATTGACAATAGTACTTACTTGCCCTAAAGGCTTGATCGAACCCGCAACCTCTACGTCTCAGGCGGGCTTTCACCCACTGTGCCACAGAGGTCGCATATATGTATGATATTAAACATTCTCCGTCGCTAAGCCGCGTACCTAATTTACTTTTGGAACACGCATAGCTTCGAACTCTGAGGGAGAATAACATTTCAAAGGCATATTTCGATACCTCCTAGGAACACTACGCCAACTTCATTTTAGCGTTTTTTCTTTTTTTACAGAAAAACACTCACTAATGACGTATCTTTATGTTCCCAAAATTTTATAAAAAAATATTGAAAAACAAAAAAGTTTTTAGATTTACAAAACGCTAAGATAATGTACTTTCAAAAATCGTGCGGTATATATTCCGCCATTATGAGTTAGCCGGTTCTATGCCGGCACCGCACCTGATAAACAGAGGAGCACACTCCGCCAATAGGAGAAGATAGGGTAGCGTGCGGGGGCAGAGCTCCAAAGATTTGTTAATATTTCGCTTATACAAATATATTACAGAAATAGCTAGTTGCCTGTATGACTTTTTGTATGAAATCGGTAGTAAAGGGAGTCATTAAAGTAAATTCAGTGAAGTATATCTTTGGTCTGATAGTTGTCTGAATCTAAAAATACATTGTGAATTAAATCAAGAAAATAGTAGCATCTCCAAAACATGAAGGAATGTCATGTAGGTACTTAATAAATACAGCTTAGGTATGTGGACAGTCAAAATATAGGTACTTACAACGTGTTAGAAAATCAGGTAAGTAAACGATAATCTCGCGCGACAATTACCAGATAAAGCATAATTATTAAACATTTATTGAAAATCAAAACAAAGCCAAGTACCTACGACATACCTAGTTTATTTTTGTGACATTAGTATAATATATATTTTTAGTATATTTACTCCAAATATCTTAGTTTTTTATAAAAGTTTGCCAATGACCGCAGTCATTGACAACCAACATGAAATCGACGAAGATTAACCCATTGATCTCATAATATTGTAGGTACCTACTTAAAAATTTAACTTGTAAATTCAAGTACTAACTAAATATTTTGTAAAAACATTAAGGTACTTACATTAGGGACATAAATACCTACCATTACGGTACCTTCCTACTGTTTTATACCAGGTTGATGATAGTGCATTTTAAGAAAATGTTTAATTAACAGTAGTTAATCTTAGTAGTTGTTTATAATTTTTCCACTTTTTATAATCTTTAGTAAGTATCTACATGCATCATTGATCTCTAATTAGTGTAAAGGTCCTACCTATGTGCTGAATATGACTGTGATTGATTAGTATTGATTTGTTTTCTATCTTATACCTACTTATTACTACCTATCTTAATACCTCAAAGGCACTACCATTCCAGTCCTGATAGTTTCATTATATAGTTATTGTTTTCCAAGTAGGTACCTACCTACATACATAATATAATATAAACGATACAATTTATAATGATAGTACCTATTTATTTTAAACATACATTACCTACATAACTCCTTTTTGTTTTAAATTCCGCCCATAATAAGAATTTCAATAAGATTTTTACAAATTGAATTGTATGATAGTTTTGATTAAATAGGTATTGCCACTAATCAGGGAATCCAAATTTTTAATTTTGTAACATTAATTAACATTTTATTAATAATTTTCAGTGAAACAAAACGCTAAGTAACTGCACTTGTAAAGAAATAAACCGCTATGTATTTGTTAGCGGCGTGCAACACGATAGTTGCTTTGATTGTTATTCCAATTACAGAGCGCTAACTTTTTAAATACGTTAAATTTGATAGAAATTATCAAATAATTTTATCTAAAAACATAAAACGAATGTCTTGTTTCCGATATATGGCGAAATTATTTATTATTGTGCTTTGGTTAGCGATTTAATGACTATATTTTCCTACTGTCATATTCCAGAATATACACAGCTAACTTTACTTAGCGGAGTATATTTCGACAAAAAATAAGCTTATTCCGTAGTATACTCCGCTAACTCAGCTTAAAATGAAAACTAACAAAATAAAAAAATATATGAATATGCAGCTTTAACCACGATTAATTGAACTACACGCTCTGCAAATTTCATTGAAATAGCTTCAATAACACAGGAATTATCGGCTTTTTTCCTTTAAATGCTTCTCCTGTAAACCTACGATTTTCGAGTTAGCGTAGTATTAATTGGAGGTGTCGATTTGATTGGTGTATAATGATTATAAATTCTTTTGAACGTGCATTTGAAAGTCGATAAATGTTTTAATCTCGTAAATAGCTTGTTAATTCGCGCGTTTATTTTTTACTGCGACATAAAATAGGAAAAGTTTGTTTTTTTCGCCACACAACTCGAGTTTTAACAATACTCTTGTCTAGACAATCATGTTACAAGTGCTAGAGCAGTTTTTTCCTCTGAACTTTTAATTACAAAAACTATCATTGTATAAAAAAAAATTCCATGGCCTCCTTTTCTCGGTTGGTGTAAAAACTAACTGAGACGCAGGAGATTGCGGGTTCGATTCCCGCCGTGGGACAAAATGTTTGTATGTTTTGTATAGGAACTTATATTTTTTTCTGGTTAGGGTGTTTTTTAATCTATACATTCTTAATAAGTAAAAGTTTTTTTTTTAATGTAACTCTTACAATCAATTAGGAATGGCGTGATAGAGAAGGGGCCTTTACCCAGCAGTGGGTTCTACAGATTGATTAGATAGATAGATAGTCTAATATAGCTATTATATTATATAATATAGCTATATTTTGCTCCGGACTTTAAATGACAAAAACCTTTTTATAATAATGGTGCAGATGAATGTGATAAAAGTATTCGATCCTCATTATTCAGGTCGATACCTAGCTGTTTTCTAATTGGCAAAGTCTGGACTTTTGACATTTGAAAGGTTACCCTGAGGCGTTGTTGGTACACTTTGTACATATTAAACAGAAATTTTAATTACATTTTAACGAGTTTTTTATTCCAACTTTAAATTATTCTGATTCATAGTTATCAAGAAATTGAATATACCGACCTTCTTTAAGCCAGATTTACGAGCCCTAATTAGGACTCTTACAAATGACACTAATTAAAATGATCGCTATAATTTTTGAAAGCCGTGTTGGCCGAGCGAAATGTACCTCAACTTTCGATCTAAAAGTTGCGGGCTCGAATACCAGCCGCATCAATAAATTTTTTGTAGTTAAAAAATTAAAATGGTGAAAGAAAACGTCATGAAGAAAGTGACAATATTCATTAATTATCATACAAAGAAGCCAAACATGCAAACTTTTTGCAAAAACTATAAATAATTTCTTGTATGCAGAACAGTTAGTTCTTAGTTAACTTAGTTCTTACAAAATCAAGCACGTAAGTGCTAACATGGCATTTCGATAACTTTCACGGTTTCAGACTTGCCTCAGTAACCCTCAAAAAAACTCACTATGTATAAAAAGTCAAAATTAGTATACCGATGTAGAGTTTGTACACTGACACATTCTTTTGAAATAAACAACAAGCTAAGATTTTTGGAGTAGGCATCTAGTTTATAACTCATAAGAAACCATTACTTTGAAGACATGGTGTGTGTGTGTTTATTAAGCTATTATAAGCACACCAGACCAGTCATATTTCTCATCTTCAATCTCTTTTACTAAAGAAACAGAGAAAATTTGTAGCGAAACCATTAATTTGTATGGAGCTATTTGGCGTCTCAATCACTCCACCACCAGTTGCGCTACTAGGGCTACGTGTAGCAAAATAACTGATAACTCCTCGTTGGCTTCTCTTTGTATCTTTGTATACCTAATTCGTAGGGAGACTATAAATATCGCGTTACGCCTAGTCAAAACGCGATTAAGACCTTTTGAGAGATAGGCGTTTTGCGAGGTAGACATTTTAAGAGGTAGACCTAGAGACCTATCGAGAAGTAGACGTTTTCTTTAGCTAACTGATTATTATGACCTTTAAATTTGATACAGTCTTAAATTAGAGCGACTTATCTCACACTATAACATTACTAGTGTGCCGATTTTAATGTCTTTATGGTTGTTTTCTTCCCCAAAATCTTGCGCGCATTTTAAAGAATATCTAGATATCAATCTTTGCTATTCTTAGCTCATCCTCGACAAAATATAATTTCAAGGTAAAAAACTTTGGGTCGCAAATTTAATATACATAGTTCAAAAATGATTAAAAAACTTACTGCTTGTGTTCTTTTTTACAATTATGAATATTTATATTAAAAATGAAACATTCTAGGAGCACCTACTTAAAATGCCTGATAGTAATTAATAGTTAAACAAAAATAGGTAAATAACAATGTTGTGTATTTTCATGGACGACTGTTACACTCAATTCCAATATTCAAATTTTGAATAGGTATTTTGTTTGCACCTCAGTTAAAAAGCCCACCCATTGCAACTATGTTTAAATTAGATCATTTCGTACATTAAAAGATAGAATATTCTTAAAAGTATATAATAAAAAAATCAGTAATCAATTAATATAAAATAAATAATCTAATTGTATTTTGTACAGTTATGTAAATATGTAGTAGTTTAGTTTCTGTAAATAAATGTATATTTATTAGTAAATAAATAAAAAATAAAATCATTCAAATCCGTCCAACTGTTTGAGCGTGAAAGCGTAACAAACACACTTACACACACACAAACTTTCACCTTTATAATATTAGTAGGATAGTATTATTCGTCATCAATATCCGTTTTGAGTAGACTTGACCTTCAATTATATTGAAGGTCATGAATTCGAATCATGACCGTATTAAGATTTTTTGCGTAGTTCTAGACACAGTCGTAACCCAGTTGTGTTTTCCCAATGATAATCGGTAAGCCAGTTGAAATAAAACTTTATCGATAAACAAGTTTGGGCCGAAGTCATTAAAACTGGCGGGAGTAGGACTGAAATCCGTGGATTCTTATAATGAAAATTCACTCGCGAAAAATGTAAAACGTTTAAATAGGCTTGTGGTTTTGGTCTTTTTTGTCAACACAAAGATAGTGACAGAGACAAAGTGCCGTTTTTCAAAGGACCTGGAACAAATATCTCTATACTATGTTACATGTCTGCGTCTTGTGTGTCTTTCTATTATATTATATCTATAATAGGAATTCATTACCAAAAAGAATTCAAGTTTCATGTTTCTTGGACTTCTGGTAAGACAAAGGCAACTCACAGTTTATGACAGTCAATCAGTAACGAACGTCTTAAAAAAGAGATAATTTTCACTAAATAAATCATAAAAAACTTACTTGATAAAAATATTATTCCAAAAACAAAATGCTGGCAAATACGTTAAAACGATTTCCAGTGACAAAAAAATGAATGGATAAAGTATGTTCAAGCTAATTTTATAGAGTACAGCCTTCGAAGATGCTAGCAAACAAGCAACTAAAACCGATGTTTATGATTTTTATTTTTTTATATACGAGTAGGTACAGTCAGCGTCAAATCGATATGGGCGTCTAGAGTGGTCAAAATGATCTGAAAAACATAAAAGTAATTTGATTTGCGCGGTTCGAATCATCATATTGTTGCAAGCACCTTTACCTAAGCAGCTTGCAACAATATGATGATTCGAACTGCGTATATTGGGTTGCTTTTATGTTTTTCAGATCATTTTGACTACTCTAGACGCCCATATCAATTTGACGCTGACTGTACCTACATAATGGTCAATGAGGTAATAGTAATATACTTAAACTCAAACTCAAACTCAAAATGTATTAAAGTAAGTAAGTAAGTAAGTAAGTTCGTATGAGCAAGTGGCCAACTCATACTGAATAAAATGTATTTATTCAGTATGATCGTTTATAGGCCACTTTGACATGTCACGTCCTTAAAACTAGGGGATTCTACTGCCTGAAATAAATATAATGTATGGGGCAGTCGTTCATAGCAATAAGACCACCATTGAACTTTACTTTAAATGTTATGTATTACCTAACCTATCCGTAATTTGTTTTAAGTAATTTATCTATTTAATCTATAAAGTAAAAAATATTACAATTTAATATCGGTCTAGCTGCCCGTCTGTAGCTCCACTCATTTTTTATTCATCAAAGTAAATAAAATTATGCACCATCTTATCTTATTATGATGGATTACCATAAATTACAATGTTCGTATTTAAAGCAGGTTTTTCATTTTTTTATCACAGATAGGTACAAGGCCTGGCGCCACACAGGCGTCTCTAGGTAGGGTTTTAACCAAAACACCCCCCTTCCCTCCCCCCAAGAAATATGACAATAACATTACTTGCATGTAAGTTTTAATAAGTAGTAAAGAAAACAATCAGTTTTCAGGTTTTACTTTGATAGGTCTAGGTACCTATTCCCTAGGTTTGGTGTCAACGGTTTCGTTTAACTTTTTCTCTATCCATCAGTAATTAAAACCCAGTATTAGTACCGTCCACCAAAACCTGAAATAAATAGGCTAATGCTTGAATGCTTAATAATTATTGAATAACACCCTACTGCAAGAATTGACTTATTCACGACTAATTTTAATGTAGGGGCCACACCGCGGGAAACGTCATTGCCCACCATCGCGATAAATATTGCATTCAATATTTCGTTAATTTTAACGCTACACTTGCAGGATCAACGTCAATGCCTAACGTCATACGGTGATGTGAATGCCCCTATCAAATCGCTTTAAGTCTTGTGGTTTAGCGTCGCACATCGACCCAGCATTACCTACTAAACTAATCACTCGTCCGATCACATCACTACCGATATACATTTTCAAATTCTGAACTAGAATTGAATCCATTGAAGCCCGTAAACGTGGAACGCAACGAATAAATAGGTCTAGAATTTAAAGGGCAGGCCGAAGACAAACCATTTATGAAACTTTTTCTTTTTCAGCTCAAATGAAAGGTTAGCCAGCGGCACATATAAATAAACCGTCTCAACATCCCGAAGGTATCGTTAACCCATGGCGTAATCGTGTTAGAGCTCGTAAAACGCTTTACCGGTTACCGCAAACAAATTAACCGGTTTAACTGCTAATAAATGGCGATAAACGTTTATTGTATTGATTTTGTTCTTGACGTTCTTGACGACCTGTGATAAACTTCCTCAAAGGTTTGGTCGGTCAAGCTGGTTTGCTCATTTTACAAAAGATACATTTGAAGAGAATTAACTGTTCAAAATTTACGAAATTCGTCGGCTCTTAATCTCGAAAAATGAGATTTCGTACGAGTACTGCCGGCATATGAAATCCTGCGACATTTTTATCTCAACGCCGTGTGTTTCTGACGTTGTTAATTTTATCCGCCACTTTAATGGATACTGCATTTCTGGTATCAATGCATGATATTCGCTATTTTCATTTTGTTAAATTGTAACAGTTAAAAGAAATGTTTATTATTGTCAAAGAAACCGACGAGTTTGTTAGAAAAATGTAATGAGATTTTGTAGTGTCAAAAAAGTTAGGTGTTATAAAGTTGTTAAAAAGTTATAAAGTCCTCCATTTCATTTGACATTTTGCATTTATCTGAGCGGTGACGTTACGTCATTACTGTGATGTAAATAACTTAATTTAATCGCTCGTTAATCAGATCAAATAAACCTTTCTTTACATAAAATATACATTAATTATTTACGATTATAGTCTGTTGATGGATAAAAATGTGTGTTAATTTTCGCATCAAGTTTGCATGAACTATTGATACATATAGCCGGAACAATTGAAAGTGTATACACACGCCGGCAAAATTAGGGGAACAAAGTTAAAAAACTGAAATTTACAAGTTTTTCTTTAAATTCAGTTGTGTCTGTTTTATTAAATTAAAATTATAAATATCAGGTAAATAAATAACACGATTTCCAATTGAAATTCCTTTAATTCAAGGAAAAATTGAATAGAACTTAAAAATAACAGATTCTCGAAATTAGGCTTAACAAGTCGAATGCAGTTTTTTTCCAAAATCAACCATCCTGAAAAACAATTAGTAGCGCGTATGGCTTCCACGGGCTCTTCTGAGAGCCTGAATGCGTTTTTTCATGCCTCTAATGATGTCATTAATCATTTAATGAGGCAAATTCTCCCACTCTTCGAATAAGGCCAATTGGAGCTCTTCGACGTTGCTGTGAGCTGGGTTCCTCTGATGTATCCTTCTTCCGAGGGCGTTCCAAACATGTTCTATCGGGTTCATGTCTGGAGAACGTGCTGGCCAGTTCATTTGGGTAATGGCAGCCTTATTAAGGTAATCGCGCACCACTCGCGCCGAGCATTATCGTGCATAAACACAAAATTATCGCCAATAAATGGGGCAAATGGCATTACATAGGGCTCTAGGATCTCTGACATGTATGACAGTGCAGTCAGGGATCCATTTTTGATGACGACCAACTCTGTACGGGCTCCCAAAGATATGCCACCCCACACCATAACGGGCCCCCACCATAAGCCACTGTCGCGGTGAAACTCGTTGGATTGTAGCGTTCTCCTCGATACCGCCACATCTTCTGCCTTCCATCAACGAAATTTACACAAAATCGGCTTTCGTCAGTGAATAAAACTCGCCTATACTCGTCTGTTCAATCACGGTGCTGTCGAGCAAACGCTAATCTGGCTACTCGATGACTCCTCTCGAGTTTTGGCGCTTTATCTGGCACTCGTGACAGCAAACCAACTTCATTAAATCTTCTTCTTACTGTTCGTTCACTTACACGGACGTAACGGACTGCTTCTAACAAATTTTGTGTCTAAACAGCAGTTTAGCGACGATTTCTCACAGTTTGCATCCTTATAAAACGGTCATCTAAGGCATCGGTTGCCTGATATTTTTCTTGTCCTCGTCGACGCACGTAAGATGCCGTTTGTCTGTACCGTTGGATATTGCGATAGACCACAGGTACCGACACACTCAACACTATACTCACTGAAAGGTAGGTGTGACCTGCCTCTATCATTGTTACGGCTCTGGCAACTTCAGGTGCAGGCAAATCAGTAATTTTGAAATTAATACAATGTGTACTTCTTAAAAATTAACAGTAGAAAGAGCTAAAGTCAGTTTAAAACACGTTAGAATTGTTTTAATGAATAGCATTTATGACCGTAAAATTGTTAACAAACACTCAAACATCAATAATTTAATGTTTTAAACATCAAAAAACAGTTTTTTTTCTTCGGTAATCCTTCCAAGGATGTTAGGGATACAAAAAAGAAAGCCACTTGCGAAAATACCTACCAAGTTGAAAAAAAAACGAGGTTTCTTGTTTGTTCCCCTAATTTTGTCGGCGTGTGTATAAAACAATAACAAAAATGTTCTTTAATTTATACATCGAATATTCATGAACGTATAAGAAATATACACAACGCATAAAAGAACAAAATTATTCCAATTTTCGTAACCAAGTTAAGGAATAGAACTAGATGGATCACCTCAATAAATCTCCGTATCGTTAGTTTTCTTAAGTTTGTCCAAGGATCCTTGTGGCACAATATATTTTAACAGTAGTGCAAGCTTTAAATGCTACTTAACTATTGACCTACTTCTATATCGAATTTTGGCCGAAGGGCGTCTTGTTTCGTGGATTCGCGGAATAGCTGCAACGTGATCCCGCGCAGCGGCGCAACGAGACGCCGTGTCAGCGTCACTCGGCACCACACTCCGAACGAGTGCAATAATCAAGAAAAAATAAAAAGTGCGACACGCATTAAAAAGTTGAGACACTGTCATCTTAATATTTACTATGTACATTGTACACTGTACAGTCCAGTTACGGTCCGTGTTAGGTATAGTTCGTACATTACAGGGTATTTCTATTTAGTTACTATATCAATGTCAGCGGTAACCTAAAAGGGCTGAAAGATTTTTTGCTTAACTATTTATGAGTAAGGTCCTTTTCCCTTTTCATGGACCCTTTTATTGTGTTACAAAGTAGACATAATGAAAATAATACGCAGTTTTTTAACACAGAGACTTTAAGAAATGGCCGCTATATAATTATCAAAAATCAATTGTTAATGTTCTGAAAAAAGCCAGGACAAAAAAACATGATGCTAGAGAGAAAACCATGACAAATTTACTTCGTTTGCAAATACATGAAAAAATTGCTGAACGGGAGTCAGAAACCAGAATCCTGTTATGGCAATATAGGTGACACTATTCGGTGTTGAGCCGATTAGCTAATATAAATTATTATAAAAGGTAAAACTTACAACTTCCATGTTCATATTATGTTTTTATCAATCATCTGTTATAATAAGATTATACAGAATTTTATACCTACATATAAATTAATGATTATTTATTGGCAATTCTATCTGCAGATCTGTGAACTGCCTGGTCATTACTTCCACTACATTATTAATTGAAATTCATGCACCATTACGCCCAGTCTCCCCTACCGGAGATATAGTGCATGTTATCCATCAACTAGCAAGCTATCTGTACGATGTACTATATCGTGCCTCCTTGTAGCAGGAGCTGGATGAAAGAAGTCGAAAATCGTGCTTGAGTCGAGTGATATATAATTATAAATTATTACTAATAAGTACCTTACTTTTGTAAATACATGCATATCACCCAGACTCGATACAAATATTTGAAGATTTACATTTACAACTTTTAATCATTTTTTTAATTTAGTCCACTGCCTCTCAGTACCTATAGTCGTCAAAATACGTTCAACGACGTTGTATAGTGCGTGAATCGTTGTTGAGATGAAGTAGGCTTGACATCATCTCAGCTTAACCAACTTTATTCACAAAAATTATATGATTTAAAGCTGACGATGTACCGGGTTCTCTACAATGTAAAATAATATTGCAATAGTGCAAGGATATTTATTATTTTTATTTTTTATCTAGATCAACTTGCCTCTAAGCCGGTAATTTATCTAGAGCACACGGGCCTAGGACAAAAGTGTGATATAGAAACTATTATTAATATTTTACTTAATCTACATTTGTGATCCAATACATAAAAAAACCGAATACCAAGAGTGTAAGAAAATTTTCTGCTCAAATTTAAGTGTTTGTGACTGATTGGACGTATTTTTGTAATACTGCTTTTACATTTGGCTATACAGTTGGCAGATGTCATTTATAGGGTAAAAGTAGGGTTGATTGCGATAGCAAGGCGACAATGTAAGCACATTTCTTACAACGCGTGTCTCGTCGCTTTGGTAATACGTCCACCGTCATACGTTATCTTATACAGTATGTTGTTGTAGGTATAAGTTGAGTATTTGGAACGAAATCAAATTCAATAAGGAGACAAACAGACATTTAGATATCATATAAATCTGTACCAACTCAAAATTTGACCTCAAATAGCATGGTCATCAATAGTTTACAGACAAATTGCGATCAGTGTCATATGATGATGGAAGATGAAAGAAAAATGGAGGCAACTGGTATAAAAAGTTTAAACATGTTACAAAATCGCTATTGATACGTGATGCCAAATTAATTTGCTAATCGTAATTAACAACAAGTGTCACTGTCTATTCCGGTAGAAGACTATTTATTCAATAGCGCGGGGAAGTAAATCCATAAACATTCAAATGCAATCGACAGTTTCAGATTTATAGTTGCAGTCTTTGTGGAAATTGTTGAGAGAAATGGATCAGTGTCATCACTTGTTATTCATGTTCACCGTTCTGCCTTTCTGGTGTGGTTTATAGTAGAAGGATAAATAATGACCTGCGAATATTTTGTTTCATGTTGGACTTTAAATCACGTTGTAATAGTAACATTATCATCGCGAACGCGACATGACATGTTATTAAATCAGAAAATGCAAAAATGTTGAATATAATAAACCTAATAGTAAAATATTTAACCATATTTTAACGGCAGCAGTTTTCAAAAAATTCAAATCACAGGCAGCGACGACGAGAGGGAGGTATTGCAGTAACTGCGGTGGGTACCATAAATTACTATGATAGCCAAAACCGTGTCAGTAATATTTCATGTTCCTGACACGGTGCCAACAATCTATCAATATACCTAATACTTTTAGAATGTATGTTTTACTACTTTTCTATTATTTACACATTATTACTGTCAGATGGCGTGTGGAATAATATACACACACAGGCCTTTTCATCTTTACTAGATGATTTTATACAGTGTCAGGAGGCAATTTTGCCTACTCTTAACGGGACACTGTACTGCCTGGGACATTGTTGAGATGGAATAGGCTGGCTTCCTACCTTATCACATGGCCTGTGGACGCGCAAAGTCCCGAAGAGTAGAAGAAAGGGAGGGAGGCCTTTGCCTTGCAGTAGGACGATAATGGCTAAATAATAATAACATTCTGTGATTCAGTTCGAATCTAGCGCGCAAGTTTGAAAACACCCTTGCACCTTTACATATTAACATTCCTTTTACCTTCCAGCAATTTGTTCCCGCTTGCCTATCTAGTAACGGGCCATGTCGAAACCCATCAGAAGTTTAACACGGGGCCATCTAGGCCCACTGTATGGCATCCACAATCACTTAGGAGCACATTATTGTGCGTATCGCTCGGAGACCGCTGTTATCTTAATGGCTCTGCTTAGGATTGTGGGGTTCAAGTGGACCACGAGGGTGCGTCTGACACACGGCTTTTGAACTTGACAATAGTTTTATCTACTCTACGATTTGTATTCAGAGTCCATACACGGCGTGAATTGTGTCTCAAGCGGTGATTCATCACTTAATTTCCATAGAGAGCTATAAAAAAATCGATACTTAAGCAGACTCAAGTCTGAATACGAGCTTACGTTTTATGGCACAAAACTATCGAAAAATACAATATGCGCTTTAACACAAGCTTTAAAAGGTTAAGGAAACATCGTGAGTATCAGTTAGTTTTCTAATAGCGTCGATGGCCTTGCATCCTATCATCTATAAAGATAAAAATAAATTGTAGTACCTATTCCCCAAGTTGTTAGACAATGTGTCCCAAAGGACACATGTAATCCAAGTTTTAACCTATTCAATTACAAGATAGGGGACAGTGAAATATATTTTTACTTGGGGCTACACTAAGTTGCTAGAATATTGCCACTTAAGTTCCCAGATAGTCCAGTAAGTAAGTGTTCGCGTAACTTTACTGGACTTACTCATGCTTTGTGAAATTGGAACAGAAGAACTGGACTTTTACAAAAAAATCCAATTTATTCCATAGGGTGTCTCACTAAGAGTGCACTTTTTAATTTGACTTCAATGTTTTAAATAAATTTTACTTATTTTACAATGATAACGCTTAATGTTTTGTGAAGCGCTCCTTTTTCACTAGTCTACGGCGAAGCAAAAGAATGTATAATTTAATATGTTCAATAGTCATAGATGACAGCTGTTACATTGCAGACTTGCTACTGGCAGACAAAAAATTACACAATGACATCTTATTACATCAACTTACGATTGCCTTGTACTATTATTTCTTCTGTGATATTGCATATAAGATGCTGTGTTCGAGTAGCATAGCTTGCTTAGAAGTTTTAGATCGTTGAAGTTAAGCAACGTTCTGTAACTGTCTGTGTATATAATACTATAATATGTATGTATACTTATGCATGATTTATATTGATTAACTTCTATCCGTATTTTTTACAACTCGGTATTTATTTATGTAGTATATTTGGAATTATTAAATTTGACAAGAAGCAAAGTCTCACAGCAACATCCGAGACACAGGAGAATCCGAAAATTTAAAATCTAAAAACACCGTTTTTTTTTCTAATAACTTGAGTTTGTAATTGAATCTCACTTAACCTAATGATCAAATTTTCTGTGCACAGATACCAGACTAACATTCTGTCTTTATTTTATTTAAAAATATAAAACAGTTTTCTGCCTACTGCAATAAAAATAAAATAGAATGAAATATGTACTTTAAAATATTCAGAAAATCATACACTTTATGCTTCTCGTTCATCCACTTACAAAAATTACCTTCAGATCAAGCTGGTTTGGAAACTGAAAGATTCCTCAATATTTTCAATTCCATCTCTTGATACAAAGTAGGTATGTTAAAAAAATTCTGTGCAGTTTTGGAGCAATTTCAAGAGTAATTTAATTTATATACCTAGACAAAAATGTTACTTCAAAAAGCATTTAGTTAAAGCAGATTTTGTGATCGTCTTAGTAATATCATAAGGATCTGTAAGTAGCTCAACTGATGCAAGCCACTGCCGCAGAAGCGTACCCAAGAGATAAATGGATAATCTCAAATCACTTTACCATGAAAATAAATAAAATAAGCATAATTAAGCTGAATCAACTTCCTTTTGTTTTTTTGAGAATAGTTTGAATATTTTTTTTTTTCTTATTATTTCATCTCTGTACCTATTTCAAATAATATGTACGTAAGCTATACATTAAAGCAATAAATGATTATTTAATTATTTTTTTTTTTAAATCAACATTCTTGTATCCATCAACATTCAAAAACAAAAACTGTTATAATTATGAACATTTATTAGGTTAACTTTTGAACTGAAAAGCTTAAACGCCTACTGCAAAAATGCAGACAAAAAAACGAGTGAACATTGCAACATATGCTCCTGTTTGGACTTTCGGAGTTGCAATACAGCATCAATTTTCTATTTTGCTACTATGAGGATTATTCTGACTGCGCCCGACCAATCGAACTTTAAGCTCTGGTTTGCTAAGAAACGGTACCGAATTGTCTTCCATATTTTGTAAATATAAATAGTCTGGTCCAATAAATGAGAATTAGAAGTTTCAAACATATTATACATATAGGTAGGTAGGTACAAATACTTTTAACTAATCTAATATTTATAAAGATAAACACTGATATTTAAATGTATAAGAAAATTTAAACCAATGAAAACAAACTGTTTTATAATCATTATATTGTATATATTTTACTAAAAAGTGAAGATGAAAACGTAAAACAAGACGAGTATCTACTTCGTATTATTACTGTATTTAAACACTTCCAATATAATTTGATACTTTTCAAAGAAATTGTAGGTAATTTTTTTAATCAGTTTCAGAATTTCCTAAAAGACCTACTTTAATGTTTGTAATTTGCGCTACCCTTCTCTTGTTCGTCATTTCAGTAGCCACTTAAAAGATTTTTCTACGAATCTCCGTTTCGTCAAAATCTTCATCTTACAGCCGACATGACGGTCAACGTATCTTTAACACCGAGGCTTAATCGATATTGGTTATTTTCCTAGTCAGGCATTCAACGTTTCATATAATACTGCTTTTGTCTACGTCTGAATCAAACGAATCCGAGTTAGAATACAACTGGTTCGTTTAAGAATTATTGAATACCTAGTTGAACATAAGTAAAATTTCTTTTGTAAATCATAGTTCATAGCATCTTTAATAGCATAAAGCAAAGTCGCTTCCCGCTATCATGCATTTACAGAGCCATTAGCAGACAGGCAGCCAGCGAGTACTCGTAAGCTAAATTTATAAAGAAAACAGGTCTACTGTCTGCTTCCAAGGAAGCAACACGTAGATAGCGACGTATTGCGGAATTTCCGCGCGAATGTAGAGTCGCATAATATTTTATTTTAAACTCTTACTAACGTTGAATCTTTATCTTAAAGATGAAGAAATAATATCTTTAAATAAAAAAATTTTGTATCTGCACAATTGGGGTGGGGTGTAATGTGGACACGTGAGACTTTGGTTTATTCTTCACTAAATAATATTTTAATCTGATTCAGGCTTTGCAGTTATTAAAAATAAATTTTGTATTACTTTGTATTATTTTGATAGCCTTTCAATTTATTTGTAAAAACAAATAACATGAAATTCAATTTATGTGTTTTTTATTTACTTTATTAACCCATTCCGCCAACATGGTTTACAGAACACGATCTGTTCTAATAAAAAAATAGCGCGAATACATTTTTTTTCCTTTCTATGTAAATATGGCCTTAGCTTGAATTCCATAAATGCGTTGCATTTCCACTGAAAAGAAGCGATTCATTAAAATTCGCCGGCGCCCGAGATAATGATAATGATCGCGGTATCGTAGATATATTATAAGTTATTTCAGCTTGTTCCTAAGCTTACCTACTTAATAATAAAATAATGCTCTATGATAAAACATTATATTTTTATTAAAGTGTTTGTACAATGTTACCTACTTCAAAATTATGATATTTCTCATAATTTGTGTAGTCATCAGTCAAGCTAGGGGAACTACATAGAACTGTGGATAGTGTATATCCGTTTATTTAGAAAAAATGATCTCGACTGTTATTCCCAAGCTGCGGTAGACAAATTCTTTTAGATCTACTAAATTTAGATCCTTAGAGGATGTCTAAGGGGCACAGAGAGTCGTGATTATTTTTTTCCGTTTTTTTTTAATTGGGTAAAAAGTGTTTATATTGGGGTTTTTATTACTAATTGTCTACGGGCGTTATTAGGAACAGCTTTTTTTTAAATGATAATGGAACAGGGCGGTTTTTTCACGTTATTACGGCCATTATGATCTAGGTACAAAGACAAACTGCATTACTAAGATAAAAATGAATTCTTCAGTCTTTTCTCCCAATAATGATTTCTTTGATGTGGAAGTACTTTTATTTTTCATTTCTAGAACGTTTGAAGTTGAAAAATACATTTATTTACAAAAACGAATGTAAGTATACATTTCTATAACTTTGCTATAATTAGATCGATAACATCAATTTCCTGACGGATTCTTAGGAAACACCAAATGAACACAACTTATCAGCCTCATCTTCGAAAGAAAAAAAAAAGGTAACCCGCAATTCAGTCAATTTTATATTCAATACTAATTTGCGGATTTCCTTGCCTATAGAAAATAATGGCATACATTTGTGTTCACGACTGATATCTTTTTGTGAGTTAACAGCATAGTACATAAGAAAACTTAAAAGGCAAGAGCAATAACATAACCTTCAAATTATACATATTTAGGCCTACGCAGACCGGGATTGCATGGCAAGGGAATTAAAATTCTCAAGAAAGGCATTTTTTTCTATGCCTTATTTTTAAAGCATAGCAATTTATGCCGTATTTATATAATGATACGTTTAAATATCGGTAAAAAGTTAAATCCATTACTGTCACGGTCTGCGTAGGCCTTTATACACAAAGCCTTAAGAACCTCCTAACAAATGACACACGCCAAAATTAACTGGAAAAATCGTAACTTGATTTCTCAAGAGAAAAGTCATGATAAATTGGTTTATGGGTCCTGAGGGAGTGATTCATTTTTCCATGAATTCCGCACCGAATTTGTTTTTAATTACTGTTTTCCTCGAACTTTTAAATTGATCATGCTATGATATGAATTTGCCTTAAGGTAGGTAGGTAGATTCGTCTCGATAAGTTTAGCTAATAATCGAATAATTGGTTTTATAAATAATGTTGATTATTTCAGCTTCCGCTGATTGGTTGATTTAGTTAGATTCACAGGTCTAAAATAATCTTTGGATTTACTAAAATATTCTGCTTCTAACTACTTGTATTAATTATGTTAGGTACAATTTATAAAATAAAAACAGAATGACATTCATACATACCTATATCAACATCATAACCCTCCTTTTTGCTCCGTCGTAATCGGGTAAAAACAGTATCACGACCTTATTCCCAGGTATTTTAAAATAAAAGCAGTTTATGATTCATGTTCTACGACTTTTAAATCTGTCCAAATATACAGCTTACACATAAGTAGATATTGATAGTTTGTAACTTTTTGCATGCTATTATTCTAAGTGACAGGTGGAAAGATAATCGTCATAATAACTAAATATTCGTTAGTATGTTTTATAAATGTACCTAATGCCAATTTGTCCTTCGGCGTAAATGGAAAATGTTTACAAAATTAATTAGTCAGTGAATAATAGAATCACCGTCAGTAGCCAATTATCGTGCCCTCGTTTTTGATGTTATTTAAAAAGAAATATTTTCCTCATTTCCGAGAGTTCAAGCTTTGAGTCACCTTGTAAAGTTGAAATAAACAAACTTTCAATCAATGTTGTAAACAGATAAGTACAAAATAAACTTCCAGATAAATTACTTTCAACGTTTGTGTTGGGTCGGGGTGTTTAGGTTATTTTGTTTGGAAATTAAATTCTGGACTGTCGCAAAACTTTTGGACACATCTTACGAGTTCGTTCAATAGCGGTGGACGTTATGTGCTTGGCGTATTTAACAAAGTACAGTAAGCGCTTAAAAACGGAACCGAGCGGAACTTAGGCCCTCAATTCTTTTTAAATTTTAGAACACTATCAACAACGCCTCTAGCTTCTACTTAAAATCACAGAAATAAATTCAACTAGTACGATGGTGTTTGTGCCAAAACGATAAGTTCGATCGTACGTGTTCTGACATGAGTAACGTGGCCACACGTTATGACTTCTGACAGTTTTGTTTCTGCCAGAAATCATAACGTGGGGCTCTGCGCACCCTACTTTTGATCTGAAAGTTATCGAATATCACAGCGCTCGTTTTTAAAAACGTACAAAAGTAGCATATGTGTTATACCGACAGTTCGTAACTAGTTCATGTGGGCAATGAACGCGTTAAGATACTTATACAGAGTGAAAGCAGCTAGTTAGCTAGTCCTATTACTCGTCATTATCATACCTTTAGAAAGATGGTTGTTTGTTACTCTCTCACGAAAAACTGATAAACGTATTTGGCTGAAACTTGGAATGTACAGTAGTTTGACCTGTAACATTTTTTTTTATCCGGGTAAGTACCACGAGAGCGAGACCGCGGTATAAGCTTGTAGAAAAATATATAACCTGTCCCAACTATTAAAAACGTTTGGTCCCACGAAACGCGACACAAAGCCACGGTGTTATAGCCTACTCGACATTTTCCTTTTGCCTTGTCAAAAAGAAAGGTTAACTGAAACGGTGAAGTTTCTAAGTGGTATTCGTTTTGTTTTAAATTTCGCTTAGCGTATGAGTTAGGTTCGGTGTATTCAGCAATACATAGAGCATTGTGTAGTTGCAATTAGGATAGCTGAGTAGAGAGATAATACGAAAAAAAACTAGCTATATTTTGCGTGATTAGTATAGCGAATACATGTATACGAACTAACTTACTTTTTAGTAGATATAAGTACCAAGCTATAGCAATATGGCAAGACTTTAGAAAATGTTACTTTTTTGACATGAAGGAGGCTCTATTAAATAAATATCAGTTATACATAAGCTATTGAACAGTTTTAGTAAGCTCATTATGTCATGACTGTGTGTCATAGAATGCATTTTCGAGTAAATAGGCATTTGCTATAAATGTAAGGTTGTTGTAGTCAAAAAGCTACGTCAAACATTTCTTCAATAAGAACCTAGCTTTTTAGCTCAGGCTGTGATAGAAACTGTACTTCAAAGAGCTCAGTAGGTATTTTCTGTTTTGTTTTGTTCAAACTAGTACTCAACTTGGCACTGCGACTTTAGCGAGGTGAATTCTTATTGTTTCAAAGCCATTGTATTGCGACTTGGCCTTAGACCTCAGCCAAATACAAAGAAATAAAGGAATATCCAACAGGTTCACTAATTCACAACTCGTTCGAAGAGTCTTCAAGTGGAGTTAAAGGTCTTTGCCGACTTAACCGTGCTAATACCATGACCGTGCTAACTGTAATAGGAACATGCTAGACAACAAAATATTATTTGTAATAAATCTTTAAGCCACCAAAAACAAATAAAAACACAACAAACAGGATCTCATAAGACCACATTAGACATGGTTGCTTGACAGGAAACTATAAAGAAACGTGTTACACGGAATTGCTTCTTTGAAATGACCCAATTATTTTTCGGAATGAATCGGTCGACGGGGCATCTCTTTCATTTATAGATACACTTGTTCTTTTCACAAAGTTTGTTTGGCTGTGTTGTTGTATCACAAACATGATTTGACAGCTAAAAATCAAATGATTGGAAAACTTACGCACATTACAATAACTATTTTACACATAATAATTGCCACGATTAAACGGATTTCGTGTTTATTTTAGCTGCTGTTGACACAATTACCTTTCAGAAAAATTTCGTTAGAACTAAAAATTTAAGTGTAATTGTAAATCGTTTTTTTTATGTTAGCGTTCGTGCAATTTTCCCTGAAATCTTGTTTATTCTACGCCTTGTAATTATCTCCTGTTGGGGTACAGTCTGAAAATCAGCGCCGTCTCCCACCGGAGTGGCAAAAAAGCTGAGACTGGACCCATTTGACACCACAATGCACATACCTAGGTACTTATTTTAAACATAGGTAACTAAATTAGTCTGTTAGTGTTAGTTTTTTGCTTTTTGCTTTGTTTTGTTCATTTTTAACTTTATTTTTTATCCTTTTTGTCACTGTTTTTTTTTTTTTATTCTTTCTTTGTCTTTTGGTTTTGTAGTGTGTGTGTCAAATAAACTTATTTCTATTCTATTCTATTCTATCTCTCTACCGTAGACAAATCGCTACTGTGACTTATGCTAAAAGGGCTGGAACATAAATTATGTAAGGCGTTTATCTCGTTTCTTACTTCACCCAGTCTTTGTGGTGAGCTTAACAGGGACGATAACCCTTACAGTATACAGAGGCTGTTGTAACTTTTGATTGAAATTCTTAGTTGTAAATTGGGGCAGTTGGGAAGCGTGTTTACAAAGGCTCTGGTGCATAATTTTGACAAAGCTTCACAATACAACTACCAAGTTACCAAGGCATGTAGCCAAGTGACATTACGCTTCGTATCTATTCTATCTCTATCATCGGTATTTCTTTCATTTGACATTTCCGATCTTGTCCTCATCGAATGTCGATTCCTATACATTTTTCTTCGTAACTATTCTTCATCGATTGTAGAATTGTAACATGGGTAAGAGGGCAGTAGCGATTATGTTGGTCGAGTAAAGGTAGTGCATAATATTTGATCTGAAAATTTATTCCAAATACGCTGCATTTAAACTAAACTTGAAAGTTAACCTGAAAAGAGCTGTTCTCAATTATTTATTCTTGTAGGTATTCAATGAGTCATAACTTGAATTGAAACTAGAGACTAGTTAACATTCTATGCGATAGCAGTGGGCATGCGACGATACGTGATATGTCACGTCTGCACAAGTTCCTATCTTGTGCAGAAGTTAGCATTGCTAAGTACCTATATGAGACGAACCTATTACTACCTTTTTATAGCCCATCCACATTTCGAGCGGACAACGCGCGCGGCGCGTTTTTGCGGCGCGAACCTCCCATCAATCCACATTCACAGAGATTTGACATTATTGTTCGCGTTCCTTTGTCACGGGACAAAATACCGACAAAAATGAGAACGAGGCGCGGATCGCACGCGAAGCCGTGAAGAATATTCGAATGTAACCTACACTCCTGCTCCTCAGGTTGTTCACGGCTTTGTGCGCGATCCGCGGGCAAGTGAGGAGAGGCTAGCTTTTACGTTATTTTCCATGTGTTATTATAATATCTAGTACAACTCACGAAAGTTACGAAACTAAAATTCCATACAAGGTTGCAAACATAAGTGGCATAAAGCCACTTGTCATAAAAGCTTAGGACATTTAAAATGTTTTATTCTGTATCGTTTATTGTGGTAAAAATACCTTTTGGTCCGTCCATCCTACTGAATATTCGAGTTGGATTTTAATCTCTGTGATTACGAATACGCCTAACAAAGAGGTCAATGCTGGGTTCTTTACCCTAATTTATACGGAACAGTTGTTTACAATATTCTCATTGTAAATAATAGGATTGTTTTTGTTTTAATTGCTCTGTCGCTTTTCTTTCTTTATTGTTATTTTATTTTTATAGAGTTAGCTTTTTCAAAGTCAGTAAACGTTTATTTATGAAGTCCACTAAGTTCATTTTAATACAAAAATTAAAGAGAATAGCGAGTATACCGTTAAATCAAATAAAAAAATCATTAGTAGGACCTCTAGGATCACTTTGAAACTTCTTAAAAGCTAGGAGATTCTACTGACTGTTCAACCCGTTTGAACAGTCAGTACCTAGAATTACACCTGGAAAGATTCAGAAACCCATAATTCTATTTTCTTTCCTCGCAACTGGCCCACGTGCGTCATGTGCAGTGAACGCGATAGATTATATTGTAGGTACCTATAGTGTATAAAGATGTAATCCTATACCCGTTTTCAATATGACTATAAATCTATCGACATAATAATCTTCTTCTTCTTTCAGTGCCTCTCCATTAGTGAAGGTTAGCTGTCATCTTGCTGAATTTTTCTTTGTCTAGTACTAGCCTAAACAGATCTTCTACTCTCTTAACTCCTGTCCACTCTCTAATGTTGCAAAGCCATGATGTTCTACGTCTTCCAACCCCTCTTTTGCCAGGTATTTTGCCCATCATTATCAGCTGGAGCAGATTGTATCGCTCTACATAATAATACTTATTATTATTTATCAAAAAGTGTAATTATTTTTTTCTTGTACCGGTATACCAACATGCAATGACGATAGATCTACGATAATTAAGTAAAAAATTTAAACAAGGCATAAGTTGTTTTGTTTAACTATGCTTACATCGGAGTTAGGCCAGATCTGTGGAATCCATGAACACCGTGAAATCCAAGTAAGCCTTGAAATCTCGTAAACTCAAAGTAACGAATGGATTTGCCTCTGATGTTCCTTCTTTGATATCATCAAGAAAGATGTCTGCAGTATTTGGGGTTATGTACAAAAAGTTTTATTTTTCGGATATAAAAAACTTAAGCCTTTTACATCTTTACTAGATGATTTATACAGAGTCAGGAGGCAAGCTTTACCTACACTTAACGGGACACTAGTGCCTGGGACATTGTTGAGATGGAGTAGGCTTGATTTTTCAGAAGCCTTAAAATAACCCCCGACGCGTACACGCGATGGCCAGAAAAGTTCCATTTCCTATTCATCCTATTCTGGTCATCATCAGACCTTGGAGTTTTCATATCGTGTAAACCTTTTGTTAAAAATCATTTGCTCCAAGCCGAAATTAACAGGGTTTAAAGTTGCTTATCTGCTTATCTTGGGTTTGATTTCCACCAAACATAGCTTCTCGATCGAAAGTCGAGGTACTAATCCACTTGCCCAACAGGGCTCTATTCTTTTACAATATAATATAGTAATTATCCTGATAATACTCTGCTCCTTGAAACTTTAAATTAATTGTTTATAACGATAGACTTTGAAACTAAGCCAAGATCAACAATACTTCAATAAAGTGAATCTAGTTCACGCACAACTTATATCTTCGTTTATTATGACTTGAAAATAAGGTTTAATTTGGAACGAAATTAATTTTGTAGGGGTGTATTTTGAGTACAGTAGGCTGTGTAAACGATTTTGTATATTTTATTCATCAAAGTTTAAGACCTTAAACTTTAACTAATTCTGTGTATTCTTAGATTCAAGTTAAATTATATTATTAAGTTTTGTACAAAACAATGAATTTTATATTCATTGTTTTGTACTTACTCACTTAACCCAAGTACCTAGACTAAATACTTAATGATGTTTTATCCATATAAATTAAGGGCAGAAAGGTATCTTTGAGAAAGGTATCTTTCTGCCTTTATCTCACATTACGTGGAGTCGGCACAACATGGTATTCTTCTAGGAAGCTAACTGGTTTCCTCACGATGTTTTCCTTCACCGCTCAGAGCTCGTGATTAAATGAATATCGCATATGTATGTATATATAATATTTATATATACATAATATATATACATAAATATGACGACCTCTGTGGCGCAGTGGGCGAAAGCCTGCCTGAGACGCGGAGGTTGCGGGTTCGTACCCGCCGCGGGACAAATGTTTGCATGTTCTGCAGATATTTGTTCCGGGTCTGGTTGTTTTTCTATGTATAATATGTATGTATGCCGTGTGAAATGTCCAAGGATATTTATTATTATTTATTATTTATTGTGTACCTACATAAGTGTATATATTAATATTAAATCTATTTAAGTTCATGTAAGTTTATTTTAATATAATCGTCTTTGCTTGTAGTTTATTATTGCTTGCTTTAGTGTTTAATGTTTCATTTATTTTTAGTTTGTTTTCTTGTAATTCTCTTGTTATTAAGCACCTGACCAATCTTCCATATCTTAAGTTTTATTTCCATCCAAAGGTTGCCTGGAAGAGATCGCTTCTTAGCGATAAGGCCGCCCATTGTACATTGTTAGGTACTTAGTTTTTTCTTAAGTTGTTAATTGTATCGTATTTTAGTGTACAATAAAGAATTTTCATTCATTCATTCATTCATTTATTATTATTATTATTTACAGAAAAAAAATTATCTATGTAGTATATCAGTAATCTGGTTACCATAACACAAGCATTCAATTGCTTAGCTTGGGACTAGATGACGCTGTGTGGAATGTCCAAGGATATTTATTTATTTATTTATTATTATTTATTTATTTAGACCGAGAATTAATTACATATGTCAGATAAAAGAGAAGGTCGCTGTCATGTCGTATCAAGAGGTAAAAGAGATCGCGTTGGAAAGAAGTATATGGAGGAAATTGCATCATTACACCGACAAGAGGTGAGCTCTTAAGTTTTATATATATTTATATCGCACCTTATGAATACAGTCGAGATCATATTTCATTTCATCTTTTCCTTTATTTGTACGCTACCATTGCGTTTTCTCAAAGGCTTTGAACTTAGAAGAATCAAACAACCTCTTTCATCTAACAGGATACAAGATGAAAATTAAATATTGGCATGGGGACAGGTGGGTATCCTTGACCCCATTCCATGGATTATGTATCTTGCGGATTTGCGGCGACGATATTTGCCTACAGACTATAAAGGGTGTATACCTACAAGTTGCTTGTGTTAAGTATAACATGCTATGAAGTCACTTTTGACTGATTCTTAACTAGATTACTAAGCTAAGCAATTTAATGTATTAAGTGACTGTTAAACTACAATCAATATTTTTTTGTAAATACATACATTATACATAGAAAACACTCAGACTAAGTAGAAACATATATTTATATATAAACATTCTGTCCATGTATCAGCGGGTATCGAACCCGCAACCTCTGCGTCTTAGGCCACGCCAGAGGTCGTCACTGTTTTCAAAAATTCATCGATGGCTGTCTAAATAAATGCTGATACTATTCCACTAGAGCCGTATTTTTCTAAAATAAAAATTGTGTGTTATTTCAAACTATGTAAATTGAGTTTCATTCCTATCTGTTCTGCCATGATCCGTACGGTACGAAGTTCAATCGGAACGAATGTGCATTTCATGAACATTAAGTATAATTAATGCAATGTATTTTCTGCAAATAAGATGAAAGGAAATTATTAAGACTATCCAATAGTCGCGTGATACTTCTGCCCCCTAGCCATAATTAGTTCCTACATTCGTTTGCGCTATAATTATAGGTATATAGAAACAGAAAAAATGTTGGTAGGTATATATTTATAACATCCCTATCCCTATCCCTACTTGCCTCTTAATATTATAAATGCGGCACTCTGTCTCTCTGTCTGTCTGTGTGTCGCCTTTTCACGGAACCGATTTAAATTAAATTTGGTATGGCAGTAGTTTGAATCCCGAGAAAGCACATTGGCTACTTTTAATCTCGGAAAAGATCCTATGCCATCGATCAATCCTATCCAACTATTCTACTTCCTACTATCCTACTTATATTATAAATGCAAAAGTTTGTAAGAATGGATATATGGATAGTGTATGTTACTTGTTACTTATAGTGTGGATGTTACTCTTTCACGCGAAAACTACTGAACGGATTTGGCTGAAACTTAGAATAGATATAGTTACCTGAAATAACTTTAAGGCTACTTTTTCAGATACCACGGGGGCAAAGCCGTGGGCAAGCAAGCTAGTTCATTAAAACGCGGGCGGTAAGCTAGTCTAATAACTCATATTGAAGAAACTGTCAGAAGTAGCCATATCATACGGCGCCTAATATATGTATAGGTAATAAGTCTATCGGTCACAAACCGCTCCCGTATTCCACTCAAATCCCATCCATTCTACTAACCGCAGTTCGCTAAAAGGCCATATTTCTACCGAATTATGTGCCCCTTGTTCTATGATTAATACCTCGGCTTAGAATGCTGGTTTGTGCGTAAATTTCCCGTTGTATTGTACCTTATTATTGAGTTGTAAGGGCGTTGTATTATGGAGCTGTAGTATAATGACAAGTGCGTGGATTTTAAATCGTGCATCAGTTTAGTTTTTGTCTTGGAAAAAACATATTAACTATTTTATCTTAAGTACTATTATACATTTTTAATAAAACAAGATGAAGAAACCTGCGGTTCAGTCTGTCCACATGTATAATTGGCCTTGTCATTGTCTTTTTTATGGAAAACAGAAATATTTTTTTAAAGAAAGAAGTTTGATATAGAAAGAAGAAAAGGAAAGAACTATTTACGAGCTGTGTGATACAAATACATATAAACAATGTCTCTAGCGTGTACGTAAATGAGTTATCTAGAAATGATGTAAAATTTTAAGTCAAGTAAAAACAAAAAGCATTATTTTATTTAATAGATTTACTAAGGTCCTTTGGTAAGTCATCTGATTCTAATTATATGCAAAGTTATATAAAATAAATATGTTGTAGTTTAGTGTTAATAAAAATATATTTTGAGGGGCGATAGCGTAGAAAGATAGTGAAACGTGTTTCAATTCAAAATGACAATATCTCATTGGCTTTCGCAAAATCAAGCGATGAAATGGTAAAGATATTTATTTTCCCTCATAAAAGTCAAAGTAGAAAAGACCCAGTGATGCGTGACCACGGAATGATTAATATCAATACTATAGATAAAGTAATACCTTCTGAGGGATAGATACGCAACTCCTTTTAAGAGATGAAAATTGAAGTTGACCCATTGATTTTCTACAACTGACGAGGTCACAAAGATAGTAAATCTTGATAGAAATGTAGATCTTGATCTCCGACACCAGAGTTTGCCAGTTGTCACTGTTCTTCACTGTTTCAATCCAACCAATTCAATCCAAACAATATAATATTAGCAGAATAAAAGAAGCACGTCAGAACATGGCATTGATGTTCACTTCTATACACCAGTTCTTGTTTTATGTCAATACTAACGGACCAACCTCATAGTTTATTATTCAGATAGATATTGCTTTTCGGTTTTTATTCTGGAAACAATTCTTTCATTTTCTGTATTTTGGTGAACTTTTTGTAATTTATCAGGACCTTTTGTTATACTCAACGGAGGATTAAGACAGTGCAGTTCTGTATTGTTTATGTTTATTTTATTCTGTTGCTTGCACCGAGCTGTTTGTCTAACTAGTGGAACTGGATTTTTGATGAAATGGGTTTAAATTGACCATAGGACATTCCAGACCATAGGTTTCGAAGTCACTGATATGAAAAATACAGATGTTTATTCTATGTCTGGTAACAAGGTTTTTTAAGCTTTCAAAAAAACAGTCGCTCTCTGTTTATGAACCAAGCAGATACAATTGCAAAGCTTTATAGAGTTTCTATTTTTATCAGCCTAGTAAAAGGTGTAAGTTCGTATAAGCAAGTGGCCAACCCTGGTGACGGAGTTTTTAAGCCGCCTTAAGGCCTCCGTTATAGCTTAACGATTTTAAAAGCCAGGACTGACAATTTAACGTGCCCTCCGAAGCACGGCATCAGCCTAGTGCTTCAGCTTTTGTAATCCGAACACTATTACACAAACAAAATCAACATTAAACTCTAAAAGTCAGAAAGCAGATGCGACTAATTACTGTGTTTTTCGAAATAGAAAACCAACAATATTCCCGCGCAAACCGCGTTTTACAAACAAATTTTAATTCTGTGCAAAATGATTTTAGTATTCAAAATATTTTATAATAATTCTCCCTGCTTTCATAAAATACGAGCATATTCAGGCAGAGCTTCTGTCACAATTTTTCTAACCCTTTTAGAATAGTTAGTAGGTAAATAAAAGATAAATTAATTAAGTTAATTAAATAAAAGTAAGTTCGTATGAGTAAGTGAACAACCCTGGTAACGGATTTTTGCCTCAGTCTTGGCATGCCATAAATATTAGTTTAGGTACATTTTAAACTACCTAACAATGGTGTCAAATCAGATGTCGCCAAAGCTAAACTTTCAGCACTAAAATGTTGCTGCAGTCCCTTTCATAACGATTGAAATAAAAAAGATGGCATCAATTTTAATGCTGTCAAATTAGTAGTTTTTAGTTTAGCTTTGACGACATCCCGAATAGCCACCATTACCTCATAATAATCTTCCAGATTCCTAAAAGAGCAACACAGGTATATACCGCATGTATTAAAATGGATAACAGCATCCGTTACCTGTACCATATCATTATGATAATACGCATCGCGGTCGGTTCCAGTGAATCTGCCTAATCCCGTATGCATCAGATGTTAGCACTGGTTAGACTGAGTAAAAATATATTTCATATAAAAAATTGAATTGTTGTAGGTTTGTCTCGCTAAAACTAGAAAATGGCTTGACCGATTTGGCTAATTTTGATCTTGAAATATTTGTGGAATTTCAGGGAAGGTTTAAACGGTAAATGAACATTTGAAATGAAATGAAATATGATCATAATAATATTTAAGTTTATTTATTTAACAAATTAGATTTATAATTTATTATGAACGAAACTGAGTAGTACCTTCGCTAACTCCAAATCGTGACCTCTCAGAACATACCCAAACTGTATGCTCCTTTCCTATGCTTTTTTAATTGTTAATTTGTTCCGTGATATAAGCTCGCCAGCTCAAAAGTTTTGAACTCATGTTAACCCCTTTTAAATTACATTTAATATTTAGAGCGCGGATTACAGCATGCATTAATAATGGTGTTTTCAAATACGGTCAGTGGCAAATGTTGATTAAAATAACCAACAGTCGGTACACACTGGCAGTAACTAGATGATGATAATGAACATGGATAAAAATGTCACTTTTTCTCGTTCAATTGTTGACAGATAAGATCAAAAGCCAGTTTCGAAGTTAGTAAAGATATTATGTATGATAATCGATCTTTGTTACTGACTGTATAACTAAAAAAACGTGGAACTGTCAATCTTATACTTAGTCACAACCAAAGACGATTAATATCTAGAAGACAGACAAAGGCCATACACAAAATCGTAACCCTAAAAAATAGCCTGAAAACTCTAAAACATCAATTTTATCCAAGAAATTTCAATTACTTTCTAGTTAAAAATGTTTAAATATTGAATATTGTTGCTACCTACTACTAAGTATTGAAATTTCTTGGATAAAATTGATGTTTTAAAGTTTTCAGGCTATCTGGTACTGCGGGATCGGGTTACGATTTTGTGTATGGCCTTTGTCTGTCTTCTAGATATTAATCGTCTTTGGTCACAACTCTGTTTTCGCTACTCTTCCTAAACTATACAAAATAAAACTATTACAGAGTTATCAAAAAAAGCTTATGATAATATGTATCACAAACTGTAGGTACAATTTTTTTTTAATTCCTTTGTTCAACGTAATAATAAAATAAAATAGGTGGCGGCACTAGTTTGATGCATACAACCTAAAGCACAAATCTATTATATTTGTTGTTGAAACTTCGCGTCTCTCATTCCATTAGTAGCACTCGCAATCATAATCATGCTTGCATTTGTATTCCCTATCGTGATCGTAAACATGACACCATCTATCATTATAGCCTATCTACACTCCCCCGCGGATCGCGCGCAAAGCCGCGAATAACCTACGACACAGGAGTGTAGAGGAACATCATACCTTTTAAAGGTCTAAAAAAACTTAAGTAATCATTAAAAACACACAAACGAAAACATTAAAACAACACAAAGACACAGGGAACAGCATTAATAAAATCATGAAACAATGTTATCATCAAATTAATAGATTTCTATGGAACTAGTGAACTAGGTTTATAGGGGTTTATAGGGAGCGAGGCGTGGATCGCGAATATCACTATATTAGCGATTCACGTTGTTGCTATTATGACCCGGAAAGAAACGCGAGCACGTTGCAGTTCGCGCGCGAACCGCAGGCGAGTGTGAGTAGACTCAAAGTCTATTGACCTAATGAACTTTCAACTTCTGACGACCTCTGCGGTACAGTGGAAAAAAGGCTCGCCTGAACCATATATGAGGGTTCGATTCCGATTCGGGTTCGATTCCGACAAAAACTACTGAAAGGATTTAGCTGCACTTGAACATAGTTTATAAACCACACAAAAGTGAATAAGTAATTATTTATTTACAGAAATATACTACATATTTACATAACTGTACAAAACAATTAGAACCAGTTGAGCCACCTAAGGAACCAAGCGTGCCCAAGAAGAAGACACTGGCAGCATTACCGCGCTGAATGGCAATGCTGATCCTTTGAGCCAAATAGGTGCCAGCCCTCGGATCACGCGTCATTTCGACCAGACGCCCCCAAAGGATTTTGAAAACGCGATGGGCCCCGGTACTTCAGGTACCCAGGGTCTCAACACCAAAGGGTTCAAGTATGTAATCCGTATCAAGATTTACTTAATGCGTCTTTTGAGATCCTTCGCCGAGTCTGCCGCCGCGCCATGCCTAACTGATGTCCCAGGAAATGTGAAAACGCAAGGGTGTCGACGCAAGTTGCGTCCCACACTAAAGGCTTCCCCCCCTCTCCCTAGAGACAAACTAATTCATATAATAACACACTAGTTTTAACCGGGTAAGTTTATGGAAGAAGCTTGTTTTAAATGTAAATTCTAACATTAAAGTTCTAACAAAGCCTAACTGGTTACCTGAAAAACATCAGACATATGAATATAACAAACCACTTTACCTTTGAACGAGAACGAACTGACGTGCAATAGGGAAATATAATAATATCTCTCATAAGAAGTAATATTTTCATAGCAAATAATATAACAGATGGAAAGAAAACAATAAAAAGGGTTTTATAACGTTTTCGTAAAGTGGTCTCGTAGAGTAATATAATAAGAGAGGGCGCTAGGCTTAAAACATTCTAAACGACCGGAATAAAGTACTTAGCTTTATACGAGATAAGATACGTTTAGTTGCCAGAACATTGATACATTAGGTCTTACAATTTAAACCTGTCAACCGGCAATTAAATAATTCGAAAAACCGTCAACCGGCGGAACGACCCCGGGGTCGTTGCGAAGTATCGAATTTTCGATTTGCCGTAGTTAACGTACCAACGACCCCGGGGTCGTTCGCCGGTTGACAGGTTAATATTATGTCCAATTACATTCTACCATGCAGGCATGCAAATATTCAATAAATTAATTTTAAATTACATAATATTAAGGAAGAAGCATTTAATTTTCCTACAATAATTCAATGTCCCTATAGTCAAAATATTGATTTTGATTGATGATTGTTGATGATGATTGATTTACGAATGTATTTACTTAAATACTTACCTACTTATAGAAAATACAAGATCGTTCGTACATATAATTAAATACAGTAGGTAAGCGCAATCTAAGTTAACTGGAGTGAAGATAGTTATTGATAGTTATAAAATTATGGTAGATATTTGTATAGTTCATGTAGTTTAATTATTCAGTTTAGTTATTTCTAGGAACTTATTTATTCACGTTTATATGTACTTAAGTAGCTACAATGTATGTATTCAAATTCAGTAGGTAAGGTAGTGATGTCACCAATATTCAGGAGCGGTCTGAAAATCAGCGTTGCTTTGTACCTTTTTGGTGAAGGGCGACTTTTTATGCTGAGACCGATCCTATTTGGTCCACACCTACGCCAGACGACTGTGTCTACTCGATGTTGAACGGGGACAGTCTAGATAGCTGTACTTACCTATTTACCTTCAATTTTTTAATCTACTGTCTGTCTCCTTCCCTGTTTTTTATATTGTAATGTTCGTCTGTGCTCTGTGTTTTCCAAATAAATTTTATATCTATCTATCTATCTATCTATTGCGATTAGAGTCGATACGTCTGTTTAGCTCTTTCGTAACGACTGTTCATAATGCGTGACCGACCGTAAGGCTTAAGTTCGGCCCAGTCACGTTAGATTACGCTTACATCATTAATCAGGCCTCTTTCCCATAGAGGAAGCAGAGGCCAGGGATTTCCACTTGCTACGATCCTGACCTCTTTCGTTTTATTTACACACATTCCTCCCTCATGCAAGTTCGCCGGTTTAAGGTACTTTGAACCTGATTAAGATAGTACTTATATTATTTTATGTCTGCTAATGCCACCATATTTTTTATTTTTTTAAATAGCTCGAAAATAACCAATTCTTTCAGTTAATTTTACACAGTACCATAGATTGATTTTGTAATTTTCATAATTGACGTTGTGCACATTAAATATATTATGTGTATGTACTTACACATCTAATAATAAAATACAATAATTACGAACCGGTACCTACCTGGTTCACACATAAATAATGGTATGAACAGAACATGAATGCAATGAATATGAACAAACGTTTTTAAAAATCTGATCGTTATTTTGTTGAATATCTTGACTCTGATGCTGTAGATGTAGATGGATTAAGTCATTTTATTTATTTGAAAAGCTTTCGTCTCGTTTTTTCTAGGGCCTAAGAAAATTTAATTCTGTGCTTGAACAATGTTTTCTCGCAAGATATTTTCGTTCTAGTTGAAGTCAAGTTGTATTTTTAAACCCCGACACAAAAAGAGGGGTGTTATAATTATGACCGCTGTATGTCTGTCTGTGGCCCCGTAGTTCCTAAACGAGTTAACCGGTTCCTAAACGAGTTATTACACATGCAGTATTTTTTAATTTAAAAGCGAGTTTTCTAGTTGTGGTTCAAACATGTTGTTATTATTATTATTAGTAACGAAAGACAAAACTTAGTCCTTTACATTTTTACTAGATGATTTGTATATATAGGAGAGTGTCAGTAATCGATCTTTCGAGATCATCTCCAAAATTAACCAAGCAATGGGCAAAATCACGTGGCAGAGTTGACACTTGTCACGTGATTTGACCATTAATTATTAAACTTTGGAGATGTTCTGCGTTAGAGGAACCGGCTGTTAAACAATCGCTGTTGCTATAGAAACGAAAAAACGTATAGGTAATGTGTCAAATCAAAGGATAAGCGATAATAATAACGGCTAGTCTAAATCTATCTAATTTACCCCCAGGATCCTAACCAACGTACGGATGTCCGTAGGTAGGTCGTCATAGCAACGTTGTTATCTGTCAAAAAGTGCCAAACATTTTGTGTCAGATAACAACATTGCTATGACGACCGACCTACGGACATCCGTTAGTTGGATATAGGAACCCGGTTTTAGAGAATGTTTTGCTTACTGTCGGTAGATGTTTAACATTACTTCCTTAAAATAAGAAATATTTAACGACAGCTAGCAAAACCGACGATAGGTTGGTTATTGAGACTGGCCATGAGAGAATCGTTGCGAAGCGCTTGTAATATGGCTACAGGCAACAAGCTAGGTATGTTAACGCATAATGTGAAGTCAGATTTCCCATCTGATAATGAGTCATTTCTGACGTCATGCCCCAGATGTTTAAGAGTTTCAATTTTTATTTTGTTTTACTTTTGTTACGCTAAAGAGGCAGATTTAACGCAGAAAATCCTTCTGATCATTTTTTTATTTCAGGTATTTCAAACGTGGGCCAATATTACCTACTCATAAACATAAACAATGTTAGGTGTTAGGTAGGTTCGGTACCTGATAAAAGTCGAATGATTTATCCATTATACTTAAGTGACCAACAGGTTAGTGTTACGAGTATGTTATTGATTGAACAATTAATACACATTATATATTATTGGAAAATTTATATGCGCTTTAACACGAGCTTATAACGGTGAAGGAAAACATCGTGAGGAAACCAGTTAGCTCTTTAATAGCGTCGATGGGCTTGCAACCTGTCACGTATGGAAAGTTAACTTCTGCAAAAAGTGGGCATGTACCAAATATGTATGTATTTGGACATACCTCTGACTACCGCCTTAGACATCTTCGAAAAGATCTAAAAAAATACCTAATGATCTGAAAGAAATGTCTACCGCTCCCGGGATACAGTCGTGATCATATTTCATTTTTTTTTTTTTTGGAAAACACTTCAAATAAGGAAACTCCACAGGTATTTCCTGTTTATTCTGTTCGTTAAAATTGTGATCTCTAATTCAAATTGGTAGGTATACCAATAAGTAGCATCACTGGAACTAAATATTGTAAAAGGAAACTGAAACAGGTTTTATTCGTTTGGACGTAGGTACCAATTTTATCTAAAAATAAATTGATGTGGTGGTTGTATGCGTCAAACTAGCACCGCCGCCTTTTAATTTTATTAATTCGTTGAACAAAGGAATTAAAAAAAACTGAATGTTCAGTTTGAGAAGCCTATCATAAGCTTTTTTTAATACCTGTGTAACAGTTTCATTTTGAATAGTTTAGGAAGAGTAGCGAAGTTGCACTTGGTGGCAAAAACAATAACTTTCACATTAAATGATAAGTGTGGATTATGAAACTAAGTTTTTCTATTACACAGAATGAAAATTATTGCAGTTGGAATTTACTCGTACATTCCTGTATTTAACTTTTCAAAATAAATTATGTTAACATGTTTTGATCCAATTTAGGTACTTACAGCTCCGCATAATATCTAGTGTTTTGGACACTACCTACATTGTTCCCAAACAAAATTACGAGGAATTGATAAGTTTATCTGTATTATTATAAGCTAGTATAGTACCAAACAAAACGAATTCTTAATAACTCTGTCCATCAAAATACAATTATATCAATGTGTTTTCGTCACCTCTAACCCTTACTTATCAATCCAGTTAAACGGAATGAGACAGAAACTAATGAAGCAGTCAAATGAGCAGGACAGCTATACGTTATTTCCAGACTTGAGTTAATACACGCACTCATAAACAATGTTTAAATGAAACGCGCGGAGCGGGATCCAAACAAGTTTGAGCTCGCTATCGAGCTGACGTCTCGCGATGGCCAGCAAAAAATTGCTCGGCCTTGTGGTTTTGTGCTTATTTTTATATCTAACGGAATGTAAGCGGTTCGGTGGCGGTGGGAGCAGAGGAGGCTCCTCGTGGGGCAAAGGGTGGGGTGGTTCAAGTTCAAGTAGCAGTTGGAGCAAGCCTAGCTCAAGCAGCAGCTCTTGGTCCAGTGGAAGTAGCTACAAACCCTCGTCGTCTTGGAACACTGGATCCAGTAGTGGATCAAGTTGGGGATCAAGTAGCAACAGTTACAAACCGTCATGGAACTCAGGATCAAGCTCTGGATCACACAGCTACCCCTCATCGTCTTCTGGATTGTCTGGATCGAATTGGGGGTCCAGTAGCAACAGTTATAAACCGTCATGGAACTCAGGATCAAGCTCTGGATCACACAGCTACCCGTCTTCATCAACTGGATTATCAGGGTCAGGATCTAATTCCCACAGTTATCCGTCTAACACAGGACTGTCAGGAAGCGGGACCTCATGGTACAAACCGAGCAGTTCCAACTCACACAGCTACCCTTCATCATCGACGGGACTTTCTGGCTCTGGATCTGGCTCACGCTACCCGTCATCAAATAACAATAACAACTATCCGAGGAACACATACAATACCAACTCTGGCTACCATACGAACTACCAGCACCATTACATCCCAGCATACTACTCCGCGCCTCAGCACGTGTACATCACGCAATATAGAGACTCCAGCAGCAGGTATGGTGACCTACTAACCGGTCTAACTTTGTACAACATGGGTCGGTCGCATAGCCACTACCATGATCACTATTACAACGATGACTATTATAGACACAGATACTCTACCGGTAATACGAATCAAGGAAGTTCTTACAACAAACCAAACAGTGACGCCGTGTGCACTTTGCGTATCACAGAGAACGGGAGATTGGATGTTTTGAAAATACCTTGTGAGATAGTGTCTACTTTCACAGAAGGAAGTAAAAAGGTAGAAGGTGAAAAGATTGTGAACTCTCTCACTCACTCAGTTTGTACGACCAATATTACTGTAACTAAAAGAACTGTCGCACCGGTATCAGCACCTATATCCACTACAACATCGCCAGCAATTAACACAACTGCCCCTGCTACTCAAACAAACACTACAACAACGACACCAGTTACAAATGTAACAGAATCGAATACAATGGTACCAGTAAATAAAAGTACGGAAAAGCCAGAACTAAATGTTACTAACTATACTCCTTTAAATATCACCGATGATATTCAGAAACTACTTGCTAATGTCGCGTCTAATGTTACCATGACTGGCGACAATTCTACTGTATCTCAGACAGTAATTAAGAGTAACAAAACAGAAGGCAACGCGACAATACAAACTGTGAAAGTAGAAACAGCGACAGAGACGATAGTAAATACAACAGTATGTACAACAACTCAAAACTATACGGATCCACTAACTGTGAAGGGATCTCGAATCACCGATACATCAAATATGGAATGTGCGATTGATATAAAAACTAGGGATGCTTACTTCCGTAATTCAGTAGAGTGTAAGACTTTGATGGAGTATGCAAAGATGCCTCCGCCTGTGAAGGAACATAAGCCTTTACTACCTCCGAGGGCAACGTTGAAGAAATGGATTGAAAAGCCGCCATGGTGGATGTCCATGTTCATTGCTGTGTAAGATTCACAACTTAGAATTTATCTGAAATATTAAACCGTTACTGTTAATGAACAGTCATTTTATCTTAACCTTAAAGTACTAATTAATGCCATTTTCTTGGACGTACATACCTGAGCAATAATTACGCAAGAATTGTAAGCAACTGTTGTTTAGACCATGCAAGCCATGAAGACAGTCAATTTAATTGTATGCAACAGGCAAGAATCTTGTATCGTGTAAATGTCTTTTTTTCTTGCCACTTTAAAGTCATTAAAAAATTCTTACCAATTTTTGGGGACAAAATATGAGTTCTATTCTAGCAAACATGACTTTTATGTAAAAAAGTTTATTTGAGTTAGTTTCCAAAAGAAGGTCTAAAGAAAATGGAACTCCTGGCATTTTTGTAATTTTAGGTCTATCATAACCAACAGTTTTTACCAATAGATACGACCTACGTTGTGCATTTGTCATACTAAATATTACCATTACCAAGCCAAATATTAATTATGTACCTATGATTAAAGTAACTAATAGTAACTAATATGAAACTTTTAAGAAATATTAATTACAAAAATTATAAAATAACACTGTAGGTAAAATTGCACAATGTAAAGATTGATTATTTTCATAAGGCTAAGTGCAATGTCATTTAAAAAATCATTAAACTTTTGTTACTTATCAAAATTATTTTGATGATATTTTTGAATATAAAATTAAAAAATAGTATTCTGTTTCCATTATATTCCATTATATTCATTTATTACCTTCGGATTAAAATTGTTTGATTACAAAATGCCTTAAATTCTTTTGGATGTTAATATAAAAGCCTAACTACAATAATAACACATAGATGTACCTATAATTGTATTATCGGTTCACCAATTCTTATAAATAGTCAAACAACTGTCTAATTTGTTTATAAATAGGTCCATTAGGACTTCTCGGATGTTTGTCTTTATTGTTTATCCTGTTTATATACTCAATAAAATATTTAAAATAATTGTTATGTTTAATTATTACGAATACCAAACGGTTGTACGTTTTTAAATCCTTTAGCTATAAAGCTAGTTTGGTGCTCAAACTTTTGATATTATTAATATGATAAAGTTACTAAGACTTCCATTTATTATTAACGTTATTAAGTGTGTTATTTTTGACCTACCTAAATATAAGTACAAAGTAAAAAATTCGAACACTCATAGAAAATGGAATCTTGGTTTTATTCAATTCAAATTCTAAAAGTATGTTATGTAGGATAAATAATGTATGTACCTACTCAATTTCCTGTTATGACGCTTAGTAATTTAGGTTCCTAATTAGGACAGTTAGTTGTAATTATACCGTTGAATTCTCTGAACTTGCTCACATCAAAATGACGCAATAAAACTGCGTTGTAAACATGCCTCTTTATTCAAAACTTACATGAAAAAGTTACATGAAAAAGTAAAGTTGTAATATAAGTCATCATCATCATCCGCAGCCTGACTTTACCCAATGCTGGTCTTACTTAAAAAATAAGCGCAATTTTACCGCAGGTTTACCCCTATAAAGGCTTGCAATGGAGTGGTACAACACGCAAGCGAAGCCGTGCGGGTCTACTAGTCGGTAATATATCTGTCTTAAGGACAGTAAAAAATCGGACAGGAAAACAGTAAAATTCCTTGTCTATACTAATATTATGAAGAGGTAAAGTTGGTTTCTTTGTACTCATCCGATTTTTAAAATTCTTTCACCAATGTGTAGCATGGACTTTCGAAATACGTATACGAACTTAAGCTATATTTTATCAAGGTAGGTACCACGCGAGCGAAGCCGCGGTCGAGTAAGCTAGTGCACGAACGCCCTTACTCATTTCTAATTTTCTGCTTCTACACCAATTATTTATTCTGCACTGGAGCGAGCCCGTGTTGGAGTTTGTCCAGAGCAAACAAGCGCTTATTAATTAAAATTCTTTGGTGTTCTGCTATTGTGTAGTTTTCTTTAGTATTGTATAGTTTGTTTTGTATAATTGCTTCATTTTATTTATGAGTTTCAGTGAGGTTTAGTCTGACTTTCGCAGATGTAAAGGTCGGAGCGGAGGCATTAATTATGAATAACAATATTTTAAACTGGATCTATTCAAAACATTGCCTGCATTATGTACCTACTGTATCTGAAAATTTGTGTTTTAATCAAAACAATTTAATAATATGAATGAAACATGAATAGGTGTAGATTTTCATTTGTTGTGGTAGTGTGAGTGTGAGTGTGTGTATTGTGAAATAGCAAACCAATACCAAATGTTAAATGTTATTTTAATAATTGTAACATGCGAATGAAGTTGTGAACATGAACGAAAAAATGTGTTATTGATATTTTTGTCATATTTAATTATGTTTTAGCCAAGATCGGCTAGTTTTTCGCAACCAAAATATTTAGCTTTTTTGATAATACGTAGGTACTCGTATAGGAACAATGAATTTTAAGTATAGCAGATTATTTTATAACAAGATGTTTTATTTAAATTATTACAAAGTTTATGAACCGTAGATGTCGATTAACAGTTCTGTCATGAAAGATAATAAAAATTGTGAAATGAAACTTTTAACGATGCTTTTAACGATGGAACTTTGAAACTAGTGAGATAAAATTATAAGACTTCCGTGAATGAGAAGAATTGATTTAGTTTGTCTTGAAATAGAATAAATTATGTAAATCAGCTTCCCTTTCTGAAAACTAGCTGCTGAAAGTATGACGTAAGCTTATCATACTATTTATAATACATTTTTGTACATGTACCAGCTTTGCGAAATAATGTAAAGGTTATTCACATTTCCTAGAAATCTAGGCCCAAAAGTCAAAGTGCCGGCCAGCGAAAGAAAATGTGTTAATATTGTTCGGGAGATCAGTTCGAGTATTTATTACAATGGGACCAAATCTCTATAACTCGCAGTGACTACGCGTTCGAAAAGCGTAGTGTGCATATACTCGTAAATGTTTTAAAAGACTTAACAAGACAAATTACACCTATTTGGTTTTTTCATCACTTATACGACAGTATCACAGTGACGAAAGTGATTCTCGTGAAATGATTATATTTTTTATCGTCAAGAATCTAATAAAATAATACTGTTGTGTTGTACAAAGAATAAAAGATTTATTGGCAGTAATACCTCCATTTGCTGGATTGGCTCTTTACGACGTCAGTGTTTTTATTTAGGTCTTCCAAACTAGGCATTAGATAATACCTAAGTAAGCTAGATGAGAATCGCTTCTTACTTTTTTAACCAACTTAAAAAAAAAGATTTTTCAATTTTTTTTACAGAAACTACTACATTTGGCCTCTAATATCTAAAATGACTAAAAGGATATCTACCATACCTTGGCAATACAATCTTAACGATGTTTTGTTTTTTAAAATGATTATCTTGTCATGAAATTTATTTAAAATCTTATAAAAAATTCAATCTGCTCAAATTATAGTTGGTGTGAGTTAAAAATGGTATAAAATCTCGTCAGCGGAACCATTCTGTAGCATCTTGGAAGTACAAATTGGAGTGGTGAAAAATGAACAAGCACCAGGGTACATTACTCACCATCTGGTTTTGTACAGTCTCTATCAAAAGTAGATTAAGAATTCTAGACTTGTTAAGCTTTGTCGCAATAGCTTGCGCTAAAAATAGTAATATGCTTACAAAAAATTGTAAGATAATATGCAAAATTAGTCTTGGTCTTATGCGGGCACCACACATTGGAGTATTGGAACGTGTTGGCTCCAACGCTTCAATGTGGGGATCGATCTTGGACGGATATTGGACACAAACGGAGCATTGCTATTGCCCATTCTATTCGTAGCCAATGTTGGAACCAAGTTGAAGCCAATGTGTGGTGCCCGCATTAGTAATATCAAAGATACTTGGTATAAAATCGTCTTTGGTAATAGCAACTTAATGTGACAATAGTGAGACATTCTTGACTAATTTATTTTTAACCAATAAATAATACATAATACAAAGCCGCGAGCGAAATGCTAGTTCAAAAAGAAAACAATACCTATGTAGATAGATAGATAGATAGATAGACTTGTTTATTGACACACTTACAGCACAGATAGGTAAGAAAATAGGTAAGTACACAAAACAGGAGGCAGAATACATAACAAACAGGTAGGTAGGCACCCAGGTAACTAGGCACCTTTGGTTTAACACACACAAACAATGATTTAAAGTAGGTACCTGCCTACCTAGGTACTTAGTAGGTACTAGTAAAAAAAATAAAATACAAAAACACTATGTACTTATCTAATAATGGTGCTGGTAGGTAGATCCGTGCTGTGGTGAGCCAAAAGGAACCAGTCTCAGCTTATTGTTACTCTGCGCCATACGTCACAGAGCAACACTGGTTTTCAGACTGGGCCTTGAAAAATTAGTGACTCCACGAACCAAGAGAAAGACAATACAAAACTACAAACTACCCGTAGGTATACATAGCTAAATAAGAATATAACTCAAGTACAAACATAAATAAATACACATAAAATATTATTTTTGTAATCATGATACATATACATTACATACATACTTACATTTTAATATTTTAATTTTAGTTTATTATTTATTTTGTTAAAATTATAGGCTATAAAATTAACAACTAAATTATTAACAGTTAAACTTCCTGATAATTAGATATAGTGAATATGATTTCTTTAAATTTTCATAAATAAAACAAAATAGACAAGTAGATTTTAGATCACGCCCGTGTTTCAACCGAATTTCTTCTAGCAATAAATCTCATAACATTATTCTTGAGGGCAAGGCCATTTTTATTACTCTGCTATCTTGTACTAATGTCCTACAGTTTTTGGACGTTTTATGACCTGGTCTACAATCCCCAAAAGCCTATATTTACAGAAATTCTTCCTTAGCTCAATTGTAATAAAGTCTGATTAAGGTGAAAAATATAAGTTTGTAGACCTTCAAATAGGGTGGGGACGTCTAAATAGGGCCGTCGAAGTTTCCTGTGTATGGCCGTTAAATGAAAAATTCAGGCGCACTGCGGAGTATAATGACCATAATAGCTTAGATGTTTCCTTCTTGTAAGATAAATGACTTGAAAACAGCGTAAAAAAATCTGGAGAGTAATTTTTGGTTTGTAAGAAAATAATGATACTGATTATCTAGTAAATAACAGATATATGTTTATTTGTAATATTATTAATGACCACTAAATAACTTTTGGTTATATACGAGTACCATGTTATTTATAACGATCTGCTAATCTTACTAGAGCGCAAGAGGCTGTTTCCATGTATCTTTAATATAATGAGAGTGACAACAAAAACATTATCTAAAGACTCTAATCTAAAACCTTTGGTTAGTAGGAAGATATATATTTTTTTCTTGGGTGAATTTTCATGTCTAGTTTATGAATGTATACATACATTATGAGTAAAAACGCTCTGTCCTTTTCATAGAAGGTAAAACAATAATGCTACAAAAGCATTTTCTCATATTTCTGAAAGGTGGATACTGACCAACGTTACGAGGTGTAATGTAACATTCGCATCGAGCGTGTTACGCATCGAGTTACTCGCTGGTTTCCCCGTAACACGACGTACTGACTGCACGAATGCTCGCGGTGTAACACGTTACATTACGCCCCGTAACGCCGGTCAGTACCCACCTGATTTCAATACGACTACAACAAAAATACTATCAAATCTTTAAAGACGTAAAAACCCTTTTATTTTAAACAACATCAATTTAAGATTTTGCAGTTTTCAAGAGCTTTTACAAAGACATAAACTCGGCGTGGTTTCATCTCTATTGGAGTACCTGCAACCTCGGCGTACGTGATATGACGCCAGGAGTAGTCCTCTGAGTAAGGATTGGGGTACACAGGACCACTGGTTTAAGTGTTAACTACAAGAGTAGAATAAAAAAGATAAGTTGCAACGCATTTAACGATAAACAATTGCTGGACATTTTTTTTTTAGATATTTGATTTGGTATACACATAGGGTTTTATTCAGGTTTTTAACCATGGCAGCGAAGCCGAGGCTGAGTAACCTAGTATAAAAAACTTCAACTTCAACACCTTAAAAATAAGTATTGATTTGTCCCAAATGTCATTACCCTGTGTAACCCACGCCTAAGTGAGTTTCCAGGTAACAAATTACTAAATAGATTTAACTGTGAGTACCTGTTTTTACCGGTAACTTTCTAATGAGGTTGAGTAGGTAAGTACTTTCTAAAGTTCTGAAATCTGGGAAACATTCATCGAGAAGGGGTTGTTTTTAATGATTTTCAGTAGTTTTATTTGATTAAAAGTTCCGTATTATGTTTTTGACAGTGTTTTTTTCTTGTCATAGGTACACATGACTTGGGAAATACATGGCATCAGATTTGGCATTTGATTTGGTAGTCTGGGTTTTATCTATGTGTTTGTATCTAGGTAGGTACTTCTGTAATCACAAAAAATGCATTTGTGCAGTTTAAGTCATCCGGCATAACACAAGCATGAAATTGCTTCGCTCGGGACTAGATGGCGCTGTGTGGATTGCCTAAGGATATTTATTTAGATCAAATTTGATTTAGACAACCACACATTTGGTACATGTCCACATTTGGTACATATGTCCACATTCAGCAGGTTCTATCAAAGGATTTCAGATTTATTCGCATAGATTTTCAAGTTACAGCAACAGCACTAAGAAAACCCTCAACACAGTCCAATACAAGATGCCACGTCCTTCTGTCGCGGATATTGGAGTGCCTCTCACCTGTGGTTACTCAGGCATATCTCAGCACTCGGCATTTATACTCTGTGGACGAAATTCTTAAAACCCCTGGGGTTTCGTTAGCCAGACATCAGAATTATTCAAAGCCGCACTGAAAACTATATGTATATAGAGTAAGTATCAAATATTGACGTACTGCAACTAAATTTTAGCTTGCTTTTAATTCTTTTAATAACGATACCCCGATGCACCCTTATTTCGCCGTAGTAGCTAAGTTGATTTACCCGAAAAATAATCAAAGGCTGGATAAAGTTTTTTTTATAAAAAATGAAAAATAAACGGAATAGTTCGAAAAATTGAATGTGCTTTTAAATTCTAAATAATAGAATGTGAAAAATGTTTTGCACGAGAGGTTTGGTGCGCGAGCGGCAGCGAGAATGCATCAAAAGGTCCCGAGGTAAAAACTCCGCTTTTCATTTTTAATATGAGGTAAGTACCTAAATATATGTATACCTGAAAAATTTAATCTCGCACGCGTAAAATTGCTATCAAGCATTTTTTTTAAATCGATAGAAACAAATGAAAAAAAAACTGACTGGTGCCACAAAAAAATATATAACATTCTGTAAGTAATTTTTTTCATGTTTAAAGATTTCAAATAATTAGCTCAAGTTTGTTTAATTTAACACTAATTTAGTGATAAATACATAAATTAATATAAAGTCATGCTACAATTTGTTTTAATAGAAATTTTCAAACAAATGTATATAGAAACTAACACAACTGTGGCACATAGTCTATAGAAAAATTGTCTGTTCTCGTAAGAAGAAATGTCCGTTGATGCACGGCCGGGATTCGAAACAACCTTCTGAACGTAAGTCAAGGCACAATCGGCCAACACGGCGTTGTAGCATTAACAAATATAACCATTCACTACTTGTCGCATCTAGTTAATAACTTACCAAACTATAAAGCTGTGTTACATAGTTAACTTTATTCAACTTTGTCCACCAAATTCGCTCTCAACGTTTTCGCAAGTGCTTTTCAAATTGGTCATTATAAATTCTCACTTATTCAGAAACCAGTTCACGTCCAGAAGTTCTTGCTCCATGCATCCATGCCGTCAACATGACAAGTGTGCCTTTATGTTATTGGATGCAAGCGGTATTTTCGCAAAATATTTTATCCATGTGGTACTAGACACTTGAATATACGAGTTATAGACATAAATGATCTTAAAGGATTTTGGAGGAAGGAAAGTTTTGTTTCTTTGTTTGTATGAGATACATTGAAGAAGGACAGACTTTTTTAAACTTTCGCGATTTGAACACAATACGGTAAAACATATTTTTACGAGTATATATCGCTATTTACCTTTATTTAATTTTATCCATTACGTCGGGATAAAATTAAAAAATGGTAAACAGAAATAAATACCCGTAAATATATGTTTTATCATTGCATAAGGACTCCGTCATTGCTTGACGACATGAAAACCGGGCCGATAATTGAACGAGCGTGGCTTCCAAATTATTAAAAAATATCTCTTCTCTTTCTTCTTTCTTTCCATAGCAAAGAAGCGTTCAGCGATAAATAATGCTACTAGCTCAACTTATACTAACCACTGCCATACGGAAGCGTGCCCATGATGTTTGCATTGTTTTTTATTTTACTTTACTTTTTCTTTTTCATACACTATCTCTTACGAATGTAACGCTACCCAAATTGGTATTTCTTAGAACTAAATGAAACCGTCTCTGAACGACTTAATAGATGTAGACTGAAGTTTAGTGTTACAGCAAGGTTTCAGCAAATACATTACAATCACTAGAGTCCAAGTATAACGCGCGTACACCAAAGTTCAGTCTAATTAATGAGAAAGTTATCCAACAGAGCTGGCGCGGAATCAGGACTTCTGTGTGCACGACACTTGGGCCGTAAATTAGCACGTGTACAGTCGACGACATACCCTACTGAATATTCATTGCTATTACAATAAGGTTAGGCAGGACCATCCGATACCACGGATGTGTTCTAAACAATCTCTCTTAGGATTTGAATGTTGATGAAAGATCATGTCTATTGTAATAAGAAATAAGTCACAGAATAATTTAAATTTGTTATTTTTTAAATTTTCTTCTATCACTCATCTTAGCATCCCCTACTTTCCCATACATATTCACTTTTTTTTTATTCACTTTTACACAATATATCTCATCTTTTCTCACGATGAAATATTCTTGCCTGTTGCATACAATTAAATTGACTGTCATTATGACATGCATGCATTGAGATGTATTAAAGAGTCACAATCTAATAGTTGACAACACTCAAAAAATGTGCGTGCAAATTCAATGTTCTACAATGACATTTGACATTTGAATGTAGACGTTATGACGTTTGTTTTAATGTTCAATGTCGCTTGAACGCAAAAAAGAAAAACTCGGCGCACTAAGTAGTGTGCGCAGAGTTTTGGCTTTTACATTTTATTTGTCTGATTGTGGTTCATGTCTGATAATACATCTCAATGCATGCATGGTCTAAACAACAGTTGCTTACAATTACTGAACGTCAATTAGGTGCGCGTAATTATTGCATACAATTATTGCTCGCAGTCTCAATCGGTCACGGAATTCGCGGGGACAAACTACAGACACGCTCTCGTACGTACAAAAAAATGACCATGTATGTCCATCATGTATTATGGTATTTTAGGTCTTCAAATCAGTCCATAAACCCAAAAAGGGTCGTCAACATGTCCAATTGGGTTGATAACCCACCACTCAACTTTGTGAAGTGCCCAGACAAAAACCGCCAGAACAAATAAAAGATACCAGAAACATGATATAGCCTTTCTATGACGCGCCACGGGTCAAACGGTCCGTCCTCGATAAATTATCTTGAGGGAAAAAGGTAAAATAAATACATTAAGGTTTTTTATTACTTTGTATTGCTGGCTTTTGTATTGAATTAATATTATGATGGAGGGCCCTTCAAGTTCCAGAGGTAAGAATTTATTGTAGGTAATATAATTAAATTAATATGTCGGGTCCAATAAAACTACTGTTCAGGACTGACAAAGCGCAGACTACGATAATATGATTTTACTGAATTATCATTAGTTTATTCCAGTTTATCTGTGTGCTAAAGCTCCAATATAGAGCGGTTTGGAGGTTAGGCTTATGCTCAGCAGTGAGTGGGTCACTAGTCACTACAAGCTGAAACTGATTATGATGATGTACTTATGAGTGAAGGGCAGACCTTACTAAAAATAAACAACATATTGTGTAAATAAAAAAATACATAATCCGATTTCATTACGATGTTTTCCTTCATCTTTACAAATACATTATTATTTATTTAGAAACAAGAAATCCATTGTTCCACAGCCAGGATTCAAACCTACTAAACTCTCAAGATTGAAAGTGGAAGCTTTAACCCACTTGGCAAACAGCTCCATATATTTTTGAATGTCAGAACTTCCTCTAGCCTGCAATTACACCGGTGCATAGATCAGGTCAAACCTTGTTCGAACATGCGATCCAATCATAGCACGGTAATGATTACCTAATACACCACCTGGAACGGTAAGCAACATTACCTAAAAGCAGGGATGGATTCTAAACCCTAATTCTGCCGTGTTCTCTAATGCCGTGTACGTGTACGTGAACGAACGAACGAATGCCGTGTATCGAGATTACGAGGCATGCCTCGCTAGCCAGCGTTGAGGTGTGGAGACTCGTTTGCCTCGCGAGGCAGCCCTGCCTTACTGCTCAAGCGAGCAAACTCGTGATTTAAACCTCGCGAGCAACCTTACAATATCGCTACACGGTATTAAGGCGCGGGCCGACCGCTGCGCACGGAGAGGCTACGCACATGCGTCAAGCTTCGCTTTGCAAGAAAATGTACGTGATTGTGTCCACTGCAACCCACGCACACGTTATGCATGCTGCTATACGTTGTCAAACAAATGAACCTACTCAATTAACGCATTTTAGCTGAGTGGGTTCATTGAGCATGCATAGCATGCGCGGCGTTGGGTCTGTGCCTCTAGGCTTTTTACACAAACATTGTATGAATATTGTGTACTTTTGCAACTGTCAACGTTACATTTTTAATGAGATGAAAGAGTTGCTTAACCTTACAGCCGGTTTCTCAAACGAAGATCATCTCAAAAATTTACTAGTCAACGGTCAAATCACGTGACAGTGTCGAATTTGTTCCTCATTGATACTTGTCACAAGATTTGACCATTGATTAGGTAATTCTGGAAATGATCAGCGTTTGAGAAAACGGCTGTTAGTTTATTTAAATTTTGACCGTCAATCAATGGATTTTTCATTGATTCCATAGAGACTGTGAAATCAATAAATGTCACCTCACTGATTCATTTGTCTCTGTGAAATGAAAAATCCTTTGATTTACGGTCAGAATTCATTATTGCTATTGGAACTGGTGGCTCTATTCTACTAATCCAACATGCCTATTCAGTCGCAACCCGGTCACTCGATCAAAACTCGATACACACGTCATGGTACAGTTAAATAGTCATGAGCGATTCCTCTGCCAATAGTGGAAAGATCTGGAAAATTCTTATTTTATTAAAATACCTACAATTATGTATATTCTCTGACTCAAATCTTCATGTACAATTTAAAAAGTTTCCATAAAATCCAATCCTGTCAGTAGTTAACGCCTTAAATCGTCCCTTCAATTAGCTGTGACGCCAAACACGGTCATTTGAGCTAAGTAGATTAATGTGTACATGTAGTTGGGATAACACGAGGTACGTGCCAGTTGTGACCAGTCGTGTCTGCTAGCAAACCTACGCTTATAGAATTGCATTAGCTAGGGTAATATTTACAGTAAGAACTGTTACTCGATTTTTTTTTAAACACTAGGAAAAATGCCGTTGTTGCACCAAAGGTGTAACATGGTAGGCCCAGCAAATAATAGAGTAACGAAAAAGATTTTTTTGTCTTCGACCAGGCGTGTCCCACTCCGCTGTTTTGATAGAAACATTCCAGGCCACCTGAGCGCGACCGGGCGGCTTATGTAGTTGATTTAAGGATAGTTTTCGCGAGTCACCCGGAACTACTTACGCGCGTGACAGTGACAGAGTTATATAGATGACTTTATGTTAAATGAAATAGCACGATTTGATGATCAGCATGAGGCGCTTATGCGAACTGAATTGTACTTTGTTGCGTCGTAGTAAGAGTCGCTATTTAAATTAATGTTTTTAAATAAAGTGAGTCCGCGGTATTTATTGTTATTTGTTCTGTGCTACAACTAAAGAATAGACTTCGCAGTTGCGGCATTTTGTAAAGCATAAGTAATAGAACGCATTACTGGACTAATTCTGCTACTTATTTACTTATTTACTAACTAGTTCAAGTTTTAAATTTAAAATTTTACTAAAACCAAGGCACCAATAAGCGCCCAATATGCTCTGAATTTTGGGTTGCTGTATTCACACTAAGTCACAGTTATTTTTCTAATCAAAATATCTGTTTACACCCGAACCAATATCCCTTTATGCCCATCGGATTCTTTACATAAAATAAATACATCGTAATAATGCATCAAGATTTACCCCGTGTTGAGGGCAAATATTTACATAGGCTTCTTTTATGGTCCACACATAACGTAAAACTTTCAGCTGCAGCGCATGAAGCTAACAGCTAGGCCAACTAAAAAAATTGTTTGTATGACTTACCAGTCTTAATATCCTATCTATCTGTGATTTTGCTTACTGTGGATTTTGTTTGTAGTTATTAGTTATAGAAGTAATGCCAAATATATCATAGTAAGCAAAATCACAGATAGGTAGGTAATTGCGGGTGGCCTTTAGTGGTCAACGCTGATGACGGGGTTGGGACAGCATGTAGCAATTTTTCTGCAATTTGGTGATTTTTATACAAAATGAAATGAAAAAAAAACATGATCACGACTGTATTCCCAGGGAGCGGTAGACATGTTTTTTTCAGATCTTTAGGCATTTTTAGATCCTATGAAGCCTCATTTTCATTATATTTATGTAATTATATGAAAATGTACTGAATGTAACCTTTTATCTCACACAAAAACAGTGGTTAAATTAAGGTCTACATATTTCAGTTATAGATTTGCAAGTACTGGTTTATTCTGAGGCTGGTGCCAGGTTTTTAAAAATCTATATTAAATGTTAATATACATTCTTCATACAAGCTCACTGGTTTAAGGTACTTGGCTCAACTATATAAACTCCACAAATGTGAGAACAACGTCCAGCATATTAATAATCTTGTAAACTTTGCTACGGCGTAGCAAATGCTACGCTATTAATGAACTGTAAAGCATAATTTCGCAGTATGAACTAAAATGAATTATTACCAGCTGCTTCAAAATACATTTTGAATTTAAAACAATATTTTAAAAACAGAAGCTTGATTACGAAGATGACAGATGATATTTTTTATATTTAAGTAATTGAGGTGATGAGCATACTTTTTAGCATGTTCCAGCAAGCCACGACTAAATAGTGGCCGAGTGTGGGAAAAAGAAGTATGGGGTGACAGGAAGCGAAATGCGACTAGCACAGTACCATAGTGGACGGCACAAACTAAGGGAGGCTTTTATCCGACAGTTGATAAAATCAGGTTGTCGATAATGATGACAAGGTTTACTTCTGTTAAAAAAGTAACGATCATGATCGTCTGTCTTTTGAATTTTTTTCTTATATTAAACAAATTATAAAAAAAAAACAAATGTCCCATCTATGAAGAACTCGTTTATTTTACCAATAATTCTCTTAGTTTCTTGAGAACAAAATATGTATGCGATCTCCCTTATAAAAATAATGATGATGGTACCTACAACGGTAAATAAAAATTACCACAGTACCATTAGTGGTACTACCTAATGGTACCATGGTGAACTAACGTAAATATAATGCTGTGGTCTTTTTATTCAAAGATAGTAATCTAAAGTGAATCTTTCTGAGTTGCTATAGGAAAGTTTATTTAATAAAAAAAATGTAATGCCAATAAATATAAGTATTATACGAGTAGTTGTGTAAAAAATAGATATTTTGTAGTGAACCAGCTGTATTCTCCTTCGCCTAAGCCGCGTTTGTAAATTCTACCATTCCCATACCCATATGTTATGGGATAGACGTTTTTATGGAAGATTCCACATTCCAATGCATCTGTGTTTAACGGAGACTATCTCTACTGAAAATTGGCCGTAAAGGTAAACGTGGACAATATATTTTGAGATAAGCATTTATGAAAATAGGAAACATTTATGGAAATTGGTAGAACTTTTTAGAATACAGTAATATTTGAGTACAGACAGAGCTTATAGAAAGTAAGTGAATATTCAAATTTTATCTAAAATACCGATAGTAACTGGTTTCTTTACGCTATTTTCCTTTTTATAGCCCATTCACATTTCGCGTCGCGCACCGAAACGCGAAGCTGTCAACAATCCACATTCACAGAGATTTGACAATAATGTTCGCGTTCCTTTGTCGCGAGACAAAATACCGACAAAAACGCGGGAGTTAGACGCGATTAGCGCGCGGCCCCGCGGTTTCAGTTGTTTACAAAAACAGCCTCGACTGGAATTGGAAGTCAAAACCTTCGGATTTCAAAGTTGAATACTACTTTTTACAAAAGTTTTACAGGCTCCTTGTAATGCTTACTTATACAAAATGTGGGCATGTAACAAATAAGTATTTGGACGTACCTCAGAATACTACCATAGACATCTTCATAGATCGTAAAATGCCTATTCAATCTGAAAGAATATCTACTGCTTCTTGAGAGTACTCACAGTTGTTTACTTTCAGTTCATTTTTAAAGACCACTTACTAAACTGCTCGCAAAATTTCTGCAAAACATTCTAAATGTTTAGTACTGGTCAAACTTCCTCTTGCTTAAAATACTTTTAGATCTTTTAAATTTAAACTTTAGTGCATCCCGGAGTCCATTTCGTTTTAATAAAACCATATTAAAACGATGCCGGGGCTTAAGCTCGTTTTAAATATTAGAGTTTGATATAGAACGCAGGCATTTATTAAAACTTAAGTACAGTCTACCAGAAAGATAATGATTATTTTCGATGTAAAGCTAACAAATATGAATGCAATACTTTTGTCCATAGTACTTTTTTCACTAACAACGACAAGCTTACAACCTATCACGTATATCTAAGCTTATGATATGCTAATTTCTGCAGATAATATGAAATAATCACAACTGTATTCCCAAGGTGCGGTAGACTTTTTTCAGATCCTATTAGTCATTTTATTCATTTATATACAGGGTGTTACCAGACCACTACCGAAAACTTAAGGGGACGAAAGTACCCATCAATATGAACAACTTTTTCTAAGAAACCAACACTGTGAACGCGAAAAAAAAAACAGCTGTTTCATACACTTTAGCCAAGTAGGTATTGAACTTATGTATGGAACTGCTGTTTTTTTTTCGCGTTCACAGTGTTGGTTTCTTAGAAAAAGTTGTTCATATTGATGGGTACTTTCACCCCCTAAAGTTTTCGGTAGTGGTCTGGTAACACCCTGTATTATTCATTTACTACGGGGAGCCCTGACACAGGGACCCGGCAGCGCGGCCGACCACGGATGAGATGGCGGGACGAACTAGACGCCTTTGAGAGGGACTGGCGGACGAAGGCACTGGATCGGCGTGACTGGCGAAAGTGGGGGGAGGCCTTTGCCCAACAATGGGACAGTATGGGCTAGTAGTAATGGTAATAATTAGTCATTTTAGATCCTTTGAAGAGTGTATAATCTATGTATTTAGACATTACTCCCTAAGACATTTAGACACAGTTTGACTACCCCCCTAGACATCTTGTATAAGGTGTATAAATGCTTCGTGAAAATTTTGTTCCGTTCATTAGAACAAATGTTCCAACAAACCTCCTTGATTCAGTTGACACAAACTCCGCAGATCCAACATTGTTACTGATCCTCGCTCGTAACTTCTCCATCCAGCAGCTTATAAAACGAATTAAAACTCTTTAACTTTACAGCAATTGAACTGAAATATCTGAAGAAGCGGAACAAGAAATAGTTCAAAGTGCAAAGTGCACCTGCCACTAAACCTTTAATATACCAAGTATAAGACAACCACAATTGATGAAAGTTAATAAGTGCGATCTAAAATATTAAAATATCAGCTTACGTATTATTTGATTAAGTATGATGCCATGATCAATTAAATGCTCTTGTTCATGTAACAATTTATAGCTCAACTAAAAGTTCATGAAATAAGAAGGATAAATACCTACGTTTAATTGTGAATGAATAAATGTGAAATAAAAAAAGAAAAATCGTTTATTTTGGTAGGACCTCAAAGATCTGAAAAAAGAAAGTCTTACTGCTAGATGATTCTAATGCCTGTTCCAACGCGACTCCCTACACCAAAACATCCTTCGTGTAATATTTTAAAGAAACGTTCGAAGCAAACAATGTATCGGTATGCTTATATCATATCAGTATAAAATACAGGGTGTTACCAGACCACTACCGAAAACTTTAGGGGGTGAAAGTACCCATCAATATGAACAACTTTTTCTAAGAAACCAACACTGTGAACGCGAAAAAAAAAACAGCTGTTCCATACATAAGTTCAATACCTACTTGGCTAAAGTGTATGAAACAGCTGTTTTTTTTTTTGCGTTCACAGTGTTGGTTTCTTAGAAAAAGTTGTTCATATTGATGGGTACTTTCATCCCCTTAAGTTTTCGGTAGTGGTCTGGTAACACCCTGTATAGATACGTTTGGTATATAACTTCTTTTAAAATGTCTAGAAGAATTTTTTTCTTATCCTTTGTATGGCCATTACTTCGCACTTACCGATAACAGAACAGAATAGAATTGAATGATTACATAATGTTTTGTATGAAATTTTACAGTATTTTTGTATTAAAAAATATTCAACTAGAACTTTCTCCAGACAACGCCGACGCCTGCACTCCATGCTAAACACCAATTATTTATTTCACACCATCAAGCTTGTTAACTTTTAAACTTAGAAAATGTCTTTACCATTCACAAACAAGCTTCAGTGGCTCGCGGCCCGACAACTTTCAATAAGTGCATCTAAGTTGTTTCTTGTTAACTTAAATTTTAAATTGAAAAGGGATCTCTTCGGAAATGGGAACTCCGATAGCAAATCGTTTTTGTGCTGAACGATGTTCCTGAAGGCAAAGGGAGGCATTTGAAACGTAATTAAGCAACTGATTGTTTGGGACTTAGAAGGTTTAATTTTTAGACAGAAACCTTGAAATCTATAGCAAGGGCTGAAACTTTGAACCTGATTTATTACTGAAGAGCTCGTGGCGAAGCTTGCTAAGACGTTCTTGATAGATAGAAGTTAAGCAACGTTCTGAGCGGTTACAACTTGGATGGGTGACCTTGGATGCAAGTAGTATTATCAGCTTAGCACTTCCGTGCTTCGGAGGGCACGTTAAATTGTCGGTCCCGGCTTTTAAAGTCGCTAAGCCATGACGGAAGATAGAAAGTTAAGGTAACCACTCTGCCAACACGGCTCACGGCATAACCACTTATCATAATCTTAATAATGATCTACATCACTTATATATTATTCCTTTCTTACATGCCTTTTCATTGTACGTTCACGTCGTCTCCATTTTTACTTTACAGTCGGAAGTCGGTGACACCGAAGCCTTCAGCTCTCTGAGAAGGTTCCAAGCTAAATTGCGCATAGGGAACTAAATCTAAGGCTCAAAATAGCTTGAACTCAAAGTAGACATAATGGCTTTTGCCATGACCTTGTTTTTTTACAGCCAGAACAAATAAATGGATATTTTAGCAATGAAACGTAGTGCTTAACATAACACTATAGTAGTTACTCATTTAAGTAATGTCCACGTAGAAAATTGGGTTGTTTAACCATATATCAAAAAGGACTGAGCATGCTTTCCCATTAACTTCTGTGAAAAAAAAAATATTTTGCCTAAATTTTTAGATTTTTTCCATTTTTTTAATCTTTAAATGTTTACACCTTTATGATAAAAATGCATATTCTGATAGGATTTTCACAAGAAAGTTTTATTTATTTTTGATCTAAGAAAGATGCTAGACAAATCTAATAAAACAAAAAATCTCCACAAATATTTATAAAGAGAAGTGAAACACAAAAGATTCACTAACATTTCTTCTGTGCCATCGTTCCTGTGGGGAGACTTGACAAAATTGGATTGTCGCTTACCGGCGGACAGACCACCTGCACTCCATTCTGTCTGAAATATTGCTCTACCTAGTACTTGAAGTGCAGAAATATCGGAGAACCTACTAGGATTTATAATATTTCATTTTCTTGATCAAATTAAATTTATTGGTATGTACCAAAATGTATTCAGACTACCTATAACTACCCTTAAATATCTACAAAGGATCTAAAATGACTAAAAAGATCTGAAAATCGGGAATGCAGTCGTGATTATATTTCATTTAAAATTAAAACTTTTGATTTTCCTCTGACCGCAACCTTAGCTGACCACCCCCTTAAGTATTTTTAAAAGTTTAAAAAATATATCTGAAAGAATAATGTCTATCGCATATTGGGAACACAGTCGCGAATAATAATATTATTTTTAAAATATTTTGTATAAGTGGAAATCGATTTGGAAGATTATTTATTAATGGTCTAAAAATTTTATAAGTTGTTTTTTTGTAGACTAAATTATAATATATAAACTTAGACTACCACTCACTGACTCACTCATTGACATAATTGTTCTCCCTGTTGGTGGATGGGGAGGTATGTATATTTTGACGGATTCGTATAGAGGTAGGTCTGGTGAGTTGGGGAAAAATCGCAAACCCCCCCTTTTTGCCCCCCTTCCCCCCCCCTTTTTGAGGATCTCGGAAACTAAGAGACTTGGAACAATTTTTTTTGCGGAATCGGATAGAGGAGGCTCGGGAAAGTAAAATTTTTTTTTCAGTGTTGCCCCCTTTGCCCCCACTCTCCCCCCCTTTTGCGAATCTCGAAAGCCTTAAGACTTGGAACAAATTTTTTTTCAGATTTGTATTAAGGGGAACTTAGTTAGACAAAATATTTTTTCAAAACTCCCCCCCCCCCCTCCCCAACCTCCCCTAAAATTGAAAGAGCTGTAACTTCACAACGGTTGGAGATATCCATTAGGTGTTTGAACAAATATTATAGTAGGTAGGCGTCGGAGGTCCTGAGTGGAGCGAACCTACGAGACCTGAGTGGAGCGGAGGGGGGAGGTGGCGAGCGGAGCGAGCCGCCGACCCCCGTAGCGTAACGAAGGTCGAGTGGGTGAGCGTAACTCAGGGCCGACGACTTGGATGAATGTTTTAGGGCTCCTAAAGGGTTTTCATACTGATTTAGGGCTTCCCATAGCGGTTTATTAAATATTTTAAATCTCCTATGGATTCTCAAAATTTTAAAAGGGCAACACTACCTGTCAGACACATGGAAAAAGAAAACCGCGTGCTGCTTGCAGCACGCGCACCACGCAAACTAGTCTTATTATACATTTGAGAAAATATGATAATAAAAGTATCCATTCAAAGTCATGTTTAACTTCGAATGCTTGGCCAATTAAGAATAAACATCATTTTCTTTCGAAGAACGAATCAAAGTTACTTTGAGAATGTTATTGCTATTTTCTCGTATTTCTACGTATTTTACTCTGATATTCAAATTGCAAAAATTCCTGTAGAGATCATTATTAAATAACAATGAAATGTAATAGAGATCAAAAAGGGCTTAATGATCTAATTACGAGAGATGAAATGAATCCGGCCTACCTGAACATTTTTATACTATCCGGCTATCTATATAAATATAAAAGTAAAGGCAAAATATGTTGCTAAGTGCAATACCTACTGCTAGACCATCTTCGGTTTTATTTTTTACTCAAAAAATAACCTTTGACGAGTAAATGATACTTTCATACATTCGTAGCTGTTAATGTAACCATACATTATATTGAAGAATATAAATCATTATGGGTACTCTATTCAATTGGTTGACAACGTATTGAAGATGGGAGCTAGAATTGATACCCGTCCATTTACCAGCCAGCCATTATTGAGAGTATTTTATGATCCATGAAAGTAATACTCATTTCTGTTCCGTTATTGTTGGGTTATTGTAATAGCTCATTGATAGAGTATACTGCTTATATCCCGTGGTTATACTCGAGTAGGAAAGCCACAGTGGTTATTGACTGACTTTGAAATATAGGACGTCTGTTAAACAAAGTAACGATGGAAACAAAATTAAATGCAAAATGGCTGTACAGCCCTTTTCAACATTTATGTTCGGTGCCATTTTTCAATTTTGCAATTTTTGTGTATCTAATAACGAATCTAATTTCAGATACGAAACATTAAACCTTTGTATTCAGACAAATAATAACAAAAGATTAAATTATCAAAATATCGAGACTAGAAACACAAAAATATACCCAAAAGTCTGGTTAAAATGAAGCCACAAAAACACCAGCTGGACTTATAAATAACATCAACAAATTTGTGGCGTGCAGTCTGATCGCTCAGCATTATTCCTGAGGCGTTTCGCAGACAAAAATAAAAAGGGCCATCCCCTCACATTAAATGGGGTCTGGCACGTAATTACACCATAATCTTGTAATAAACCAGTTGGCAATTTCGCTTTCTGTACCCTCCTGATAAACGGAGTGTCAGAATTTCGACACGCTAGTTTCACTTTAACTTTGAGAACTATGAAGTTGGATTAAAATTCTCTGTTTAGATAGATGCAGAGGCAAGAAAATTTGTCGAAGCAGATGCGCTATTTCGGTATTCCAGATTCTTTTCAGTTAATACCTACCCTAAAATTATATTTGCACTTTCAGTAGGTATTTATGCACTGTCATAAAATCCTTAAATGTTCAATGATTTCAAAAAGTAATTATAATAATGTAACATATTGATTAATTATTGGATTAATTCGTTCAAGAGTACTGCAGGTTTGTTCCTTATTAGATTATATAACAATTCTAATAGAATTAAAAAATAACAACTTTTCAAATTATTCTCAGCAAGTCTTTCATTTGATACCCATATTGTAGGAGTGCATTGAAAATAACTAGTCCACCATCTTGGGTATTCCGCCATGTTAGATTTAGAATAACGTCACACAGCTAACTATGCATTGTTATCCAAACTAAACGAATATACAAAATTTCAGCTCAATCGATTGAAGAAAAAGAAGATATCTGCTTCAAAATTTTGCACCCGAACAAACATAGTTACATACATACATTGCAAGTTAAATAAAAGCTTGCTCAGTTCAAGATTTTTAAATAGTGTCCAAAATAATTTACTTTACAAATAAACAGAACATTCTGTTCAACATCTTATGATTATTTATGCTGACAAGCTTATGATTGTGTATAATTTTGAAGACAAATGCTTCTAAAAAATACATTCCACGCTCTACCCAAATTCAATTATAACATACACAAAATATATTAGTTCTGAGTCTGCACTAGACAGTACCTTAATTTAAATGAATGAGGTAATCCTTTGAAGTTTAAAGTTTTAAAGTGTTAGTACAGCATCAGCGTCGTTCTATTTATTGAAAACACTCCGTTCCGATTCATTATTTCGAAGTTCTATCTTCGTTAGCACCGCAAACGGTATAAGACTATTAATACTCTGGACGAGACTTCTATAAGGTTGACTAATAACGTCAGTACTTAGTGATCTCTTATATGTCTAATAATCTGTAATAAATCTAAGTTTATAAAAAACTAAGGCTCTCTAATGACGGCTTAACCTTCTACGAATGAGCTACAAGGGTGCTACGGCGTAGACCCAAACTGTATAAACTGATTGAATTATGTATTACTTTCATACTTAGATTTGTGTAAAATTACATTACAATTATTTACAGGCTTACGATTGTGTTTCCAAATATAAATCAGATAAGATAACATATTTAAGATCTTATGAGGATATCTAATTATATTACAGGTATAAATAATTCAATAATTAATTAAGGTCACTAAAAGGTTTGTTAAACAAAATCAGAATAACAGCTGTTTGAAAAAAACAAAAAATATAATTTAGAAAAATACACGATTTTATAACAGTAAAACTAATAAAACTTTAATGAAATAAAGTACTATTCAATACTAAATAAAGTACTATTCAATACGAGTATAAATGTATACTATAATAAATGTATACTATTTTCACAAATTTTTGAATTTGTGAAAATAGTATACATTTATACCACTCTTCTGAGGCCTTGGTAAAAACTAGTGTAACGAGAAGATCATGCTGTAAAGGGGCGTGGCGACACCCCACACTCCAAGACCAGCGGAGGCTTCCAGGAAGGAGCGGTCATTGCGGCTCTCACTTTTTATCGAACGGTCGAGGCGAGCAGACGTGCTAGGGAATTGTTAGGCTACGTAGATTATATAAGACTTTTGTTAATTTTGTTAATTTTAAATCATTACAAGTATTTGCTGTTGTTGAGTTGTTTTTTTTAATAGATTTGTTTAGCTATCAATAATATCAGCGCGTGGGATTAGAGCCTACTACCTACAGCCTACCCGCTTTTGTCACACCTGATTTTTGTTTTTTGTAATATTTTCGAGTTTGGTTCGGTTTGTAATTTGTTCTGTGATTTTACTAATAGTGATTTGTTTTCTGGGTTGACCTGTTTTTATAAATAGTGTTCGATTTAAAATAAAATGTCTACCGAAGAACAGCCTACTCGTTCTCGTAGACGCAAGCGCGATTCAAGTAAGGATGCGTTAGACGCTATCCTGGTTAGATTAAATTCACTTGAACAACGTTTTACTGCTCCGGCGCCGTTCGATATTTCTTCCCCACAGCTTTCATCGCAACGCGACCTACCCGCGTTAACGAACAGCGTCGCTGCTGACGACTCGCTGGCGCCAACCCCGGGTAGTAGCGTGCCTTTACCTAGGGATAGCGTTTCCATCAGCGATGACGGAACCGGCAGAATCGTGGAGGCCATCGCATCGCTTGTAAAAGTAAGGTCTTCTAATTATTTTATTTCGAATTTTGACCCTAAAATTCACAATATCGATGTCTGGTGCGAGGAAGTTGATAGGGCTAAAGAAACAAACGGTTGGAATGATAATGAGTGTCTATCGCGAATAGGTAACTGTTTAAAAGGGGATGCTCGCACATGGTTGCTTGAGTGGTCTAGTTCCGATCGTTCATGGTCAAGTTTTAAGTGCGATTTTAAAGCTTTGTGCCCACGAGACATTGATATTGCGTCTATTCTTTTTGAAGTGATGTCCACAGATTCCAAAGGTTTCGCCACCTACGCTGAATACGCTAGGCGTTCTTTGTTAAAGCTAGCCTTAGTTAGGGGTTTGTCAGATGAGCTAATCGTGGCTATAGTAGTTAGAGGTATTGTTGACCCTCACATTAAAGCCGCTGTGATAAACGCTAAATTACAACCCAGCGATTTGGTACAGTTTTTGTCGATGTACGTAAAGCCGAAAAGTGAGAATAAACCTACCCGCGAATTTTCACGCGCACCTCGTTACGGTAGCCCATCCAATGCTAGATATAACGATACTAGGAAAACAGGCAGCGTCCTACAATGCCATTTTTGTGGGAAGCTAGGGCATAAGCGTATTGATTGTAATAGTGCAAAGAGACGACGTCTAGATATCGATTCTGGATCGAAAAATTCTGATGCGCCGCAACCATCGACTTCAACTAAGGGCCAATTTTACCATTTCAATTGATCGCGATTAGTTCGAGTTAATCTCAGATTAGGCACTTGACTGAGATCAAAAGTCCAACTTGGATTTTACCAACACAAACTGATCTCAGTTAGAGCTTAATCTCGATCAATTCCTAAACCGCCAATTTTGTAAGATTAACGTGGTTGATCCGAGATCAAATGAACAGCCATCATGTTTGTGTTGTGTAAATTTTTCGTAATTTCGATAAAATCTGCTTTTATTATTATAAACTATAAAAAGGGCTTTTGCGCTTGTTTTGGATGAAACCCACGATGGAAAAACTACGTAGGTATAGTTCGCCATCGCCGACCAAGATGGATCCGTGAGCGAGGAAAACAAAATTTTGGATTTTGTAACAAAATTTCATCTCAAGACAAGAAAACAGGACAACAAGTGCTAGAAGTGCTACAAGAAGTGCTAGAATTATTGGAGTTTAGTGAGGAATTGAGGATACCTACCCAAACTGGAGTTTCTTTATAACAAAAAGTTAAGCTTTTTGTAGCATTGCCAGTTTTATATTTCTTGAATAAAGTATGATGTATTTTACGTTTATTAGGTACCTATCTACTACCTACCTACTAATAGAATAAGATTTATACCTACCTAGTGATGTAATAAAATAATTCAATTGATAAATATTACCACACATTACACAATATAGTACTTATACCTACTAGCTTACTTGCCCGCGGCTTCGCCCCCGTGGTACATAGGTACTTGCATAAAAAGTAGCCTTTGTTATTCCAGGATTTCCAGGTCATAAACTATGTAGGTACCTACTTATATTTCTAGTTACCTACAGACAAATCCGTTCAGTAGTTTTTGCGTAAAAGAGTACTTAACAAACATCCACACATCCATCTATCCATCCATTCTCACAAACTTTCGCATTTTATTTATTAGTAGGAAGTATCATTTTGTTGAGGAACAATTTGGAAATTTTGCAACAACCAACATGCAATTTTGTCAAACTTATAATTCTTCTTCTTCTTCTTTAAGTTTTATTTTTCTCATAAATTTGGCTACCGTAACAGTTCAGCGATTTTCCCAACAATGAATCCAAGTTTTGTTTATGGTTTTTGCAATTATTTGCGAGTTTACGTTCTCATGTTGAAGTAAACTTGGTTTTCGTGATCGCGATTAAAATGTGGTTGGTAAAATCCAGCTGTGCTTAATCTAAGATCAAACGCTTATGTAATCGAGATCAATTTAATCTTAGATTTATTAATCTCCGTTCAGTAGGCAAATGGTAAAATCGGCCCTAAGACGTGTACTTTTTGTAAAAAGAATGGCCACACAATTGACGATTGTTTTGCCAAACAACGCTCAGAATCTTCGAATCAGAATAAGAAAAATGTTAACTTTTGCAGTAGATTAGATGATAACGTCTTCAAATCAGGTAATGACGTCACAAGCGCGGTCATACAAAGCATACCGATCGATGTTTTAATAGATAGCGGTTCTTGTATATCGTTAATATCGAAGTCAGTTTTGAAACATTTCAAGACTACCCTCAAACCGACATTTCGCGTACTGCGTGGCATCGGCAGCCAACTTGTAGAGAGTACATCGTTCGTGACGCTAGTTATCGAATTCCCTCACATTTCAATTGAAGCAGACTTGTTTGTGGTCCCTGAAGAATGCGTTAGTACGCCAGTTATTTTAGGTACTGATGTTTTAGATCGCGAAGGTATTACCTACATCAGACGAAACGGGGTACAGATTTTGACACACACAAAAACACCTGCAATTGTGAGTAACATTCAGCTCGATGTAGATCATATTAATACGCCGCTTGTAGGAGAAGAGAAAGATAAACTTTTATCGGTTATAGGTGATTTCTCTAGCTCGTTTATATCAGGTACGGCTACGTCAACTGTCACAACCGGCTCCATGAAAATTGCACTTACTAGCGAAGAACCGGTTTGTTATAGGCCTTATAGGTTATCACATGACGAAAAACAACGTGTTCGCAGTATTGTAAACGATCTGATGAGCAAAGGTATCGTACGCGAATCTGAATCACCGTATGCCAGTCCAGTGATTTTAGTTAAGAAAAAAGACGGCACAGATCGAATGTGCGTCGATTATAGGGCCTTGAATGCTCGTACTGTTAAAGATAAGTTTCCTCTCCCGGTTATCGACGATCATATTGATCGTTTAGGGTCCAGTAGGTACTTCACAAGCCTTGACATGGCGACTGGTTTTCACCAGGTTCCAATGGAAGAGGGTTCTATTGCCAAAACAGCTTTCGTGACCCCTGAAAATCATCTAGAATATCTTAAGATGCCTTATGGACTATCTAATGCTCCAGTTATCTACCAAAGAATAATTTCGAGAACCCTGAAACCTTACATTGATTCCGGGAACGTACTAGTCTACATAGACGACGTTCTACTTTTATCAAATTCAGTAGATGAAGGTTTAGTTCTGTTGCGACAAGTCTTAGAGACTTTAACTGCGTCTGGGTTTTCCATAAACCTCAAAAAGTGCACATTCTTGAGTAGTGAAATAGAGTACTTAGGAAGAGTCATAAGTAATGGTCAGGTTAGGCCGAGTACTCGTAAAGTTCAAGCTCTCGTCGATTCACCCAAGCCGAGTAACGTTAAACAGGTTCGGCAATTCCTTGGTCTTGCAGGTTATTTTAGACGGTACATATCAAACTACTCTCAGCGCACCGCTTGCATTGCTCAACTTACAAAAAGGAATGTTCCTTTCTTATGGGGGGTAGAACAAAATAAAGCTCGTGATTACATAATCCATTGCCTCACAAACGCGCCTGTACTCGCAATATTTAACCCTGACTTAAGCACTGAAGTCCATACAGATGCAAGTTCGATAGGATACGGCGCTGTACTTTTACAAGTACACAAAGACGGTCTCAAGCGTGTTGTAGCATATTTTAGCAAGGCTACTCAGGGAGCAGAACCAAAATATCACTCCTACGAGTTGGAGACTTTAGCCGTAGTGAAAAGCCTCCAACATTTTCGAAAGTACCTCCTAGGTATCCCTTTCAAGATAGTTACAGACTGTAATGCCCTAAAACTCACTGAACGCAAGAAAGATTTACTGCCGCGCGTAGCTAGATGGTGGCTGTACATGCAGGACTATCAGTACACTTTTGAGTATAGGAAAGGTATTTTAATGTCTCACGCAGATTACCTGAGTAGAAATCCCGTTGAAGTGAATCATATTCAAAGTCCTAAAAATTGGGCTAAGCTGGCTCAGTCAGCTGATGAGGAAACCCTTAACCTTATAGATAGGCTCAATAATGGTCAACTAGATTCCTCCCGTTATGTCGTCAAGAACGGACTTCTATACGTAAAGTATTCTACTGTTGGCCAAGACACTCGCCTTTTATGTTACATTCCAAAAGGGTATAGGTTGAGTTTGCTTCACGTATTTCATGATGATCAGGACCACATTGGTTATGACAAGACTGTAGAACTTATTCTTCGACACTTTTGGTTCCCTGGCTTGCGCGCTTTTGTTAAGAAATACCTAAAACATTGTATTGTGTGCCTCTCCCATAAACGTGTCCCGCGTGCGCCTTATCAACCCATTGAATCGTGGACTAAGCCCGATGCACCTTTCTCTGTCTTACATATGGACGTTCTTGGTCCGTTACCAGAAGCTCAAGGTTATAAATATGTACTGATCATAGTAGATGCATTCTCAAAGTTTTGCCTTTTGTACGCTTTGTATCGACAAGATACAAACGAGTTGAAACGTGCGTTTGACGCTGTGTCACTATTCGGTTCCCCAAGGCTTTTAGTCACTGATCGAGCTCGAATGTTTGAAAGCTCTGATTTCCAAGACATGGTAAAATCATTTGGTAGTGACATTCACTTCATAACCCCTGGCATGCACCACGAAAACGGGCAGGCAGAACGATATTGTAGGACTTTATTAAACTTGCTACGTGTTGAGGTAAATCATAGACAAGAAAGTTGGTCTGAAGTCTTGTGGAAAACTCAATTAATACTGAATAGCACCAAACACAGCACGACCAGCATGTCTCCGCTTCAGCTGCTCATAGGAAGTGATTCCTCTACGCCTATTATACGAGCATTAGTCCGCGATGTTGCCATTGATATCGCGACCCCTAACCGTGAGGCGACAATGATGCTGCGAAGACAACACGTTTCATCATTACTGGCATCTAATCAGCAGAAACAAGACACCTATGTTAATAAAAACCACTCGTCACCACGTGAGTTTGAAGTTAATGATAAGGTGTTTGTGATTAAAGCTTCACAGGCAGCAGGTAAATTGGACTCGTGTATGCGCGGGCCCTACAAGGTCGTCAAACGTCTTCCGCACCATCGTTATCAACTGAAACTACTCGTTGGCTCCTATGGGAAACAGACGGAGGCAGCCGCTGAGTACATGGTGTTGTGGGCGGGAGAATGGACTCCCGAGACTTGCACTGCATTTTTCCAAAGTGAGTTGCCAATTTTTATGAGCTTGCCTAGTATGTGGGTGGTGTGCGCTATGTAGTATAGCATAGCATTCAGTGTGTTGTTTTGGTTCTTTCACGTGGGTATCGAGTGTGATTCTCTACCACGGCAGGGCAATTGTCTCATTGCGAGAAATTGGCATCACGCTGACATCGAGTGTGATTCTCTGTCATGCGGTCACGTTGGTATGGAGTGTGATTCTCTACCACGGCAGGGCAATTGTCTCATTGCGAGAAATTGTCATCACGCTGACATCGAGTGTGATTCTCTGTCATGCGGTCACGTTGGTATGGAGTGTGATTCTCTACCACGGCAGGGCAGTTGCCTCATAACGAGGAGCTGTCAAGGCATACTAGTCACTGTCTGAATATTCACTGGCTAGGCCAGGTTGTGTTGTGTGAATGGGGGCCCTCGACTCAGATTGATATGTGTGAATGTTGGACATAAAAGACTGTATGAATTGAGAATAAGCATTGATGACGAGTATGAAAGTCATGGAATGAAAATTTTGAAAGATAGCTTGGTTGCTTATAAGCTTAAGCGATAAATTCTAATGCAATCTATTTTTCTGCTCATTTCAGCTGAGAATGACGATGAAGATGGTCCCACTGACACCATGGCTGCGAGCGAGGCTGGTCCTAGTCGTGAGGATCCCAGGGTTGCGGACGAGGACGACCGCCCGTCAGGGTTGGCCGTGTAACGAGAAGATCATGCTGTAAAGGGGCGTGGCGACACCCCACACTCCAAGACCAGCGGAGGCTTCCAGGAAGGAGCGGTCATTGCGGCTCTCACTTTTTATCGAACGGTCGAGGCGAGCAGACGTGCTAGGGAATTGTTAGGCTACGTAGATTATATAAGACTTTTGTTAATTTTGTTAATTTTAAATCATTACAAGTATTTGCTGTTGTTGAGTTGTTTTTTTTAATAGATTTGTTTAGCTATCAATAATACTAGATATACCCGTTATAATAATATGCGTCCAGGCCAGAACTAATTCACTCGGAACCAACACACCGGGAAACCTTTGTCTGAGAATTGTCAACAAATTTAACTTGAGATGGGTTTGAACTAAACTTACGAACCCGGAGGCTGGCGTAGCTGAAAAATAGAAGTATTTAACTGTGCTTTAAAATAATTTGTTTAAATTGTGTACTGTAAATGAGTTTGTGGGAAAAGCTAGACTTATTTATGGAAGATTGCCACTTATATTTTTTAAAATATCAAGAATTTCCAGTCTCAAATCCAAAAGCAATAATTTACATAACTGGTTTTCGTCGTTACTGCTACAGACAAAGGGATTGATATGCTTTGCTCCACGCTTTTTCTTTGTAGGTTTATTAAATTATTCAGAAAACATTAACCATGCAAATTATTTCAAAAAATAACTAAGTTTAAAGGAATTTAAAATTAATTAAAATTCATTTTTTTCTATTCAATTGAATAAAATGATATATGGAGACGTAAAATGAGTTGTCTGCTGCGTGTGGTACAAACAGGACTTTAGTATGAAACAGAATGCAGCGTAAATTTCATGACTCATTTTACGCGACTCACGATCCTTTGATGAGTGAGGATAAGAATAAAAATCAGCCAAAACAATAAATCATTACAAATCCAAATGCGGCGTGGCTGTCAAAAGTGGGCAGTCGAAGTGTTAATTTGCCAACTGTTAAATGTTCACCAGCAATTACTGTGCCTTTGAAATGTATAGTCAAGAGGTTCACTAACACTCGTCCTATCTTATTTGCAAAGCAGAACACAAAGCGGTCAGTTCACTGAGACAACACTACTGCTTTGATTACTAAGCTTGTGAATGTATGCTAGTATTTAGAGAACAGGCGTTGATTTATGGCCTTATTTATAAAGTTTTTTTGACAATTTAATGTAGACTTAATGAATGCTTTTCTCCATTATGCATAAAGAAAGGGGTTAGTTTTAATTTTGATGTAGATTGCAACAAGTCAAAAGGAGCGACTTGGCTGTGATTTAACAGGACAGGGTTTGCTTTGAGTTGATTAACCGTTTTTAACTTAAGTAAAGTTAAAGTTCCGTGCTTCGGAGGGCACGTTAAATTGTCGGTCCCGGCTTTTAAAGTCGTTAAGCCATGACGGAGGCCTTTAGGCGGCCTAAAAACTCCGTCATCAGAGTTGGCCACTTGCTCATACGAACGAACGAACGAACTTAAGTAAAAACAAACTTAGGCCTTTACTATAATCTATACTATACTATATCTATACTATACCAGATGATTTAGGCCATGGAAGCGTTGGTAGTACGACCTCGACACCTTCGAGAGAGATTTGTGGGAAGTCTTAAAGGATATAGATAGTTGAAGAAATGTATACCTTTGCCCAACAGGGGGAATAATAATTTTTGTTAGGTTTTCACTAAATTATTATTCAATTTAGTGAAAAACTAACAAAAATTTCTAAAAAATACACATTTACACACTTACTCACACACAAACTTTCACAAAGGCTTAGTTTTACTTTACTTGTTTCCTCACAATAATTTACTTAACCGTAGTGAAATTCTAACCTATCCCGACGACCTTTTAAGATGAGCTTTAGTAAATAAGTAGTTTCTAATTAACTTTAGCCATCTGAAGTTGCAAATAAACTACTTAGAACTACGATGCGATTCTGACAGAACATAATTAAGCTTTATCTCTTTATAAGTTGACTAACATTATTATATATTTAGCTCTCTTTCAACCGCAATGAGTTACACAGGGTTGCCAACCGCTCCTATATTATTCCTTTAGTTTTTTGGATTAGCATTTTCAAAGGCTGCAATATGCCTCAATGGGATTATAAGAATACATCTACATAACACAGACTATTATGCAGTGTCCGATTGGTAAGTCCGGTACTTAGGTAAATGGCTTGTTAAGCCGATACGGGAGTCCCGGACCTTTGCTAGGCATGCATATGGCCAAAGGCAAAACGCAGAAACCCTTTTGACAATTTTGATCTTAGTGGGATGGAGACACATACCGGCGACTATCCTGTAAAACAATAGAAATGCAACAATGCAAAGCAATCCACAGTCAGTTATTTTTCTTATTATTATTATTTCGTCCTAGTAATATGCCCTCCAAAACACAGAAGCAAGTCACACTAAATGAGTACAATCACTTGTTCTGAGGCAACCCTGTCTGTACTAGTGGCTAGCAAATCATTTCTTTCGAGCAAGGAAACTATCCCTAGGGACCCGAAGCCAGCGAATAACACGATGAGCTGAAATCCTATAAGGAACGTGGTATTACCGCTTTGTTATTAAAGTCACTGATGAGAACTCTTCAAGGCTTGAAGCCTGTCCAAAGGCGGTTTAATAAAATAGACAAGTGCGAAACAGACTCGCATCTAGAGGGTTTCGTATTGAATTTTAATACGTAGGTATTCAAAATGAAATCGAGATTTATGGAATCTCACCTATTCTGAGTATGGAATACAACTTTTTAAGATATAAATACCCTTAGTATAGATCTAGTTTATTTGTTAAAAAATTCATAAAGATTTGTCAATTTAATGTTGATATTATTATTTATTAGGAGCCTGTATCATCCCACTGCAGGGCAAAGGCCTCCCTTCCTTCTCTCCACTCCAATGTTGATATAAAGAATGTTTTTTTCTAGTTAGGTCCATATTTGTACACGTACAAATATGGACATACTTTTTATATTTGTGATTTATTTATACCTTTAAATTTGCCGATTCCATATGCCGATATATATGCCGATTTAATACCAGAGTTGGCCACTTGCTCGAACGAACGAACGAACAGTTATGTAAATAATGTAGTACAGTAATAGAGATACTTAGTTAAAATTAATTGAAAAATACTTCAGAAGATTCCACCGAGCAATACCGATAGAAGTAATCGACGTAATGCACCTTCAACCAGTGCAGACAAGACGAGGTTTCACACTCCGGACATAACGTGAAATAAGTTTTCTGTTCAAAAATAGTTTCTCAATAACATGTTTTTTATTAGATAATAACCTATACTGGGTGGCACATTATGATCGGTCAGTATGTGAAAGTCTGACTATCAGACTTTATACGACTTCTTAGCCACTCAGCTATTTTAGTAACAATAAATACTAATTTACATTCATACATTAAAAAAAACTTGTACTCAGCTCGTGAATCGAACCAGGATGTTTTGAAAAAGCAACTAATACATAGATAGGAACTAGGTCTGAAAAATTAAAATTAAGTCCACAGCTATAGATAAGTTGAACATCTCCTGATTTATTTATCAGATTAGCTCAGTTTCATCGGAATCTTTTTCTCACATAGGTAATAATTTCTAGTGGATTTTAATTTACCACATCCAGAAGTTTATAGTCCAACATATAATTTTTAGGAAATGTATAAGGATTTCCACAATTTACAGGCGATTCGAAAACATTTTATAACGGTTCCTCGGAATTACCGGAATTTCGTAAAATAAAAGCGAATCGCGCAAAAATGTGCGGTGTTTTTTTAAGGTTTGATGTTTAACGCTTTCTATAGCAAAGTAAATGGAATCTATAATTGGTCAGTTGTATATTTGTTCACGACTTCAGTAGAAAACTTTGATAATCATTGAAATTTTCATTTATTTTGGAGCAAAATGGTAAGTAGGAGCTAGTAAAAGTACAAAGTCGGTGGAAATTGTAGTAGTTAAAAACTGTGTCGCAATTTCCAGCGTAACCTTAGAACTAAAATTGCTGTAACAACAGAAACAAAAGTATACATTTAATTGATCAAGAAAATGTATTTTGTAGCATAAATAATTGAACTAGGAGTGGCAGGTGCCTTGAAAGTACTTTTGCGTTCAAAAGTGTTGTGGCTTTTAATCTACCGTTTTTAATGATTATAAGAACTTGGCATTTAAAACTATTGCTGATAATAAGTGTCAAAATTCTTTTTTTTTTTAAACCGACTTCAGTATAATTGAAGAAGAGAGTTTTTTCCTGCACTCGAGGTGCATTTTTGTTCATAACTCCGAAGATCTTCATCAGATCCTAAAAAGAATTAAGGTTATCAATTATTATTTATTTGATTGTACCAATAATCCGTGATTAATCTTTCAAACAAAAAAAAAGAATTTTTAAAATACTGTTGACGAAATAATCGGTGAACATAGGTACCTACATAAAAAATAAAAAATACTTATTACACGCTGACAAAGCGTATCGTCCTACGCACACATCCATCACATATTTTAAACATGCCCGCTCTAAACACATACCTAGTCATTTCATTCGGTTGTCTTGCAGCCGCTAAAAAGATGGCTTATATGACATTCGAAAAAAGATTTTAAAACTGATTTCATTAATTTTGTTAAACAGTTCATGAAAGACTTTATTCATGACTATGCCCTACAAAATTTGTTTAATAAGACCTATTTTGACCAACACGATAAAACAATTACGAACGTGACTGTACTTATTATATCAGAGAAGTAGCTGTATAATCTGTGGCAAATGGCGGAAGTTCTACCACCCTCTATTCATTGACACGAATAGACATTATTTTATTGCAAGAACCGCACCCTGGTAATATTAATCTTTCTAATGATTTGGCTTCTGATGGTCTCTGTTTAAATTTATTTCCGCTTTTCTACTAAATTTCCTGCGGTCGTGGAAAGCATTACCGTATTTCATGGCGTGGAGTCATTGCTCTTTGCAAGAAGTGGTAGGCGTTTTTAAAGGTTTGCTGATGCATAAACCAATAAACCGTATAAGAATAGGATGTAAAGTACATAGGACTGAATTATATTGTTTTTGAGGAGAAAACTTTTTGGCAAAAATAACACTGACAGCTAGTGTTAACAAGTGATTATGATGATAATAGTGGTAATGTACCTACATGATAGTGTTCTACGTTAAATATTGATACTACATACCTACTTATTTACATAACTAACTAACTAAAAATACAATTATTAATTAAATAAAGACATGGTCTACTTTTTTTTTCAGTTTTCCTTTTATTTGTGCAAACAGGTAAAATCACTGAAGGTGTAACAAACATTCACACTTACACACACAAGAACTTTCACCTTATAATTATTACTGTGATGATTCCAGCCTTAATAATAAGATACTCACATCACTTCCACGTCCCACATTTCGTGTTCCACGATGACACGCAGTAAATGGCTCAGAAGGGGACCGAATTAAGCCTTCATTGAGATATTAGAGGGCTGGCAGCATTTAATTTGTTGTGGTATAAAAATTACTTAGTTAACACACATTAGTGACTATGTCTTGAAGCTTGCGCTTGCGATTGGATTGCGACAGTATTTTATTGTGTCAAATAAAAACTGATCTACTACTCAAAACCACTAGATAGGTCTTGTCGCATAAAATACCATTTACATGATGTCATTTTCATATACGTACCAGAGCAATAATTGAATGCAATAATTACGCTCACCTAACTGGCGTTCAAAAGCAACTGTTGTTTAGACAATGCAAGTCATGATGACAGTCAATTTAATAACAGCAGGCAAGAATCTTGCATAGTATAAATGACTCTTTAGTGTACCTACCTAATCATAATAATTCAACACAATCAATAAAATTTAAATTGACACATTTTTCATAGCAGAATTATAATTTTAAATAAAAATATAAAACCATAAAATATAATTCACGAACAAATTCGACTAACTAAATTCAGTTTCCCGCGTATTGTTTGTTAACTCATAATTAACTAGCAGACCCCGCGCGGCTTCGCTCGCGTGTTGTACATAAACTTCGACACTGCATTTCACACGCATTTAAAGGGTTTTTTTCAAAAAACCCTAAAACACGTATATATTTATTTTGCATTGTTAGTGTTGTAACCGAGTTTCAAGCAAATCGAACTACCCATTAAAAAGTTCCCATACAAACTTTGACACCACTTTTTACCTCTTTAAGGCGTTTTTTTTTAATTCCTGAAAAACATGTAAATTTATTTATCATTTACAATATTTATACTGAGTTTGAAGAAAATCGCTTCACGCATTAAAAAGTTGCATACAACGGTTTTCACCCCTTTTCAACCCTTTAGGGGTGGAATTTCGAAAAATCCCTTCTTCGTGCTCAGTTTTGTTTTAAAAGGAAGCTACCTTCCAAATTTCAGCTTCATAGCTTCAGCGGTTTGGTCTGTGCGTTGATTGCAGAAAAATGCTTATTGTTTTATATATATTGATGATTAATTACGCCCATTACGCTCAAAAACATCGTATCCAATAAACTAGCTGCATTCAACAAGATTATCTTATCGTGCTCAATTATTCAATACTGTGTGTAATAAGATTCCTGCAATGAAACTGATGACCTCCGTGGCGCAGTGGGTGAAAGTCCGGCTAAGATGCAGGAGATTGCGGGTTCAATCCTCACTGAGGAACAACTTCTTGTTATCTTTGTATAACATAAGCAAAAAATTCTTAGCTTGGAACAAGATGGCGCTGTGTGAATGTCCAAGGATATTTATTTATGTATTACTGTTTCAGCCTAGGCCCAAAACCATGTTTTGGCTTTGGTTTTTACTCTTTTGATTGTGGAGGATGAGGAGTAGAACCGCCTTAGGTGATTAAGTTTTATAAAAAGCAAAAACGATACTTGTTCGTACTGAATATGACAACTTAACTTTCATAGTTCAAATAATAGTTAATTCATAAAGTTATACAACTATTATAATCAACTGTTTTTATTTTTTCAGTTTTATCAAGAACTAGCTGCGCCCCGCGGTGTTACCCGCGTTGAGTAGTTTCCGTTCCCGTAGAAATACCGGGATCAAAAGTATTTTTTAAAATATCATTCAAATCTGTCCAGCCGCTTGTGCGTGAAAGAGTAACAAACACACAAACTTACACACACGCAAATTTTCACCTTTATAATATTAGTAGGGTTGGAAGCTACTAAGTACTTATTTTTAATGGTAAACTTTTTACACCCTGTAGTATACGGATATTTTATTCTATAAAAATATTTCGGATATACAGCCTTCACCTGCCACGGCATACTCACTCTTATGGAAGCAGCAGAAGGTTTAAAGTGGAATAGGTTCTATTGATATGTCCTTTATTCTGATCACGTAGTGTAACCTGTGTATGACTGCAATGGATAACCCTGATCTTAACACACGACCATAGATACGTGAAGCTTTTTTATTTCAAGTTGTTTGAATAAATCAGTGCGGTTATAAAAAGAGACTATCGATCCGAAGAATACAATGAATTCCCGTCCGCGTCTTTGCGTTTATTTCGTCTTAGTAGCCTGATGCGGGCACCACACATTGGAGGGTTGGAACGTGTTGGTTCCAACACTCCAATGTAAGGATTGATCTTGGACGGTTATTGGACACAAACGGAGCATTGCCATTCTATTCGTAGGCAATGTTGGAACCAAGTTGAAGCCAGTGGCCCGCATGAAATAGGCTGAAAATGGCACAGTCTAATTAGTCCATCAGTAGGCTTAAAAACCTATTGGCCATGGAATATTAATGCTGATGACGACCTCTGTGGCACGTGGGTGAAAGACGCAGAGGTTGTGGGTTCGATCCCCGCCGCGGGATAAATGTTTCTATGTTTTGCAGATATTTCAATAGAGGGATAATGACAGACGCATTCGAGCTTTAAGCTAAGATACCTAAAATATAAACACATTACAAGATTAGCTAAGGAATGGTCGTAACAGTTTTGTCAAATTAGCCTTAAAATATTAGCTGTCTAGGTTCATTTTATGTTGCATATTGCCTTGACACGTCTCGTAGGTAATCTAGTTGAGGAGTTCATAAAGTTAGCTACATCATGCCACAGTCATACTGAATTAGTATTTTGTATTTGTCGGACGCGACTATAATTTGCGATTTTTCGATCGTCTGGGGCCGTATCACCAGTGTACCGTAGTTAGAATACTATCATCGATCGAGTCAAGTATTTCAATTGAATGAGAATCCATTAAGCACTGAACAACATTAGAGGAGTCACAATTTGGATGGGTGACTGCAAGGTGTTTCGGAGGGCACCATAAATTATCGGTCCCGGCTTTTAAAAGTCGTAAAGCCATGACGGAAGCCTTATAAACCCAATTGCTCATATACGAACTTACTTACTTTCATCTCAGAGTGTACTTACATAATTATTATGAGCATTATTATTTCAGTCGTCTAGTCAAAAGCGACGAGTGATCCGAGATCTGGCACCTATTTGACTAACGTTTTATTATTGACATTCATGCTGCCTGTGTCTTGAGCAAGCTTCCGTCTGGCAGTGGATTCGGAGGATCGTTTTAAACTCTATAGTTTAAAACGATCCCTAGGGCGTTTTCAAAAACGAAATACAACAACCCACCGTTTCGGCACGGAAGCTGTCCGAAAATAGAAAGCATTGTCCGTCTAAATTGAAAGCGCCCTTAGATGGCTCAACAAGTCCTCACTGTATTTTGTAAAGTTATGTAAATGTAGTAAGTACCTAGTTTAGTCTTCGTTTTCATTGATAGCCTTACTCCACAGTAAATTACGACCAAAGGTCGCGTCCGTTTTTTATCCTAACTACATCACGAATGTTGCAGGGCAAGTGTCATGTAGAAAGTTTCAACTTCAACGACCAAACTTCAGCATTTTCCGGACGGGCGGAACACTGATGCAGCTCCTCATAGCCGGAGAATCCTTTAACACTCAAAAATACTATTCCAAAGATATATGACAAAATTACTATGAAAATTCTGCTTCGGTTTGTTGAACCCCAAAAGGTAGGTACACTTACCATGACCCGAGATCCTTTACGCAATGTCAAAAGGCCTAAAGTATTTTAACGTTATCTTTAATATTAAGCCCAACAACGAACAATAAAAAGACAATGAGTTGGTACTTTTATGCCTAACATCATTGTACACCAACACATGAACGACTGGTTAACATAACCGGTCAACTTGATTTTTAAATAGTTGCCTTGCAGTTCTTTTTACTGATTCTCATTATGAAAACATTATTTCAAATTTATTCATTAGGATTTGAATGGAAACATTTAAGCCTAATGATATTTAATTGTTGTGTATCTCATATGAAACATGAACACATTTTACGATAGGTAACGTAATGCTGTATGCATATTTGAAGTTAGATTAGTCATTGAATTGCATACATGTTACCCCCCATAAATGTTTATTTACAAAGACCCGATTAACTAAACAGCTGTTAAACATTCAATTTCTGTGGTGTAATTTGGATTAGAACCCAACAAGGGTCACATGATTAGGGTATTATAAAAACCCACCTATTGGCAAACGGCCAGACTCATAACATCGTATAATTATGGAATTATCTTTTAATACGGCCAATTTTAGCAAACATGATTGAGACACTTTATATTATTTCATTTTAAGTGGACTAGACGGGTCGCGACTCGTGGTCCCACTGGGATTGTACCACTATTACTCGTGGTCCCACTATCCCTGAAATCATGGGTTCGTGGTTCCACTGCTTAGTGGGACTACTCAGTGGTAAGCAGGTGCGAGAAACTTTCTATGGTGAACACTATTCACTGTTTAGTAGTTTTTGTTTTCACCACAAAATTATGTATTGTGTTTGAAATATTTGAGGCCAACAAAAACGAAACACTTTACAACATTGTCCAGAAAATGAATAGTCGTGTAATAAATAAGAGTTATCTGGAGTCTAATTAGTGACCTTTTATCTAAATAATTGCCCATTACTGTAGTAAATAGCTTTAATACTAAAATTTTGCAGTTGCTCGACTGAATACGAAAATCTCAGTAAAAAAATCCAAAAAATATTGCAACAAGCAGCTGTCACCACTAAGATTGGACAACGATGACACCTATCACTCCACCACTTAAACAACCTGATGAATTTGACAAATTGTTAATTTACACGGTACAAGGCGCCACAGTACAAAAGAAAATGCGTTCACCATAAAATGAGGGTACTTTTTCAAAGCTTGACACAATCTAAACGTGAGTTTGATACACGTTATTAAACAACCAAGAAGGGCCATTATTTTTCACGCGTTTTATTTCGCTCGCTTGATTTACTGGCGTCATTCTGGCCTACATGTAGAAGACCATGGAATAGGGAAAAGGAAAATGAACCTTGTAGTAGAGCTTTGGTCGTAGATAGTAGATCATTTATTTTGAAAAAGCAATGGAAGAGCTAATTTTCTTTTATGAAAAGATTCAAACTAAAGTCCAAAATGTTTTTTTTTCTAAAAAAATATAGGTATAATTAACACAAATTCTAAACGGTAATGGAAAACAATAGTGGCAATTCTGAGTGTCGCAAAAGCTAAACTAAGCTAACTAAAATTGTTGCCGTCCCTTTCATAGCGATGGGAATAAAAAGGATGGCAATAATTTTAGTTAGGTTAGTTTAGCTTTTGCGACACTCAGAATTGCCCCATTAAGTAGGTACCTAGTTACCAGTAAGCTTTCTAATAGGTCAACGTTTGGAACATTAATTTCTGCAAAATGTGGGCATGTCTCAAGTAGACACTACGCTGACATAGGTAGAATCTAAAAAGATTTGAGAGAATATTTATGTCTACCGCATCTTAGGAATTATAAAGCTGTATGTTTGTTAGTTTAAATTGAAGTTAGGTTAGTACAATATTAGTATATCTACATATTTAAATCAAATCGCATTTGTTGTTTCAGATTTGCATACTTTTGACACCTCCACTAAAGAGTTATTCGTTACTCCACGAAGGCGGTAAAGTTTATGTCTGTCTCGTTCTCGCTTAGATTTTATTTGTGAACATAGTAATATACCTACCTTACTACCTTTCCTACATTATTAATTGTCTTGTTTTTATTACGCTTAAAATATGGTTCAAATTAAAAGTACAAAAAAGTAAAAGTAGGTATCTACTATTTTATCGAAAATTCCGAGCCGACGTCATTGGGTTACGTAACGTGGCTGCGTCAAAGGCTTGAAGAGAATCGAAAATCGAAAATTTTTGGTTATCTGTAAATCTTTTGGGTTTAAATGACTACAATAATTGAGCTTCTTCTCTAAAAACATGTAAGTTATACCTACCATAAAAAAATCAGTAAGTAAGACGTTATAGGTATTACAAGTTTAAAAACAAAAAAATAGTAAGTAACTTTCTCAAGGAAACTCAGCCAAATATTGGATAACCCATGAAAACACAATTACTGAAATATTTATACGACTATACGACATTAAATTCAGATCGATCGTCTTAAAAGATGAAACCCTCGAAACACAAAGTTTAAAAACAACTTTCATTCCTGTCGTGAAAAGCACAAAACTTGAGGAAACCTGCCAAGTTTCAAGTTCTGCAAAAACAGAGTTTTCATTAGCAGCCAGACGTCAAGAGTTTTAAAAAGTGTGGAATCACAGCGCTCTGGCATCCAGCGCAAGGTTTACTGATACAGTTTCTTAATTGAATTTACTCTAGACGAGTGCTTATTCACGTGGCTACGAGACAGAATAAGGTCCAGTAATGTTGTAATGGCCAAAAATGCGGTCATACCATTATTGATCCTAGGGTCCACCACCCTACGGTGGAGTTTCATTTGAACGTCATGTAACAGCGAGGTCGATTTCCTCTTGCAATAACATTATGAAGGTGACAATTGCTCTCTTTACTATATTTACGTGTCAAGTTTGAATTGTCGCAAGAAAAAGTGAACCAGTAGGGTTACCGGCGGTTTTTGTGTAGTACAGTAATCTATCCTCGCTCACAGTCACGTGTCAAGTAATCTAAATGTATGGAATTTTAGTTCATGCAAGTTAACGGGGGAGGCGCTGCACTGGATTTTCATACATTTGTGATACTTGACTCGGTGTCGAGGACAGTATCCAATACTACCCCTGTACCACACTAAAAATGGGAACCTAGTTATTCTTTTGACTTAATATCAAACAGCCGCTCTGTTTCTATTAAAAAACTTTAAAATATGTTTTATCTCTGTCACGTGTTATTACTCTATGAATAATAAATCAGCAAAGTGATGCGTTGCCAAACCGAAGTTGTCCGTTCACGGCAGAAAGTAGAGTAATGAAAATTGCTGGATTAAAATTTTAAATCTTTATTACGAAAAATATCGAGTTGAGACAAAAGTCGTAGAACAATGTTGTTGCTTTTACTGATAATGGTCCGAGAGGTTTGTGGTGATTTACAATTAACCCTGTTTTACCCAACTATTTTGTGGCGACACTGCGCGTGGAAGTACGAGCAATTACTTTGCCCACGTCATACTGACTAATAAACTTTAAAATTGAGCAAAGAGTACCTTGGGCTTCTCAAACCGATAACATTAATTAGCAGCCTCACGTTTATTAAACTTCGACTTTTAAGAATTTTCATAAATCCAAAAATACGAATTTCTAGAACTTGCGGTCCGTTAATTAATTAAACCTTAGGTAACTTTAGATAAAATAATTTTATATATTTCTTTATTTTTAGCCTATATCTTCTCACTGCAGAGCAAAGGCCTTCTTTCCAGCGTATTCTGTCCTAGGTCACAGTCGAACAATGTGAAATATAAAATCTAACTCGCCCCGCCATCTCAATGGTGGTAAATATTCTTGTAATTTTATCAAACCACATTGTTTTACGACTATGAAGAAGAAATTACTAGTATGACTAGGACCCGAATAAAAAGTCTCATATGAGTTATTTCAGGTCATAAACTATGTACAATTACATTACAAGTTCAGCCCCCTTTCTTTAGTTTTAAGTGAATGAAACATTCATAAATTATGTACCTACCTTATATGATTGTACAGTTACATTTAAACTTGTGGCACTTGCCATTTTATTAAATATTTAACCTACACCAACAAACCAAATTAAAATAATGTTTGCCCATCAGGGACACAAGTAGATAGAAACAATAATTAAAAGGATATCACCCGTCCATTCTCGTACATTAAACCTCGTAAAACTTCAGCGGTTCATCATACTCATAGTACAGTCAGCTGCAATATTTGATGGAAACTTTAGAAGGCTTCAAATTATACGAAAATTACTGAATTTTGTAGTATAACCTGACGACCACATAACCTTACACTACACGCCATGCTGCCTGTGTCAGAACATCAAAATCAACCATGAGACTGACTACTACTAACTTACTTATAGAAATTATCCTACGTTTGGTGGTGACTATCACGAATCTAGTCATTACCTATTCACGAAACATCGTCTGTGTCAACAACCGCTATTTCTCCCTTCAGACTATTTCTAAACCAGTTTTGAGGGGAAAGACGACATGTTTGTTTTACGTTCTAAACAACTAACTTAACGTAGAAGTTAATTATTAGCCTCAAATAGTTTTGGATACGAAACAGAATCTAAAATACTTAGTAAGCATACATAATATAGAAATATATAGGTAACTACGTGATCCTGAGTTTGTCATCATCATCATCATCTCAGCCGTAGGACGTCCAATGCTGGACATAGGCTTCCCTTATAGATCTCCAGTTGTTTCGGTTGTAAACGGCCTGCATTCACCGTGAACCTGCGGCCAAATCATCCATCCATCTCGTCGTCCTACGCTGTGCTTGCCAATCCGCGGTCTCTCTTCTGCAAAAAGTACTGAACTAATTTCGATGAACCTACCTACCTACCTACCTTTAATACCTGTCTTGTGTCCTTCTCTGTTATTGTTTTTTTCTATTGTATGTGTGTGTGCTAAATAAATGTTTATCTATCTATCTATCTAACTTGGAATATGACCTGGAATACACTTATGCTACTTTGTACCGGATGCGTACCACGCGAGCGAAGCCTCAGGCGATAGCTTTAATACTTATAAGGCTGTATAATGGTCCAGCCGCCTTTCCTCCCACCCCAAAACAAAGCACCTGAGTCCATACATCTCGCCGTCACACTGAATATATCAGCTTAACACTTAGTCCAAAATACCTACTCGTAATAACTTTCGTATCACGTTCATAACAAAAACTTTTTTAATCTCATTTATATTCATAGACCTGCATGAGACCATTCATGAATATGATATGCCTAATTCATGTTGAGCCCCGCTAAAAGAATCGCAATTTATGGCAAGGAATTTTACTAGAAAGCATTCTGTCATGAATACTTGCAGGTGAATATATGACCCTGCGCTAAGAAAACTTATTCAGAATTTCGGGGAAATTGTTGAAGGTTTTAAGAATGCGAATCGTATTAAGTATGGTTCATTAATATAGCAAGAATGTTTGACGTTTGAAATGGTTTTACCTATAGTTTAAATAATTTAATATCTTTCTAGAACAAACAATAGGCAATGACTGGCATTTTAAAAATCATCTACTATACTTTTTTGGAAAAATAAACATAAAAGAATCTGAGACCTTTCTAACTTACTTTAGGTTGTCCATTAAGTAAGAGCGAATGGATTATGTTGTAGGTACTCTCGTGATGCTTTGCTGTTCTTTACTCAAAAAAATACTTGAATATTACTGAAATAGAGTCTAACAGGGTTTTTCTCCATAAGAATTTGATTTCCCCATTTGGCTCACCAAACTACAAACATTGGGAGTACCTATACCTTTTCAAACAAAAAATATCCATTAATATCCTTTAATATATAAAGGACAAATTGGTGAACGAACATAAATAAAAAAAACATACAGTGGAACCACCAATCTCCTCTTTTTTTGAAGTTAACAGGGATTCTTCTTTTAAAAGAAGAAATACAATTAAAGCTTATACTCGTACAATTACAGACAATCTCATCAACTGATCCAGTCGGTTCTGTGCTTTGAGGAACAAATTTAGCGAACGACGCCGAATGGAGAAAATAAACCAATAGGTGCCTCAAAAGAGTTCCGTTAGGGCTACTTTAGACGTGGCTAGTTCTGCCCTTCTAGCCAAGTCACATTTTCTACAACTACTTTATAATCACTAAGAAAAAGCGAACGGAAGATTGTTATAAACAAATATAATATTTAGACGTGTGTCTAAGAATATTATAACTTAAAACGCACATGAGAATAATTTATGATTTGTTTGTCACGTTCACCTAATCAATGGTTAAATCACGTGACAAGTGTCAAATAAGGAAAAAATTCGACACTGTCACGTGATTTGACCGTTGATTAGTCAATTTTTGATGATCTGCATTCGAGAAACAGCCGTAATACACGGTTCACTAAACTTTATCTGTGGTCATATCCAAATCTTGAGACGCCGAAACTTTGACAAGACGTAACTTTATACCGGTCTAGGAACCCTATACTGTGAGAACACTCCTCAGCTAGCTAAGCTTCCCTTTGTATATGTGCCAACAATGGAACTGGTAGTGACAGCTTCATTACACTTTAGCACGGGTTTTGAAAAATCACGTTTCGATCACGAACTCTTTGTAAATACGTTTAGGCGAAACCTTCATAATCTGAAGCTAACTTGGTTCAATAATGAAACGAGTAGGTAGTAGCAAAGATTATTTTAGTTATCATCGTCTTTGGTAGTAGCAAAGACGATTAATATCTAGAAGGCCTTTGTCTGTCCTTTGTCTGTCTTCTAGATATTAATCGTCTTTGGTAGTAGGGACGTTTACAAACCTTCTCGTTTAAAATATTAGTAGGTATTTCTTTATAATGATCGTCTTTATAACTTGATATAGTTGAAAGCACGAGTCACAACTAGTAGTAACTATGTAGGTAGCTATATCTTTCCACAGGTAGCGTGCCAGAAAAAGTTCAACGCCACTTTTGCCATTCACGTTGCTTTGGTAAAGTCAGTGACATAAACTTCTAGCACTCTCCCAAGAAAAAGTTAATCAAAATAATGCATGTAAAATACTACGTAAAATAACGAAATAGTACTTTTAGGCAACTCCCATTATTATATCAGAGTGTGCATTATCAACACGAAAAAGTTTGGAATGTAAAACAAGAAAAGGGTAGTTTAAATTAAGTACTTAATTATAAACATAGACGTATACTTTAATTAGTTAGGTTGAATCAGTTCTCATACTTGTATGTATGTTCGTATGCAACTCTGCTGTAACGTCGCTTAACTTCAACGATCTATCAAGATCGTCTAAGCTTGGCTAAAACCGCTTGAAGTACAAACAGTAAAGAGCACTAGATTACCAAGTACAAATATAACAATCTATCTAGGTATCTCATGCACCAGTTCTCGCGACGCAGAATTGCAATTTGGGCTGTATAACTTAATCTCAACTTTACTTAAACTGATAATTTGTGTGAGAAATAACATGCTTTCTAATAATTATTAAAGATTATGAAGTTTCTGTCTAAAATATGATGAAAACTTCATAAAAATGATTTGATTTTTAAAAGTTAAGATTCATCAAGCTGTGTTCCTAACTGTACAAACTTCTAGGAAAGCTTCCTAACAGTTTTGGATACTACTTGCGGTTTGCAAACTTGTTGGATGCGGTCCAATAACATTGGGCTGGATTCGGAACGTAATAGGCAATGTTGGAGTTATTTTGTACACTGCCACGAAGCCTATGTTTTATTTTATTTATTAATTCACAAACAAATTACCATATAAATAATTTTCATCTTAGTAAAATTTGTTTTATTCTAAATGTAATTCAATATGTTACGTACATTAGGTACCGCGTTTCACGCATTTAAATTAATTTTGTAGCTACGCCTTGTAGCTACAAAATCATCTGTATTAATGTTACCCGCGTTCCGATCAAGCGGCGCACAAAAAAATGCCCTTAAATTATCTTCAAAGGATATATATAGAATGACGACCTCTGTGGCTTAGTGGGCCCGCCTGAAACGCAAGCATTCGATCCCCGCCAAATCTTTGCATGTTCTGCAGATATTTTTCCGGGTCTATAGATATCTATAGATATTATGTATGTTTACTAAGTACTTATTAATTTGTTTTTTGTGTCATCAAACTGAACTGATTTCAATAAATACATGATTTTGATTTTAATCTAACCTAGATCTTCTATTTCTCGCATGTTAGTATCTGCAGCCGTCTCTGTTATACGAAGTAGCCAATTCCTAATGCGTATTGGTTCGGTGCTGTGCGCTTCTGTATCAGAAGTTTTTAATCAAACAGATTCTAATTTATGGAACTGTATTTTATTTTTGTTCGTTAACTCTTGGACAAGAAAAGGAGAGGAAAAGTGCGTTGTGCGTAAGTGTGGATAGGCTAGAAAAACTTTTTTAATTAGGTTATTAATTTGACTGTGAAATTAAGTTTGCATTTCTGTTCATAACTCCGAATATCTTTATCAGATACTCAAATTATTTTGATGGGACCACCTAGGGGTAAACTATTCTTTCAAATAAAAAGATAATTTTCAAAATCGGTTCTCTATTGACGAAATAATCGGTGAAAATACATATTTTTTTTAAATACAAACAATGGAACATAAAACCTTCTTTTTTCAAGTCGGTTAGTAAAATAAATCTACGGCTTTAATCGTGAGCAAGAAAAAAACTGTGTGAAATGTCGACCAATATTATTTATTTATGACTAGAAACTGATAAAGATAAAGTCATATCCACTTCAAAGTTATGCCAATTAGAAGTTTGGTTAAGCTTATTTATTGGCACTTATAAGAAAAATAAAAGTTACCGAAGACTTCCTGTAACCCTTCTCCCGTGACGATCTTGGCTCAATTTCGCTTCAATCACTTACAAAAACAAAACACAACTTTCTGATAAGTTAGAGTTGAGTTACGCATTCGTGAAACTTGTTGACCGTCTTTTTACAAGACGAGCCAATAGATGAGTACCTATAATGGCGGGTACAGACTGGTGAAACGTAACATAAAATGTATCATGCAATTAAATAATTCGCCGTACACATTGCTGCAATGTATCAGAAAAGGTAACACACTTAAGATTAACGATGAACATTAGGTACACAGTGCCACCAACAATATATATAATTATATATATAAGAAAGACTGATTATAACTGTATACCCAAGGCTCGGTAGGAATCTTTAAAGATTTCTACGGTAGAATATGTAAGTTCAAATACTTACATTCATTAATAGTACACACACTCATTTTGCATAAAATGTCATTCCATAAGTAACAGGTTGCATGCCCATCGGTGAAACGTTGCAAGCCCATCGCCGCTATTAGAAAATTTATTTTTGCATCATTTATTGCTTTACTGTATCTATATTTTTTCCGAAACCAAAGCCCATTGTTTTTTTAAAATATTAAGACTAAACTGACGGTGACTAGTTCTTCGGAAACCAGGGTGTTAGAAGCTTTGTATAAGTCGCTGATAAGATCGGAGGAAAAAGTTTGTCAGAACTGGGACGAAAGAATCCAAACATGGCTTAAGTAGATTGAGGAGTTACGGAGACATTGCTTACCCTGCATATCATCTTCAATCGTATTTGTGGGATTATATGCGAAAATGCCTGAGGATATATCAACTTCAGCGCGGCAGGCCCAAGAAAATATGGCGCATCTGGATGTTTTCGAATCACAATGGCCAATAGAAGCATTGGGGCGCACGTCTTCAAATCACACACCTTTGTAAAAAAAAAGAATTGATTATGAAAAAAGACCATCCTCTATACATAGAGTATTTATTACCTTACTGGTCGTAGAGATGTTGATTGAACATTTAAACATTTGAAAGTTTAAAAAATAATCTGGATTAAAAATAATTAAAAAATATTTAAAATTTCAAAGGGCTATCTATCTTTAAATTACTTTATAAATCTCTTTATATCCATTTGGTCTTGCTCTGCATAACTTTAGATCAATCGAGATATAACCAAAGTGTTATTTTAAACCCAATTTTGCAAACTATAGTTAATAAGGCTTAATTTACAAACTTGACTAGTTAACATGAATATTTAGTGGTATTTAAGGACAATGTCTACCTAACTATGTGAAGTTTCATAGATATTTACTTAGATAGGTATATTTCTTATGATAAAACTAAAGAAAAACTGATTCCATAGCAAATGCTTGCACAAATTACATGGAAAGATCTGTTTTATTGAGAAGATGGTTTAGGTTCATGGCAATCTTATTCCATCTCACCAATGTTCTCGGCACACCAGTGTCCCGAGCAAAGATTGCCTATTGACACTGCATAAATAATAATTTAGGCTCAACTCACACCAAAAGAGCGGCGGCGGGCAGCGAAGCGGAGAGCAGTTTCAGTGTCATATTAATTTTAACGCTGCGCTTCGCCGCTCTTTTGATGTGATTTGAGCCTTAGTAAAGATGTGTAAGTTTCTACCTAAACGCTATACAGGCCTTATACTCGGCATGCTCTTATATAGTCAGGTTGTTGATAATGATATGTGCCTAGTGAATTAAAAAAGTTTCAAATCAAATCAAAAAAAAAAATTTAAATTGGGTATCCCTGAATACGGTATGTCGATAATAATTAATTGTACAATTTACGTTTATAATGTCGTCCACGTTTTATAATGTCGCGCTGACGCACTTCATTATAAATTTATAAAAAACACGTTGTATAACAAAAAGCGATAAAATACTTAATTACAGAATGAATGTGAGCTGTCCCGTGGGCTGGCTTAACGGTACAGTTTGGGGCCATGAAAACTTCATGATATGGTACTCTACATTTATAAAGGTACGCCCAATGGTACGACCGTTAAAATTGCCCATAAGTGTATGTTATGCTTTTACTGTAAAGCCTCGTATCTACTAAAGCTTTCTGGCCTAAATTCAAATATTTCATTCAGATTCAGTAAGAAACAATAATTAAAATTATCAATAGATTTTCACAAACTTTTAATTTTCGTAAACGAATAATTGTAACATTTTTGGTATGTGAATCTAAAATATTTTTTTGTGAGAAATTCCCGTGTATTATTCGTTATTTGACCAGTTCTTCAAGGATAAGATTGTTGTATTAAAAATCCGTCACCATAGTTAGCCACTAGCTTATACGAACTTACTTATGAGTAAAGTTAAGTCTAATAAAAAAGGCATGGCAAAAACTGGCCTTTAGATTAAGGCCTACGTAATGCACAATATTCAGTGAGTCAAAGTCACGAATATAATGAAAACTCGTAGGTATCTACGTACCTACTGTCGTAAATAAAACCGAAACTCGAGTTCGGAATATTAAACAGTATTTTAAATATAAGTATTTGTAGATAAACCATTATTGCAGACAATAGTAGTTGATAAACAGAAAATATTATAGGTACCTACTACCAAACCCTTCGTTCACGCTTAAATATCTTGAATGACAACAAAAATTTTACGCAAATTCAAATTAAAAATTGTGAATGGGTGAATACAAAATGACGGCTATATCTTTTATAAAAACCGTGTCCTACTGTCGCAATAAAACTTATTCGATCTGCGACGTTGATGAGAAACTTTCAGAAAAACATTCCAGTTAAAACACGTCGTGACAATTCAGGCGCGTTCAAAAACAGAGAGCGTGCGATGTGTGGTCAACCGCACTAAACTTTGTCGCGATAAAACCCTTTGATGTGCGGCAATTGATCGACAGCGGACCAAATACAGTTCGAGTTCACCAAAATTCTTCTATACTTAAGTATGTAAATATAAAATTATTAGATAGATCGAATTTGCTGACCAAAAATGCTGCCACAGCGCAGATATTTCCCTAACCACGATGTGGCCGCAGCATAAAACGACTTTAAAACAAATTCCAACAATTATTTTAGATCGATTTCTTCATTTAGAGAGTGGTCATGAATGCTAGTCAGAGATCAGAACAAAAAAAAGAGGTGATAAAGTAATGATACCATCACTTGAGGATACATTCGTAATCCTGGTACATTTTTACTGTAGCCGCTCTTCAGTAATAGCAAAGACGATTAATATCTAGAAGACAGACAAAGGCCATACACAAAATCGTAACCCGTACCAGATAGCCTGGAAACTTTAAAACATCAATTTTATCCAAGAAATTTCAATTAGGTACTTTCTAGTTAAAATTACCTAAAAAATTTTTTATATTTAATATTGTTGCTACCTACTACTAAGTATTGAAATTTCTTGGATAAAATTGATGTTTTAAAGTTTCCAGGCTATCTGGTACTGCGGGACAGGGTTACGATTTTGTGTATGGCCTTTGTCTGTCTTCTAGATATTAATCGTCTTTGGTTATAGGTACCTTCATAAACTTGACATAGTTCTATTATAGAATACAACTGCACTTCTATCTCATTTCATCATACAGGAACAACGCGGACTCATATCTAACCACTTTTTCAATTTCTGCGTAAAGTTTTATTACATCCTGTATTCTGCATACCTCTATGAAATGGATACGTTTCATTATAATTTTACGCCGGAATATTACCCTCGTCTCATCCCTCCTACCCCTCCCAACCCCTCATTAAACGCTGGAGATATGTTATCTGTGATAGTTTTCATTACATCGGTGTTTCAGAGTATGACTAGAAATAAATTGTTCGCTGGATAAAATTGCAAGATTGCAGTAAATTTCATATAGCTGATTCATTTTGTTGTAGATAGATAATGGGGACTATACTGATGGCACGTAACTAGACTAAAACCAGACTAAAATATAAAATTAAGTTTAGTAGAGACTCGAAACTTGGCACCAAGCTGGACTAAAACCAGATAACTATTTTATTTTAATCAGTAGGTAGGTACCTACTCGACTAAATGCTCATTGGGATGACACAGTTTTAGTAGGTATCTTTTTTTTTACTTGCTCCTTCCTACGGTCATAACACGGTCATGCTTTGGCACGGTAGAGTCACCTTAGTCCATTCGATTCCGGCGGAAAATGTTAATTGAGTCTATTGAACAGTTTTTTTGTAACCAAACATTGTTGTAGGCATATTTTTAAAATTAAGATCTCCCATAAGACTAGCAATGGAAGAAATTGAGCAAGATGATGAAAAATAAGTCAAAATAATCATGAAACATTTTCATTTATAATAAGTCAAAAGTGAAGTAGCCGTTTCCGTAGCACTGCCTATAACGTCCCATTCAAAATTCTGTAGTAGCTATGCCTTATCTAGTTTTGCTCAGTCATCAGAAACATTCCTGTCCAATACTATTGTCTCAACTTTCAACTGACTTTCAGTATGGAGTCTACAAACTCAAAGATTCTAGACTTCTAGAGCAAGGCTGCTGAACCCTAGGCCCGCAGAACAGTGTTTGGCCAACTATAGAATTATAAATGTACCGCATGGCTAAGTTTAATAAACATAAAACAAAATAATTATATTTAAAAAATTATGTACCTACCTATTGATTAATTTTTAAATTTTAACCATGCTTTTTCAGTCCTTAGCTTTATACTTTAAAGTACCTCCATAGGTAATATATGTCTACATAAGAGTAGGACTATTGGAAGTTTAGTATTCTGGTATGTCCACTGGGTACAAAGTTTTCAGTGGTCTCATCACTAATAATTCTATTGGGAAGAAAATAATACTTTTTTAAATCTATCAAATTGAATGAAAAGATATTTTTAAAATAATTTCGAGGATGTGACCGCCGCGGATAGCCTACATGGCGTAACCTGGAAGTCCAATTTTCACACATTCTTCACAGAAAATCAGGCTGTACCTACTTCGGAAAATTTCCCCCTGTATTTTTTTCGACAATATTGGACGCTTCCAATATTTTCACCAAGCTTTTCCGGCAATTATTTTAAAATGCTGATAAATAAATATCCTAAAATCATTTTTATAAAAAAAATATGCATAAATTGTAACATTAAGAGATTTTGGAATAGTAAACTGACCGTTAAAAAGGTTGAGCTGCTTTGTTATGAGATTGTAGATAAACATTAATGAATAACATGATCGGGTTATTAACCTTTGACTATCAAAATTACACCTCTATTTATCTCTATTGTATTCCTAATTGTCTAAAGTTGTGAGCTGTGAGAGGATTTGTACACCCCTGCCATACTTTTAATCTAAATATTTAATATAAATAATGTCGCGTTCCAGTCAAAGGTTGTCTGAAAGAGATCGTTTCTTAGTGATAAGACCGCCCATTCAACATTTAGGGGCCCAGAATAAAAGACACCCGCAGTTAGGCCTAGCCTTAATTAGTGAGACCTAGATGTAAATATTAATACATATTTTGTTGAGCGAAAGTGGAAGCAAAATATAATAATAGAAAATACAATCATAACATAACTGACTTCCAATACAAATGCATCGCAAAATGGCGTTGTTCATTTTAAAATTTTATTTTCCCAGAAATGGGAAATAGATATTTAGGTAGTGTTTTGGAGCGAAACAGGCAAAATAAAATAGTTTGACTGCGTTGGTATTTGTAAAGCGATTCGTTTGGGATCAAATTTAATTCACATTTTTATCACTTCAATTGAGTGAAAGAGTACACTTACACACACACAAACTTACACCTTTATACTTTTTTCCTTTTTTCTAGGACCCTTTAAACATTGCAAAAGGGTAGATAGATAGATAGAAAGTTAGGTAGGGTATTTAGTAGATAGGGGTAGTAGGTAAGAGCAAAGACGATTAATATCTAGAAGACAGACAAAGGCCATACACAAAATCGTAACCCTAAAAAATAGCCTGAAAACTCTAAAACATCAATTTTATCCAAGAAATTTCCATTACTTTCTAGTTAAAAATGTTTAAATATTGAATATTGTTGCTACCTACTACTAAGTATTGAAATTTCTTGGATAAAATTGATGTTTTAAAGTTTTCAGGCTATCTGGTACTGCGGGATCGGGTTACGATTTTGTGTATGGCCTTTGTCTGTCTTCTAGATATTAATCGTCTTTGGTAAGAGGCAAGTTAAATAATATGTCCGATTCTATATCCAACGTCGGATGACCGTTGATCTATCTTTATAAAAACGTTGTTTATACAACACACAAAATGTACTTTATGACACTTTTTGACAGATAACAAGGTTGCTATGGCGATCGATCTACGGTCACCCGTACTTTGGATATAGGAACCGGGCATAGGCGATTCGTTCATACGTTCATACGTCACGTTATTCTAGTTACATTCAACAGATGGTACCTACCTAAGCCCATCCTCTTTTCAATCTACAAAACAAAAGAGCTTTATTCTACTTACCTACGTATAAACGAAGAAGTTTACTTCTTTCTATTGATTCTCAGACAGAGCTGTTTGTCTCACCATCACGTTTCTCGCAGCAATTTCAGCAGAATGAGGAAAAATTACACTAGATAAGGAAAATTTTGACGAACTTACTTTCCCCCGTCATAACCACAAGGACGGAATTTTAGTCGGTATTGATTAGACGATGTAGGTACCTTTTTATCTCGTATCGAAATGTAAGAATGTAACCGGAGAAAATGTATCAGAACCTTTTTTGTGGGAATTTTATGATGTTATTTATCTTCTCTGTAAAAAAACGGATATTGTAGTTTCTGGCTCAGATAAAACTGCTTATGTGTAGGTAATAACTAGTTATGTAGGTACCTACACTAGGTAAGTACAGAGTTTTGTTATCTTGCAGTGAGAATGTTAGAAGGTACTTACCGAAATTTTTACTTTTTAATAAAATTTTTAGAAGGATGTGAGTCAAATTAGTTTAGGTTTAGTTTTGGTGACATCTGAATTGACACCACTGTACCTAAATAGGTACCAACTTGAATGTTTTACTATTCCCAAGTTTAAAACGTTGAGATTCAGGAATCGATATTCTCGAATCCGTGTTCTGAACACACTTGAGCGTATAAATAAATATCCGATTAGATTAAAGCAAGAACAGACCCTTAAAGCTGTGCTGTATCGGCAAAGTGTCCATAAAATCGATGTTTGCTCCGCGAATTTAAAAACCTATGAATTATATATAAACCTATCCTGGTTTTGATTGTTCGTACCCGCTGTTAAACTTTAAACATTCAAACTGTTGGTTAGCATAGAATTTTAAATTGTGAATGTATTTTTTAGATGCATAAATAAATAAAAGTGCTCGTGTTTGTTTGGATAAGAATATGTTGGTATGAATAAACACTCCGAACGGTAGGTACTCGAATTGGAATGGGTAAAATGAATTGCATAGGTGATAGAGTAAAGCTTGTATTGGGATTTGCATACAAAATTGCCAAGTTTATACGCACATCTAACAGGAATTAAGATTATGCTGACGTTTTTCTGGAAGAAAGTTTAAAAATCAGATAGTTTACTGTCAAGTGGCAAAATTATTATTTTTATTAAAACGGACTTCAATTTCGTGACCATAAGAGAACAATTTCTTGCACTTTCAAGGTGCATATCAGTTCATATCTTGGAAGATCCTCCATAACCTTAAATTGTCTTCTTTAAAAAAAAAAATTTATATTCAATCGAATTGAGAAACCTCCTCCTTTTTTTGAAGTCGGTTAAAAAGTCAATAAATGACAAAGAAAAATGGGCAAATTCATTATTTTTCTGGTGAAAAAATTGTACAGAGGTTTTTGCTACAACCAAAGCAGGTCAAATGCGACCCTATGTTTAATATTTACACTAGGTACCTATGAAGCCATAGGAAAGTTTTATGTTTATGTATGTGCAGTTACTTCACTGCAAATACTGCAATCGCGCATCGCGAGTCACGAGTACACATAACCCGAGGACACACGTTTTATTTTCTGAACTAAATAAACGTATAAAGGTAAAATAAAAATTGTGGGCATGGACGCTTTTACTCACAATCTTCAGGCGGCTGAAACCGCCGGGCACAGCTATTCCATAAGTAGGTAATGTAATAACCGCTGCGTGATACAACGTTATCACGCGGCTTTGCTCGGTGCATTGGCTCGGAAACGCAGACGCGCACGTGTAAACACACGGATAGATTAACTAGGCGGTCCCGCGGTAAACTATAAACTCAAACTGATGGCGCTAGTCGCTTTACCTGCTATTTGTGGTTTTTTTCCGTGTCAGATGATCCATCATCAACACCCACAGCCCGATTTCAATCTCAGCCTGATATATATACTTCCCTTTGCTTGTGCCAATCAATCTCCCCGGTCTGCCGCTCGCAGCACCCAAGTCCAACCAGCAACAGATGCTATGTCCTCAGTCGTCAGGGGGGTTAGCGCCAGTTTACCGTAGTATTGGATAGTCCTCGATACCGATTCAAGTATCACAAATGTATGAAAAGCACCTACCCCGGTAACTTGCATGAACTAAAAAATCCATACGCTGTACGCAGCTCATCGCGCTGTTGAAGCAGCTCCCCCTGCTACGAAAACCGAAAACGATACATCGTTGATGAAAATTTAATTCGGAACATTTAACAACATCTATACTATAATGAACTTCGATTATTGGCGCAACGTTTCGTATTAAGTTTGGGAGTAGAGTGGTAGAGGCCCAGATTCATATTCGGAACATAAATGATTGTCTATCATCGCAGAGAAAGGTTAAGTTTTCATGCATCATTTTCGATTTTTTTTTGTCCTCGTGGGGATCCATCTTTTAAGAAATATTTAGATTATAGTTATGGCGTCATGTGCGGTATTATACTGTCCCATGTATGCCGCAGCTAAATCATCAGACTGTAACGAACCGGTGAAAGCTGCGCACATGTTTATTAGACAAGCTATAGCTCCAGCAATTTTCCTTCATAGAGCTTTGCACAGCGGTTATGGTGACCGCTGGTACACTTGTCATTTACGTACACTAAAAGTCTTAATTGCTATGACAATATTTAACACAACATTCACACTATTTATTTTATCAAAACCCACTGCCAAATATAGTCATCACGCTACTTAGGTAATTGCTGAATTGGAATATTTTAACTTTAGCTTTTATTATCTTTAGGATTTTGTGAGAACATAGGTAGGTAATTAGGGTATTGATGTCAATTCAGATGTCGTCAAAACATTGTTCCTAGGTCAAAACTAAACTAAACTAATTTGACAGCACTAACTTTGACAAAAAAATCGGTGAAAAAAACGTACAATGGAACATAGACTCCTTTTAAAATGTATGGACATTTGTATGACTGATCCAGCTACCAAGAAAAATTCAATCTGCTAAAAAAGTAAGCAACTCTTGGTATTCTGTGGTAAGAAGGTGGAAATTGCGCCTCCGTAATAACTTCCTTCCAGTCTGTTACGATAAGTGAATGTAGAAGGCTTTGAAGGATTTAACCGTCTTCATAGTAATGTCTGATGCGCAATGCATTTAGCCTGCAAAAGGATGGAACAGCTTTCTAAAAAATATAACAACCTATGTAGGTAGAACGGTAGAAAGTAGGCTCAGTAAAAACAGCTGAACAATCAATAGGTACATTTTGCATTAGTTCAGCTATAGCTTTTAGGTATAGCTACCTGAACTAATGCAAAAAGGTAATAGGTATTACCTTAGCTGGTTTCGAGTCATTTTACAGTAGGTAGTTGTACTTAGGTGTTCAAAGACCTTAAAGTCATCTATTGGATAATAGTGTTAAAAATTATAAATAAGACAGCTAGTAGGTATACCTACCTCATCATCCTACAACCTACAATCATACCATTTGCCCCACCTTGTACAAAAACAAACTACCTACTTATAACGATTTATTGACCAACTGGTATTACGAGTAGGTTGTCCCTAAAACATTTCTGACTAATCTTTTTACCACCTAGAAGTTGTGTTTAGACTTTTTTCTCACAAAGACGTTTTACAACCCAGATCATACGAACCTAAGCCATATTTTCCAATAAGTAATTTTATATTTTACTATCAATAAAACCATAGTAGTAAAACATTTCGATAATATCAATGTTTCGTTTCTTTAGTTGCAAAACTAACATAAAATGTATTCTGACGTGAAATGATACCGCTAACGAGCAAATGTCTTGTTTTTGTGGTTTTTATAGTTCCTTTTGTGGTAAGAACGTTTTCAGTACGTAATAGGTAATGTCTGCTCAATACAATAGGTTGGGTACCTACGCACTCACTAAACAACACACGCATTTTTATTATTATTATTTTGTTGTAACATTTGTTTTTCTCGGTTTTGAAACCGGTAGTATTATTATTATTATTATTTAGCCATAATCGTCCCACTGCAGGGCAAAGGCCTCCCTTCCCTTCTTCCACTCTTCGCGACTTAGCGCGTCCACAGGCCATGTGCTAAGGTACACACGCATAGCTACATATTTTCTGTAAGCATTTATAAACTAAAATAATTACGTCCCGAGCAATGCGTACTACAATTATTCAATTAACTTTTCAAATGTCAAAACAAAGGTTCAAAACAAAACAAATTTTCATCCTATTATCTTTCGTTCCGAGGTTAAGGTAGGTACCTACCTAAGTACTCATAATATCACTGGCCTTAAATTAATTTGATCTGTGCTTTGAAGAAGCGTAAACGTAAAGCAATAACCGTCAAACAGTTTTGATCTTTATGACGATGATTAAGGTCCTCTGAGGAATTATTTTAGTAGAATGACGCGACTTACACGACTTACACTTCCTCGGTATACGGGCCTAAGCTCTAAATCCACTGAGATCAACATACCTACTATAGTAGAACAAAGGTGTTTCTAGGCTTCGAGATCTCACTATACCTAGTAAAGGAACGACGTGCCTCTATGACAAAGATAATCAACAACCTTGGAGATGCAGCCGTTATCATGTTTATTTTGTCTTCAGAAGCTGCAGGGCAGTCCTAATTCATCTCAACAATGCACTAAGTGCCTCGTTAAATGTAGGCAAAGATTACCTCCTGACACTATAAAGTTTTTAAGTATCGTTCGTTCGTAAAGATGAAAAGATCTAAGATAGATAGATCGTTTTATTTTTTATTAATTTTAAATTATAAATTTTTACAAAGCTGGTAGGTTTGTGTTTATAAGTGCAAACAGTTTGCCCTTTTCGGACGTACAACATAGAAACACTTAATATCTACTTAGTAAGGCTCTTAATGTATTCAAGGTTTTTTGTGTTCAGAATCCCAATGTCCTGGAATCGGAACGTTCAACATACTTCGGGTTCTCTCATGAGGTGAGCATTAGTGGGTCGACATTGGAGCTGGTGAAGGCGCTGGATAAAGCCGTGATGAGTTGCCCGGCGGGAGACCGCCCCGTGCGTCGCTACTTCCAGCGGTACGACACGCCCTTTGTCGGAGATAGCAGGAGAGGAGCATGAATAAAATCTTGTGAAAATGTGGTGTATTATTTCGCTCTACTGTCATTTTGTTTCAAGAGCCGTGTTGGCGGAGTAAATGTACCTCGGCAATCGATGCGAAGGTCGTGGGTGGGATGTACCTCGGCTCCCGTGAGTGTTTCATGGGTTCTTATCTCGGCCGTGCATGAATTTTTCGTTTCGAAAAAAATATACCTTTGCGCATTAACACGAGCTCTAAACGATAAAGGAAAAGATCGTGAGGAAACCTGCGGCTTAGTCAGCCCCACACGTATCGACCATTGTATTTCCTGTGATATGACCTAATAGATTTGAAGATTTTTTTCGAAAAGTTTTTTCAACGAAGATACGTCAAAGATATTCGAATCTAATGCATTCCGAGTGTGAATGCAAATCGCCCCCCGCAGGAGCTAAAAACTATACGAGTAAAAACGCGATGGCTATTCGAATGGGTCTGTTCGCTACTACCCTAGTAGCGAGAGAATCAGACTATTTCAAACTTAAAAATATCTATGATAGAAGTTTTCTAAATCCCAAGGGAAGCTACGATTGGAATCTAGTCAAGTATCGGGAGTCCTAAACTGAGCTGTAGCCGACCAAAGAACACCTATCATTCGTGTTATCATAATTTGTAGAGCCAGTAACATGCAAATGTTTTTATTTCGTTTTTATTTCCTATTAAGAGTTATGGCTTATTGGATGTCTGCTTTCTCATAGAAAACTTAGAGGAATATAGGGACTGCAAGAGAGAAACAAAACTATGTTTGTGTAACAAATATACATTTATTTGTAAAAATACTGTATCACAATAACTTTCTACTTTATAATGACAAAAAATACCTGAGACATTCATAAAATATCTAAGGAGATTGTAATTAAACAAAATAATTAAAAGCTGAATGAAAATCACGAAAGCATTATCATTAAGTCATGTCGACTCGTCAAAATAGTCGTTAAGCTATGACGGAGGCCTTTAGGCGGCCTAAAAACTCCCTCACCAGAGTTGGTCACTTGCTCATACGAACCATAGCTAAGGTTCTTATATCTTAGTTATTTAGTTTCTTGTTACTTACTGCTTTTTTTAATAATACAACTACTACGCTTTCCTTACGACGGAGTCTTCAGGCCGCCTGAAGGCGTCTATCATGGCTTAACAACTTAAAAACCGGGACCGACAATACCAACCAACCTATGCCAAATAAATATGAAATAGGTTAAAAAGTACCTCACTCAGTACATCATGCTTCAACAGTACATAGTGTGTTCGCGTATTGGAATTCCGGGCTGTTTTCATACTCCGACATATCGAGGGCCACCTCGCAACTCTCCCGGACTACAGGCCGAGGGTCGTTCAAGTATCTGAAATAGGAAATTGGTATATCCTACTAATATTCAAGAAAGTTTGTAAATATAGATGATTGTATGGATGGATGTTTGTTACTCTTTCACGCGAAAACTACTGAACGGATTTGGCTGAAACTTTTAATAACAAGAGTTTTTAAGCTGTCTGCTTTCATAGCTCACGATTTACAAGCTTAAAATGATAATTGAAATACAGGAATCATTAAAGTACTTACCTAATCTCAATTGTCTCTTAATAAAACCAAACAAGCAGCATTATCAATGCTTGATATGAATGTGGATGGAAATATGGGTAGAGCAAGGAAAAGATGGATGGACTGTGTGAAAGTTGACATGAGTAAGAAAGGGGTGAATGTTGAGATGGCGGCTGATAGAGGGAAATGGAAGAAGAATACATGTTGTGCCGACCCCACATAATGTGGGATAAGAGCAGGAAGAAGAAGCTGCATTATCAACACTTCATTTAAAAATGCAAGATTTACTTACTTCTTCAACACCTCAGTGCATTCATCAGTGGCTATAGACCCGAGTGCCTCAGCTGCCTCATGTCTCACCATCTCATGCTCGGAGGTGTCTTCCAACGTGGCCTTGAGGAAGGGCACACTCCTGGCATCCTGCATCTGGCCAAAGATGAATGCAACTTCGTGGCGGAACAGAGCGCTTGATGCTTTGAACCCTGAAAATAAGTATAAAGTTCATAGTTAAAAAAAAGAAGATTGGCGATATGAAATAATACTATTGGTTATTTCAAATAAGGTAAAGTTGATGAATAGGAGGACTAAATAGGCTATTTTAGCCGCATCATAAACAAACAGCTGTTTTAGAATGGAGGTAATAAAATATATAATATTAAAACAAAAACACCCTTGTTTCTATTAGTGTAGTAAGGTATGTGACATGTCAGAATATTGTATTAAATACTTTACATGTGAGTAGACACTCAATCTCATAACAGAGTTAATAAGCTTTTAGTCCTAGTTTCTGTGCAGGCTGTGCTGTGATGGCAGTGAATGTGTTAAGCTTAAAATCAAAATACAAACCTTCACCCAAAGCATCAATGCTCTCCATGGTCCCTAAATTCCTCAAACTAAACATAGCCCTGTATCGATCAAACAGTGGTTTCCCTTCATCCATCATCCCCTCCTTCAACTTCCCCATATCACTCTCCACACTCGGCGGAGCAGGATCAATGGAGGTATACAGACTTTTTGATAAATTCTCCTTGGCGTCACTAGACACCCACTGTAGCCTTTGCAATGCAATTTGACAGGTCTCTGCTACTTCTATAGCTGGATCATTTTGGTATTTCTGAAGTAATTCTAGAAGATTCGGGTCTCCAATTGCGCCTAGTGCTTCTCCTGGAATTGGAAATATTATAGGATTAGGAATCTAGTGCTATTCATCAAGATTAGGATGATAGCTTGATTTGTTAGTTCAAAGAAATGTTAAAACTTTAGGTACTAAAGCTCATTAAAATAAACCTAATAGGTTTATTGAGATGAATAATAGTTATTTCACATCTAGATCTGTTATCGCGTACGTGCAAAACAGAAGATAAAACTTTAAACACACCTGCTTCATGTCTGACTATGGGGTCTTGTAGTTTGTCTTCTAAAACACTCCTGAGGATAGGAATAGCACGTTTGTCTTGCATCTGACCAAGACAGTAAGCTAGTTCATGTTTCAGAAGCACTGATTCATCGCCGAAGCACTCGCTGATGCACTGAATAGCGGCTTCTCCGCCTAGGTTTCTTAGAGTAAATAGAGCTCTAAAACGCTCTTTCATTGGTCTGGTCGGATCGTTGAGGACCTTGCCAATATTATTTACTGCCACTGTATTGATGTTAGTCATTTTGCTAAAATAAATCTATATTAAAACAGGAGAAAACAAATGCACACACAAGTAAAACAAAAACACGTTACGTTCACAACACGCCGTCGTGATAGCTGTCAGATCTACGACTGACTGACAGATTGAGCTGTCAGTGTCAAAGTTTTTTTTTTTTTAAATCGTTCGGAAACACAGTTTTTAGTAACGCTACTCTCCGAAAGATGGTGGTGTACATGACTTTAAATACTTATTTGTTTGAGTTTGGTAGAGCCTATCAGAGCCTATGGGTAGAGCTAAAGAGAATGTAACACCACAGATTAGGTAGAGATACTACGTATTGTAACACTCCGTTTAGGTCAAAATATATGATAAGTTTTAAAATTATAACAGGGTACTTAACCCCGTAATAATATTAAAAGTAAAGTGTACGTAGGTATCTATAAAGTATTAAAGAGTTTCTCACTAATTCTTACACATTTCTATGATTCATCCTACTTTTCTCTTTGGTAGGTACTTACATACCAATAGGTACAATATTGATTGCGCTTTAATCGAAACATCGAATTCGACACCGCTCGTGTTTTGTGTAAATATTATACCTACAAGCAATTTTAAAATTAATATTGCGCCAGTAGGTAAGTATTTGTTTTTCTGTCTGCGTAGTCAAAGGCCAGCCTCTGTCTGTGATTTCTGAAGATAAGCAGGTAGATAGTTCAAGTATTTACTTATCTAAGTACCTACCTACCTACCTAGGTACTTATATTAAACTCAGTAGGTAAGTACCTAAGTAGGTACTTATCTAGATATAATTTCTCTCTAATTAAATTAGGTTTTCCATGAGGTTTATCATACTTTTTGGTACTAAATACTTGCGGTTTGCAAAAAAAGACTTACCTTACTTACCTACCGATCATTCCCGATATACACCACTAGGTTAACCACCACTGCGGTAAAGTACCTTACCTAGTTAATATTTTATTAATATCTTTTATAAACGTATATCAATAACGACTAAAACCCTATGAATGACTGAGTAGAACCCTATGACTGAGTGTGTAACTCTACGTTATTTGTTAGGTACTTACTCTAACTACACACACACATTAAGAGGAAGTATACTGTATAATTTATGTATGACTGTTTTGTTTATTTCACTCAAGTAAAGTAGGTATCTAAATGTAGAGACTTGTAATTGGCCCTTATTGTTTAGCCTTTCTTTTATTGTTTTTTTTAGCAATTATTTTAAAATTAAATAAATAAATAATGTAGGTAGGTACCTAATTAATTACCTTCAATCTACCATGTAGGTAGAGCAACGGCTCTACCTACATGGTACCTAGATTGTAGGTTAAACATTTCAGGAAGACTTACTCTACCTACATCGTTATGTAGAGTCCCGTTATATGGCTGACATAGACTGCCCCTTTTATTCATCTCAGTTTTTTTTTTTCCCCAGGATGGGGAATATTATAAACTACTACTGGTGGGGTGGAGACCCAGACACGGCTGATCCTTTCTCTGGCCTGTCGCTGCGAGATATCTACCACGTCCAGAAGACCTGGGCCCTAGTCTATGCCCAGTCGGGAATCTATGGCATGGAAATGTTTTTAAGGTTTGTTTAAAAAAAACAAGTAAAACGGAATAAAACAGTGTAAAACTCTGTATTTAAATGTCATGTCCCGCGCCTTACAGACCAAGATTTGAAGGTGCCGTAGAAATCTTGACCAGGGCACTGCGCTGGTAGTGCTAAAACCAGCCCAGGAGATGAACTCATGACTGCACCTTCACCTGTGACTTGGCACTCGCCGGGTAAAAGTATTGAGTGTGACTACACGTCACGCGTCAGTCCAACCCATCTGCCCAACCGTCAGTCACTGTCGTCTGTTAGGCTCGTATTACTGATTGTTACTCAAGCATTGATACATATTAGTTTATGATACATGCAAAAGAATCCTATAGGTACATACTCACAAAGAAACAGGCAGAATTCGAAATAGATGTGAGAGTGGTCACTAAAAACAAAATAAAACCCATCCCAGACTCTTCCGCAAAGACCCGAACACGAAAGCATTCTTCAAAGCCATCGTCAAACTAGAAGAAGAGAAGATTATCATCAGCTACCAGTTCAAAGCGCATGTGAAGAATCTGATGGGCTCCATCAACATGTGCGTGGAGAATCTGAAGGAGCCGCAGGTGGTCGCTGCGTTGATGAACAAGCTGGGGGACACGCATCGTGATAGGCGGATTGAGCAAGTGCATTTTGAGGTAGGTAATTAGGTACCTATAGTATTTTTTTCTGTGAAAAGCCTTTATTTCTGAATATTTAGTCATATCTTGTAAGGACTAGGTAGATTTAAAAATAATCTATCAAGCTTTACCTAGCTGGCAATGCAATCAGTAGGTAAGCATTTTAGGTAAAGTTGTTAATACAATTTGTAATGTTGTTTTTGTCAACGAAATATTTTTTTTTTTGGATTGTATCTCTGAACTTCGTCAGTAGGTACTTTTGTTTTAATAACAGTTTTTTTTATTTTTCAGGAATTCAAAGAAATCTGGACGGACATTTTACAAGTGGACTTGAAGGTGAACGCTCAAGTATTTGGCGTCTTGGATAAAGTTTATTGATTTTATTTATAAGCACATTTTTGAAAAATTAAATTTGTGATATTAAAAAGTGAATGATAGATAAAACAGGCATTTTTTTTCTAACTTGATTTTATGTTTTTGACATTATTTAGGTAAGTACATGAGCATGAGGCAACCAAGTTTTTCATTTAAGTGTGTGCCATAACGCCGAGGAATGAGCGGGAGAGCGAATAATGTTTTTACTCGTGAGTGAGAAGCGCAGAACGATAGACACGCAACATAATTTATAGCGAAAAAACAGTTTTTATTTAATTACAAGTTAATTAAACAAGCAATCGAAAAATTAAAAAACCAGAACTAAATAAATACCTACTTCTAGGCTATTTGTCAAAACATAAAACCAACAAAAATAGCGTTCTGTTCCTGAGATAAATAGCAAACTGTGTGAAAAACATGTAGGTATTTTTCAAAAAAATATATGATCGAGAAAACTTTTACCAATCGTGTTTCTAAAATACCATAACGCAAGATAAAAGTTCAAAGTATAATTTTCCTAAATATGAAGGACAAGCTCACATATACTGAGATAAATAAGGATTTCAACGACTAATTTGCATATGGAGATATTGGGTCCCACTGGGTTAACACGGAAAAATATTTAATAACAAATCAATTATTGTAACCATTGAGTTTTTTATAGCTTCTATAATTTCAATCATCACCGCCACTTGTAAAGCAATAAAAACTCATTGAAATATTTTGTTTGTTGGTACTCGGTAGGTAGGTAGGTAGGTACCTACAGACAGCAAAAAATGCGGAAACACTCAGTTTTTCTTACATTGTCGCGACTGATTGAATTGTTTAATGTAGGTAGTACTTACCTACCAGTAGGTACACACTAATTATAAAGTACTTTTTACCTAAGTAAATATTTTTAAAATACCCTGTTACAAACAGGTAACATTTATATTCTTAGGTAAGTACTTAGGTACCTAAGAATATAAATGTTAGTTAATTGAAATAATATTTCGTTCGAGGGAACTACTAGTAATATTGGGCGGATATGTAAGTAGGTACCCTAAACAGTAGCTTTACGTAAACAACAATTAGACTCGCTAACAAGATAAAGATAATGTGGGCGTCTCCTAACAATCACTAACAACACTGGACAATTACAGTCGCCTTAAAGAGTAAAACAAATACATGCTGCAAAGTAGTACGATGTGGGTGGATGGTGAAGAAATTAGCGAATCTTCAATCTTACCCATTCGGTTCTTTTCTGATACACGGATCTTAAAAAATATCTTTAAATTGTACATAAAACTGTAGGTAGTTAAGGTCCGTATAAAGCTCGTAAAAGTTCACCAAATATTTTGATGCATTGGTGACGTTGCAGAGCAATAGCCTAAGTAAACCTAGATCCTTAATATTCAATCTATAATCGTAAATAAATAAATTACTTGGTTTATGATTAAACATGCCAACACCTTTTAGACATCACTATAACGTATTCAGTTAATTAATAATCCACAAATTAAATCAGATTAATAGATGGTAACGTCAATAGTGGAAGAACTTGGACACAAAGTTTCGGCTTTATTCGGCTTCAAAATGCAATAGGTAACTGCAAAATGTTTGAACGTTTTTATTTTCAGCGTTACTGCAACTGTGTAAAAATCTACGTTTGTAATTTACCATTGTGTGAAGCCTGCCAGCCATCAAGCTCTGGCAAACCGCTCCGGGCGGCAGGTTCAAGGGGGTGCCGAAATCATAATTGATCGAGCGAGCGAAAGCTTTTAATATCAGGGTCCTTACCTTTGACAGCACTAGCAGCTCCCTCGGCGGAATTTCCGCGGCCCCTGGTATGTCATTAGGGCTGAACCTAGGTACCGGTCACCCCTGAAATGCACCCTATCCTTACCGTACTGGTACATAGGTAGTTATACCTACCTATACAAAGTTGCATAAAAATTCGATTAAGTATCTAGCCATCATCAAAAGTACTAAGTACCTACCTATGGTACTACCAAGGACAATGAAAGCGTCCTATTGGTACATACTAACTATCTGATTAGTTATCATCAAAATTACTGATGAATTTTATCGTTTCGACATTACCTTTATTAATTCTAATACCTCCTTGGGGTTGTAATAAAATTAACTAAGTAAGTATAGGTACTTACTTACCTACCTATAATGATTAAAAAAATAAGCTGAATTTCGGCTCGCTAAAGTCCCCAGAGAAACACTAACATTCAATACGAGATACCTACCTACTTTGCTATTCAGGCAACGGTTTTGTTGGCACACCTTCGTAATCAGTATTACCTACCTAATACTTTTGTCGTGTTAGCGTCACGCGCGCCCTCTGAATTCCTAAATAGGAAACCATAGTGAATATACCTAGAATTCAAAAGATCGACTTTGCACCAAGGAATTTAATGGAAGCTTATGTATTGCCAAGTTTGAACATAGTAGAGTCATGGCAGTAGAGGAAAAGCTTTAGTACGAATATTAGAAACTTTAAACAGCTTTTGAAGGTATAAGAAAGGTCAGAGGCACGTCCAAAAAACACATTTGGCACATTACATTGTTACACAATAGTTATGTAAGTACCACAGATTATATAATACACTAGTAGTAAGTACCTACCTAACGCCACAGTCATGTTCAACAAGCAAGTAAACTACCAATTTTTTGCTACTTCCTGCACAATATTGTGCGATATCAATACCTACCGATGTAAACCTCGGTTAAGATTTGAACCTAATTCTAGGTTGAAAGTCATGCAATAACAATTGACAAACGCCTACATTATTACCTACCACCGCATACCGAATTATTTGTTTAGCAATAAATACAAATCACAAATAATAAAAAAAATACTATGGAGGTAGAAAGCTCTTTTGTTGACGGAAAAATATGAAAATGAGCTCGTTGTTTTATGAAAAGCAATGTACATTCGTCTACAAAAGCGACCAGCAGGGTTATAGCCTAACTTGTCGCAAAATCGAAAATACGCAATTACGTACGACTCCTTAAAAAGCTACAGAATTATTACCGATAACAAAAAAATATAATTTTGATTTATAACTAAAATCTATCTGCAAATCTTTTGTAATGATCTTAGATGGCTCTACTAATTCTTAAAATGTAGGTTATTTTATGTTAATATTTTAAAACCTTTAGATATCCTATTACTAAAATATAATATTTCCTTTGAAACTTTTCTCACTATCTGTATTTTTAGCATTTTCTCTAGAAAATATTTGTTTGTTGAACAATAACAAAGAAAAGAGTTCAATGACACTAGGCTTTTATGGGAATGACAAGCGGCGCGTCCCGCAAGTACCTAGGACGAATCATAATGTGATCATTATATAGGATGTTAGTCGGTTAAATAAGTTATTTAGGTCCTACCTACCTGCTAATATTTTTTTCTATTTCGATTCATAATTAATCGATTGCAATTTTGGCGCCACCCTTGGAAAACTAGCGCCCTTAAGAGAGCGCCATATGCAAATTAGTCGTCGAAATCCTTATTTATCTCAGTATATGTGAAAGCTACGTCCTTCATATTTAGGGAAATGATACTTTGAACTTTTATCTTGCGTTATGGTTTTTTAGAAACACGATTGGTAAAAGTTTTCTCGATCATATATTTTTTTGAACAATACATGTTTTTCACACAGTTTGCTATTTATCTCAGGAACAGAACGCTATTTTTGTTGGTTTTATGTTTTGACAAATAGCCTAGAAGTATTTATTTAGTTCTAGTTATTTAATTGTTCGATTGCTTGTTTAATTAACTTGTAATTAAATAAAAACTGTTTTTTCGCTATAAATTATGTTGCGTGTCTATCGTTCTGCGCTTCTTACTCACGAGTAAAAACATTATTCGCTCTCCCGCTCATTCGGCGTTATGGCACACACTTAACCTTACAGAAAGCAACTAAGTACGAGTAAGGGAGACCGGGGACAAAAGTAACGGCGGGTTGAAAGTAACAATCGCTCTGTAGCCATGTCCAATGGTCGAAACGACGCATGTGACCATTTGGTTGTTAGCTTGCACCGCCCCCCGCGGATGAGTTCAGTCCCCGCGCCTCGCGGCACGCGGAACAATTTTTTAGTGGACGTATAGTGATTTTTTGCACCAAAAGTGATTGTTTTGTTGTTTATTAATTTAGTGTTTACGTAGAATTAAGATGCTGATAACTATATGACTATTAGTTCGTTGATTAACATTAAGATTGTCTTTAGCATGCTATAACTTGTTTTCGTGTAACACATTCAGTTTTAAGGTTATTTGGCATCAAATATCAAAAACGGGGTTGGGTACAAAAGTAACATCTCATGGCAGGACAAAAGTAACGTGTTACTTCCCTGTATATAAGTGTGATGTTATTCAACTTTTATTTTTTTACTTATAAATAGGTGTTATAAGTTTGAAATGTCTTTGTGTGGTTGTCTTACTGTGGCATCACAGCTCTCGAACAGAAAAATCGATTTAGATTTTGGTTTTTTTATTTGAAAAGTCAATTATATGGATTTTTACGTATTACCTACTAACAAGTTAATCTTGCGTAAAAAGTTAATTATTTTTGTAATACGTATAACTTTTAAATAAATAATTTGATTTCACCGTTGTGTTCTTTTGATTGTTTTTATATCATAGACTAGAACTTATGAGGTGTTACTTTCGACCCACGCCCTGTTACTATCGTCCTGACCATGGGGTCGAAAGTAACAATCTCCATTTTTTTTTTGGGGGGTTAATAATATATAGAAACCAAGATATAATACATAAAATTGTAATGTACATTTATAGACCATAAACGTAGGTATAATATGGCTATATTTAATTTAACACAAATGTTATTACAAACGAGAAATTTGGCATGGAATACAAACTGTTACGTTTGTCCCCGGTCTCCCCTACTACAAAGTAAGCCTGCTTTGCAACTGGCTATGCTATGGTTAAAAAAAATCGTAGTAACAGTAGTAACATTGTTGGGTCTTCCAACGCAACAAAGTTACTACGCATTCCAGAAGAAAGGAAATAAAGCATCTGTATTCTTCACCAGCCCTTTAGAGAGGCCATAGGAGGGCAAACAATGGGATATTTATTAGGTATGCGGTGCTTCTCAGCAATTAGACGCTTACCTTTTTGACGCGTTTTGAATTACAAGTTATTTAAGTGACGATTTTGATGTACTTAGGTGTCTCATTGTTTATGGTATGGAGTGGTGCATTCACGCTGCAGTTCTGTTTTCTAATTGTAGAAACAAGGTCGAAAGGAATGACAACATAATTCCGCTGTCGAATGGATTTATAAAAATACAATGTATTTTCTTCGTTGTCGCTGGTAGTGCTAAAACCGGCCCTGAATATTCTACTTCTATTGAAAAAACTAAAAGCATGTCACAGCTGTTGTTGTGTTACTCAATACATGTAGGTACCTAATTATGTCATCACTCAAAATCAGAGCTCAATTGACTGCTGGAACAAAATTAAATGCTGATTGGTAACCTAGTTTTCATGTTTTAACTTATGAGTACCTTCCTATATGTAGGTAGGTACTTTACCTGATTTATATTTTTTGTACCTACTTCAGAAAATGTTCTTTCGTTTGTTCGTACGAGCAAGTGGCCTGACTCTAGTGACGGAGGTTTGACTTTTAGGTTTTCAGAAAAGGTAGGCAGCCGTAAATATTGTAACAAAGGTCAATAAAAAATAATCTAGAAACTAGACAAAAATATGAAAAAACTAAAAATCATTAAGAATAAATTATTGACCATAAAAATCTTAAGAAACATGAATGTCAGTAAAATTACTTAAGAGTAGCAAATCGAACATAAGCATACCGTTCGTTCGTTCGTATGAGCAAGTGGCCAACTCTGGTGACGGAGTTTTTAGGCCGCCTAAAGGCCTCCGTCATGGCTTAACGACTTAGATTATTAATTTTCCAAACCTGACTAGCTGTGCTCGGTGGTTTCACCTTCACCTGGCTAGCCTTTAAGCTTCCTCAAGAAATGAGCAATCTTAAAAATATATGTAGGTACTTACCTACATAAAATCACGCCTCTTTCCCATAGGGGTTGGCAGAGACCACAGATCTCCACTTGCTACGATCCTGACACACCTCTTTTACCCTCATTCTCATTACATTCTTCATACAAGTTCTCCTGTAGAAGGTAGGTACTTTTGACCTGGCCTTCTCTAAAATGAACTATCAAAAATGCAGAAATAATTTTGCAAATCCAACAAGTCGTTCTAAATATGAATGCGTTCAAACAAACAGACTCTTCAGCTAACTTATCTACTTAAGTGTAAAACAAAAAAAAACTAAGGCCTTTACATCTTTACTAGATGATTTATACAGAGTCAGGAGGCAAGCTTTGCCTACACTTAACGGGACACTGTAGTGCCTGGGACATTGTTGAGATGGAATAGGCTTGCCCAGCACCTAAACCATCCTCTCAGCTTAGCCGGCCATATCCACAGGAATGACAATGGTCAATACCTACGTGTGGGGCTGACTAGCCGCGGGCTTCCTCACGATGTTTTCCTTCACCGTTTAAAGCTCGTGTTAAAGTGCATATACATTTTTCGACACGAAAAGTCCATTGATGCACGGCCGGATTTGAACTCACGACCTTCGGATCGAAAGTCGAAGTACTTATCCACTTGGCCAACACGGCTACAGATAAAATTTGTGTCATTTTTATCACGTAAATAAACTTCCACTTTTCTCTACATTTTCTGATAAACATTACAAATACCGATAAGCCTGTAAGTATTTACATTTTTCTTATGTTTTGTTGACATTTAACAAAACCTAAATATAAGATCTGGTTGCTTGTCACTCACTTCTTGGGGTCAATAACCTATGAAGGTAAACTCGTATTTAGGTATTTATTCTCATATATATCATTTATTTCTTTCGAATGTTTTTATAACCTTCAAGAAACAAAGATTTGTGATTCATTAAAATATAAAATATTGATCTATAAATTAAACTTCGTTAATATTCTTTGGACTCATGATGCTCTTTCAATTCAATATAATTCAGCCAAGTTTTAGCAAAGTTTTTCAACTTAGAAGTTCGTCGTTTTAAGATTTTTATGGTAGGTAGGTAGGTACTTACATATTATAAAAATCTTGACGCACGCAGTTGAACACGTAGAATGCTTTATTTAAAACGTTGATTAGACCGTATTATTTTGAAGATAAGTAATATTTTGCAAAGAGATGGTAAAAACAAAACAAGATTTTTTTCATTTAGGTAGGTAGGTAGGTAGGTACTTAGTCTCGTTTTTTACTGGCAGCATTATGGAATGGCGCCTGATATACATAAGTATTAAACGACCTCAATTAGGTCTCGTTACAACAGAACATTTTGAACTACTTTTGTCGGAGACAAACCCGTTCCCTGAGCGGCGCGCCTGCACCGCTACACGAAGGGAGCCGACCACAGCCGACGAGCGCCGAGCCTCCCCACGCCGCGCGTCGCGGACCGCGGCCATACATACAACACACACTTCTTCTACATCTCCAGCCGCGAACACTACCACGATATACGCACCTCTGTTCTACGAATACAGCACCTGAGTCATACAGTCCACTAATTCTTTTATTCGATCATTTACATATGGTCCTTTCTCCCCTAAAATAAAGGACTGAGGTGTCTTGAGGATATCGGCATTCGCAGCGGATCTAAAGATTTTTGACGCCTACGGACGAGGTCAAACGAAGGACGAACACACGTCACCTGGACCCTGTGGTGTAAGGATACCTGACAATCTTGTGAGTTCGTTCCTATTTATTTCCTTATTCCCTAGTCTCTTTTATTAGTCAAAAAATTATTCTTTCAAAATCTTTTTTTTCATACTTTTCTAGCTACAACTTGAGTCATAATTGTACGCTTACAACTTTCACAGCTTTGTTTAATTATTTATCTTCATTCATTAAAGCTTATCAGCATAATATAAAGCCTTTGTATCACTAATTGCAGTCATAAAACTCGAACGCCATTGACGAATGACCTTTGCTCACCTTCATACACAAGTACTTTGCTACGCACTGTTGCGCTTACGTGTCTAGTTTTTATCTATTGCCTTTATTCAATTATATCATTCATTGTATTTTATATTGATAACTAGATCTTTTCTTTGCAACAGCTGTAAATTTATTGCATTTATAAGTACATTGTATTTTTATAAAGTTACGTAATCATGTCAGAACTTAAAACTATGATTAAAAAACGTTCTGCAATTAAATGTAAACTCACTATATTTAACAATCATTTAAAAAGCATTGGTTCTAAGCCCTTATCTGAACTTCAAGCTATAGATTTGGAATGTCGTTTGCGAAAGTTTGAGCCCTTATGCGAGGAATTTGATGCCTTACAGACCGAAATCGAGATTCTTTCCGATGAGCTACAAACGGATGGCCAGGTCGTCTCCGCGGACCGCCAGCAGTTCGACAACGACTACTTCTCGCTGGTTGCTACAGCCAAGAGCCTACTTGCTGCTCGGGCTAGGATCAGTGAACGTGAGGGATCTGTGGCGAGTTGCAGTGGATCAGAATCTGGTACGCAAGTAAGAAATTTGGTTAGGTTACCTAAAATTGACCTTCCTCGTTTTACCGGCGGCTATCAAAACTGGCTCGAATTTAAAGATACATTCCTGTCTCTGATACATAATAGTGATATAGACAATATAAATAAATTTCACTACCTACGGGCTTCTCTTCAAGGAAATGCCGCTCAGATCATAAAAAATATTGATTTTAAAGGTGCTAATTACACTATAGCGTGGGACCTACTATGTGAGAGATTCGACAATAATCGCTTACTAGTAAATAACCACATCCAAGCATTATTCAATGTCGAACCCATCCGCACGGAATCATGTAAGTCCATTCGTGAGATTATAGATGTGACTAACAAGAACTTACGCGCACTCACTTCTTTAAAGGAACCTACCCAGCATTGGGACACAATTATAATATATTTGATGTCCACAAAATTAGATAGTGTAACGAGCCGTGAGTGGGAGGAACATAGAAACAATATCGAGTCCTCACCAACCCTAACACAGTTCATAACATTTTTAAATAAACGAGCGGACCTACTAGAAACAATTGATGAAAATAAACGGCAAAATAACAAACACAAAAACAATACCACAGATAATGCTAAAAGTTTGATACTAAACAAAGGCTCTTACACAAAAACACAACAACCTAATCGTAAACCATGTCCTATGTGTGATAATGATTCACACCAATTGTTTGCATGTGAAACATTTCGAAGTCTGCCTACTGAATCTCGTGTTGAAATTGTAAAAAAGTTTAAAGTGTGTGTAAATTGCTTACGCTTTGGGCACGCAGCAAACAAATGTTATCTTTCACACTGCAAATATTGCTCACAAAAACACAACACTCTTTTACACTTAGATAACACAGGTTCCACTTCTTCTTCAAATGAATCACATTCTCCGTCAGAAGGCATAGTTCTGACCACTGAAAGCATACATAACAATCGGCATACTACTCCTTCGCGTGTATTCCTGTCCACAGCGCTGGTGCGAGTGAGCGACCAACGAGGCCGCAAACATACTGCGCGTGCGGTTCTGGATAGCGGCAGTGGCATAAACATCGTGTCAGAAAACTTCTGTCGTAAGCTGGGTTTGCCGAGGCAGAACGTGAGCTCCACAGTGGCAGGTTTCTATAACATTGTATCTAACAGTACACAATCTTGCACGCTCAATCTTGAGTCGATGAATAGTAGCTATAGTACGCGTTTAGATTGTCATATCTTTGAAAATGTCACTTCACAAATTCCAATCAAATACATAGATACAACAAATATACACATTCCTCAAGGCTTGAGTTTATCTGACCCGTCTTATTATATTCCGTCTAAAGTGGATCTTCTTATCGGGGCAGACACCTTCTGGGATGTTCTAGGTAGTCACAAGATTAATCTAGGTAAAAATCTTCCTGAGTTACGTAGTTCAGAGTTAGTGTACGGTTCACGTACAGGCAATTGATTTGCTTGCGCGGCAACCTACTTTTAACAATACTACATTTTATTTTATTTATACCTTCTTCAGTTGATCTTACGCTACCTCAGCGAACTACCGCGGATTAGCATCCTACTAACTACTGTATACTTTTAACTAATAAACTTTGGATCTTAATATCTGTGGTTTTGGTCAACTCACAACATTACTGACCTCTGGGCCCATACATCTCAATTTGGTCCTTCGAGCCTAAAACTGGTATTTGGTGTCGTGAGTGTCTCTATTAAGCGACAGCGATTCGGTTCAATTGGTCTCCCACAAGCGGGTCGCCCCAGTTGAATTGAGAAGGCGCATATGTCGTAAGTAGAGTGCGAATACACTGAGTACTGGAAACTAGCGCCTGCTGCGGTGATACTACTCCGACTACTCTATCAACGCACAACAATATAACAATGGCTCAGAGAGTCGAACAGCTAATTGTTGGACAGGAGACTATCTTCAACGACTTGAAGCAAATTTGCATCAACTACAAGAAGGATAGTTCTACGAGAAAAAGTTTAGAATACTTGCAAGAACGACTTTCTCGTCTAAACAAGCTTTGGGAGAAGTTTGTTTCCAACAACCAACTTCTGGACGAGTCGGGAGAGACCGACTATCCGTACGTTAAGGAAGATGTTTTTAACAAAACGAAGAAGATGTATGAAGATGTGTTACATAACGTCCTGAAACGAATGGCGGAATTACCGGCTGCAACTACGAGTCAGACGGGATCCGGCGGAGTAACACCTTCTGCATCGTCTACGAAACAAGGTACACAAGGGTTGAAATTTAGTTTCGATGATATTAAATTTCATGTACCTCCTCGCAAAACTAACGAAACAAATGACAAAGAACAAGATCTTTTGCGTCAACAGTACTGCAACTTTAGAGCGTTTGAACGTACAGTGGAGAAGATAACCTCAGCTCAGTTATCATTGAGAGAAAAATGGGAGCTAGAGGACAACTTGAACATGCTTAAAACTAAGTGGGAGCACATCGAGAAAGCAAATTGGGAGCTTGACTACATTTTGCAAGATGAAGATACGACTTACAAACAAAAGTATGACGCTGTGGAAACGATTTTCGACGATTTGAGAAAACAGATACAACACTGTATCTGGAACAATGCTCACTATGAGAAATCAACACCAAAAATCGAAATACCCGATTTTTACGGCAAGTACAATCAGTGGTTGACCTTTAAAGACCTCTACGTTGAAAGTGTTCATAACAATCCAGTACTTTCCAAAGCCCAAAAAATGCAACACTTGAAGACGAAGCTCAAGGGCGAAGCGGAAAAACTAGTTCAACATCTGGGAGTCAGCGCGGAAAATTATTCATCGTGCTGGGAGATCCTTACGCATCGTTATGACAACAAACGACTGTTATTTACATCCTACATAAATACGCTTTTAAATCAACCTGCCATCCAACAGGCAAGTGCAGCGAGCATAAGAAAACTTCATGATGTAATGACAGAGTGTTTGAACGGACTGGGGAACATTGGACTTGATATTACAAGCTGGGATCCGATTGTGGTACATCTCTTGGTTCAGAAGCTAGACAGCGTAACGTACAACGAATACATGAAGGATGTCAAGAATCCTCGAGATTTTCCTGATTTACAAGAATTTATCGAATTTTTGGAATCCAAATTCATGGCGCTGGAAGTTTTACAAGGAAACAGTCAGAAATCAGTCACTCAAAACAAGCCCTGGAAGTCAGAAAAACAGCCTTACAACGTATCGGAAACTCGAAACAATTATACGCGCAGGTCAACGTACTTTAACAAGTCACAAAACTCGCCAAAAGTCTTCTTCACTTCAGTACGAAACTGCCCAATATGCAAAATTGATCACGTATTGATGAAATGTGACAAATTTGTAGCAATGAGTGCAAAGGCCCGCGGCGAGACAGTTCGCAATCTGCATGTTTGCAAAAATTGTTTATACAGTCACGGTGATAAACAATGTCAATCACGTAGAACATGTAGAGTATGTCATAAACCACATCATACAATGTTACACGATGCGGAGCCTGAACAATCAAGCAACCACCTAGCAAAGCCGTCGACATCAACTTCCACTTCCTACACGGTTAACAACATTATGAACGAAGAAAAGGAAGTTTTGCTGACGACTGTACTTTTGAAGGTGAAAACTGTAGATGGCAATTTTATCGATTTAAGAGGCCTACTGGACCAAGGTTCCCAAGTTAGCCTCATAACAGAAAATGCAGCTCAGCGCCTTAGATTACCGCGACGTAAAATGAGTGCCGTCGTATCGGGTGTCGGATCACTTGGCGGCAATTGTAAAGGAGCAATGAACTTGGAATGCCAGTCGATTCATTCAGAGTACAACTTCAACTTAGAAACTCTTATTATGAATAGACTCATCAGTAAATTGCCAACGGTCTCCTTTTCAATCACAAACTGGAGTTATCTAGAAAACTTAAAGCTGGCAGATCCGAACTTCAACATCTCGGGCCCGATTGATCTACTTTTGGGTGCAGACATTTATTCTGAACTAATACTCAATGGAATAATCAGGAATGACAACAGCTACCCCGTAGCCCAACAAACAAAGCTTGGGTGGATTCTATGTGGAAATGTAAAAACATTTAACTGCTTCGTGACTCTCAACGACTTGGAAAACATGACACGATTTTGGGAAACCGAAGAAGTTACGAACACTTTAATGTCAACGAACGATGAACAGTACTGCGAGGAAAACTACAACGCAACGACAACGAGATTGGCAAACGGGCAATATGTCGTGGAAATGCCAATGAAACCTAACTACGATATTAACATGAATAACACAAGGTCACAAGCCCTAGCACAGTTTCTTCAACTTGAAAGAAAAATGCGAGCGAACGAAGAACTGAGTAACGAGTACAAACGATTCATGAACGACTATATTAATATGGGACACATGAAACCTGTAATAGAACACAATAAGAATAAAGTCTATTTACCGCATCATGGCGTGCTGAGAGCCGAGTCTACGACAACAAAGCTGAGAGTCGTTTTTAACGCATCTTATAAAGCGAAAAATAACTCCAGCCTTAACGATCGTATGTACTGCGGCCCTAACTTACAAAAGGACATTCTGACACTATTGATCAATTGGAGAACTTACAGATATGTCTTTACTGCAGATGTAGAAAAACTATACCGTTTTATCTGGCTAAACGAGAAACAACAACATCTGCAAACCATCATTTGGAGATCTTCTCCGGAAGATGCCTTACAAGAGTGGATGCTGTGCACTGTAACCTACGGGATGAAATGTTCACCTTATTTGGCAATGCGCACTCTACACCAACTAGCACAAGATGAACAACAAAACTATCAAGAGGCGGCCAGAGTACTGAAAGAATATTTCTATATGGACGATTTGGTTTACGGGCAAGACACTATTGAAGCATCGAAAAACCTGGTTAGTAAGCTGATCGAGTTATTGAATAGAGGAGGATTTAACTTACGTAAATGGAAGAGCAATGAGCCTAACATCTTAAATGAGTTACGAGGTGATCAGAAGTGTAGCAACACGACCATCGACTTCACTCCAGAACCATCATCAGATACGAAAATGCTGGGTATGAGGTGGAATCAAGCAAGCGACTCTTTCACTTACAGTTGGAATCTACCGGAAAGAAAAAACCTAACGAAGCGCGCATTACTCAGCGAGATAAGTAAACTATATGACCCTCTTGGGTTTCTATCTCCTGTTGTTATAAAAACTAAACTTATATTTCAAAAGATCTGGATCAGTAGTATCGACTGGGATGAACGCCTACCAAACGATCTGAACAATGAGTGGGAAACCCTGAGAAAGGAAATGCCCTTGATAAATAAACTATCAATACCTAGATGGCTACAATGTCAAGGAAGAAATCTGGAGATTCACGGGTTCTGTGATGCAAGCGAAAAGGCTTACGCGTGCGTCATTTACAGCCGAGTGATGAATCAACATGGGGATTACGTCACTAAACTAATTACAGCAAAGACAAAAGTCGCACCGCTCAGTAAAAAGATTACCTTACCAAGATTGGAGCTATGCGCGGCCTTGTTACTAGCGAAACTTATCGAAAAGGTGAAGCTCACTCTTGGCGATAAACAGTTACAAATAAGCTGTTGGAGCGACTCGAAAGTCGTCTTGGCTTGGATACAAGGAGATATCAACAGATGGGAAAGATATGTTGCGAACAGAGTAGAACAAATAAGCAACATCATTCCTGCAGGCCACTGGAACTATGTGAAGTCAGAAGAAAACTCCGCTGACTGCTCAACTCGAGGACTTTCACCATCACAACTAATTAACTTAACACTATGGTGGGAGGGTCCTATGTGGTTTAAATCTCACATCGAAACAAATAATCCAGGCAAAGACAAGACGTTGACCTACAAAACGAACAATGGACTGCGACGAACGAAATGCTGCGTAGCAGTTTACAAAAGTTGCGAAATTATTCAAACATTATTAAATAAATTTAGCAGCTATAAACGTGTAATCAGAATACTCGGGTGGATTTTGCGAGTCAAGCAAAAGAAAACAATTAACGCTATGAATAACTTAACCGACTGTGGACAGTGGGTTATGTGTTTGTCACCGGAAGAACTTAACAAAGCGAGAGAACTGGTGATCAAAGCCACCCAAGAAGAGTATTTTGGCGAGGAAATTGAATGTTTACGGAAGAACCGACCAATACCAACAAGAAGCAAGCTACTCAACTTAACACCATTTTTAGATGAAAATGGATTAATGCGTGTAAAGGGCCGCCTTATCAATTCGACTCTACCTCCGGAATCAAAGCATCCCATGATTCTTCCCGCTACAGGAAGATTAACAGAGCTTATTATTCAAGAGGCTCACTACGACACACTCCACGGGGGTGCTCGGCTCACCTTGGCCCATTTACGACAACAGTTTTGGGTCATCGGAGGCAGTAGAACGGTGAAGAAGGAACTAAGACAATGTTTAAAATGTCATCGTTTCAAATCTAATAAGAACGTCCAATTGATGGCTGACTTGCCGAAGGAACGAGTAACTCCTGCTCGCCCATTCACAAACACAGGCGTCGACTTTACCGGACACGTGGATGTGAAGATCAACAAAGGGCGAGGAGTAAAAACTTGCAAAGCTTACATAGCTATTTTCATTTGCATGGTTACAAAAGCTGTGCACTTGGAGTTGGTATCGGACTTGACTACTCAAACATTTCTCGCCGCCTTTAAAAGGATGTGTGCCCGCAGAGGAACGCCAAAGAACATGTTCTCGGACAACGGCACGAATTTTGTGGGTGCAGCCAGATTACTACAAGAAGAGTTAGAACGAAATGAAACATTTAAAACAATGGAGTTCCTAGATGAGATAAGCAACTTACAAATCAAGTGGCATTTTAATGCTCCTCTCTGGCCAACAGCTGGTGGGCTGTGGGAGGCGGCTGTCAAATCAATGAAGTATCACCTGCATCGAGTATTGGGGGAGCAGAAGCTGACATTCGAGCAATTTACAACGCTGCTTACACAGATAGAAGCCTGCTTAAACTCTCGCCCATTATGCCCTTTAACAGAAGATATAGACGATCTGGAGTACTTGACTCCCGGCCACTTTCTCATCGGTGGACCCCTATTATCGTTCCCGACTAACGAAGAAAACTTTGCTCAGTACGACTTGAGAAACAGATGGAAGTTGGTAGAACAAATGAATCTACACATCTGGAAACGTTGGTCGAACGAATATCTGCAGCAATTACAAGTTCGAAGCAAATGGCAACACGATAAAGAAGACCTAAAAAAAGGAAGCTTAGTGTTGGTAAAAGACGAACACTTGCCTCCTGGACGGTGGGCGCTTGGAAGAGTGGAGGAACTGCATCCGGGAACGGATGGAAAAGTTCGTGTGGTGACCTTAAAAACTAAGAAAGGGCCACTTAAGCGACCTATCACAAAACTGTCACCGCTACCGCTGAAACATGCTCCGGAAGTAGCAGAAGTTGTCGAAGAAAAGGAACAGTCTACAACAAAAACACGAAAACAGGGGTGCACAAGCGCAAAGAAACCCAGTTTACTATCACTTGTTCTTATTACTTTGATTACTCTAACGGGAATAGTACAATCAACGTCAACTACCCGGAACTTGAAAGTCACACCGATACCAACAAACCACTCTATTTATTTCGATGAAGCTGGGAAAGTACAACTCATGCACGACGAATGGACTCTATTGATCTACTATAACTTAACCTCATACTGGCAAGCGACTGACAAGATCAATATGTATATAGACAAGATAGATACACTGTGCCAAAGAATATCTCACGAGTACTCACCGTGCAAAGCAGTGGTCGATCAGTTGCGTCATGAATCGAGAGACCTTGCCGAATACAACTCCATGTTACTCGCTCAACATTCAAGACAGAAAAGGGGCTACTTTGATGGAGTTGGAAAGTTGGCAAGAACTTTATTCGGCGTTCTAGACGTAGACTTTGCAACAAAATACGAGAACGACATACAAAACCTACAAGAAAACGACAACTATTTACTAAAACTTATGAAAAATCAAACACTGATTGTGGAAGCAGAAAACAATGTTATAAAAAGAAATACAGCATTTATGAGTAAACAATTCAAAACAATAAAAACTTACATGGATCAAGCATGCAGCATAGTCAGCAAAATTGATAACAGAGCACAAATACTATATGCAATCAACGATATAAACTCAGCTGCTGTGACGTCAACTTTAATATTTGGCGAGTTACGTCGAATTTTAGACATGTTAATGAATGCACTTTCGAACATCTACAGAGGCCATTTAGATACTCATCTGTTCTCTGCATCTCAACTGAAAGAACAACTTAACATCATATCAGGAAAGTTGCCACAAGGACTATCTTTACCAGTACGGGACTTTCAGAAAGATTTCAAGAACATCTACGATCTTATTCACGTGAAGGCTAGAATTACAGAGAATTACTGCATGTTCGAATTACATATACCGCTGTTGAGCGACGAAGATTATCAGATATACCGCGTCATTCCCATACCGTTCCTAAGACAAGGACGGCTAAAACTTGTAAAGCAAAGTACAAAGTTCATCGCAATAAACTTCGTGAAAAACTCGTACATAACTATGGAAGAACAAGATATGCATCAATGTACAGCGTACGGAGAAGATGAATTCATCTGCATTACTCATCAGCCTGTATATAGTTTGCACGATAAAAATGCACCATGCGAGGCCAAGGTCTTTAGTCAACAAACGTCATTATCATGCGTGATTAATGACATAACATGTACAGAAACCTGGACGAAGCTACATAAGCCTAATCTGTGGCTTTTTACATTGTGCGACAAACAGCTGATGCGGGTCATTTGTAACGATCAAGTTACGCCGGCGGTCATTGACGGGACAGGTGTCATATCCCTGCAGCCAAAATGCATACTACAGAAAAAGGACGCAACTATTTATGCATACAATCAGCTGGGTAGTAATGTTTACATGGAGTCAAATATCGACGTACCGACTATAGACTCCACTATAAACAATATATTTGACCTTGGATGGAAACATGCCCAACTGAACATCACGGATCTGGAAACAACGGCTACAGATGAGAGCAGAATAGATAAACTTATCGAATATCAAAAACAACGTGAAGTTTTACCGGAAACGTCCTACATTTCAAGCCACGACATTTACCTATACTCGGTAACTTCTCTGTTGTTGGGAGGAATTGCTGTGTTATCCCTCTACCTACTCGTGAAACGACGGCGCAGAACTACTGCATCGGCTAAAAAACGACCAGAGCGGAAAGGAATAGACAACGTAGCAGAGGACATTGAGTTACAAGAAATTCGGCACACGGTGCAAGCGGAACCTATGTACAGCGAAGCTAGACCGCCGCCACCGAGGAAGGCGTTTCAATTCGATGAATATAATTAATATGAACATACTTTTATTTAACATTGACTTTGTAATGGATGCTCATCCCTCGTTCTTCCTTCGGGAGCATGTACGGTTCACGTACAGGCAATTGATTTGCTTGCGCGGCAACCTACTTTTAACAATACTACATTTTATTTTATTTATACCTTCTTCAGTTGATCTTACGCTACCTCAGCGAACTACCGCGGATTAGCATCCTACTAACTACTGTATACTTTTAACTAATAAACTTTGGATCTTAATATCTGTGGTTTTGGTCAACTCACAACATTACTGACCTCTGGGCCCATACAGTTAGGGTGGATCGTTACTGGTCGCGTTCTTAGCTCGAAAGATAAAACAGGTTAATGTTTTTTCACTCACTCAAAATGACCATGACCTTACTCGATTCTGGGAACTAGATATGATTTCTTCTTAGCACTCTCTTTCTGCAGAGGAATTAGAGCCATCATTCAAGAAAAATATTTAGCATTCATGAAGGAATACGAGCTGCTAGGTCACATTTCACAAAATAAAAATCTTCTTCCTTATAGTAATCACATTTAGATACAATCCTTCTGATCGCAACAAAACCTACACTCTTAGCACAGTCTGTCAAGGTCTTCTGCTTCCTCCTTGCGACTAAGTGTTTGGTTAGTTCTTGTCTTGAGTTAATGCGGGTACCTTGAGAAATACCTTGAGCGATGTCAGTGAACCTATGCTGCACGCAATAAAGGTAAATACAGTATTACGCACGACTTTTATTATAATGACTCACTTAGCGGGTCATCTTCTGAAAGCGATGCGATAAACCTATGCAAAGGTATCGCACACGTCTTGAGTTCAGTACAATTTCACTTGCGAAAATGATAGCCTACTAAGTTAGGCTACTAATTTCAAAAAATAAAAAGTTGCACTAATTAAATCAACTACTATTCCTCGTCTTGAGTTATGCGGGGCCTTATTAGGTGCAAGACTGTGTACCAAGGTACAAAAATTCAATAACACATAAAATAGATACATGTCACATCACATCTAGTCAACTTAAACACTTCGTACATTATTGTATAAATCCAGGAAAGTACCGCCCGCCGGCCACAGGTGGAGCTACGTACCGTCTAAGGAGAACCCGGCAGATCTCGTTTCTCGCGGGGTGAAGGCTGATTCCATCAGCGGGGCCTCTTTATAGTGGGCAGGGCCGTCCTTTTTACGCGAGTCAGTCGAAAACTGGCCTAAAATGCCTAACGATTCGCAGAAACACGACCTACCGGATCTCAATTCAAGTTTATTACTAAATAATGATTCCAGCGGGAACAATGACCAACTATTTACAAAACTTATTTCTAAATATACAAAATTTACACATCTAATTATCGCTTACGTACCTACAAATAAATTAAATAAATATACTGGTCATCTTTCTTGCGACGAATTAAATAAATCACATAATTTTATCTTACACTAAGTATACACAATTTACAAATGTTTTCCTTTGAATATCATTTTAATATAATGATATCTTGAGAGTAGGTGTCAGTCTTGACAACTCAGCGTATAACTACGATGTATACAACCAATTTTACATTGTGGCAAACATCACATAACCAAAATCATATTTCACATTATATCACTTGAGACTTCTTCCTGCTAGACCGCAGTCATTGCTATCCAATATTCGTCAGGCTTATTGTGGTCTTGGAGGCAAGGAATTATCTTTGATATCTTATCTAAATCTTTTGTTAAACATTGCTTCAATTACGTTCTATCTTTAATAATAATGAGTTAATTAATAGCGCCGAGAACTACTCTTGAGTTTCCCTTCTTTACATTGATTCGTTGATTAATCAGGCAGTACTTTGATAGCTACCCGAAAAGGTTAAGGTAGCCAGTTACTAAAATCTTACTTGTGTATCTTTGTCTGTCTGTCACAGATCTCACCACGGAAGGTTTTAACGTATGTTTTCGTCAGTGCGATCTACAAAATGGCTCATTTCACCAGCGACATCTAGTTTAAATAAAATGAACTAAAATAAGCATTATCTTCGTAGGCTTCGTCAATAATCAACTCGCTCATTTTACTTACCTACAATGCAACATGTTTGACTCAAGTTGAAGCCTTACTAAATTCCCGTCCTATCACTGCCTTAAGCTCTGACCCTTCCGACTTCACTCCTCTCACTCCTGCACATTTCCTCATAGGACGACCACTCTTGTCTGTTCCACATCCACAGGTGTCAGAGAGGATTACGTGTCTTGAGCGGAGGTTCAAGAAGACTTAAAAGTCTCCAGAATGGCCGACTTGAGAATCAAGGGAGGCATCATAATTCGAAGGGCCTTTAACAACATTTGTCCCCTTCCAGATCTCTCTATTGATTGCCTTTTCTACACATCAACCCGGGGAGTATGTCGGAGACAAACCCGTTCCCTGAGCGGCGCGCCTGCACCGCTACACGAAGGGAGCCGACCACAGCCGACGAGCGCCGAGCCTCCCCACGCCGCGCGTCGCGGACCGCGGCCATACATACAACACACACTTCTTCTACATCTCAAGCCGCGAACACTACCACGATATACGCACCTCTGTTCTACGAATACAGCACCTGAGTCATACAGTCCACTAAGTCTTTTATTCGATCATTTACAACTTTTGTTAATTATATTAATCCTTTGAAATTTTGAGCGTTAATTAATCATTACGAATGGTTTTAAACACCGCCATAGCATTCTTCTTCAGATCTCTACGTAAGTACAGACTTAATGAATCCGCCCAATTCTTAAAAATCTATGCTAGGTAGGTATCTAAAAGAATTGCTCAGATGATGCTAAGCGCAAAACTCAAAATTTATTTTTTAAATTTCTGAGTGAAGTCTGAAGAATAATTCTTATGAAATGAAATGAAATAGGTACCTACGATAACGACGCTGTATTCCCAAGATGCGATAGACATAATTATCAACATCCTTAAGAAGAGGATATTGGAAAATTTTCCAGCAAAAGAGTTAAAAACATTTTATTTACATACAAACTTCTTTTGACAAAACACCGTCAGTCGGGTAGTGAATCAAAAAGATAATTTTATGCACGACAGCATGGTGCCTGTATTCCTCCAGTATTACTTCGATTGATACCTAGTCTAATCCTCCCTTACTCCTTGAGAACCTCAGGGCGGTATCGTAGGGCGGGCGGGCGGCATAGTAAACAAATGTCACTCAGTATCACTTCAACCATCGTTCGTACCGCGCGCGCCTCTTTATAAATAAAACTCGTAAAAATAAACTTTAATAATTTATATTATAGTGTCGCTGGTATGTGTAAATAGAAGACTGGTTGGCAGGTATGTGTAAATGTTTGTTTGGTCAGACGGTAGCAAAAACTTAATGCCTTGGTTGCAACGACAAGTGGACTAATAGTTTGTGATCGTGTAAACATTGTGGTGTTCAATCTATCTGTTTATGTCCAATATACCTAATTGTTATCTGTAGGAAGAGTACAGTCTGAGTAAGATAAATTTTATAACCGTTCTTGTGTAAAGATGGTTCAACAAAAAATTTTACAAATATTTTTTTAAACATTAAAGTCAAAATGTTTGAATAACCATATTTTTTCAAGATTTTATTTTTATTTTCTATTGGAAGAAAATAGGCCCTTATAATTATTTTAATTAATTTTGTCTATTGACGTCAGCCAGCTACCTGAGATTTACTTATGTATGAATAAAAGCAATTTATTTATCAGTGTGATAGATAGGTATAAGTACCTACTTATTTATCTACAACCTATCTACTTGGGTAGGTACTTGTAGCTGTTTGTAATCAATGTTATTTAAAGTTGCCTACCTATTGTATTAGCTAAGCTAAGAGATAGCATTGTGTGATAAAACTATCTCAAACTTTATAAGATTTTTTTAATTGCTTCATTTCCATCTACCTAAGATATTATCTACAGGTAGGTAGATAGGTAATATATTTATGATAAGGTACCTATAGGTAAGATTACGTACCTGAAGGAACATAACCGTTACTTATTCATCAATGTGATATAAATATTATCCACAACTTTTTTCAACAGCTGTTTATAAACATAATTACTTATCTAAGTATTATTAAAGATTGTATCTGAGTAATAAGCAGATTATTATAAACATTTTTCAAATTATACTACCTAGGTTTGTTACTCTATATTTATTGAAACTTCCTAAGAACCTATTATGTAGGTAGGTACATTTTGTTTTTCATAGACGTTATATTTTATTGTTACCGCTCGGTAAAAAATTGGATGATGACCGCTACAGACTCGTTAAATTCGGTCCTAGCTTTTAAGTTTTAAGTAATACGGAAAATTGTTTTTTTCAAACGTCTTCAAAGAAACGGTTACGAAGTTTTATACAAACTTCGAACAAAGCAATATTCTGAATCTAGTACTTACCTTATAGTTTAAGCCTAAAATAATCAGCGATTTAAGTGCTCTACAGGAAATCGTTCAAATTATGTACCAGGAATTACAGTTTACGACACAATCGCAAACCGATATAAGTACCTCGTAATAGGCATGATGACAGTAATCAAGAATAAAATACGATTCATGGATCCTGAAAAACGTATTTATTTGTATAATAAGAAAACAAGATTAATAATTGAAATTTACAGAATTTTATAGGCGAAGTTCGCCCGCGACCACGGTTGTTGCAACACAGCCGAAACGTCGGGAAATATGTAATAAAAGGTAGATTACGCGATAAAATCTGTAAATTTCAATTTAAAAGCATGAATTGTGATCGCGAAAGTTTAAGAAAGACTAAGATTAATAATTTATTTTGATAACGATTCGATACTTAATAATGAATGAATATTGCGCATCTAGATATTTCTTCATACAAATACCTAGGTATAAATTATTCGGCGTAGTAATCATCACTTACTACGCCGAATAATTTATCCGCTCGCCGCTCGTGCTCATATAAATATCATTGTGCAGTCATAGATGATTAATAAATAATATTATAAGTATATTATTGTATAAAGGTATATACTATAATAATATAAATTATAGTAGGTATATTATTTATATATATAGGTATTTAATAATATAAATAATATAATAATATATACCTAGTCATAGAAGAAGCGTGGCGAAGCTTGCGCAACGTTCTGAGCGGTCACAACTTGGATGGGTGACCGCAAGTGCCATTTTCATCTGAGCGCTTCCGTGCTTCGGAGGGCACGTTAAATTGTCGGCCCCAGCTTTTAAAGTCGTTAAGCCATGACGGAGACCTTTAGGCGGCCTAAAAACTCCGTCACCAGAGTTGGCCACTCGCTCATACGAACGACCGACCGAATAAATAATCGATGCTACTGATATCAAACGTGTTATGTGACCCCTGACCCGTAGTATCTTTTCCTATCTCAAGTTTCACATTTATTTATTCAATGATAGCTCACCGCAATACACAGACGTAATAATTCTGATTTGGAATCTACATTATAGTTAACCTAAAAGACTAAGGGATACTTAGGTAAGTTTTAAGTTTTTGTATAAATTATAATTAAAACAGGCCATATTTATGTTATAATTTTTTATTAGTTTCAGTTGGTTTCAGTAACTTGACACAGTTTTTTTTGTTTGTTATTTTCCGTGTCGCTATAAAGAGTCATCGAGCTCTAGGATAGCTACAAAAGCATCATAATAATTATGAATAACATATACCAAAGTACCTATGTTAATAACTTTCTAACGATTTATTTAATTATTATTGATGAGTTGTTAGTTGGTTGTTAGTTGGTGGTAAGAGGATAGTTGGTAATTCCCGCAATGTTATTTATTACATAGTATAATAGATAATAGAAATAATAGAAATAATAATAAGTAAACGAAAGAATTGTGTTTGACTTAGCTTCGTTAAGTTGGTTACAAAGTTTCCATAATTTTATTGACCCAATATGGGTTAATCCATATTACGACTTATAACAAACGTCTAGTTTACATGTAACTGCTAAGCATTCAACTGTGGGAAAACTCAATTACGACCACATGCCAGTTTAAACAACAAAACTTCACACATTTTTTTTGCTTCGCACTATTTTGTACCTTTTTTATTCGCATACCTAATTATTACGCCTAATATTATAGGCGTGGCGTGTGGGGATGCTAATAAAATAATTATGTAATGTAGGTACTAATACAAACTTTATTAAAATATATAAAAAAACTTTAAAATGCAGCGATCACACTTTACTTACCTACATGAACGAAGCAAAAAAACTGTTTTCAATGATGGTACTTTTACCTAAGGTTTCCTATTTTCTTTGAAATAGAATACCTACATTATAGACTAGAAACCGAATAAAAAAACCTACCCATACAACCTATTTATCATTCATAACGTGTGCTGCTTTTATAGGAAAAGGATACAAAACCCTAAAAAGATATCGACGAAAAAGGTTGAACAACTCAATCGAAACGGTAGAAAACTTTTCAGAAACTATTGGGTAGGTACCAAGGTACTCCTTACCCACCTATTAGGTGCCTGCTTACAAAGAAACTGAAGTAACCTACCTACTAAAACTTGGCTTATTCCACTAATCCCCGTTGACGATCCCCGTTAACGGGGATTAGTGAACTTTTTGTTCATATTTCCCCGTTGACGGCGATGCGAGCTCGTAACGGGGATTAGTGAACTAAAAAAGTTCATAAATCCCCATTACATTAAAAATAAAATACTGAGTGCCTCTTTCACGATCTTCAAGTAAAGTTCCGAGTAGGCTAGTCACCAAGTAAAGTGTCGAGTAACCTCTAGTCGCACTTCACGACGTTCAAGTAACACTACTCGTAAGTAAAACTGGGCCAGTAAATTACTTTGAACATCATCTGCCCAGTAGCGTATTAACTCGACGAGTAAAATAATTAGACAGTTGGATAGTTTTCATTATTACGAAAACCTAACCTATTTTATTTATTTATATCTTTATGTTTGTTAATTTATATTAAAAATGGATTTGATTTGTTAGATAGTCAATTAGATGAGCTTGAAGATTATTCAATGCGAATTCCGAGACCACGGGTTTTTTAAATTTCGTGTTGATTATTTTACAAATCTAGATGAAACTGACTTTTTTGCTAGATTTCGCCTGACTAAATTTGCGGCGAACAAAGAGCATAATTTAATAAAACATAGGATAAAACCTTATTCCCTAAGTTAAGGTGACCCTTCCCGGCGCGTCTATCATCGACGCGGGCATGGCTGAAAAGCTTGTTGTTTCATCCAGCGCAATGCTAGAAAAAAAAGCAAAGCGAAAAAAGAGAGATAGCGCCTCAGCGCTCGGCATTCAGTAGGTACTTTCGCCGCTCACTCGCTCACTCGAAAAATAGTGTGCGGAAATTTCATAAAAAGTGTTCCAGGAAATATGTGTTTTTCAGTAAGCCTTACAAGTTTGTAAAATAAATGTTTGTCATTTAGAATCTCCATAACATTTGCAAGGTTTCTATTACAATATTTTCTTTACTTTTACAATTTATGAGTACATTATGAACGGCCAAAGTTCAGGTAAAATTTGTGCAAAAAGCAGGTTTTTGGAGGCTTATACTGAATTTGTTTCTCAAAATTTTGATTTTTAGTTTTGATACAGTGCGACCTAGATATAGTGCACAAGATACCTATTAGTTCAAAAGTTTAAAAGAAAGATCTGTTACAACGGCATAATCACGTACGAGCGTTTGTATGAAAAGTTAGCCGGGTTGGCCGCTCCTAAGTGCTATTTTTATAAATACGTATAATTTGGTATGTAAATACCTAAGTGTATGATGATAGACACGTGTTAATAAATATGTAGGTACTTACCTCTATTATTACCTACTCTAATTAAGATTGGATTTTGTTGGTGAAACTAAATTATGATACTCGTAACTTTTACTTGTCAATTAACGTTACTCGTTGAGGATGGTGAACGAAGCCCTAAATAGTTTTTGTTCTGGATAACATGATTCTTAATAGTCTTAGTATTTTATTTTTAACGTAATGGGGATTTATGAACTTATTAGTTCACTAATCCCCGTTACGAGCTCGCATCGCCGTCAACGGGGAAATATGAACAAAAAGTTCACTTATCCCCGTTAACGGGGATTGTCAACGGGGATTAGTGGAATAAGCCTAAAACTTCTGCGATTTCTTACTGTCGGCTTCGCCTAGAGGCTAGAGTTAAAGAAAATAATTAGAACAACATGATTAGGTATTTAGTTAGGTAGGAAACTAATCTTTATTACATACCTAATCTAATTTATTAGATAGGTACCTACCTACTTAATTTTATCATTCACAGTTACTTATTTTCTGGAAGTGATTGAAACTTCTAAATTAATACCATACCATAACAAATTGGCTGGTGCGCAAGATTTTAATTAAACTCAATAGAAAAGCTGAAAAAATAAAAACAATTTAATTAAGCCCGTAAAACAAACAGAGGGGACAGGGTGTCCCGCAAATCCGACACGAATGTCAGTGATGCCAGCAAACAAGGCTATTTTTCGTTGCTTGATTTTCGGTTGAAATGCTTCGATGTTCTGAAATTATGACATGCCGCTTTTCGTTAATGTTTTTAAAACTATTAGGTAGTACATAAATGTAGAATTAAATTGGTAGGTAAGTATTTATTTTAGCTTCTAAGTCATGTTTCAGGATGCATTATTATTCGTATTTTTTTTTCTAATTTTGCCTACCCAAACCCACGGCGTTACTCGCGTGGTAGAGTCAACATGTATTTTAAGTAGGTACCTATAAGAAATATTTTACCGTAACGCTTCATTCACGCGGAAGAATAGGAATATAGTATTTGTCGTCACGACTTGTCATAAATCATAAATTTATCTTCGTATGAGCAAGGTGAAGCACATTAAAATACTTCTCATGACGACATTCATCTCAACATTTAAATTGGCCTGAAATTCGACACCAATTTCTAGGTTAATGCAATTATTGGAGTTTAATTGGTCGGGCTGAGGCTGCCGTTAAACTCTGATTAATCCGCTGGCTGAATACAAACCACTACCGTCGCCACAAATCCTTTAACTTACTTGAATTCGGAACTTCAATTAGGTACCTAATGGTTTAATATTTTGAATTGATAAGCTTTTTCATCCGTGAAAAGCTAGTTGTGTAAAGCGAAGCATTCCGGGTTTAAAGTAGGTAGGTAAATGTTTTTTATTAATTTAGTTATGTACAAAAATAAACCTAGGTACAGCTACACCTAATTGTGCTGATTTAGACAATGTGGCTGGTGTATTATCTTCAGGAAATAATAGTTACAAAATGGCACGGGTTTCTTTACTATGTTTCTCTTCGTTTTTAGCACGTGCATACGTGCTAAAAAACATCGGAAACATGGTTTGAAAAAGATCGTGTAAAACTCGTAAACTACATTTCCCGATGTAGGAATCCCACTAATTAGTCGCTGTTTGTAGCCTGGGTGTAGGGTTGCCAATCAAATACATAATCTACATTTAAAACAATGGCGTTTTGGAAAACAAAAATGTATCCAGCTGTTCGATTTCGGCAATAAGTAAGTCTTTTTATTAATAAGTCAACATTTTTGTAAGTATTTATTTGCGAGGGGCAAAATCTGTAAAATATTCATATTATTTAGGAGAAAAAAAATAGTTTCATCATTTTTGGGGTAGGTACACCTAGGGGGTACTTATAATAATAAAACCTAATAAAATTATTAAAATAGTAGGTAGGTACTTATATTGTTGCTAGGTGTTGTAACTTCAGCATTTTATAAAAAGTTCTTAAGCTTCAAAAACTTATTATATAACTTAGGTACTTAGTCGTATAAATTAGCATAAAATACACTAAATATTAGAAATAAAAGAAAACTTAGGTACCTATCTACTACGTAATAATATTATTTTTATTTTACATACGGACCTATATTTTATTTTATTCCGATTTATACGAGTAGGTAATTGAGTTTTTCACGCTTCACGAATTGAATAGTAAGTACCTAATTGTTTATTTTGCGATAAGTATTATTTCTAATACATTCAATGCAGTAGAATACTAAAGTACCTATACCTACCTATTTCAATAGAGTTAGCAACCCTATCCAGTTCAGTTAGGCACAGGCGTGGAAAGTAAAACGGGCCACGTCCCAGAGGATTGCGAACACACATTATGTTCAGTGTGCACGATTAGCCTGTTATTCTACTTAATTCAGGGTCCTTTTATATGTCAGTGGTTCTTTCACGGTCAGCTTTTATATTAGTTTTAATGATAAAAGTTTGAATTGGTTATTCTATCCAAATTTTTTGCAGTAAACGTAGTTTGATCAGGCTCTAAGATACACGCTGTACCATGCTTGTAGAAATTACGTTCATTATTCTTTCAAAAATGATGTACAAAATAGTGTTACTTTAACTTTTGTTACCATTTTGAATAACTAGAATGTCAGATGGTAGGTAACATAAAGCAGGATTATTTACCAATATTTTTCAGACTGCACAAATATAGATTCTTAGATGCCCCAGTAACTCTTCAAACAACACGTGCGTCTATTACAAATAAATGATAAGTACTAAGCGTATTTTTTTAAGCAAAAAACTGTCACTTGACTATTTAGCATTGTTTAACTTAAGTCTTGTGACAAAGATAACTTCACTTTGTTTAATGAGCCTCTCATTACACAGAAATGTTAATTTAACTAGACATTAGTTTGTGAGCTACGGTAAGAGGAAGTTTCCTATTTTGTTTAAAATGCTATTTTTCGTTTATCTGTCATCCGTTTTTCTATTGCTTACCGCTTTTATTGTGTTGAAAAGAGTTAGAACAAGGAAGGATCTCGCTTTCGTAAGATTTTGTTTATTTTTATTATTTTAGGAATGGTATTAAATATTTATTATTTATATCCTATTTAGTCCTTTCAAATAGCAGAGCTTTTTTCTTCAAAGTTCTTGTTCTTATCACTCACTCAGGTCAACGAACAGTTTTAGCAGTCGTTTGAGCTTTTAGGTTACCGTTTAAATAAAAAGGGTCAAATTCGTAAGTATTCGTTTCATGGAAAACATGCAGGGTGGGGCATAGTACCTAGTACCTACCTATCTTACCAAATTTTTTTATTTCGCATATTTTTATTAAGTATGTAATTAAGCTACCGATAGATACGACCAGGTTCTTGCCTGATTTTTTCCCTGGTGTAGGGAGTCGCGTTGGAACAGGCATTAGAATCACCTAGCATGTAAGACGAAACTGAAGTGATCCTTGAGGTCCTATCAAAATAAATGATTTTTCTTTTTGCTTTCCTTCGAAACGGGACACACTACTCCTTAAAACGCGGTAGGCATTCTCTTAGGCATTAATATAAATTAGTTGTCTCTTTCCAGTTTACAATGGGAGGTTGGGTCAGCTACATCTGGTGGGGCGGAGACCCTGACGTCGCGAGCCCCGTGTCGGGCCTCACGCGGCGGGAGATATACGCTGTACAGAAGTCCTGGGCACCTGTCTATGCTAATGCACTGCCTAATGGAACAGAACTGCTGAAGAGGTAACATTTTGAATCTCAATTTAGATATAACAACTATACAGTCACCAGTCACATCATCACATGTAATGTATTTAGAAGCTGCATAAAAATACTTGATTTTACTTATTTTAAATAAGGACCCTATTTTACCGTCGCCCGTCACCGGGAACTGTATAAAGTGTGGTAGAGAACTGTGTGGAAGTTCTAAATACGTATTTTTTGTTATGTAAATCATGTTTTTAGCCACTTAGATAGGTAGGTACTCATACAAACTTACTTAAGTACCTTTAGTAAATGTTTAGTAGTTTAGCGATATTTTAAATTAAAAATTATATATAGAAGCTCTATATTATTGTTAAATTTCAAATATCCCTTACAAATTATAAACTTTCACAATCGAAAACGAAAAAGTTTTCATTCAATTTAATTCAATTAAAATAACTGTCTCGAATACATTAATTAGAAATAACTAATACCATTATATAATCTGTGCTAATACATAACTTTTTACCATACCAAGGTCAGAAGCAAAACCGACTAAAATTAGTAATAAAGACACACCTCTAAACTCTATACCTATACCTACAGATAATTGTAAAGTCTTGCCCTTCAGACAGGCGCGCCCTCTGTGTACTACGGACCTCGTGGAATCCGAGGAATTTACGCGCGAATACCGAGCGAAGAATGCAGAGAATATGAGATTACCATAGTATTGCCCGCTGAAATGCGCTCATACGTGGTTTAAATAATGTGTTTTAAAGATTCGCTATCATTCATTTACTTACCTAGTCTTTTCTAATAAAATGATTAGGTTAACAAGTAAATAGAATAATATATTATTAATGTACAAAAGTACTTAAGTCGATTAAATTTAACATTAGATCCAACATCCTGAAAATTCAACTTTTTGCAAACGCAACATTTTAGAAAATCAACTTGCTGGTCCTATATACCTATGTATGTAGATGCTTACCAATGTTACCAAGAAGTCTGTTATTTATTTGTAATGGGTTATCTATACGTTACGCGACTTTAGGTAAAGAGCCGATAATGTTTTAAAAATAAAATAATCTGCACAAAATACTTACTCGTATATTCATTATTAAGTAATCAGTTTGTAGATTGCTTACCTACAAGACAGTTTACCTAAGCACTAACTTCATAAATGTATTTGTTTGTAGGTATTGTACCTATGGGAAAACAGGTCCGATTCTTAAAATATTTAGACGACTAGGAACGCGGCGTTGGGTTTGCAAGCCGCTACGAATGGAAATTGGAATGCAAATAGAACTCTACATAAATAAAGTCTCTTGTAAAAGGTTCATGATAATTATAATAGATATTTATGGGTTTATGGGGTTCTTTGTGTTGTCATTATCATGGTGCAAGATTTAATCGGTTATTTTTCCTATCCAAAATTATATAAAAGAGGTTTTGACTCTATTTAATTAACCTAAAAAAAATCAGCCGGGTCAAACCTACAATATTACGCTTATTTCAACAAACAACAAACTAAATATGCAAAACAAGTCATATTATTTAGGTCATTATGATCATTATTTTGTCCCCAAATAGATTGATAGCTATTTCCTCTGACACAAAATTTACCTAAGTACCACTCAACCGTCTACTTACATTTTTTGCCGTGAATTGTTTGCTTAGCACTAAACTATCAGACGTGATCTTTTGTAGGCACTGGGCACACAGAAAAATTATGCTTTTTCCAAAAATCAACAAGGAGTAGACATAATTAGGACAGATCTACTTGAAAACATGCAAGTTATATAGGACAACCTTGTAGGTACCTACCTACCCTACTTCATTTCTCTATTTCGAAAACACGATTGGCAAATCTTGTCGTAGCTGCATGTGCAACATTAAAAACAAAAAGCAGTATCGCGAGTTTATTTCCAACTTCCAAGGTAAGTACATCTTTAAATATTTATGATTATTTTGAAGATGTCTAAGGGGACATTCACCGGTATGTCCCACAGATTAGGTAGAGATACTACGTGTATGTCCAATACACGTTTGGAATACGGGTGTCACAGAATGAGACGAAAAGCCGGCATCCTTTACCTACACGTATATATCCAGAAGTTATGAGTTTACCTGCCTGTGTTTTATTTGACTGGCGTGTACACAATTTCATATCGTGATAGACATATAGGTAATAGGAAAATAGAAAATTAAATAACTATATTTACGCAGGTTAAACTAACAGGGGAAGTTCTTATTTATTTTGTGCTTTGATAACAACGTTATAGCATTATTTTGCAGTACGAATTAGTTACCTACTGTAATTACATTGTTGCTTTGCTTAACAATTTGTGTGAAAATATCATCATCATCAAAATTTGCCAAATAAATAAGACCAAATAATAAGTAAAATTAATAAAACCGACTAATAATAAACGTAAAGCTTAGAATAGGAACAAAGAAGATAAAAAAGAGTAAAAATGAAATAATTTTAAAACTGACGTCAATGCTGCAATCTCGAGGTGAATTTATGTTTTTCACTCCAAAGATCCTCGCCGAAATTATTATGGAACCATTGGGAGTACCTATGTGCATTCAAACAAAAAAATAATATAACATTCAGTAACTATAAAGTTATTGTTACTGAATGAGAAGACAGAAAAAACAAATCAAAAGTAGATTGACTACTTGGTAAAGAACTTTTGACGACAAACGATCTCTAATAGCTTTGGTTATCATCGTCTTTGCTAAAAGGTACTCATAGAGACTTGGCCTTTATCCCAATATTCGATAAGTCCACAAGCGAAGAGCTAAGAACAAAGAGCTCTGAGGTTTTACTCAAACAGGCTCTATGTAATAAGTAGACCACTCCATTTGATCATGTGCTTCACTTTAAGAACAGAGTAGTGGTTGATTCACTCTAGACTTACTAAAAGCACAGAATACAAAAGCTAAAAGTAAATAAGTTCGTACGAGCAAGTGGCCAACACTGGTGATGTGACAGAGTTTAAATGCTAAGTAAGTACTCATAAATGGGAATAGTGAAGAAAATTAGCTTGAATAATCGATTTGAGAAGCAGAAATAATAATAAAAACCAACCTAAAAACCAAAAAAGAAACGCACTAGCATTAGGACTAGTTCCATAAGACTTGCAAGTAACATAAATACTAAAAATGAGTTGACATCTTTTAGATCTACATATAAAAATAATAATTATGGCGTGCCGCAAGGGAGCGTCTTAGGACCGCTTATATTCTTATTATACATTAACGATCTCCCAGAAATTACTGACAAGCCTTGTATATTATTTGCTGATGACATTTCTATTATTTTGACATCTGAACGAAATACTGACATTAATGATTATATCACTGACATAAAAAATACAATTCATCTAATTATTAAATGGCTTGATAATAATAATTTACATGTTAACTTAAATAAAACACATCTGATCCAATTCGGGACTCACGGTAGCAAAAGTAATCATTTAAGTATCTCACATGGAAGCACAAAAATCGATGAAGTTAAAAGTACTTCATTTTTAGGAATTGTTTTAGATAAAAACTTAAATTGGAAAGGCCATATTGAAAAGGTCTGTTCTAAAATAAATAGATTTGTCTATGCGTTACATAGGCTTAAAAAAACATCGACGCAAAATACTGTATTACAAGCTTATCATGGTCATGTAGCTTCTGTACTGTGCTATGGCCTTTTACTCTGGGGAAATTCCACAGATGTCCAAAGAGCATTTATAGCACAAAAGAAATGCATTAGAGCTATTGGTGGAATCGCACCCTGGGTATCATGCAGACCGCTTTTTAAAAAATTTAAAATACTTACTCTGACCTGCATGTATATTCTTGAGTCAGCCGTATTTGTGAAGGAGCACTCTCATCTATTTCTTAGGGCTAGTGAAGCATATCTTAGGAATACTAGAAATCCCGACAGAATTGTTTTACCTAAAATACCTAGAACGTCCATGTACTTAAACAGCAGTTATGCAATGTGTGGAAAAATTTATAATGCCGTGCCCAGCTCAATTAAGGTACTCCCGCTCAACAAATTTAGGCTTATGTTAAAATTATGGCTGCAGGAGAAATGTTTTTATAATTTAAATGAATTTTTTGACGAGTAATTTTATCACTTTTTTAATTATATAAACTCTAATATTGTATACCAACACAAATGGTAACATAGTGGAACACCAACTTAAATAATGTATTTCATCTTAATCTGTACCTATGTTTTACAATAAATGACAATTCTATTCTATTCTATTCTATTCTATTCTTGCAATCTGTCACGAATGGAATGTTCTGCAAAATATGGGCATATGCGAAAAAAACGTGCCTTACACACACACATCATAAAAAATTTAAAATGATTAAAAAGCTAAAAGAATACGAGAGCCGTAGATTTCATCAACATGATCGAATAGTAGAAAAAATATTGGCTGCCTCGAGTTCAATTGGACGCTATATAGAAGTGTTTTTTATTTAGTTTTACAAACAATTCTACAATATCGCAAATAAACATGATTTCAAAAGAAAAACACCAGTACAGTTCCACTCCTTATTACCAGAGTATAAAATTAAACAAACACTTAAACTTTAACAGCTTGCATCAACATTACTGGCGCTTTATAGCTTTCGTGAATAGAACGATATGATGTTATTGTGATTGAATGAAGACATCGGTTTTTTTATTAACTCAGTTTTAGTACAAGTTTATTATTTTATGAGCAGTTAGCGGGGATAGTACCTCGACCTTTGATACGAAGGTCGTGGGTTCGAATACCGACTAACCATCAATGAACTTTTCGTAAGGAATTGTCAAGATTGTGCTCAAATGATAATGGAAAAATTGAGAAGAAACCGGCTAGCTTCAAAATAGGTAACGACGGGCTTCCGACCTGTCATGGAAAGCTAACTTCTGAAAGTATCAAACATGTTTGCGGACGTGTATTTGACTATTCCATTTTCAACCGATCATAGACTTCATAAATGGAACTTGATGACTAAAAATATCTAATGACAATTTTTTATTTTTTTAATGGCATTTATCTTATGGTAGGTAGTGTTTTTATTCTTTTTGGTAGGTACCTACACTATCCCATAAGTAGGATAGTGTTACATAAAAAAATCTTTGTAAGATATAACCTCCGTAAATTAATAATAGAGTTACTGGTTTTGAAAATTGTAATTTCTAAACTCCGTAGAGGGCTCTACGAGCCTCTACGAATTTATTTTTACAAACTTTCGACTTCAGTCACTTGAACGTTGTCTCTAACTTTCACACAAATTGTGCTCCGCTACACTGTAAAATATTCAAACATAAAGTTACAGATTTATTATAAGTAATAAGTATTATATTCCATTGTTATTTTCTTGGTAACATAATTCATGGTGTAAATGTTGCTAATTTATCGATCACAGTTTCTGGCCAAGGTTAAACTATACCTAGTTGCGACCACGTCAATATCCGTCCTGAATTATCCAATTATTGGTAAACTGTAAAAGCTGTTTTAGTTTATGAGTGTACCAAGGCAACCGTTTAATACAGTGTTGGAGAAACTAAGCCAACTAGCCAACTTTAGAAATAGAAATAGAAGTAAATAAACGACTATGACGATTTGTATGTACGTTTTGTGTTGTTTGACATTTGATTAATTTTGTTATTATTAAATTAAATGATAATTATAGCCCAAATCGAATACCCTTTTTTAATAAAAGGTATTCATGAAGTGATGTTTTAGTCAAGAGATATTAATTAATCTTTCTCTTCCCCAGATTATTCTCTACATTCCCGGAGTCAAAAGAGTTCTTCAAGGTAGTCAAAAAGCTCCCAGAAGAAGAGTACGTCAATATCCCTCAGTTCAAGGCCCACGTCATAAACCTGATGACATCATTGAACTTAGCTGTGACGAACCTGCACCAGCCAGAGATAGTGGCAGCTATGATGCACAAGCTTGGAGAGTCACACGGCAGGAGGAAAATACAGCAGCAGAATTTTAAGGTAAGCAATAGAGGCTAAGAAAGTAATAGAAGCAGGGGCAGACTATCAGCTAGGTGGACGATATAGAGGGAAAGGCATGGATGATAACGACACAGGACCGATTAGTGGCGTTTGAGGAAGAAGGCTCACCATAACAGTGGGCTTATTTGAGCTACCAATGATGTTAAATGATGATAATCGTTGACGTCTCTAGGTTAGGTACATCGAGAAAAGTATAGTACCGACTCTAGATGAAACAATAAGATATATCGGAATAGTACAATCCCCTTATGCACATTGGTTAGTAAACCTACTTTAGCTAAAACGGATATTCAATCTGTTGCTATCTCTTTTCATTGACATAAGAGTAACAAGAAAAAAACATTATTTAAACCTATATTAAATTAAAATCTTTATGCTTGAAACCACAAGTATCTAAAGAGAATACTGAGCTATCTAACACGTGTTGAGAACTTGTTAAATTAAAAGTTCAACTGCCAGTGAATAAATATTTTCATCACAAAATGGAATATCGAAAACGGTGGTAGAGCTAAACTCACCATTTAATCAAATTGGTTTCGAATTAATTGGATGAAACTTTAGTGGACTTCGAAAGCTCTTTTTCATTTATGTTTTCGACTCGACGAATGAGTGTTTTCGATGGCTTTTGCATAAAAATCTATTGGGAACAGCTGCGTCGTAATTATTTAGCCGATCAGAATGAATTACCTAATTTACTAAAGGAAATCTGAGTTATGCTATAATAATGGAAAGAAAAACAGCGTGATTCAGAGGTACTGTACAGTCGACAAAACTCAGTAGGAGTACCTACATAATTTGCAATAAAAATTACTTACCTACATGCAAAAGATAGACTTACTTCTGACTACTCCCTTTTCTCCATCAATTTGTTTAGACTTACCTAGCATCACATTTAAATGGAATCAAGTAATTGCATCGCTTTAACAAAACAGTAATATGAAAAGAATAATTATTTTTATTGAAAACACAGTGTAGTGCGACTAGTATAGAATGTTCGATAAGTACATTAAAAAACTGATTTAATGCTCCGAATTCATGTTGCAGGATCTAAAAGAAGTAATCGTGAAGATGTTCATAGAAGTTCTGCAGCTGGACGCAGCTACCCTCGGCGCGTGGAGCAAAACCGTAGACTTTTGGTACAAGAACATATTCGAAACATTGAATTTGGGCCAGGCAGAGACGAGATAGCACACTATTGTCACCCAGTGTCCTTTTGTTGACCACTTTATTTTATTACACTTACAATCCGTAAGCGACGCTTGAAACGTAGTTAGGTACAATTTCGGAGTTCATTCAACTCATGGGAAATAGATTTAATGGATTGTAGAACTATTTGGGACAGAAAGTGTTGGTTAACTGACATAAAAATGCTTTTAGACAGATATTAATAAACCGAACGGTTCAGCTGAGAGTTCTCCGAATGTGAGGCTTGATTTTTCATTCCTAAATTAACTTTCCTTGTAAAAATTATTTGAATATTGACAGTAAGTAGGTCAAACCGAGCATGTATTCTTCTGTTTAGTTATATAATATGACGATTAAAAGTAGGTTCTTACGAACTATGACGAATCTTGTAGATAATTATGATGAATCGTTGAACGATTAATTTTCAATTTCTTTAATAAAATACTTTTTAATGTTGGTTGCTTCAATGATGTCGTAAAATAACAAGATATTTTTTGGAGAATTGTCATAAATTGTTTTTTTTTAATCTTAAATTAAATGTAACTGTAGATGCTATTATATTAATATTTAGCTTTATAGTAACCTTTATAGCACACATGCTTGAAGCATCCGTGTATAGCTGTAAATAGCTACGTAATGTAAATAGTGCTTACGGTTTTTTACAAATTGTACAGTTGTTTTACTAAACCAAAAATATAAGTACCTACGTTATATTATCGATGGATATTATTATGATCATTATTACAATAAATTTTATAAAGAAATCTGATTTGTTTTAATTTGTTGACTCTTTTACCATACCAGACCAAACTTAAGTTGTAGGTAAGGACTCCGATTACGTAAATCTCTATGTTGATTACTTTTATTATGCTTAGGTAGGTACCTACTGTGTAGTGTACACATTGCTAGAAAAGACGGCAGCAATCTTAAAAGACTCATTGTGACTGGAAAGTGGATGGGAAAACTTCCATACATAGCGCCCTTCTCACCTCCGAGGACAGAAGTAGATGGAGGAACATCATCAGAAAGAAACTGGTAGAGGGAGGTCACGACCCTCAGCATTGAGGAGTAAAGGCGTTATTATGTACTACTTACCCTAGCAAAAATCATTTAGTACTTTATCTATTATTTATTCCGTGGTAATACCAGCATTAAAAATTGAACGAAGCGCGTATCTGCATAAAAAATAAGCTCGATAAAATGAAAATCCACGATGAATCTCTCGGCAAAATAAAATTCATGTTATTCCCGATCCTTAGCGAAGCAGGATAATGAAATGGCGAAGGCTCTGCATTATTCAGCCGCTTGGCTCCTGCATATTTAATGCCCGACGACCCGCGCTTCCTACGACCAAAGTGGGTATACGAACAGCTTTTAATAGCGCTACAAGTATTGGAGGGTGAGTATTACCAAACTGGTATAGGTCGCGCCACGTAAAAAGAACGCTGAGGGGAAGTGGCGGGGGTACGTTTGCGCCTGTGTTCACTCGCTGACGAACCAATAGCACTCGCTGAATCAATGGTATGAAGTGCGCCGCGTTACCTCTCCACCAATCATCGACCACTGCGCAGTAAGGCTTTGACAGCCATCAGCTATCTTTTTACGTGGCGCGACCTTTTTTGTAAGTTCAACGAACGTGGACGCTGGATTTGGATCCACAAGTATTGAGGGGTGAGTAGCACAATATGAAAGTTTAAAGTTCTACGGGTCTTAAAGATTTTTTTTAAATCAAATCAAGGCTCTATAGGCAGGCATTTGTTCAAAATATTAATATGAAGAATTGAAGATTGCATAGGTACTAATTAATGATATAATACAACTTACCGAAGTCAGATTCTCTTGGTCAGTCGAAACTTCTTTCAGTGCATAGGTTTAACATTTTAAATCACTGGAAACATTATCCACTTCAATTGACATTTCAAACACTGGAAAATAAAATAAATACAATAACATTATGAAAACATTATAATCTAATATTGCAATAGACATTACCTACCAGTGTCAAAAACAAATATCACTTGTAAAGTTGTTAAGTTTGACCCACTTTCCTCTTCGACTGTACAAACACGCAACTTCGGGACAAAGTAACAAAGCTTCGCAAACAGGCAGTGCTCCAGTCTATGTCTAATGTTTATTTGAAACCCTTTGTATGTTATCTAGGAATAAATATGGCGACATGCTAATTTACTTTTGTGTTTTTACATTAGTAAGTGTTTATTTAGATGTCTCCTAACAAATATACTTTTGAGGCCATTTGAAATAAGTCTTGTTCAAGTAACAAAGACAGTTAAAATTGATTTAAATTAAATGTAGCTACCTCCTTTCTCATTATTCGGATCTAAGTTTAAATCAGATATCATTTGTTTGATAACGTTGTTGTTAGGGATAAATAAATAAAAAAGGTTGATAAATAAAACTACAGATGTTTTATTGATTTTTTTTTATTTTTTTTACAATTAAGTTAACATACATATCAAACCAGCCAGAGTATGGCTAAACCCATTTAATATCTAAACTTATGAACAATACAGAATTGATAATTTCCAAATTCACTTAGTTTTTATAATATAGAATAATATTTATGCATTCACACTAAATATAATCTACGATCTACTTATCCATAATCTAAGTTTTGCATAAATTCAAAATAATATGCCCAAAAGAAATTATCGTATCTATGCATATAGTATTTTAACTTTTTGGCAATTTATTGAGTATCATCTCTGTTCATACTGCATAGCAAAATTAATTTTTCTTTAACATGTAACATAGATCTTATTCGTAAAGAGGCCACAAATATAACATGCGTTTCTGTCATCAGTTCGAATATATAGGGACTTTTGTTATATTATATTATGTACTGCCTACGAACTATAAACATTACTCTTATCGAAATGTAAGAAAAATATCCTTACGCGTAACTGAAGTAACCTAGCAGTGCTGTGCGGTAAGTGCGGCCCGGAGCACCACGCATCGTTGTGCGTTCGCGTTCGCGTTCGTGTTCGCGGACACGTCGCGCTCTTGCTACCGATCCTCGCAACATCGAACCGGCGCGGCGGGCGCGGCGTTATACTACCATACAGTACATACAACACTTCACATTCTCTTCAAACAACTATGTCATCTACATAAAATTTGCTCCAAATGTTATATTAAAATATTTCTACTTATTGTAACTTCTAAGTTACAGCCAACTTTACAAATAATTGATACATTAGACTCTCAAATAGATCTCTACTAACTACATATAATATTATTAATTAATGGTAAAAAATAAAGAATAAAAATACTTCTAAACATTGCATTTCAATCACATAAGGTTTAGTTTAATTATACAATAATAACATCTTTTAAAACCCGAACATAAGTATTATTACAAGAACAATTGTTATCGTTGACTTCTGGAATGGAAAATAGCACACTTAAATTCACTAACTGTTACACTTACATAATAATTATTGTTCTCCTGTTTTATTTTGTATTATACAATTGCTTTTAGTAGTATCAGAAAAATAACAGTAAAATATATTGACTATTTGATACACTGATAAAAGTTTACGATAAAACACCTTAAAATTAACTTAAAGGAAAATTTGATAGTGTACCAAATAACAGTGCAGTTGATAAGTACGAGTACGACGCGGCATGCTAGGACACACCGACAGGTTGAGGTAATATACATAGAAATATAAATGTGGAGAGTTGGCGAGCCACATCCCCAGTCTTTCATAGACAAGCCGCATGCATTCCGATTGGACGAAAACCACTCATCAAGATGTACTCGGGACCACAATACTCGTATCAGGATAACATACGATTGACATGCTTTGAAAATATGATAACATAAAGGAACCATTTACGATTTCGTTTGTGTTTCAAGTATATGGTCTTGAGTAGATTTGGTTGGCAACGAGAGACTCGGGATCTAGCGACAGCGTCCGACACATGACTACGCTATTATTTGGTACGTGACGGAACTTACAGGATCGTGTCATAGAACTAGTAAGGCAGCCGGACTTACAGTACACATAGGCATGCCAAACACATTTTGTTACAGGCAGAAAGAGAATACAATTTTAAAAATAAACACCCAACAAATTTGAATAAGAACATAAGGAACACTACAGCAGCAATCAAATTGCGAACACATTTTGTACTACATAAAAAATAATACACAACCCTTTGCGCGAAAAAGACTGAAAAGTTCAACTTTTAAAGTCACAGTGAAACTTGGGTCTTAACATGACAGCTGCAAGTTGTTCCGGGCAGAATGCAAGAGGGCGCTCGGAACGCGACTCATGGTACGACCCTCGCTTCTTTTTCAGTTAATACTAGATCTTTAGAATAATTTTTCCCATCACAGAGATTTGCAGAGAAACCTTATTATTTTAGCCTATTGATATAATTATGTCATAATTTAGTATCCGCATATTACAATAAGTGTTCCAATAGAAATACGATGAGAGTTATAATTGGTGTATAATGAGAAGAGACGGCTTAAGTCTACACTTATATTATTGATTAGCGTCATTCTGATATCATTACGATAATAACGTCACTGAAAACATTAACTAACGTTGTACTTTAACTCAAAGGTGGTACCAAAAATATTACTTTTAATCTAAATACGCCAATCGATAATTTTACATTTAGAGAGGTGTCACAACTATACTAAAAAGGCGACTTTTTTTAAGTGTTTTTTTCTTTTAATTTAACTTAAACTTAACGCACTTTATGGAAATAACGGATATGAATACAACAAAATATTTCGAATAAGAAATGTAATCGATATGCAACGTTCAAGATCAATAATGAGTCAAGGAAAACTAAATTTCATGTGACATCGGTGGTACTTGAGAATTATTTGTTATCAGTCTCTGTCTGTTCAGACGCGGACGATGTCAGTGATCCGAACCCAATCGGGGACTGTACTGCTAATGTACGTGTCTAGTTCATATGGTGGGGATTATTACTAATTAAGCTTGTTCCTTTGTACAATACAACATAAGATACCGGCCGGCATCGGCAGTCTACTCGAATCGAATTCTCTCGACAATGTTACCTCACTAAAGTAAGAGACACATGAAGCGGTAATGTCAAGGGACACGCGATATGCCGCTGGCAGTAGGAAACCTCTAACAAAATAAATATTTTCATCCGACTCACTGGATTATATTAAAAATATTTTCTTAATCACAGATATCAGTCTGTCAAAATTTAAATTAAGTATATTTCAGAATTGGATTATTCATTCCTCACTTAGATAGGATATTATTCAAGTACGATCAAGGTACAAAAGTGACTAATAAGACCGCGGAGTATTGTTATGATGCGAATACAAATATCGACAAAATCGTGAGGTTTTTCGTTCAATCATGTGGAACATTATGGGATTTGGTCGTTCGAACTACAAAATTACGTATTAAGCGCGGAGTCTTCGAGACTGGTTCAGTACACTCACGGTACGAATGAACATGAATATAAACAATTTGACACAGGTACAACAGAGATCTAATGAAAGAATAATACAAGCTAGTTTAATAGGATAATGGTCGTTAATTATGCTCGATAGAGTAAGGTCGCAGGTCGCCCTACAATGAATCGAAGGCGAGAGACTAGAAGCAGTCGGGTGCACTCTTACGAGCCGTCGAGTCTACTGCATCAATTAACCGTGGTGGGGGTTGGCTCTATACATACATACATACGAGATAAACTCTATACCGATATAACGAATCAAATGCAATATAAGTTAGTGAATAACTAGTAATACGGAGGTGCGTGGGTGGCGTCGTCGGAGCCGCGATGTCGCTCGGACGGCGACTCTAGACTATTCAACTATTTAAACTATACATAGAGCGGTTAAAATATTCTCAGCAATCACAATTAGTTATAATTACCACATAGAAGAAATTTTCTTAGCTCAACATTTTTTCAATGGCCCTCTGTTTACGCGTAAGTCACTCAGTACATTATTATTTTTTATTTTGTATTTATTCAGTTGTGTGTTTCTATTAAGAACACCCTTTGTCTTACAGCTATTTACCAATAATAATACAAAATCCATCCACTATAATTAAGGTAAATTTTAGATATTTAAACGCTAAAAATGTAAAATATTAAACATCCTAAATAAAATCTGATATTCCCAATTTTAGGCATTAGCATAATTAATATTATAAATATGATTGAGTGACTATGACAAAAGAGAAATAAATGCATTACAATAATACTAGCCAACGTTTCGTTACCGTTGGAAGGTTTCCAAGCTGCCCGGGCGGACCTACCTCTAAGTCTAACACAACGTGAAAGCCTTCGTTATTATATATTTGGTATTACGTTATCGCACCACATAACTCTACGACTAGAGGAATGATTGCCTCTTGTGCCGAGTGCCGACGCGAGCCTACCCAACTCCTAGCCGCATCTCCACCCACATTAATAAGGAAGACTAGTTTCTTTGTAGAATATCACCTAATGTGCTATTGTATCAGGACGAGAACGCCTACTAACCCTTTACAAAAATATATATCGTATATAAATAAATAAATACACAACAAGCGAAATGTTATCTAATGTTAAAATTAAAAGGCCTTGATGAATATTACGCTATCACTAAATTAATTCTTTAAAAACCCACTCGTCAATAGAACACGTTTTAGTTCAATGCAAATGTCTTTTAGTAAGATTAAAGTCAGTAAATGAATAAACGTGAAATAACTTGGTCCCTAAATCTGTCTGAAATGAGTAGTGCCGACGATTTACAGTGCGGAAGCGGTAAACGATGTCAAGCTAAATAGAGAAAGCCAATCGATATCCTAACCGACCCGTTACCTGTCTGCGCTATTCGAAAACGAACATTCATTACTGGATCGTAAGCTACATTTTGCAATGTCGGTTTAACCGATTGATTTTGTTCGAGCGACTCGATCAAAGTACCTAAAGGCAGTGTAAGAAATGCTAATCTCGCGAGGCAACGGGCGGCGGTACTCACGATAATAGAACACACTATTATACAACAATATGGACGACGCTAAACGCGTCACAGGCGGCATTTTGTATTTGCCAAATACGAATCGAGGCAATGGTCGTAACTTTAAATACTAATTTGGAGATTACACGAAAATAATTTAAAAATTTAATTCCACACAAAGGAAGCGTTAAATAAGACGTAAAAACTATTAAAATTAACAACAATATGAGCAAACTATTATAATAGTTGAGCTAAAATAACACCGGAGCAGCTTGGAGTGCGACCTAGTTCGGCGGATGTTTTAGAAAATGGCTCCATTTGTACGATCTACGCTTGTGATGTTACTCTACGGACAGACAACACACCTACATCAGTGCTCGCTAAATGGCAATCAGACATCGACTTTGGCATTTGATTGTGGATTCATGCAGAGGACGCAATCCGAATGATAAAAATCAATCGGCCTCAGTTGCAAAAATTATGCGGTTTAAATTCGGGTAAACTTCATGAAAACCAAAATACTAAATGGATAAAAATATTTACACGTAAATATATATAAAATGATTGATGAAGTAACACTTAGATAATAAAAGTAAAACAGCTAAGCTCATTAACGATTACAAAAGGCGTGGGCCGTTCGCTGGCAGCCTTGTATTGTCTACCGCTCTTCGCGACGAGTCCCGCCAAATGCCGCCGAGACGCGGGATTCACTCGGAACGATGCCTAGCGCACAATTCATTACTATAAAATCTTCGAGGAAACGATTAAACCTGCCATTGGTTACGGTAACGTACCACAGTTCATTGAGGCACAATCATTGGTTGCTTTAATTGCTTTTTATGTTTTTTTTTTATTTAATTTTTTTTTGTTTTTTTTTTATTTTAAGTTTTTTTTCTTACAATACACCTACAATAATATAATTATTATAATTACTTTTAGGTACGTAAATTTATTCTAAATAACAAAAACAAGTCACGAAAAAATGTTAAAAATGAAAGCGTGAAGCGTATTTTTTTTTTCTATACGAATATAATTTCACAATATACATATTACAGAATATAATGTAAGTTTATAAATACACAACAACATAATAACACAGACTAAATTGCACGTGGCGCAATAATTGTGTGCAGGAAATAATGATGCAGTCATTGAACCGAAAGGAGATTCAGTTATTCTCACAACCTCGCCGTGTCGACTACACGCTACACGACACCTATACATTTACAACACTTTATATGACCATACAAATATAATTTATATATTACCCATTTATTTAAGTACTGATAACTTTAAGTGACTAAACATTTGAAGGCATGACACATTCGTCTTTTAATATTTATACTATGGACAACGTATTCTAAAGGGCACTGGAACATTATACTCTCCGTTTCTTCGGCTTGTCTCATTTAAAAAACACTAATTTATAAAAATTATAATGACGTATTTTATTGCTGCGATTTGCACCAGTAACGACTGAGATTTAGGCGTAATCCTTTATCAAATAATGTGGACAGAACAATATCGATTTAAAAATAATAAATATTTTTTTATTCTATGACGTAGTAAGTCAATAAAAATAAAGACCCTCAAAATTGAGCTTTACGACAATAATAGTAGAATTGACATGAGCCTGGTCGAGCCATGCATTGTGTACGCACGAGTGCCATAGGAACATCAGGTGTAAACCCGTACAGCGAATGCATCACATTCAATGGAAGATCGTCGCCAGCCCTCAGCCAGGGAAATGCAAATAGTGTCTGGATATCTTTGATATTAATTCTTTGGCACCTAACTCGGGCCGACGCGACCGCGCGCGCGCCCAACGTTTTGTTCGGTGGCATGCAATCTGCTGTGCCCGATACGTCGCTTTCGACACTCCAATCTCGACTTATCGTTAATCGAATGTACAGACAACTATTTATTTACTTATAGTTTAATCGATAAGAAAATATACGATCGTGTAAATCAAATCTGCACTCAATCGAGATATGCAAAAAAGGCAACGAAGAATATGCAATCCATGTAAATATTTAAAACAGTACGTCGGTCCCTATGAGATAAGGTAGACATGACAAATACTAATTTTGTCACTAGATGAACACATCACACATATAGAAACATTTATCACTAGACTAAACAGGTCCAAAGCGATTAGAATTTATTTAAAGACGCACAAGTACAAGTCCAAAGTCGCGTACAATCTAACTTACGAGATAAATTTGTGAAGAGTGGTCGGGCGAGGCTAGCGAAGCCTAGCCTTTAGCCAGACGATACTAGAGCTCACAACGATACCTCAGACAGGCTCACTGGAAGATATCCAAGTAGCGACGGCGAGACCGCTTCCGGTATTATTGGTAATGATATAGTTTGGCAGAGTCACTCTGTGGCACACCATCGATAAATTAAAAAGTAAATAATAATTGTAAATAAACTTTCTCATATCGAACAAACACTTACACCCACTATCGTTGCCGTCAATATCATAGTATTCTTACGAGAACTAACATAGGACTTAAGGTTACGCTTACATTTATACATTTATATAATACCGACGAGACTACCGCTACAAGTATATGATTAACAGAATACAATGTCTAAAGCATTATTTCCACTTTAAATAACGTTGAAATTGAGCCTATATAAAATACCACATATCTTTTCTATAAGTTATTGATATGGCTAATTTTAAGTTAACTATACACAAAAGTGTAATATTTAAATTACCGTTAATTATAGTACTTCAGTAACATTTTTCACAAAATGTAATATATAAAATGATAAAACAATCTTCATTAAGTTATCCTTACATTAATCGTATAATCTAGATAATCGTTTCAATATAACTTAAAGTGGCACTTGAATCACAAATACTGGAAAAAATTTGGGGAAATCAGCGGACGTGACGTCACGCGCTGCAGATACTCAACGAAATACACTATCCTTACTTAGGCAAGATACTTACATCACACGGCCGCAGTCCGGGCCGCGGCCTCCTAACCAATATTTGTATATCTCAGACTATAAACGCTGCTTAAAAGGAATTACCACTAGAAGAATGCACTTCAAATCTCATAATTTCAAATTTTGTTACATTTATAAAAATACAACTAATTATAAAAACGTATCGTAGGGGCGAGTCCGGTCGAGGCGACCCCGACAGCGCCCGACGCCGACCGAACCACTTCGGGCGGACTCGGGCGGGCTCGGGCGAGCTCGGGTCCAGCCCATTCCAACTCACCCCCACTCCACGAAATGCTCTTATTGCTGAATAAAAATATCACTAATGGAAAACGGAGGCTCGCGATCGACAATTCGAAAAAAAAAAATAGTAATAAATAATTAAAATACGGTTTTTTTAAAACGAGAAAAAATAAAAACTAGCACGAAAGAAACTCAACAGCCCGCGGGGCGAAACAGCAACAGCCCCGGGGGCGCAACAAAATAAATACAAATACAGCGATATAGGGCCACGGGGCGAGTGACTGAGGTAGCCCGCGACAACTACTCTAATCCGTTTTACCTATGTCATTTGGTAGAGAGGAGCTAGCCTACTTACACTACGCTAGGTGAACACTTACATACAGTAGACGTGGACGTCAACGTGCTACCGTGCGGATGTGACTAGGCGTCGATGAGAGCGCGACGAGGCGGTAGGGGTCTTGCTACGCTGGCGCGGCGAGTGTGCGGAGGGTCGACCGCCCTTAGATGGACTCTCCTCCGAGGAGGTCCGGCGGCAGGAACGAGTTCAGTGAGGAGGGTGTGGCGCGCTGCTCGTGCGAGTCGGGCCACATGGCCGGGAAGCCGCCGCCCCAGCCTGCCTCCTGGGAGGACAAACAAACCTCATGTTCATCAGATCACTCACATTAAACGTCTTTTGTTTCATGAACTTTATGATAATCCTACTATACTTCCTACTAATATTATTATCGAAAGTTTTAAAGTATAGATGGATGGATGTTTGTTACTATTTCACGCGAAAACTATTAAACGGATTTGGCTGAAACTTGGAATATACATAGTTTATGACCAGGAATAACACAGAGAGAGACACTTTTGATCCCAGTAGTAGAATCATCTAGTTTTAAGAATGTGACATGTCAAAGTGGTCTATAAACGATCGTACTGAATAAATACATTTTGATTTTGGTATTCCCACGGGAACGGGAATTACTGCGGTTAACCCCGCGGGGTGCAGCTTTTTTTTATTTGTGATGGCGATGAATTTCGTTTCGCGACAACTTAGAAAGGCAAAAGCCCTTGCTGATCAAAATTTAGATAGAATATTCATTAAGTTGGTCTTAAGTATTTAGTGAGTATTGAATGCGTGTGGTTACCTTGCCGGGCTGCGAGCCGGGCCGCCAGGCGCCGCCGCCGCCGGAGCCCAGGTGCTGCAGGATGAGCTGCACCTCGGACTCGGCGGGGGACTCCGCGAATATCGTCGTGTTCGACAGCACGCAGTTGTTCAGCGCCATTTGGGCCTAAGTAACACAATATTCATTAAACGTTGCCTAAAACAGAACGCCTGGAAGGCCGCCCATTGTACATTGTTCGTATTTCTATCACTAGTATTTATGTCATAAAATAAATAATAAATAAATAAATATTCTTGGACATTCTACACAGTAAAAGTTAAGGTAAAGAATAAAGAATTTTCATTTAATATTATTGGGCCCACATATCAACGTCTTGGGTTCCAGACGATGGAAGGCGGCGTCGGGGTCGGCCGAGAAAACGTTGGCGGGACGATCTCGTCACCTTCGATGAAGGATTGTGGGACGCAGCTAGAGATCGAGATGGTTGGAAGAGTTTGGGGGAGACCTTTGCTTAGCAGTGGGACACAAGTCTCGTGCGCGTCTTATTATAAATCTGTTACCATCTCTTTTCATTGCCATAAGAGTGACAAGGTGAAAACATTTACCAAACATTGATAGGTACGTGTAAACATACCTTAGCAGCCTCCTCGCGCGAGGAGTAGCGCGCGAGGGCGAGGCCCTGGTTCAAATACAGGTGGAAGTTCTGCAGGGGTCCGTGCTGGACGCAGAGAGTCTTCAGCGTAGACCCGTCAATCTGGACAGACAAACTCAATTAGAACACTGTATATTAATAAAATCTGAAAGAGCGAGAAAGCTAGCAACAGCAGAGGGTGAGCATCACCCTCTGCTCATGCTTTTGTCATAAAACGTGAGCAGAAGTGAGCATGCTATTCAATTAGCATTTCTATAGCAATTTCTCCATGAATTGCTATTGGTAGAATCTACCAATCTTACAGTCAATCAACAGTTATCAGTCAACATGGGAAGCTTTTGCGGCTGTGCTGAAACAGCTAGTCTAACAAGTGGCTAAATTAAAAAATTAGGCATAGTTCAATTTCGTAGGAAATAAATTTCCTGCACACTCGAGGTGCATTTCTGTTCCTAACTCCGAATACTCATCAGATACTCTATATTGTTTATGGGATCACCTCGGGTATACCCCAAGGTGATCCCATAAAAAACATAAAGTTCTCTTATAAACAAAATATAATATGCTTACCTGAGCAGTCAGATTCTTGAGCAGAAGCCAAGTGGAGGCCTGCCATGAGGGCAGCGCGCGTTGGTTGGCGGCCGGAGCCGCGTGGTGCTGGGGCCACGGCTTAGAGATGCCGGGCGGGGCGGGCCGGGGCTGACACAATAATGTACATTACTCATTTGCATAGTGGTAGATTAACGGCAGATATAGGTCGCGCCACGTAAAAAGAGCGCTGGCTGTCAAACTGCGCATTGGTCGATGATTGGTGGAGAGGTAACGCGGCGCACTTCATACCTATGCTATTGGTTCGTCAGCGAGTGAACACAGGCGCAAACATACCCTCGCTACTTCCCCTCAGCGCTCTTTTTACGTGGCGCGGAGGTCTTAAGCTAACTAAAGCTTTAGTTGAGCTTACCCCTCAACTTGAAACAAAGCTTATTTGAAATAGTAATGAGAGTTTATGTCAGTGTTGTAGCAAGGTGACAGATTATCGTACAGTTTACCTATAGACGTGAAGTGGGCACGGCTTCATTTACAAGTTTCAAGCGCTCATAATGTATCTTGTTTCAAAGTTAAGCAATGGAATGCTTAGTCACATAATGAATGTCGGAGAAACTAATGCCATGAACATCAGCGCTTTCGTGCTTATGGCACGTCAAATCAGCCTAGCTAAAATATTACCATGAAGGTCTGGAAACTCGTCAAGAGCCTGTCAAACTTTTCTATATAAATACCTTAGCCCCCCAATCAGCGCCAGTCTTGACTCCGCCGCCGCCAGCGCCGGTCGGAGCGTACGACCAGGTGGAGGAAGACAGCGATCGCTCGCTGCCGGGCGGGGAAGTCTTGCCTCCGAGGATCTCAGAGTCTTTGATCGCAGCTAGAGATAGCGGCGAGCGGACTACGGAGCCGGGAGTCATCGCCGGGTCGTCTTCTACATTCTTCATCTGGTTACCCTGGATGGAATGTACTATTTAGAGGACCAGTAATAGTTTCTGCCCCACTACTCTTCGTAGTTCTACATCGCAGTTCATTTTATGTTGGTTAAACTTCCGAATTCAGTTTTCATCGACATAAGCTGACCTGCGATTAATGGCACGATGTATCGTTTTCGGTGAGGAGACGATAAAGGATTGTTCTAGTTCAAGTACTTTTGACAATCCAAATATTTTCGTGCGTTATAGAGAGAAGGTTTATGGGTTCAACCGCTCTAAATAGAAATAAATTAGCCTATTGTGCTTTTAGTTTCTGTTTTTATATTATCAATAGAAGTGCTAAATACGCTTCTCTTTTGACACCTCACAGATCGTCTACTATGCTTAGAAATCCAGCCACTATCCTGTTCCGTGTTGTAACTAAATTCCATTAATTTCTGTCTACACACTGTAATTTCCATTTGTGTGTATCAGCTATGAGCACCTTGCAGCACGAACTTAAAACATAATATTGTAGTACATGCAAACATTTGCACGCCACCGACTTTTTAATTATAAATTAGTAGCATAATTATATTTACGTGTGGTCAAAGTTATCAGTGGTCGCCCACATGGTCTTCCGTCAATGACTTCGCGATTATATTTATTTGTATCCCAATTTTAATCAGAGAAAACCTGTCACATATGAAATACCAACTTCTGTAAAATTATATGCACCAAATATGTATTATGACGTGCTTCCGTCTACCTCTATAAGCATCTCAAAAAGAGATCTTATAATGACCATCTGATAGGTGGACGTTTTGCTACATGGACATTTTGACCTCTCGAGGTTTTTCGGGTTTTCTGTTTCTGGCAGACCATCGTCTTGATGGGTAGAAAACATAGATAAGGAGTAAGTAAGTGCTGAACACTGGAACAACTGACAAAAAAATGGAGCAAGACTCCGCAGTAGGTTGACACGGGCTAAAAGTTATGAAGGAAACACTAGAACGTAAATGTTACCTTCCAAGGCTTGCCAGGCTCGAACTCTGGCACGAGATCGTAGACGGGTTGGTGCGAAGGATGCGAAGGCCAGTCCTTGCCGTCGGCCGAGTCCACACCGACGCCCGCGTCGCCCCACCCTTCGTTCCCGCGCCCGACGCCCCAAGTTCTGATAAACAAAGTTATGATCAATAAAACAGACCTTTACATCTTTACTAGACGATTTATACTCAGTAGTGTCATCACGTGCAAGGACATTGTTAGATTGACGGTCAATATGCACTCATTCAATAAAGGTAGAATCAGTTCACTCAAATAAGTAAGTCGTTAAAGGTAATGTTTCCTTAGAAACCTCTGTTACATTGTGTTCTAAGTATACTTTAGTGCTATGCAAAAAGAGTGATGAAAAATTTACCATCAACCGTATGAAACACAACAACTAAAACTGTTTATCACTAAATTAATCAAAGCTTTAGTGCTTGGACGATTTTGAGCCTATTACGAGGATTAGGGTCATTTTGAAAATATAGCGAATGTATAAAGGGTTTGTATTACAATAATATTTTACGAGAAACTTAAGTGTAGTTAAAGATTCACGAAAGGTTGGATCAAACAGTGATGAATACTTACGAATCAGGCTGCAGGCCCATAAGCTGAGGGCTGGTGGCCGACTTAGCGGTGCCGGGAGCGCGGCTGAACTCGGAACCATCACTGTCCTTGTCCAACGAGGGCAGCTTCCACTGGTTGAGTCGAGACTGCTGGTTGCCGCCACCGCTGCCGTACGCCTGTCAAAACAATGAATTACAATGCTGTGTTTTCTATTGTTGGTATCAACAAGGGTTCTCTATTTTGCCTCCGAAATGATCCTACTAATATTAGGGTCCGTAGCCTAGTGGTCAGGCAAGCTCGGCTTAAGAGCGATCGCTTGTATCTACGCAGGTTCGAATCCTGCCGGAGCCTTTAACTTTTAGTAAGATTTTTCATTTATAATGTAATATTATAAACGCGAAAGTTTGTAAGTATGGATGGATGGATGTTTGTTACTCTTTCACGCGAAAACTACTGAACGGATTTGGCTGAAACTTGTAATATACATAGATTATGACTGGGAATCATACATAGGCTACTTATGATCCCGGTATTCCCACGGGAACGGGAACTACCGCGGAGTGCAGTTAGTATTTCCATAAATAGTAATCAAAATCACATGATTTTAAGAATATAATACATAGAAGGATTGATATCATAAGAGCCCCGATAGCTTTAAACGCGCTAAAATTAATCATCTTGATACAATCTATTGCAGGTCAGAAAAATACATTGTTTCAATAATAATTATTGACATGAGAAAAAGAAGCTCAGCAGACCAATCATTGATTATGCAAAAAATAAACCAACACACAATCAAATTGAAGCCTAGCGGGATGAAGTAGGTAAAATTATGTAATATAGAACTTACAGCATGCGGATCCTTGGCAATGTTCAGGTCGTTGAAGTTGTTCTGCAGATTTCCCAGCGGGTCCGGCGGGCCAGGCTTGAACAGGTCGTTTCCACCGGCCTGTTGCTTCATGTACAGCGCTTGCTGAGTTGCGATTTGACTCTGCACATTCAAATATACATTAGATTTGTATTAAACGTTCAGAGCGCAAAGTTTCGAGCTAAAGTTTTGCTGATAGGTATGAAAAAAAGAGACCATAATATTAAGAGTGGGATATGAAATGGCATGTCTCAAAAATAATTAATAAATATTAAGTTACTAAATTCAAACATTTTAATGATTTTTCTAACTTTGCAATATTAAACACAATCGCAAGGTTATCCCAAGGTTGATTGTCAGAGATCTATTTTGATTTAACACTTTTATTTTCAGTTTAGTGAGTTTTATAAATGTTAACTACAGGGCCCTTACTCTGGAACAACGAAAACGAAGTTTCGTGACAATTTTCGGGGTCAGCTTATGTTGGTGGATACTGAATTCGTAATAGTTCACCAACATAATTAGAACCCGAAAATTGTCACGAAACTTCGTTTTTCGTTTTGCAGAGTAGACGCCCAGAAACGATTTTGAAATGAAGGAAAAAAAGAGACATTTTACAATATATCCAGTGCAGTTTAAGCTTTGAAGTATTACCTGCAATGCGCTAATCTGCTGCTTAGCTTTGGTTATCTGCATTGTGTACTGCAGAGTGAGGGTCGAGTGTCCTTTGGTCATCGCCACGGAGTTCTGCTGCAACAGTTGCTGCAGTACTTTGATCTAGGACAAAGTGATCAAGTTAGACTTGTATGAAACTGTCCTTGAACCTAGAACATGCTACCAGAACAAAGAATACACAAACAAAAATATAGTTTGAAGGTAAATCTACTAACATCCAAACATTCCTCGTTAGTTGTTATTTTACATAATAATCCTTACTACAGTAAATGTAACCTAAGTTGACCGGAGTGAATATAATACCCTTTTATGCATATTGGTTAAGTAAACCTACTTTAGCTAAAACGGATATTAAATCTGTTGCTATCTCTTTTCATTGACATAAGAGTAACAAGAAAAAAACATTATTTAAATCTAGTTATATTAAATTGACAAATCTCTATGAATAAGCGATTAGTGTCGCAATGGTCGGAAATATCACTGTCTCTGTTCCACGTGCTGTCGATACGTCTGTTTAGCTCTTTCGTAACTACTGTTCATAATGCGCGACCGCCCGGAAGGCCAAGTTCGCCCGGTAACGATATAAAATGTATTATGCTTACTGTAATTTTATTAAATTGCTAATGTTAGTTTGTTACGCTTCCACGCTACTTTACATCGATTGGATTGATGAACATTTTGGTCCTGACATTCAGAAAAAAAATACTGTTCTAAATGTGAATGTCTGTTTTAAACGTGAGCGAAGCCGCGGACGAAAACTAGTATGGAATAAATATGCCCCTCGTAATAATGTTGTGCAATCAACATGGTCATCTTCCTGCCTAAGGCATTGATTTATTTTCTCTAGATTCTACCGTAGAGATTGTAGTTACGATTCAGGGGCAGTTCACAACAGAGCAAACTGACGCACTATTGTGGGCTTATCGTTTTAACTGGCTATGATTGGCGTAATCTAAGTTTATTACCAACTTGCTGTGAATGGGATAGATAACAATATTATCACCCGAATGCGGCTTTATCCGCGTAAAATAAAATAAGTTCGTATGAGGTGGCCAGCTCTGGTAACGGAGTTTTTAGGCCGCCTTAAGGCCTCCGTCATGGCTAAAAGACTTCCAAATCCGGGACCGACCATTAAACGTGCCCTCCGAAGCACGGAAGCGCTCAGATATTAATGCCACTTGTCACCCATCCAAGTAGTGACCGCTCAGACAGAACGTTGCTTAACTTCAAAAAGAAAAATTCGCCACGAGCTCCTCATCCGCGTAGAACCTAGGTATGCTATAGTCTATCTATATATACCATGTCACAAATTCTTATTGGACTTGGATGCTTCCTAGCACTAGGCTCTAGGCAGCAATTTAGGCTCTAAGCCTTAATTTATGTTAAGTGTATTGACTTATTATTATGAGTAACAAGAAAAAGAACATTATTATAAGCCTTACCAAACTTACGAATCATTGTGAATATTTTAATGTTTTAACACAAAGTTAAATGTTTAGAACTTCAATCACAAATTTTTTAATCAAACCAGGATAGCAGCGACATTTATGTGGTTCCACACTTTCATTCCCAAGAACTTAAAGAAGTCGAGAAATGTGAGTTTAAACAATGTTTTTGTTTCAAAACTTCAAAGAACCACTTCAAAGGTAACTTCTGAGAATGCTCAAAGTTCGGGTGTATAATTTTGATTTTACTGTAAACATTGTAACAACATAACCTTTAGAGATTATGTAGAAAAATAAAATGTGTTTGTTTTTATTCAACCGCGACTCATCAAGAAAATAATAAGGCAAGAACACACGGTGTGGGCCCCAGAGTTAGCCATTAGCTCAAACGAAAAATCATACATACCTACAAGCAAATTTTCATAACCTACAAAATTAAAAATTTTATCAAACCGCCTTAAATTTCGTAAGAAAGAAACCCAAGTGGCAAAATTAAAAAATTAATAAAACAGGCTTTAATTTCCTGCACTCTAGAGGTCTATATATCTGTTTATAACTCCGAAGATCCTCATCAGATCCTCAAAACATTTTTATGGGACCACCTCTGGAGTATACTCTTTAAAAAAAAAGATTTTTAAAATCTGTCCACTATTGACGGAGTAATCGGTGAACATACATAAAAAATAAAAAAAGACGTGTGGCACTCGGAGACTGCCGCGGTAAAGCTATTGCATAGCATTTGTTATTTTCGGAGGGGGGGGTGTTAGGTTATTTTCGTTACGGAATTTCTGGATTCGGTCTCCACGCTCAAGGCCCGCGATAGAAGCTATGCAATAGCTTAAAAATACATACAGTGAAACATAAAAACTATTTTTTTTAATCAGTTAAAACCAGTCAGAAATACGACGTAGTAAGTAGTGTTCTACTGTTTTGTTTGACATAACTTCCCGGTGGGGTCGAGCGGCGCGAGGCGGCACTAAGTGGATGAAAGGCGCCGACCGTTGGGGGCCCGAGCTGCTCAATTACATTCAAAAGACCTAACTGTTGACTGATTGTGACAAACACTGATACTCTAAACCAGTTTCAAAGAGGTTTTGTTTACTGTGTTTAGGTATCATATGTATTTTTTTGTGTGTTATGCCGGCGCCCCACATGCGCCAACATTAAAATGGCCAATGGCAATGCTCCGTTTACAAATTTTTACAAACGGAGCATTGCCATTGGCCATTTTAATGTTGGCCCCAAGATTAAGCCCATGTGGGCGCCGGCATTACTTGCAAACTATTTTATCATAACCACAGATAAAAAATACATGTGGGCATTTTTTTTATAAAAACGTCTTCAATTTCATAAGAGAGCAATTTCTTGCACCCTAAGGTGCATTTCTGTTCATAACACCGATCCAAATTTTTTTAATGGGATGAAGTAAATTAAACTAATTCCTTGTCCACAACGAAGTGAACATTAAATGCGAATGACATCAGAAATACGGGCTACATGGCTACCTAAATCATGCGCGACCAACGTTTTGAAAGCGTTATTTGCAATTCATTATCCATAAAATCATTGTCACTATATTCAATTTAAATAACGTGTTCAGTTCATTATGTAATCAGTACACATTGACCCATTCTATGTGAGTTTATTATTTTATTACGAGGCCTATCCAAAACTACCTTAGCTGATTGTGTGGTTAACTCAATACTGCGGTACATAATAAAATATACGAGTACACCATTGTAATACTGTAGTTTTTTTCGTAGACATAAATAAAATATGTAGATTGTAGATCCTTGAGGACCAACTCATAATTACGTTTCACACCACTAAAGTAAAAGTACGTTCATATGAGCAAGAAGCCAACAGATTTTTTAATTTTAATCTATAACAAGACTTTTTTTGTGTTAGCCCATTCTCGCTAGAATATCGTCTTTTAATTGTTTTTTGTGTGTGCTGAATAAATGCTTTCTATACTATTCTATTCTTAACTTAAATTAACTTTAGTTGCCGTTTGAGCTTTGTGCATTCTAAAGACAGACTACCAAAATTTATCAACTATAGTTAGTAAATTATTAGAAAATACAATAATTCAAGTTAGTATTTGGCAGTTATCTGTAAAAAAACATTGAATTATTACACATACCTGCTGAAGTAACTGGTTCAGCAACACGAGGGTCTGAGGAGCGAGGGGCTGGTTGAGTATTTGGTGGTTGAGGTAGCCAGCGGAGACTGCCATCTGAATCTGTTGCACTAGCATTCGCAGTTGAGCTGCGCTTGGTTGGCCGTTGTTCCCGGCGCCGCTGAACAAAGAAATAAAACTTTAGAATGCAGATCTAAGAAGAAAACATGTAGATATATAGAGGAAGGGTTTGGCATTTGTTCAGAATGTGCAATTCAACTCAGCGAAAGTCTTGAACTTCCTCGGTATTAGCATGGCAAATCATCATTAACTTACTTCGACTTAGTATTTAAATGTACACGCGATCTATTTCTGCCACGGGGATTTACCGAAATAAGTCTGTACAATAACACAAAGTTAAAAGACAGCGATTACTAAGGTTTAATAATTTCTGAAAATGAATGATATTGCTGAAAATTTAAAAAAAATTCTAGAGGGGATTTTTTTGGCTTACCTGTTAGGATTGTAAGATTGGTGATGTTGATGCGTCTGTGGGGGTGGTTGGTTAAGCATCTTCTGCACCACAGCGGGGGAGACGGTCGGTACATTGGGCGGAGGCTGGAAAGGCCCGCCAGGGTGGAACTCGTCCCGACGCCAAGACTCGCCGCGTCCGGCTAACAACTCTAATGCCTCTTCAGTGTTCATGTCGCGGCTACGTAGTGCCGCTTCCGCTTCTTCCTTCTTGAAACCCATCTCCACGAGGAACCTGCACAAAATTACCATCAGCTAGGGAACGGTGGGCAATGTAGAGATTCTGGAGCGTGAACCGACCTGAACTGCTTGCTGTTCCAAACTAGCTCCTTAGGCAGCTGCTTGCCGCTCATCGGGCCACCTTGCGGCGGTTTAGGGCCACCCCACTCTCCGATGTCATCGGGCCAGCCCCCGGGGCCGGCAGGTTTCTGTTTCTGAGCGGGCCATAAGCCCGGGCCGCCGGCGTCCGCCCAGCCGGGCTCGCGCTGCTCCCACGAGGGCGTGTGAGCCTCGTCCCATGAGCCGTTGCGCTGTCCGTGTCCCCACACCGCATCTGGTTTGGTAGGTGTCGGCGGCACGCGGGCCTGTCCCGGCGGCGGGCCTTGCGGGCCGCGCCCCATCCCGCCCATGCCTCCGCGCTGCGCCCACAGAGACGTGCCATCGTCGAAGCCGCCGGTGGCGCGACGCGTCGCCGGCGGGGAGGGCTCCTCCCATCCAGCGCCCTTCATCGAATCCTTGGGACCCTGTCATTTTAGAAACAAAATTAGATTACAAGCAATATGAACATAGATAGTACCTACACAATTAGTTGCGATGAGAGTACTTACCTGAGAGTTCCACTGGTTGACTCCGCCCGAGTTGGGTGGCATCATCTTGTTCGGTGGCGCGGTGTGCTGGTGGTGCTGCGTCCACATGTCGCCCCCGTTGAGGCGGCCGGAGATTCCTCCGCGCAATTCTATCCTTGGGTCGGGAGGCGGCGCACGCGGGTCCGCGCGCCCGTGTTCGAGTCTCGGGTCAGCGCAACGGGGCTCGCCCCAAGCGTTCCAGTCGTCCTTCTTAGGGACGGACCATTGCTGCGAGTGTGGAGGCGGGGCGCCGCCGCCGCTCCACTGCTGCGGCGGAGGAGGTCCGTTCCACACGTTCCCAGAATCAGCAGCATCGTCGTCTTCACCCCAAGTGCCGCCGATATTCGTAGTCGGCGTGTGTCCCCAGGGCGTCTTCGATACGGGCGGAGCCGGGGGCTGGCCGCCGTTTCTCAGGTTCGCCTCCCAGAGGTCGGTGCCGAGAAAAGCGCCGTTGTTGACGTTCGGCTTCCAAGGCGGCGGGCCCGCGGTCGAGTTGGGTTCTACCTTCGCTCCAGGTTCAGGCGATCCAGGCACGTCCCAGTTAGTGTCTTGGTTTACATGTTGCTGCAAATAAATAATGTGAATGTCAGCCAGATTATTATATTACAAATGTTAGTGCAAAGGTTGGTTGACACTTACGCCTCCCCAGCCATCCTGGCTGTAAAGAGCTTCCCTCATGGAGTTGAGCTGCTCAATCTTGGCAGAAGAGTTGTTGTTCCCGCCATTGCTTCCATTGGGCGAGTTGTTGCCGTTAGTGGCCGGATTCGGCGGGTTAGGGCCACCGTTTCCATTCCCTCCGTTTGTTCCTAAATAGAAAATGTGAGTATTATCCAAAAGACTTGAAATCTTGCGTATGTTCAAGTATTGTATGTACCAACGCACCATTGGTAGCAGGCGCCCCATTATTGTTAGGCTGCGAATTTGGCATGTTAGGCGGGGAAGATTGCCAATTCTGAGAAGGTGCACTAGTTGGTGGCATCTGATTACCATTCCCCTTGTTACTGTTCACTGAAATAGATAATCCTTTTACCGGAAGCACGTACATAGATTAGTAGACAGACTCCAGATCATAGCCCAGAAGCAAGAGAGATGATCGGTTAGTGAACTTACGGTCAGCTTGAGAAGCCGGCGGGCGTTGGGCGCCGTTGTTCCACTGTTGAGTATTGTTCGTCCCGTTATTCGACTGGCCACTGGAGTTGCCGCCCCAGTTTCCAGCTGATAATAAAAACCACAAATTCAAATACCTGCTAGAAAACAAACAAAGAATAGATAACATTTATCAATTCTGATAATTTAAATTTAAAAAAAATCCAAAAATGTATCTATTCATTACAAGGAATGTCCCAAAACAAAAACTGTAAAACAAACAAAATACACAAGGGCAAAATTAAAACATATAAAAAGGGTGGTGGTGCATTTCTGCTCATAACTCTGCATATACAAGTGCATGGGACTACAAATACAAGATTGAGTCTTCTACAAAAGAATTTCCAAAATTGGTCCACTATTGACGGAAAACTTGGTGAACATACATAAAAAAAAACAATACAGAACATAATACATTCTCCTTTTTTAGGTATGTTAAAAAGTGTGATATCAATTCGAGTGATATACCTGTGTTGGAAGAAGCAGGTGGGCTGCCCCAGCCGCTGGCGGCATTGAGCGAGCTCTCGCCGCCGCCGCGCAGGCGCAGACACCGAGGAGCGCCCCAGCTGTCCACCAGACCGGCGCGACGCAAGCCTTGCACCACCCTCCCCTCCTCCCTCGTCAGATCCACCATCGCCGCGAACGTGAGATCACCGTTCCTGAACCTCCTCAGATTCATCCTCTCATCTATATCTTTCGCATCCTTATTGTCATGGTGTTTCATTGACGTCTTGTCATCGATCCTCTTTCTCATGATATGCCTTATCAATAATGAATTGCCAGGCTCAGGTATACGTACCAAGGAATTAAAAGCATAATCAGACTTGTTCATGTACTTTGGCGCTCCGAACGCCATCTTATAGTTTAAGTTAAAGCTACTGAAATATGGGTCACTGTATGAGATACCCTGGACTGTTATGGCGTATGTCGTACAAGGAATGTCGTTAGGCGTATCGCCAATCATTTGGTTTTCGTGAATACTTTCAACAATATCTACATTATAAATACTCTTATTCATCATCCTTACGACTAAAAGCTTATTTTCATTCTTCTTAACTAATCGCTTAAAAGCACCAATTATATTTGTGTCCACCACCGACTAGGTGGAATCATTACATTGCAATGGTTCAGTAACAGTATTATGTTCAAGTAACAAGTAGGTATCCTTAATTAATCATGGAACACATTACAGAAGATTATAAATAGAGTTTTCTACAATATCTCTTAGATTATTCACAGATCGCATGTTTTATTATACACTAAGTAACAATGGTTTGTCGTGATGCAGTCAAGATTGCAGGTATCAGTGTTTAGTGCCTCAGTGGCTGAGGACAAGGTGAGATCACCACTGGAAGCTGCTGCGGACTCGCCACAAGCCCTGAGTAGCCCAGCCCTAAAATAAAAAAAGATAACTTATTGCTATAGCTGAATAAGAAAATAATTCATGTTCAGCCTCTATAAGGCTATAAGTCAATTTCTTAATCTAATTTGTTGACTAATGACAGTACTGGCAAATCCACATTTGTTTATTTACTTAGGCTCTGTTCTTAGAGGACTTCTGTGTAGTATTTTCTAATTAGAAGCATAATTGAAGTATGTGGAACTTACCTTTTAGGACGGACGAGAGGCTGAGCTGTATATCACAGATAATTGGGCTCGGCAAATCCTATAGAGCAGCTTTACAGTCAGCTCGTGACATTCGGTATCTGTAAAAAACAATTTACTAAAATATATGTCAACTCTCTATTCTGCGTAGTCAACTATTAACTTGTTCTTTTAAATTCTTGAGTAAAATTATGTATTCTATAGGTAAGTACATAATTTAAAGTATTTAAAAAGCTCAGCATTTTGATCATACAAACTCACTGCACTACACAAGGCACAGATATATTACTATAGGTACATACTATACAATTATTATCATCACTAAGTACTACAAATTTTGCTGATCAGAAAATTTTTGAGGTTATCCTAAATACTTGGGTACCCAAATACGTCACAGAGACAATGGAAGATGCTTCGACTTTTCAAAGTACCTTACCTGTGCGATTTGGTACTGTTTTACAAATCCCTTAGTTTAGAAATAAGCACCTATTTGCGTCGCGTCCACTAATAAAGAGCGTATCTTTGCATTTATTTATATCTAGAGAACTCCCACATCACGCTATCGAACTAACTGTATATTTTTGCAAGCAAATGGACAAAGTCACTCGTACTCGTACCTCGCGTATGCCTCTACTTTTACATGGACATCTGTACCACAAAACCAATATCTTTCTCTCAATAATCGAGTCGCTAGCTCTATGTATTTGTATATTTCGGCCTTGAGACGACACGACTCGATGTTGAATATCTAGCTCGTATATCTACATGTATCTGTGCTATATCTAAAGCACCTATCTATAGTTAGAGTGAAAGTTAGCACGACCTAAATCACGCAAATTTGGCAAAGATTCTTACAACTTAATAACACAATCGATAAACAAACACTTTATTAAGACCGTAAATAAAAACTTTTTCAATAAACAATATTTTTCAAAGCAAAAAACGTAAAAACCTTACGTGACACGACCGAGCACAACGGTGTTATATTACTAGAGAGAGCGAGACGGAAAATTAACGCTTTGCTTTAATTCCACAGGAAGGACTGAGAGACAAGATATTCCTGAAGAAAGCGATGCCATAAATGCTCAGCTCAACCAAAGCCATTAAATCTACGACGACAAAGGGATATTGCTAAATTGTGTACAAAATGAACGCATACCTTCGTTTTATTTAGTTGTTGGCACATCAACTTTGTAGTTTTTTCTAAAGTCGTAATCCCAAACCCCCGAGAACACGACTTCGACGGCTGGATGGAATGATTTTGTCGTCGGGGTTCGCACGAAGAAGAACTGCGAAATACTGCTAAACAATAACATGCCTCGACCATAGCGCAACAACATGAGTTTACCTCATTTTCAATTTAGTCGTACTATAGCAATTTCATATAGGTACATACCACGTACGCATCCATACATACATACATATTTATTTATAAAATGTGTAGTAGTACTTTATGTTACACTATTTAAGTTCGTTTCTCTAAGTTCTTAGTTAGTACTTTATGTTACACTATTTAAGTTCGTTTCTCTAAGTTCCGAACGAACTTATATAGTTTTAGAAAATAGGTCACCAACTACCTACCTAATTTAAAGATGAGAAAAAGTAACTAGGTACTAGGTACCTAAGTAGACATATACCTACTAGCGTGCACTATCTGTAAAATTATGATGGATGGACCATTATTGTAAAATATAAAACAGTCGTTGGGTAGGGTAGGGGGTACCCACAGAACACTATAGGTGTATGTACCTACTCTAGAGCAGGTAACCTACCAGAAGTAATACCTAGTGTTCTGTGAACCTACCTACCTAATTAGCACAGATTTCAACTGTCTGTCACTACAGGTAGGTACCTACAGTTAGCGCAATTTAACGTGACGGGTCGAACTTAGGCTCTCTGGGCGGTCGCGCATGTACAGTAGTTAGGTACCTACCTACGAAAGAGTAAAAAGTAAGTAAGTTCGTATGAGCAAGTGGCCTACTCTACGAAAGAGTTAAACATACTTTATTACGTCTGTTCGTGGTTCTGTCGACAGCACGTGAAACAGATATGGTGAATGATATTTTCGACCACTTCGACGACACTACCTACTCTTAATATAACTTATCCGGCCAACTTAGATTGCGCTAACTGTACCTAGGTACCTAAAGTATAGGTTCTTGTACCTACCTAAGTTAAGTAGGCTGTCAAAACTAAACAAGAGCGTGCAAACCAAACACTACCTAGGTACACACTCAAGTTGCAGACTTTGGTTTGCAAATCGACATAGATGTTTCATTCGCCATGCCATGAGTAATTTCCCTCTCGGTGCAGGATAGCGTCGATGGGCTTGCAACCTGTCACGCAAAGAGTTACGGAAACTGACACTTATGGAATGCTAACTTCTCCTAAATGTGAGCCTGTAAATCAATTAAATCTTCCTGTAAATTCAATAGCATGAATTGTGATCGCGAAAGTCTAAAAAAGACAAAGAAATATTGTTTCGAAAATAATCTCTGACATTTTCATAGGATCTATAGGTAATCACTAAAATGTCTAAAAACGCTCAGAAATAATTTGTCTACCGTGCATTGCGTACAAACAGTCGTGCGTGCGTGCTGCGTTTCCGTAGTAATTTATTACTCTTTGGTGCTGCACTAACAATGATCATCAATTCATTTCATGTTTTTTTTCGAGGTGCATTTTTGTTTGTTACCACGACGATCCTCGCCAATCCTCGCCAGCAAAGAGCATGATCCCTGAAAAAATATTATTTCTGTAGATATTGAAATGTATAACCAAAAATAATTTTTAAAATAGGTCCCTATCTAGGAGGTCCATATTTAATGACTGCATATTCGATGAAGCATAGAACTCCTTTCTCCTTTTCTAAAGTCGGTAAGAATATTATTCATTGTTTTATGTTTTTTTTTTTATAATTTTGAATATGTCAGTGTCAGTGCTAAGTGTCACAAAATGAATGTATGTTACTGTTAGAAAATTAATCTGTCTTTCTTTCTCGAAGGTCTTGTCATGATGATTGATGACATTGATTGAGCGCAATTTCAATTAAATCAATCATTTCACTTTCGACTCGACGCGGCGACATGTCTCGACGAGGACGGACGAGGACTTTTTGACGGGAATTCAAGATGTCAGGTTGTCTTTTTTGTTTTAATTTCCAAAACTTGTGTTTTAGCGAATGTTAATGTGTAATAATGGTGGATTATTAAGTGTTCGTGAACGTACATAAGTGTGGGCAAATGAAACAAAACTGATTATCATTGCATTTCGAGTTCTCTCAAAAAGTCCATGAAAAGCTTTAGTAAAGAACCCACATCTTTACTGACGCTGACTATGACATGACTTTGACTTGACTTTACTAATTTGAATTATTTTGACATGGTAGTGGCTAAATGCGCGGCAAAAGCCGGCGAAGCCAAAATAAAGCAGAAGAGGACGGACGCAAAGAGCATGTAATAGTACGGACGATCGTAATGTAAATAAATTGTAAGGAAAATTATTGTTTTCATTTTTATTTCACCGATAACGGGAGAATTCTTCAGCCAGTGCTGTGTCAGTAATCCGACAGCAATGTGGTGTGATAAAAACGTGGTATGCTTCGTCGATTTTGGGGAATATTAAGATTTTTGAGAATGCCTATTACAGAGGCTGGGGATCAATATTCAATATGGGTAAGTGTTTGCTCTAATAATTATTTTGCTATCAATGAAGTCATTGCAGTTATCTTACCATATGTTTTGCTTGATCCAACGTGGTGAACAAAATCTTGCCGATACTGTTACGGTAAACTGAACTCTAGAAGTAGAGCTCTAGAGCTTTGTAATAAATGACCTATTAGATCAAAGTTCTTTGTATAATGAATATAATACAAACTACATTATGTACATACCTACTATTATACTTTACACTCACATCCTGAATCAAAAAGCATTAAACTTTGGAGTGTAAGTTCATAAAGCCAAAATATGTGAACTCTATTTTTATCTCTAACAAGTTTTATTGCAATAATGTTCTGATAACAACTGTACATGTTGGTAGGTACTCATTGAACTTGTGCATTTGTAGATTTATAATGCATGACTAATGCAATCAGAAATAGTAACAATAAAAAAAATGATTTTATGTAAACCATTTATATATTTTTAGAATTAGGATTCTGTACCTCAATAGAAAAAAACGGAACCCTTTTATAATTACTTGGTTGACCATCTGTCTGTCACAACCCTTTTCTCAGAAATGGTTAGAGATAATGAGTTGCAACTTGTATCAGATATTAAGCTCCATAGTCCTTTTTAGGTGTAAAAAATCAAGGTCCCAATTTAACACGAATTTTTTTTATTAGAATAGCCTGATTTTTTTTTTCTTTTTTTTCTTTTCTGAATAATGGTTTATGTGTAATATAAAGCTTGCTATTTGCCAAATTCCATGATATTTCCTCGGAAAGTACCCAAGAGGTTTTAATAGGTCAAAGATCTATAGAGAACCTTACAACATAACCAAGTAAAGTAAATAAAGTAATTCTTAAATATTATGTAAAAAGTTAAAAATAAGTTCAGTGAATACAAAACCCTTTGTGTGCGAGTTTGATTCAACCATATTTTTTTTATTTTAGGTGGGCTTGATCTACATATTCAACCTAATAGTGGGTACTGGGGCGCTGACTTTACCAGCAGCATTTGCCCGAGCAGGCTGGGGTCTCAGCACCATTTCACTGATATTCCTTGCATTTATGAGCTTCATGACTGCGACATACGTAATAGAGACCATGGCTTGTGCCAACGCTGTTTACAAGTGGAAAAGGTTGCAGGCCATCAAACGGGATAGTGTAAGTTTGGTAAAATATATTATGTTCCTGCGATGATAAGAATACATTGACTTGTTACTAAAGGTATAAATAAAGATGGTTTTTTTGTGAATAGGAAATGAACTTATAATAAAAATATAAATAAAAACTCGCTGATTTATAAGCGATCCCCTATAAGCCAGAGAGTCTTACCAATTCGGCCACAGAATACCTATTACATCAAAATTAAATTCTTGACAAGATGTTGTTGCGCATTAAGTATTGTCTCGTCTATTTTCACTGAGGATTGATAACTGGAAAAGTAAATATCTTTATTTTTAGATTGAAGAACACCACTCAGACGACGAGCCCGGAACCACTGCAAGCTACGGAGACATGGAAGAGCCTCTTGTCTGCGGAGACAGCATCCCCTCTCGCTACTACAGTCTGGACCGACGAGTGGAGCTAGGAGAGATGGCCAACCTGTTCCTCAGCAGTACAGGACGCACCGTGTTCTACTGCACGCTCTGTGTGTATCTTTACGGGGACCTGTCTATATACGCAGCAGCGGTCGCAAAGAGTGTCATGGATGTTGTGTGGTGAGTCGTCATATCATCTGCCTGCCTTAGCCTTGCCTAGTGGAAAAAAGGCAGAACAACATGTTTCTGTACTCCATTTTCCTCTATCACTCGTCATCTCAGTGCTCACCCCATTTTGTGTGTTGAGTAACTTTTCTCTATCTCTACATATTATAATAAAACTGTAACATGTCGATGTCTGTACATTTGAGATATTAATGAAAAACGAATATAGGGGTCTTTATTAGGGCAACTAAAACCAAAAAATGGGTTTAAAATTTTTGTCTTCTGTCTGTACGGATGTTTGTTCCTTTTAATGTTTGATGTGGAATTGAATGCAGTTTTCACCGATGTATTGCCAGAGGTCTAACTTAATAATTTTACCGCAAGTTTACCCCTTTAAAGGTTTGCAAACACGCAAGCAAAGCCGCGCGGGTCTACTAGTTTGATTACAAAAACCTAACACTCCTACTTAGTTGTAAGTTCGTGTGAGCAAGTGGTCAACTCTGGTGACGGAGTTTTTAGGCCGCCTGAGGCCTTCGCGACTTAAGTAAAGAGACAGATTTATTATAGTTAGCTAAATAGGCCAAAGTATATTGAAGATTATCTGGATCTTCAGTATTTATGAGAAACTGTGAGTACCTAGCTACCATAGTACCCAGATTCTGAACATAGTTCTGTAGATTTAGCAAAGAAAAATAATGACCCACACGCGATCGCTACTAACAAAAGAAAACAAATGGTTCTATGTATGTTGGTAAATATTGATTTATACAAGTCGGTATGACTTGTATAAATCAATATTTATTCAAGTGTTTTCGTAATGAGGTCCTATTGTTGAGGTTGCGCAACCTCAACGTTCTGCTAGAAATAGGTTTACCAGGGATTTCTGTTTTAAAAACTTATAAATAAATAAATAAATAAATAAATATCCTTGGACATTCCACACAGCGTCATCTAGTCCCAAGCTAAGCAATTTAATGCTTGTGTTATGGTTACCAGATGACTGATACACTACATAGATACATTTTTTTTTTTTGTAAATACATACATATTATACATAGAAAACACCCAGACACGAAACAAATATTTGCAGATCATGCAAATATTTGTCCCGCAGCGGGGATCGAACCCGCAACCTCTGCGTCTCAGTCAACATGGCAAAGCAAAGAGACCATTTGAAATCACATGGTAGAACAATAAGCTTCTTAGGTGTAAAATGTAGAATTTTCTATCCACAGCTCTCCAATTCCACCAAACATAACAAACTCGGATGACTGGGACGCACTGCCTTGCTTCAACTCGAACCACACAACATCAACCCTGGAGTCATCTGGCCAGCAGTTAGTCACCCGGCTGGAGTTGTATCGCGGTGCACTTCTCACTTTCGTGGCTGCTATGGGTCCGTTTGTGTTCTTCAATGTACAGAAGACGAAATATCTACAGCTGCTTACGTCTGGAATGAGGTGGCTTGGTGAGTTATAAAAAGTTAATAAGTAATTCAGACCTTTGCCCAGCAGTGGGATAAAACAGGTTAAAAAAAAGTATTCCAGAACAAACGCTGGGATATAGGTGCAATGAGGTGTCACATGATGTTAATGAAAACTATGTACTTTCTAATTTGTGCTATTCAATGTGTCACCCATTCACATAAATTAAATAGCACAAATTTGCAGTCGCAAGTGGCATTAACAGCTAAGCAATGGTACACATCGGTGAAAGAATTTTTGAATTCGGATGAGTAGTTAAAGGTTTAGAATGTATTTATTTCTCATTAAGAATTAACAATAATTCACTTACAGAGAAACTATAATAGGTACGAGTATTTATCTTAGCGTAGTACAGAAATAATTATCGAAGTAACTTTTATAAAACAAAAAGTGGGTAGAACTAGCCGTAAACAATCGCCGTCGGATCACCATTCACCAACCAAGCGAACACGGATACAAAGTGTACGACAAAACATTACTTACTAGAAGTGGCATCCATGGCAGTTTAAGATTATATATTTTTAGCATAATAAATTTGAGATTGTTATTTGTTAAAGTACTTGTAGGTATATTTTAAATGTTATTATTATTTTTAGGTACTTTTTTTTTTATTTATTTATTTTTTTTTTTATTTATTTTTTAGTAGAGGTTAATTATATACTTTTTTAGCCTATTTTTGAAACTTATTAAGTTTGTAGTGTCTTTTATATTCGCAGGTAATCTGTTGTACATTTTAACACCTTCAAATTCTATATTATTTTTTCCATAGTTAGTTCGTGGAGGACGTGCAACTAGATGATTAGAGTTTCGTAATTTAATTTTATGTATTTGATTTTTTTCTAGTAAATGTAAGAGTACTGTGAATTTCATTATTTAAAATTTTACGTATTAGTATGCACGTGTAATACATGTAAGTTTGTGCTATATTCATAATTTTAGTATCATTGTAAATTTTTTGTGTTGATGTTCGAAATTTGTAGTTGAATAAAGTTTTTATCAGTTTATTTTGAGCTTTTTGTATTGTTTCTAAATTAGTTTTAGCAGCAGTACCCCAAATTTCAATTAAATAGTCGATATGAGGTTTAACTAAAGAATTGTAAATTATGTAACGTACTTTTTGAGGCAGACATTTATTTATGCTTCGAAGAGCTCCTGTTAGTGATATTAGTTTGGACCTTATTCTCGCAATATGGGGCTTCCAATTTAAATAATTGTCTAAAATAAGACCCAGGTATTTCTCTTTAGTTTTTTTTTCAATGATTTCACCATTTATTTTTAGTTCAATATTATTACATATTTTCTTATTCTTTGCAGCAAATATGACATAATTGGTTTTTGTAGTGTTTATAGTGAGCAAGTTTGATTGGAACCAGTCATTTAGTATGTTTAGATCTTTTTGGATATGAGGTATCATAGCATCAATAGACTTTCCAAAGTAAAAAAGACTTGTATCATCAGCGTAGAGCGAAACATCTCCTTTCAAGCCTATTTGAGATATATTATTGATGTATATGAGGAACAACAGTGGTCCCAAAATTGACCCTTGAGGAACACCGAAAGTAACAGGACAAGGGCAACTTTGGTGTACACCAATTTTTACAATTTGCTTACGATTTTGGAGGTATGATTTAAAAACCTCTAGAGCTGTGCTTTTAATACCAATGTCAGATAGTTTTTGAAGTAAAATATTCGGGCTAATAGTATCAAAAGCTTTTCTTAAATCTATAAATATACCTAGTACAACTTGTTTCTGATCGATTTTATTTTTAATTTTTGTAATGAGATCTATTGTTGCCGAGAGAGTGTTCGATTGCGGCCTAAAGCCATATTGTTTAATGTAAAAAAAGTTTTTAGCTAAAAGAAATTTTTCCAGACGATTATAAAGAATTTTTTCGAAGATTTTTGATATTACTGGGAGAACTGATATGGGACGGTAGTTACATGGGTCTGTCTTACTGCCAGATTTGTGAATTGGAACTACTTTAGCTACTTTTAAGCTATCAGGAAAAGTGCCTCGCTCAAAGCTGAGATTAATACACTCCGTAAGTTCACTAAGAATGATTTCTTTAACGTATTTTAAAGATTTGGTACTGATGCCATCAATGCCAGAGCTGGTATTTTGATCTAAATTGTTAATTAATTGTCTAACTTCATCCGTGGTCGCTGGGGTGATATATGTGAGTTCGGTTGTGTGACTTGGTTCTGCATTTTGCACTTGATTTTCCTTTGGTTTTTGAGTGATAAGGTTTGCCAATGACGAGCCAACGGTAGAGAAGTAATAGTTGAACCTTTCACATATTTCCTTTTGGTCGGTTACTGGTCCATTTTGAAACAGAAGAGTATGTGGTCCTTTTTTCTCTTTTATTTTATTTTGTGATAGGTCGTTTATAAATTTCCACATTTTTCGTGGTTTGGTCATGTTGTCTTGGAAACATTTGTAGTAGTATGCATTTTTAATATTTTGTATGTTATTATTTACTTTGTCTCTTATCTTCTCATATTCTTCTTTTAAGTTGGTATTTGTTTTGTTTAACTTGTATTTTTGCCATGCCGTATTCCGGTTGTTAATATCTTGTATGATCTCTTTCTTGATCCAGTCTTGCCGAGGAGGATTTAAAAATTTTGTTTTCTTTATTTGGCTTTTGTTTAAACAACTCAGTAGTTTTTCTTCTAATCTCTCATAGATGAGTTCATATTCTTTTTTATCAAATTCTTCAAGGTATTTGTAAAGTTTTGTGTAGTCTACAGCGGTGTAGTCCATTTTTATTGTTGGAGGTGTTTCATAATTCATAACCTCCAAGAATATTTGTTTGTGGTCGGACATTGAAGATTCAATCGTAGTAAAATTGAAAGTATTTGCTTTTAGGTTCGAGGAAACATGGTCTATTATTGTTTTGGTTGTAGATGTTTCTCGTGTACAATATTTTTGGTCAATTTTGTTCAATATTTTGTAGTCGTTTTCCTTTAGTGTGTACTTATAATTACGAGTATCGTTATTTCGGGTAAGTAAATCTAAGTTATAGTCTCCAAAAACGATTGTTCGTTTCATTTTTTGTAGTTGTTCCGAGTATCTTTCAAAAAAGTCATTTGTATTACTTTTATCAGGTTTATATACGGCACCAATGTTCAGTGAGAATTTTTTTACATATATCCAAAGGTAGTGAATATTATTTATGCAATGATCTTCAACAAGATGGTGTTGTAGGTTATCGTGGACAAAAATTGAGACTCCGCCCCCTTTCTTGGTTTGTCTAAAGTTGTAATAGTGCGTGTAACACGGAATTTGTAGCCTTTTGGCCTCGTCTTCACTTTTTATCCAGGTCTCCGAGAGAACAATGATGTGCGTGGTAGCTTGTAGAGAAGTTATAATGCATCTTAGTTCATCGAATTTTCCTGGTTTAACAATACTGCGGGCATTTGCGTAAAAGCATTTTAAGGATTTTTTATTTGTACAAACCAAATCATTGTATTGATTGATGATTTGGTACGTGATTTTGTTGGAGGATGTGGTTAGTTTTTTGAAAATTTGTCGACTGGTTTGTTTGGTGGGGTTTCTGTGTTTGTTGTAATTTTCGGTATTCCTTTTATGTATTTGATCTTAAGGTCAGGTTCTCCGTTTGCGGTACGTTGCTGCAGCTCATTCTGTAAATTTTGCATGTGTTTTCTTTGACATGGAGTTTGGTCTGGATATATTTTTACGTTTTCCATATTTAGATTGTTTCTGTTCCGCAACACGTTTTTTGATATTTCTTCAGATGGGAGACATACTTTAATCGCTCGGATTTTTTCTGGTTTGTATTTTCCAAGACGAGTTACCTTATTAGGAGGAGGGCATTCATTATACACAAGTTTGATTACTTCATAGATTTGATTTTTTTCGTAGTTTTCACGTTCAATTGCAGAGTTGCTGGTGGATTCAGGAATCCCAACGACTATAACATTCTTTGCTCGCACACTTCTTTCTTGGATTTCACCTACGATTTCTTCATATGATGTAGAAGATTCTGTAATAGGGTTTGATGAAGGCACTTGTTTTAGAATTTTAATGTCGGCTTCTAAAAGTGCAACTTTCTCCGCAGTATTTTCGGTGACATTTGTGAGAGTAGAAAGTTTGCATTTCAAATCTTTATTTTCTGTTATAATATTCTCGATGGTATTACTTATGTTCCCCACTTCATTTTTTATGGCAGTAACATCTTGAGAGAGTTTATCGATGTTTTCGGCTTGTTCCATTTTAGTAGACTTTAACACCGCCATCATTTCGGCCATTTGATTACGCAATGAAAGTAGTTCGTTTTTGATAAATTCATTATCGTCGGTTAACTTTCGTTTACCGCGAAAAGTAACTTTTGCAGTAGTTTCAGTAGGTATTGCGGACAAGTTTGGATGAGAGCCTCCAAGTTTTGTGTCGATGCCACTTCCAGTTGGTGAACGTAGTAGATTCATTGTATATCTGTGTAGATAATGCACTCACGTGGGTTGTGCGTGCGCTGCTAGGTGCGAACGGTGCAAAAAATAATGACCTGTCTTCTTTACCCCAGGGGGTGAGGGGGGGTGCACTGCTCCTCCGCTGTCGGATTTTTTGCCGCAACAAACTCACAGTTGATTTAGAAAAAGATGTTTTACTTAGGCTTTGTAAGATTTAGAATGCTTCGATGAGATTTTAGTAAAATTTAAAATAATTAAAAACACGTCTGCTCTGTACACGCGCTAAGCGTAAATAGTTTCGGAGAAAAACATAAAAAACATACAAACAAACCAACTTTACCTCTTTATAAATTAGTATAGATGTGTTTTTGTTCCAGCGTTCTCGATAATGATCTCACTGGCCATCCACTTGCTACTGGGTCGCGGGCCGCAAGGTCACCCTACAGCCTTCGACCTCACCGGGATGCCCACACTCTTCGGAGCCTGCGTCTACTCATTCATGTGCCACCACTCCCTACCTGCCCTCATCAGCCCTATCCGAGGGAAAACCAGACTAGGTCTGCATCTCTCTCTCGACTACGCACTTATCAGCGTCTTCTATCTCCTTCTAGCATTCACGGGAGCTTTCGCATTCGCGCACCTCAGCGACCTCTACACTTTGAATTTCGTACCCACGGATAACGAGAATATTTTTTTGAAAATCATCGAGTACTTCCTAGCGTTGTTTCCTGTGTTCACTTTATCAACCAGTTTCCCAATTATAGCTATAACTTTGCGTAATAATCTGCAGTCTCTCTTTTTGGACATGACACGATTGGATTCGTACAATTTTGTGTTGAGGAAATTGTTGTTTCCCATTGTGACTGTTGTACCGCCGGTTTTGTTAACTTACTATTTGGAGGATATTGGGGTGTTGATTGAGTTTACGGGATCATACGCTGGTACGGGGATTCAATACCTAATGCCGACATTCCTTGTTGTTTCTGCTAGACGGAATTGTGTGAACTTACTGGGCTTGGGCGTGGTCAACAAATATAGAAGTCCGTTCTCGCATGTTGCTTGGGCAATATTCGTACTGCTCTGGTCGTTAATATGTATTGTCCTGGTATCTGTGAACATTATCCAGAAGAAATTATGACAGTAAACTTTTTGGAATAATGACATGACAAACAGACAATAGTACTTAATAAGGATTAAGAGTTTTTATCTTTTTTACTAACTTTGTAACACTTAGGTGTAGAGGCTGAATATTAAAATGTAATTATAAGGCTATTAAAAATCACAGTGATCTGTCAGACATCATTGTGAAAATGAAAAACCCTAAAAAATTAAGCATGGGTTTGATTCCAAATTTTTCAATATTGGGTTGCGTGTTTGCCTTCCTAAATTGTGCGCACAATATTATACTTTTTAGATTAAGCTAACGAAATATTGCATGTATTTGTAAAATTAAATTATGTTACCCTTATAATCCAAAGATGTTACTCGTGAGTACCTAGTAGTGTTCTTTAGATAATTTAATGTTTATACCTTCCATTCCATGTACCTACAAACAATGCATTTTAAGAGTGTTTACTTTCAGTAGACTACCTATTTGTAATCATAAATTATATCTGTTAATTCAAAGGAGCTACATTATCTTCTATTACTATAAATTATATTGGACAGAATTATACTTGTACGTACTAACTAGTAGGTAGCTAGAGAATAATTATACCTGCTTGCATTTTTATATTTTAGTTTTCTAAGGTTCAAACTTACGCGCACTTGTTCAAATAAAGGATGATAAAGTGTGATCAATATTTCGAACAAAACTTTGTTTGCATTCCAAAAATATTAAGTATTATCAACTGTGTTCAATTTTAATATAAATTCTATGGTGCTGTGCCAGTTTTGGAGTCATTTTTTTCTTATTTGAATTGTACCCATGAAATTGTGTTGATTTTACTGTGATAGCAAACCGTATTGTTATAAAAATGAACGACTGGTTGGTTCATTTGAAGTGCAAAATATTTTTATATGCGTAATAATAAATTAATGCATCTTATCTATTTCTTTTATTTATTCACCAGACGCCCGCTAATTTCGCACTAGAGTAAAAACACTTCTATTCAGAATTTTTTTTTTAAAGTAAAAGGAGTTTTGAAGTCGTTTAAAGAAGTCTTTTGAATGAGGCTGACTAAACGTAGTGGTTATATTCTCTTTGAGGCTGACTGTAAGTGGAACAAAAAGCGGAGGCCTTAGGCAAAGAGCATGTAATAGTAGCCTTAGGTACCCCGCATAGGGTGAGTTCAAGCACAGATAAAAGAATACTGTTCAAGCTAATTCTGAATTGATGATGATGATGATGACCAGTTTTTTATTGATACTACGCGACCCTGAGTCCCTGACCCTATTTGTATAAAATACAGGCAGCACCAAAACAGTCCGATAATGTCCATAGAAAAATGGGACTATAGTGCCATTGACTACTGACCACTGGGATGGTAAACGCCACTAAATTAGTGTCATCCACCACCCTCAAACTCTCAGTGGCAGATGTGAATAAAGGGCCATGCATGAACAATAGGCTACCTTATAACTTTATTTGTGTTCAAAGAATAAAAGGTTCAAAATCTACAAAGAAAACAAAGCATAAGGTTGAAGAAATTATTTATTTTTATCCTCATCATATTATTACATGTTATCACTTATCTCGCGTACACAAGCGACGAAGCCTTCCATAGCTCAATTGACTTTGGCATGAAGTTACATTGTAGGTTTGTGCAGCCGCTAGCGCAGCTTTGCTCAACGTATCTAAAAGCTTAGTGGCGCCACATCTGGCCCAATATCCGAGGAAATACCTATGAAGTTTCAGAAACATTGTTCTCTGCCAGACGGATGCCAGGACGTATTCAGCCTAAAGCTGGAACACACATGCTATTTCTCTGGCTCAGCCATATAGTAGCATGTGTGTTCAAGCTGTTAAAATTGAGGTTTTAAAATAACACTAAAATTTCGACAAAATATCACTTTAGTAAGCAAAGTCTCACTGGGTAATGAACCTTCAACACTTGTGGAAAAAAGCTTATACAACGGATTTACGATGAGTATTTCATTGGAAAAAGTAAACCTACGCTGAAGCGACAACGGATATAATTATAATAGAACATGCTTATATAGGAAGCTATTGCAGTTTTCCACAAGTACTGAAGTAAATCGAATAAAAACACATGCAAATAAATAAACAAAAAATAAAATACCCTCATTTCAAACATTTTGTGACGCGTGGCAATAGACAATCCATGTCACCCCTATATCTAAGAAACACAGATGAAATAACTGACTGTATATTTTGGTAACATAGTAAAATTATTATGTTTATGTTTACATCTCAACTGAGAAACACTATTATTCCACTGTTACTGATGCCAATTACTAGGTGCGTATGTACTTTCATCATTATTAGGAATCCATAAAAAACATATAAACAATATACAAAATTAGTGAATTTATTACAATGACATTAGACATAATGAAAATAACGATGAGATATTCATAGTACTCGGACATACCATCCTAAACATACAATACGAGTTTTTATAACCAAATTACAAAGGAATCAGGAACAAATACATTCTAGACATTATCTAAAATTACCTGTCTTTATTATTTTAATTAATTAATAATTAAGTGTAGCAAAAATTGAATTACAGCGAACGGCAGCGCATTTCAAAATGTATGCAGTTTCAATAAGTACTTGTAAACAATAGCTGAATATTGAATTAAAGTACAAATTACTTTTAAAAGAAATACAATTATTAGATTTCCCTCAATACATCTAATATTCGCATAAGATCTCAAATTACATTTAGAATTTCAATAACGTATTCTGTAGAGGACTGTCATGTCATATTTACTGGCAATAAGAATAACAGATCGTCTCTCGTAATACTTAAAATAGTGAAGTTAGTTCGGAATCATCCATATTTATGAGATTAAGACAAAACAAGAGATAATAATAAATAAACCTATCGCTCGGTTCGAACATCTAAAATCCTAGAATCGAAAAGGTACATCACAATAAATACTATGACTACGATATAGTTTTAAATAAGTTGAGAAACCGCTGAGTGTGGACCAATCTAGCTTGACTGGATGTGACGGTGATGGCTCGAAACTACTACAAGTGCAATACTCACCAACATTCTGCTAAACGCTTAAAGACACTTAAAATTATCACTAACTTATGTCTCCGGCTCGGTCAACGAAAAACATACTTTAACTCAAAACTCTGGAGACCCAATTTACAACAATTAGACAATAGCTTCAGGGGTGATCTAGCTCGCTTATTGCTTAAAATATTCTACGGCGCTTGAATTAAAGCCTACTTTTCATTGTACACCAATGAGCTATGTCGGAGCAGTACCGTGTAAGAGGGATGGCCATAAAGAGATTCAACGATGGTTGTATTGTGCGTCTCTTTCTATGTCATTAGAATCATATCGTTGATATTTTTGAGTGTAAAAGTACTGTGAAAATGTGTTCTATGTCGAAATTCACATGCTCTGTTCCATGTGTCTAAGATAAGAATGCTTACCTCATATCACATTATTTACGTTTGAGCAAAATAATTATAAACAAAACCCTGCGACAGCGACAGCTAGCGCTGGATTCAAACGCTAGGCCATTAAAAACATGGCTATTTGGCCATAAACTATTTATTTCCAGAGAAAACTATCGCTAATCCCAACAACCTGTATTCAAGAGAGCAAAGATGCATTTACAAGATTTATTATATATATTTTTTTGTGTTGTATTGCACATGCTTGTCACTTTTTTAGTTTCAAAACGCGTTGTCTCAACAAGGCCATTTAGTTTTTGCCTCCGACGAGAACATTTCATAGTGAAATGTTTAAGTTATTTCATACATTTACCCACGAAGTTGTGTAACCTTTTAGCCTCAAAAAAAGAAAAATTTACAGTAAAATATGTAAGTTCATATGAGCTAATAGCCAACTCTGATATAGTTTTTAGGCCGCCAAAGGCCTCCCTCCTACCTTATCGACTTTAGAAGCCGGGCCCGACAGTTTCAGAGTTAGAGTAAAATGATTTCCTGTATAATTTATGACAGAGCACTCCAAAAAACAGAAACATGGCGAGTATTGCACGGAACTGCGATTATTGCTAACATCTACAAGCTTGGCTATAAAGTCGAGGGGGGGACTATTATGTCATTGCGACGTAGTGCGTTCCTGAACGAGTCGAGTGAGGAGCTTAGAGTGAGGCAGAAACCGCGCGAAGCTGGGATCAGGGGGTACTCGGGTGGTATAATGCCATCTGTCTTTCCATTGGACAGTAAGACAAGTCCCTCGAGCCTCGTGCAGAGCGCGGCGGCGGAGGTCTGCAGATGATGAAGAATCTCCTCTTTGAAGGGCTCGGGAGGATTCATGAGCATCTTAGTCATGGATTGGACGAGCTTCAGGAGGACCATCTCGTTGTACATGCGAGAGTTCTCTGTGCCTTGCTGTGTGCCTGGAGATAAAGTTTTTTATTTAATTCTTGCAAGTATACCATAATTGTATTTAAGACATTTTTATTATTATGTGTGTTATATTTAGGTAATGTTAGCTTTGTCTTTATTTTGTAAATTAGCACGCCTTTAAACTTTTCCTTAATGTTGGTTGGTTAGCAGGTAGAAAATGCCTTTAGCATTATGCTCGCCAATTGTACTCTGTATTTATATATAAGTGTGCAATAAAGTATTAAATAAATAAATAAATTATTACAATTTTTAAAAATATTGAATCTAATCGCGTATTGAAATCATTATATTTACTTCGACGTTACCGTTTTAACCCTTTGGCAAAGACGATGAACACCAAGTATCATGTTGTATTAGTTGTATTCACCAAGTTGCCTTTGGGTATGGAAACTTAAAAAATTATGTGTTTCGACCAGTGTTGTAGTAAAATTTAGTTCAAATTCTAAACAAATAAGCTTCAGGCCTTTACATCTTTACTAGATGATTTATACAGCACGTCAGGAGGCCATCTTTGCCTAAACTTAACGGGGCACTGTAGTGCCTGGGACATTGTTGAGATGGAATAGGCTTGCCCAGCACCTAAACCATCCTCTCAGCTTAGCCGGCCATATCCACAGGAAAGACAATGGTCAATACGTGTTGGGGTTACCTACCCACGGGTTTCCTCACGATGTTTTCCTTCACCGTTTAAAGCTCGTGTTATAGTGCACATAAAGTTTTCGACACGAAAAGTCCATTGATGCACGGCCGGATTCGATCACGACCATCGTATCGAAAGTCGAAGTACTTATCCACTTGGCCAACACGGATAAGCTCACAACTTCACAGTTATGATGAATCCACGTTACCTTTCTGTTTCTCGTAGCCCGCCTCGTTGAAGTAGGGCTCGTCGTTGAGTATGAGTCCTTGAAGCGAGACTATCACCTGCAGCAGCGAGCTGTCCTTGCGCCACACCTCCACGCCGCGACCTGACCAAGTGCCGAGTAGGGACACGCACACCTGGGAATGACAACATAGTATGTGTTGTTGTTGTTGTTGTTTTTAGCCTGTACTGTCCCACTGCTGGGCAAAGGCCTCCCCTCGAGTTTTCCAGTCTTTTCGGTCTAACGCCATTTCCTGCCACTGATCATCGCTATAGATGTCCAGCTCGTCGCGCCATCGCTTGCGTGGTCTACCGCGCCGTCTCACTGTCTCCTGAGACTGTCCCTGGCTCCAGTCAGTGGTAATTTTGGCCCGCAGTTCATCCGGCATGCGGCAGACGTGCCCTGCCCAGTACCTGCTGCCAGTGCTTCAGCTTTGCGGCTTTTTGAGCTACGTCGGCGACCTGCGTTTTGGAGCGAATAATGGCATTCCTAATGCGGTCCGTCAACTTTAGGCCTAGAATGCTTGCTAGACAACATAGTATACATTATAAAAAAACCTAACCTAACCAGCAGTGGGACACAAATGGCTAAAAATAATAAATAATAATCTATACTATAATATTATAAAGCAAAACACAAAACAACTTTGTTTGTTTGTTTGTATGTTTGGGGTAATCTCCGAAACTACTCATCCGATTTCAAAAATTCTTTGACCAATTTGTAGCTTATACTTTCCGAATGAACATAGGCTATATTTTATGAAGGTAGATACTACTATTATATGCTCTTTGGTAGGTACCACGTGAGCGAAGCCACGGGCAAGTTAGCTAGTACATTATAAAACTTTTTAAACTATCGCAACTTGAAAAAAATAATAAAAATATTATCGGGACTTAATCGCGTATGAACATTGAGAAGAGAAGAGAAGGCGCGCGTTTTCGAATTGTCCGGTATTCCCGCGGCGCCGCAGGCATCCGCGCGACTCGGTGGAGTTGCTCATGCGATAATAAGTATTATAATAATTTCATTATAAATGAAAAATCTTACTAAAAGTTAAAGGCTCCGGCAGGATTCGAACCTGCGTAGATACAAGCGATCGCTCTTAAGCCGAGCTGCCTGACCACTAGGCTACGGACCCTCTAAGCCGAGGCCTGAAACTATTAGTAAGATGATTTTTGTATCGGTTAAAGCACCGATGAGCGCCATCTACAGGGATATTAGAATATCACCTGCTCATTGATTGAAGTTGCATTCAACACAAATGACCAGAGATGTCGCTACGCTAATTCTATAATTTATTTATTATTTTACAGTGTTAAACCACACTTAGGTATTGGAAATTTCATTATAAATGAAAAATCTTACTAAAAGTTAAAGGCTCCGGCAGGATTCGAACCTGCGTAGATACAAGCGATCGCTCTTAAGCCGAGCTGCCTGACCACTAGGCTACTTTAGTAAGATTTTTCATTTATAATGAAATTTCCAATACCTAAGTGTGGTTTAACACTGTAAAATAATAAATAAATTATTATAATAATGAAAATAAAGTTGAAATTCATATGACACTGAAACTGCGCTCCGCTTCGCTGCTCTTCGCCGCTCTCTTGGTGTGAGTTGAGCCTAACGCTACGATATAGTTACCTTCCCGTCTTCATATAGGTTAGGGTTGAGTCTGTCGGAGCAGTACGAGTGGTAGTGGCATAGTGGCGGTGCGCGCGGGTACTCCCCGCCCAACTGCACGTCGAATATGAACAGGCCGCCCTCGTACGGGGTCTTGGTGGGGCCCGCTATCATCACTGAGAGGAGGTCGAGACGGTCCTCGAACCCACGGACCCATACCTGAGGGAATACAAGTGTTATAGGGGGACTTTTTGGCGAGAATTTGAGTGAAAGCTTTTATACATTAGACATAGACATATCATTTATTTGCTACTAAGCACACAAAATCCACGACACTGAATTATAACAAAAGGTACAAAAATTGCCAGAAAGTTTAAACAAAAACACAGTTATAATTGTAGTATTTGGATCATTGACACTAGATGGATCTACTTAATACTTAATACATGTCATTGTGTGCTACAGTAACAAATGGGCCACGACTTGATGCCCACTGTCTTATACAAAGGGCGCTGTTATTCTGCCGTAGCCACATCAGTCCTGGCGTATACGCTTTTTAATATAAAAGAATTACTCACTCCAGGAGGCAGGTCGCTTTTGAGCAGTTTGATCTCGCGCTTCACAGCCGAATAGAAGGTCCTAGGCTCGGAAGGCTGCAGCATGGACAGCCTGAAGCGATGTCCCGCCGGCGCCGACTCGAGCAGGCTGAACCCCTCCATCCCGGAGCCGTGCGCCGCGGGGGGCGTGTCGCCGTCCATTTCAACACTCGCACTGGAGATTTCGATTTTCTCCGCCGTTGCGAGTGGCGCTGTTTTGACGGCTGTTTCTGGAACTAATAGAAAAGTTTATAGGCAAGTGGCAACTTCGCAGCGGTGGCGCTAATTTTCGATAACAACGCGAGCGAAGCAAGCTACAAAATCACATTTACCAGTGACAGTAGCAGGTTCCATGGGGACATCAGTGACTGCGTTGGTAGCCGCTGCGGTATCATTTGTTATCTCAGATGCTGGATCGTTCTCCGCTCTCTTGCGGTCGTCTTCTTGCTGAAGACGGACGGCCTCGGTGGCTAGGGACACCACCAACTGTCCGTATTGACTGTGTACAAGATTTCAATTAGAATAAATTACACCCAACTATAAATTCAGAAGATAAAACTTTAATTAAGAATTCCTAATGTCTTCTTTTAGTTATAAAGTACATAGAAATAGTATCAAATCGGGAAGGCACTAGCTACCAAGATACAAATTGAAAAACTTAGTTTGGTAGGTAGGGCTAAAATTATAATTGTATTGTACTCAAAATGAGACAAAGAATTTTTAATTTTAATTTAATTTAAAACACGAGGAGTCGAGTTGGAACAGACAATAGAATCACCTAGCATGTAAGAAAGTTGAAGTAATCCTTGAGGTCCTACAAAAATAAATGTTTCTTTCTTTCGAGAGAGACACAGTAGAAAGGGAACGAATAGGAGTATAGCTATTTAAAATGCTGGTACCACGAGCGAACGAGAGGTTTCACTTTTTTGTAGCGAGATTAATATTACTAATAAATTATGATTTTTCAAGAAACAGCTATATCACCCTGACTTCAATTATTGTGATATTTTTTCTAAATAATTAATGGCACAAAAGATAGCACGTTTACAAACGCAAACAAGTTATTATTTATCTGCTGGAAGGGTCATTGCACCGTAAATACTTTAATTGACCGCTGAAGAGTTGGGTAAAAATTAGTACCAAGTGTTTAACATTATCAGAACTCATCCGTTAACAAAAGACTCAATATGAACAAAATAATAGGTAGAACAGTGAAATTGTACACTAAAAATGCTACAAAAACATACTTTATCGTTTGTTTGTAACTTCCAGAGATATTTATTTACTTCAAAGCAAAAACAACAAAAAACAAACACCACAAAACCACACTTAAAGCATACAAAAACAACACACCCAAAAAACCAATTCCATAATTTATAAAGCATTTCACACTTTGAATGTTGACCCTGTGAAACTGTTAGTGCACTGAATGAAAGAATTTAAATTAACTGATTAAATTAAAATTAACAAGTGACGTGCGCTCAAAGATACGGTGATTTTGACAGTAGTTTCCATATAGCCGGTTTCTCGAACACAGATCATCTCAAAAATTAACTAGACAACAGTCAACAAAATGGATTGGCAAATAAAGATTAATAAGCTCAATCTACCAAGGTATGACGAGATTAGCACATAAACATTTACAATGTTTTTATATGCGATGATAACGGAATTTGAATAGTAGTTAAGTAGTAATGATTTTTTAGGTTTTGGTGAAAATGAAACATGATCACGACTGTATCCCAGAGAGCGGTAGACATTTCTTTCAGATCTTTGGGAATTTTTAAGCCCTTTGAAGATGTCTAAGGGGGTAGTCAGAGGCATGTCCAAATACATTTTGGCACATGGCCACATTTTGCAGATGTTAACATTCCATATGTGACAGGTTGCAAGCCCATCGACTGTTGGATATATGTAAAGTTATGTGATTTTAAAGGCTTTTGTGAATATATAAAGGGTAATAAGATGTGTAAAAAACAGATAACAAGCATAGATATTGAAAATGATAATTTTTTTTCAGTCTATCCGACCCTGTATATTACAATCGAATATATTTTTAGAGACAATCCTTTTTTTTGACACTTTGACCACGTGACTTATCTTTGACTGTGTTGTTGGCGATATAAAAATAAATATAAATTAAAAAATCTAATTTATTTCCTCGCTCTTGCATATTAATTTGTGTGTTTAGTATTGATTATTTTAAGAACTTTTTGACCTTGTAACAGCATAATGAATTCAATTTGAATCTATTATGTATATATGCAAAATAAACAGGAACACAATTTAAATATTTTTGAATTTTTACAAGATTCCGCGTGTTTTACGAGTTTCGTCCTTGATTCGTTGATAACATAATCATGTGTATTATAAACAAATAGAAATCGTAGTTCTATAGCAAAGAAAGGTCAAGTGGATGTTTGTGTCAGAAAAGGAATGCTGTCTTCATACTTTGAATATAAAAAGCAGTAATAATGTGAAAGTATTAAAATAAACTAGAACTTGCACACTCTATAATTAATTACTGCTTTTATTACTTTACTCCTACAGGTTATGGGCAAACGTTTATACCATTTTTTCACAAAGACAAAAGGACAAACTGTTTAAAAATAATCACGTCCAAATATCAAAGACATTCATAAATTTATTAATGAAATATATGAAAATGACACGTTACTAGGAGTGTTAGATATGATTGTGGGCGGATATAGGTGTAGAGGTAGGCCAAAGAAAAGATTGATGGACTGTGTGAGGGATGACATGAGTAAGAAAGGAGTGAGTGCTGAGATGACGTCTGATAGAGGAAAATGGGAGAAGAATGCATGTTGTGCCGACAACCCACATAGTGGGATAAGGGCAGGAAGAAGATATGAAATGTTGTAAAGAATGGAAGGGTTAATATAAAATGGATAGGTTAATATAAAATAATATAAAATGCGCGCTCACACTGAGAAGTGATATGGCATGTTCCCTTGAAACGTATGCCTCACTTGCATAAGTTTGTTGAGGAATACGGCGAGCTCCGTCGGCCTTCGCCTGCGGAACAAATTAGTCTTTATTTTAAATAAGTTAAGGTACAAAATGTTATGTTCATTCCACTTCTATTAGTCTCTCATTTTACTGTCTTTAATGGTTAACATGTAGTAAATTTTTTTGCAATTTCAAATACATGCTTACAAGATACGAGTTCACAAGTGGACGTTGGGCGCAAATTGACGCATGGAACTTAAGAGCATGAAAGAAATTGTAATGCTGGTTGTATTGTTTTTAGTTTTTTAGAAAATTTATTAAATAAAATAATAAAATATCCGTGGACGCTGGCGTCATCTAGTCCCAAGTTAAGCAATATAATGCTTGTGTTATGTTAACCAGATGACTGATTACATAGATATATTTTTGTAAATACATAGAAAACACGACTCGAGACAAATATTTGCAGATCATACAAACATTTGTCCCGCGGGATCGAACCCGCAACCTCTGTGTCTCACGCGGGCTTTCACCAACTGCGCCACAGAGGTCAAATTAAGTGTGCATTTCCTGCGCCCAATGTCCAACTAAATGCGTACCCTAAAACTTACGTTCCGCTTGTAACTTGACTTTAGGCCTTCTATAGTTTTAATGAACTATTTTACTCAATTGAATATATTTTTTAACTTAAAATCATTATTTACATTCCAATTCTCGACTCTGATAATACTTCTCACTATGTAATGTATAGCAAGCAAATAAAAAGAATACAAAACAAGTGATACTAAAAATCTAAATAATAACTATTATGGCAAACAAAATATAAATAAAGGATTCATTCTTGTCGCTAAATCTGTAAGAGAATAAAAATATAAAACACTACAATGATAGTGAGACTAAAAAAAACACAAACATTAATGTGAATTTGACCTAAATCATAATTAATCTATGTAGATAATTATAATAGAAATGATATATATATCGTTTAGATTATATCAATGCCCTAAGCTTAAATTTCCAATATAAGTTGTACCGCGTTAGATGACATCGATGCCGATATCATTTGTTGCTTTTATGAGTTTCCTTATTTCATTTCCAAAACGTCGCATTGAACATGACACAAAGGAATAACTCGTGTAATTTTGTCAAGTTCTAAGTCGGTTTTTTGAAAAAAAAATCTTATTACAAAAGCAATTCCCGTGCATAAGGCTGCCTGTCCACTGACGCGGAGCGAGCTGGTAGAGCGGAAAAAAGGATCAATTTTATGCAATCCTATTGGTTAATATTTATCAATAGGATAATATTAACCAATAGGATTGCATAAAATCTTCGCTCAGAGATTTTATGCAATCCTATTGGTTAATATTTATCCCTACTTTCTTTGTTCTGTTCTGTTTGTCAACTTCCTCCTTGTTTCTTCTTTTGTACCTATTATGTCTTGTGTGTGCTAAATAAAATATATTCTATTCTATTCTTATCCTTCTCTCCGCTCTGCCAGCTCGCTCAATGGACAGGCAGCCTTAAAAATAACCAATATACTTTCTCAATCAAAAATAAATTATACACCTGGTACATACCGGCTGATTTCAGCGTGAGCTTTAACGAGTTGCGCGTGAATAAGCCCACAGAGCTTGTAACACACGTTGCCTGAACCCGCGTCGAGATCGCTCGGCGGGACGGGGCGGGAAGCTGCAAATAACACTCTTATTTTAAAGGTGAAAGTTTGTGTGTAAGTGTGAATGTTTGTTACTCACAGTAATATTATAAAGGCGAATGTTTGTGTGTAAGTGTGAATGTTTGTTACTCACAGTAATACTATAAAGGTGAAAGTTTGTGTGTAATGCCGGCACCACACATTGGCTTCAACTTGGTTCCAACATTAGAATGGCCAATGGCAATGCTCCGTTTGTGTCGAATAACCGTAAACGGAGCATTGCCATTGGCCATTCTAATATTGGAACCAAGTTGAAGCCAATGTGTGGTGCCGGCATAAGTGTGAATGTTTGTTACTCCTCACACTAATATTATAAAGGTGATAGTTTGTGTGTACCTAAGTGTGAATGTTTGTTAGTCCTTTACGCTCAAACGGCTGGACGGATTTGAATGAAATTTGGTACAAGGATAGCGTATATCCTTTTTTAACACATAGGGGAGTTGGAGTTACTAACAGTACACAAAACTGTTGTGCACTTTAGAAAATAAAACAAGTATTGGACTTTAAATGCTGCTGTTATTCAGCGCAAGGGATCAAAGAATTAATTTATCATTCATATTTTAAGTATATTTTAATTAATAAAATTTAAACTAAACAAAAACATGCCCTTACCACTTTCAATTTCCGTTCCCGCAACATCCACAGGATTGCTCTGGGGCCGGCAGTTGCCCATGGTTATCAGGAAGTCATTCATGAACTGGTCTAACTGAAAAGAGAAACAAATTTAATCTACGAATTTTACAATCACACTAATTAGTAGGTAGTGTAAGTGTGTTTGTTACTCTTTCACGCTCAGACGGCTGGACGGATTTGAATGAAATCTGGTACCAGAATTGCTTATACCTTTGATTAATGAATAGGCTACTTTTGATCCCAGTATTCCCACGGGAACGGGATCTATTCACCGCGGGTAACACCGCGGGGCGCAGCTAGTATAAATATCCGTCACATGGACAGTAAAACATTAAAATTACCGTGTAATGCACAAACGCCATAAGTCGGTTAAAAATGATGTCCAGTTGATAACTGATGATGATGATGATATCCACCAGGCCACAGATGATGACGGAGAGCGAGATGAGTGTGTACGATCTGAAGGATCACCCAGACCGCGGGGCGGAGCTAGTTGATTCATAAAATTATTCTAATATACTTAGCAGAAAGAAAGAAAGAAAAAAACATTTATTCTTGTAGGACCTCAAGGATCACTTAAGTTTCGTTTTACATGCTAGGTGATTCTAATGCCTGTTCCAACGCAACTCCCTACACCTCCCTACACAGAAGGACTTGAGCGGCTCGGTTGTCGCATTTATATATGTAGGTCCTTAGGTACCTACCTATCGATGTTAATAACATCTTAGATTTATAAAGAAGACCATCAAAAAGTTATTGAAACCAAATGACAGTTTGTTGATCTTGAACTCGACATCTATCACTGCATACTTACATCTTCCGAAGCGCCTTGCACAGGCTCGATGGTGAAACTATCAGCCGCGACTGGCTCGGCGAGCGGCCCGGCGAGCGGCTCGGTGGGCGGCTCGTCTGGCGTGAACAGACGCGCGAGTTGCTCGTGAACGCGACGTTCGCCGGCGGAGGGAGTCGACGCGCCGCGCTCGCGGACCCGCTCGAGAAGACCCTGCGAGTGAGCGGTATTTCAGATAAGTATCGTGAGATTAAAAAAAAGTATTATTTTTTATTTTATCATATTTTATTTAATAAAACATTGTACACATAAATACAAAGAACAAGTAATTAAGTAAGTAGTAACTAGTGTACCTACTCGCCCGCGGCTTTGCTCGCGTGGTACCTACCCTGATAAAATATAGCCTATGTTCATTCGAAAGTCCAACCTACACATTTCAGCGAAAGAATTTTTGAAATTTCGGGGATGGGTGACCGCAAGTGGATAATGCCACTTGCCTTGGTTACCCATCCCCGAAATTTCAAAAATTGAGAGCTGAGCGCTTCTGTGCTACGGAGGGCACGTTAAATTGTTTTTAAAGTCGCCTAAAAACTATGTCACCAGAGTTGACCACTTGCTCATACGAACTTACTTACTTTTTTTAGAGTTCCTTGGAAACACGAGTTAAATATTTAGAAGACTTCAAATTTGACGATTTCAAATTACTAAACAACTGTGTTAATTTTTGTTTTATTAGTCTTTACTGTAACCTTCTACTTTTCGTATATATTTTTTTAATAAAATTGTCACTGAAACCACAATAATTAAGGCCAAGATTTGAAGATAGGCAAAAGCAATTTAAAAATCCAAAAAGCTATATTGAAAATTAAGTTTGTCATTCACTTTTATTTGTGACTGTACCTACTGATTTTATGTTACTTCTGTCAAATTCAAAATAAATAATATCACGAACTAAAATATAAGGCTCAACTCACACTAAAAGAGCAACGAAGCGCAGTGAAGCGGAGCGCGGTTTCAGTGTCATATGAATTTGAACTTTATTTTCATTATTGTAATACTTATTATCGCATATTATATTATCGCAGTTTATACTTCAACTCACCAAGAAATGATCTTCATGGAAGTAAGACGTCCCCATCAGTTTGTCCAGAAACCGACAATCCTTGTACAGGTTGAGCAGCTTGCGCATAATCTAAAAGATAGTTTTCGTCCATTATCATCGAGTTTTGTTACTAACTAAAGCCATTCTACTTTCTACTAGTTGCCCAATGATCCGATGTGGCTTGATTTGGTCATTGTTTGCGGTGCCATATAAATGAATGATGTGTCCAATGTTCTTGAATTTCCGCCAAAACTTTGAGACAGTATTTTGTAAAAAATCTTTAAGTTGCCAAACCGTCAACAATTAATCTCATTATTAATTGAAAATGAAAATACTAGTAAATATTATCTCCTTTCCCTTTTTAAGGAATGTGTATTTAAAAGAAGAGTTATGTCTCAAAACTTTTCGCGTTATCGTCACTAGAAAATCGATGGTTTTCTAGTGACTGTGCACAGAACTAGTGCGTTTTATTAAAACTTCTAAACAATACATTTCTATTTTAGTTTTGGTTCGTAGCAAAGTGTTGGCATTAAGCAAAAGTTAAGATAGCATTTTTTGCGATTATAAGCGAAGCGGAAAATGATTTTAAGTAAATTAACATATTTGAAATTCCTTAAAACGGGCGACTATGACGGACCTGAAATAAATGTTCGTTATTGGACAACTATAAACTAAAAACCTACATATTTTCGAAGGGTACATTTAGCTATTTGCATGTTAAGTATGTAAATTCGTATGAGCGTTTTCAGTTTATAGAGTATAAATAAATAATAAATATCCCTGGACATTCCACACAGCGTCATCTATTCCCAAGCTAAGCAATTTAATGCTTGTGTTATGATAACCAGATGACTAATGAAAAACAACCAACAAAGTTCATATTCGAAATTTTGTTGTAAAACATCAAATGTACAATAATTGTATATATCAATGTTTGTATCAATTATTGATATAAACAATGATAATAATAATAATAATCGAATATGAACTTTGTTGGTTGTTTTTCATTTCAATAATTGTATATCAATGTTTAAATAATAAATAAATAAATAAATAAATAAATATCCTTGGACATTTCACACGGCGTCATCTAGTCCCAAGCTAAGCAATTTAATGCTTGTGTTATGGTAACCAGATGACTGATAAACTACATAGATACATTTTTTTTTGTAAATACATACATATTATACATAGAAAACACCCAGACACGAAACAAATATTTGCAGATCATGCAAACATTTGTCCCGCAGCGGGGATCGAACCCGCAACCTCTGCGTCTCAGGCGGGCTTTCGCCCACTGCGCCACAGAGGTTTATATCAATAATTGATATGTTATATAAATTATTGATATAACAGTGGTAAGTACCTCTTGGCTCTGAAGCACAGGATGTTTCGCGAACATTTCTTCGAGTCGTCTCATAGCGAGGCGCCCTCTTTCGATATGCGCAGCAACTTTCGGCTCCAAGAGACGCGGCACGGGCGGCGGCCCGCCCGGCGTCGACTCTGCCACCACAATGAGTTCGGACGTCGCTTCGGGGAAGGCTGTGTTGTATGCCGTCATTTTGAACTCTAAAACATATTGGCTAATGAAAAACTCGCAAATGGAAGATATGGACAAACTTTTATTGTATCTGGTAAAGTTAATAGTACTCGTATTTACTAGAAGGCTTCTAGAATCATTATCATCGATAATATCCAAACCGCGTTAGACATTATCTTAATATATTTAGTAATTTAAGATCTGTGAAGCTATTACTTGGTACATTAAGCGCAGTCTGAGTTAGCAAAAATCACAGTTAATCGCGAAAACAACGGTCATATTTAACGCTGATTAAGTAAATTAGTAAGTAATTAAGTAAATTAGTAAGTAATTTACTTAATTACTGTGATATTTGACAGTTGTCTTCGCTATTTACTATACAATACAATCGCGACAAGTTACACAATCAGGGGGCTGAGTGAATTCAGTGGTCAGAAATATCACTATCTCTGTTTCACGTGCTGTCGATACGTCTGTTTAGCTCTTTCGTAACGACTGTTCATATTGCGCGACAAGTTTCCGGCCATATAAAAAAGCGGTACGCGAAGAGGGACAAAATATATAATGCTTTGTCTCTTTCACTCACAAGACTGTAATGCCGGCACCACACATTGGCTCCAACTTGGTTTCAATATTAGAATGGCCAATGGCAACGCTCCGTTTGTCTCGAATAACCGTAAACGGAGCATTGCCATTGGCCATTCTAATGTTAGAATCAAGTTGAAGCCCATGTGTGGTGCCGCCGGCATTATATACAATCTTCTTTATTTTTGTGTGACTGAGAAAGGAATATATTTATCTATTTCTTACTTTATCTAAGACTTACCCACAGTGGTGGTGATGGCAGGCAGTTGAAGCCCACGTGTGGTGCCGGCATTATATATGTATAATCTTCTTTAATTTTGTGTGACTGAGAAAGGAATATATTTATCTATTTCTTACTTTCTCTAAGACTTACCCACAGTGGTGGTGATGGCAGGCAGTTGAAGCCCACGTGTGGTGCCGGCATTATATATGTATAATCTTCTTTAATTTTGTGTGACTGAGAAAGGAATATATTTATCTATTTCTTACTTTCTCTAAGACTTACCCACAGTGGTGGTGATGGCAGGCGTCGGCAGACACACTGGCACCTGTTGGTCCGGAGTCCTCGGTTCTAGCTCGTGAGCAGAGCTCTGCGTCTCCCACGAGTCTTCAGAACCGGACGCGTCGGATGCCCACAGCTCGCCTTCCTCGGAATCGTACTCACCGACCTGAGATATAGAATAACTATAACCTTGCTTGATACTCGTTCGTTCGTATGAGCAAGAAATATTTATCAGCCCAAAATTTAGTTTTTAAAAACACATTTTGTGTTTGATGCTAAAACGCTCGCAAGTGTCATAGCCTTTTTACTAAGGCATGAAACGAAACTAAATGACAAGAAAGTGATTTTACTTAGTCGTTACTTAGACGTGACGTCTTGGGCTCCGATTGCTGTTTTATAAAACATGGCGGAATGCTGTAATATCTAATTCTATTTTATCTTTATCTTACCTTATATAGATCCTGCGGCCAGCACATACTCATGTGTCCATCTACCCACCAAACCTTCACACGGCCGGTTGGGAAGTTATCTATAACCTGCAAACAAACATTTCATGCGTTCTTATGCCGGGTTGCAATATTCAACTTACTAATAATCGTGGATCTGTCGCCATAGTAATATCGTTATCTGTCAAAAAGTGTCCTACATTTTTTGTTGTCTAAACAAAGTTGCTATGGCGATCAATCTACGATCATTCGTAAGTTTAATATTGAGACCGGCCGTTAATTGTTAAACTATTTATTAATCCAGGGTATAAGCAATTCTGGTACCTTTCATTTTAATCCGTCCAGCCGTTTGAGCGTGAAAGAGTAACAAACACAAACTTTCACCTTTATAATATTATTAGGATAGGATATGATAGGATAGTAGGATAATATTTTTTTACTACTACTGAAAGGAAACTCCTAGCGACACCTATCATGCATTTGAATAACTTTAGAATCACATTTTGAAGTATTGGATGAGCAGAGCCCCTTACTCGGGATCAACGAAAACGAAGTTTCGTGACATTTTCGGGTTCCAATTATGTTGGTGAACTATTACGAATTCTGTATCCACCAACATAAGCTGACCGCGAAAATTCACACGAAACTTCGTTTTCGTTGATCCCGAGTACGGCCTCAGTCCTTTTATCTATATCGTCCTTGGTATATTGTACACACCTGTCCCGCAGTACAATGCGAGTCCTCCCCCGTGAAGTTGGCGACGCGTATAACGACGGTGCCGGGCCGGTACTGGAAGTCTGGGTGATCCTTCAGATCGTACACACTCATCTCGCTCTCCGTCATCATCTGTGGCCTGGTGGACACCATCATCATCATCAGTTATCATTTTTAACCGACTTAAGGGGTTTGTGCATTATATAGGTCGCGCCACGTAAAAAGAGCGCGGTCGGGGAAGTAGCGGGCGTATGTTTGCGCCTGTGTTCACTCGCTGACGAACCAACAGCACTCGCTAAATCAATGGTATGAAGTGCGCCGCGTTACCTCTTTACCAATCATCGACCACTGCGCAGTTTGACAGCCAGCGCTCTTTTTACGTGGCGCGACCTATACACGGTAATTTTACTGTTTCACTGTCCGTGTCCATGTGACAAAAATTTGCATATCAATATTCATGGTGTAATATGTGAACTTTCAATGACATAACATCTTGTATTTACCATTATTTAATGCAAATAAACTATTTCATTTCTATTTCATAAAAAAAAGAGACCTTTGATCCTTGTTTTCAGCAATGAATAAATAAAGAATACCGAGCAAAGCTCGATCATCTAGGTACTATCATTGAATCTGTGGTAGTAGTTTTTTATAATACTTACACAGGCTCCTCAGTGCTGGTGTAGGTGCGGTACCAGTGGACGATGGCAGTGCGACCGTGGTGGTCTACCTTCTGAACCACTCCGTATTCTCTGTGTTTGAGCTGCGACAATATCACACAATATCATCATTAGCTTCGTAAAAGCAAGTACAAGTAAATGACATCTGAAATATCACATCGTTTAAGAAGTGGTAGGAGATGATATTTTTTACAAGATGATCTTCAGAAAACCTTTAGTTTATTTATTATTTTACAGTGTTAACCACACTTAGATATTGGTATCTCAGGTTCAAATCCTGCCGGAGCTTTTAACTTTTAGTGAGATTTTTCATTTATAATGAAATATTCAGAAAACCTTTTGGATTTAAAGTTTAGGTAACGCACAAACTTCCTTTGAATTCTTTCAATCTGATCAATAATATTATAGGAATAATTTTGTTTGTTTTTATTGTTTATGTTTATTTCACTCAATACCTATGTACGTCATTAAATAAAAAAATAAATCTGATCAATATAATAGCATAAGCTGGATTCCATATTTGTAATGCATACTCCAGGTTATAAAGTGTCAAAGTTTAGACTGCATTGCAAAAACCGAAGATGGGTCATTGATGAACGATTGGCAACGCTCCAGTTTAATAAATTTAAAAGGAGGTTGAGCAACAAACCTGTTGATTGTCCTCAACGTTAGCGGCCCCGCTGACGACGAAGTCACCAGGGAAGCACTCCTGACCGTCGAGATGGTGGATCGGATACAGCTGAGTGGAGGGAATGCCCAGTTCTATGGTGCCGTCCTGCGAATTTATGATTTACTTGCGGTAACAAAATATTGGCCTGATATACTCCAGTATTGAAAACTCAATGGAACAGGAATTTAGACGTTGCGACGCCAGATCTAGCAACAATTCACAAAATTACCCTTAAGACGACATAATCTATCTATACTTATATTATAAAGAGGTAAAGTTTTTTTTTGGGGGTAATCTACTCATCCGATTAAAAAAATTCTTGCACTGATGTGTAGCATGGACTTTCCAAATTAAATCATAATATCATAAGTTTTTGAGTGGTTAATTATATTAAATATCCTCGCTCACGTGTCAAATATTCTATATGGAATTTTTAGTACATGCAAGTTACCGGGGGAGGCGCTAAACTCGATTTTCATACATTTGTGATACTTGACTCGGTATCGAGGACAGTATCTAATACTATGGTTAACTAAACTATGTACCTGCCAGACGACGTTAGCCACGCTCTGTGTGTGCAGCGTCTCGACCACGACTCGTTCGCCGAGGCGCGGGGGCGGCGCGGGCGGCGCGCGTCTCACGGCGCGTTTTAGCCGCTTGCCGCGTAACAAACGCACGGCTAGCTGCGGCGAGCGTTTGCCGCGCGTTGATGCGACGGACGAGCAGCGGGATGACCAAGTTGCACCGCTGTAACAAGGTATTTTTTAATTTCTGGTATTGTTATAATCAGGTGATATAGTGATGTGAAAGAGGTGTCAGGATCGTAGCAAGTAGAGATCCGTGTTCTCTGCCTAGCCCCATGGGAAAGGGGCGTGGTTTTATGTACAGTAAGGGTGTTTATGCACTGCAGGGAATGTCCTTTTATCCGGTCCGGAAATGTGTTTGTCCCCTTCTAACTTATCGGAAATAAGGACACAAGATATTTGAAACTGACATGGTCAACGGTGACAGTGTCTCATTTATTCCTAATTTGACACTTTTAATTATGATTTGACCATTGATTAGTTAATTTTGAACATGATCTGCGTTCGAGAAACTAGCTGAAAGTCTTGCTAAATTGACAAGTAAAGTGACAGTCTGGCATTTCAAATATGCAAAATGTCCTTTTTTGTTTGTTTATAATTTATAACTTTTATAAACAACTAGCTGCGCCCCGAGGTGTTACCCGCGGTAGTTAAAAGTAGCCTTATTATACATATAAACCTTCCTCTTCAATCACTCAATCTATTAAAAAAAACCGCATCAAAATCCGTTGCGTAGTTTTAAAGATTTAAGCATACATAGGGATATAGGCACAGAGAAAGCGACTTTGTTTTATACTATGTAGTGATAAAATGTAATAAAGAGCAGCATAAAACGTACCTATCTGTATCGCTGCCGTCGCTGCTAGTGTTCTCCCAGTTGTCCGAGTCATCATCGTTGGCCAGCTCCGACTTCAGATCTCCGTTGAGAAGTGATTCCTCTCGGGTCGGCTCGGGGCTGTAGATAAACAATATTTATGGTACTTTGACTTATTCTGTGTGTTGTGTCTGGGTGTTTTATAATATGTTTAGTATATATTTTAAAAAAAATATCTGTGCAGTATATCAGTCATCTGCAGAGGTATTGTGTATTTTGTATCGAAGAAAATATCACAGTAATCCGCGAAAATAACGTCGAAGTCAAATATGACAGTAATTAAGTAAGTTACTTACTAATTTACTTATTTAAAGTTAAATCTGACTGTTAAGTCTATGTAATGCTTCAGTAAAGACCCACATCTTTACTGACGCTGACTCTGACTTTGACTTGTACTTTTACTCACATGGTAGTGGCTAAATGCGTGGCAAAAGCCGGCGAAGCCAAAATAAAGAAGAAGAAGAAGAAATCTGACTGAGTTGTTTTCGCGGACGGTTATTTGACACAAACGGAGCATTGCAATTGGCCATTCTATTCGTAGCCAATGTTGGAACCAAGTTGAAGCCAATGGTGCCCGCATTAGCTCAGAGGCGCATTGTAATACCTTATTCCCGAGTCATTCTTCTCCTCAGTAGCGGTGTCCTCTTGACTGCCCTGTCCGGAGCCGTCGCCCATGGTCTCGATCTTGATGGCAGGGCAGTTGGCAACCTCCGCGAGAACATCGTCCAACGACTCCATCTTGTCGTCGCTACCATCCACTTCCATTGTGTCTTTCTGTAAAAGTAAATAGCGTTAAGGTGTGGCACGATAGTGTACATAAACATTAGAATAAGATGATGGTAAATGAAAAATCTTACTAAAAGTTGATGACTTCGACGGGATTGGAACCCACTATACAAGCGATCACTCTTTAGCCGGGCTGCCATTGACCACTCAGCCACGAAGCCTATGACGCCGACGACTAAACTATCAGTAAGATGATATTTCGGTACCAAATTTTATTCAAATTCGTTCAGCCGTTTGAGCATGAAGGAGTGACAAACATACACACAAACTTTCACCTTTATAATATTAGTATGATTATTAATTCTTGATTCCCAGCAGTGGGATGAGACGGGCTGCATGTGATGATTATGATGATGATAGATTCTTTTGGCAAAATCGCGATTCCATAACCAGTTGTATGAATGAAGACTTGTTAAAGCTTGTTGCATTCGCAAGTGTTATAGTGATATACCTCAGTAATCTTCCACTTGCGATGTGAGGAGGCGCGTTTCTTAGGGCGGGACGGCACGCGTTCAGTATTCGTGTCCGTTCTTGAAGACTTCTTCGACGGACGCGTCTCTTTACGAAGGTTTCTATAGATTTTACCTGAAATATCAGTATCATTTAGTTTTAACCATCACTACCTATAAAAATTATATGAGGATTAATTTATTTGAGGGCATCATATAATAAGTTAACAATACATACTCTGATCCTTACGCCATTGCTTCTTGCTGATGAAGGTGTCATCAGGGCCGATCACGAGGAAATTTCTGTCACCGACCTGCAGCGTGCAAGGCTCAAACACATTTAGCAGCTTCAGATTTTTCAGTTCTTCACCTGAAACAAACATGTGCGGTTACTTTTAAGTCTGTTTATACAAGTATTCTAAATAACATTATATAAATATTGTATACATAAAAATTGTAAATAACATCACGATGCAAATGTTTGTGACCTGCCCAACGCCGCAGAATGTCGGAGATACCTAAACCTATTGTCAAAAACTACCGACGCGCGAAGACTAACATCAACTCAATGTTTGAGCAAACAAAGACCATCCTTCACCTAGAAGTTCCAGAATATCTAGAACAAAAGTAGGCGCACTAAACAATTGAGACAGCTGTTTATGGCCGTGTGTAGTTGTCTTTCTTATATACGAGATCCTGTGATGTAAGTATAGGTCGCGCCACGAAAAAAAGCGCCGAGCGCGTTACGTAATACGAAAGCTAGAAAGACCACTTGCAAATTTAGTATAATTGTTAGACAAACCTTCAACAAGGAATCTGGGTTGTTGAGACGCGTTGTTATCAGTATTAGCGGTGCTAAGCGCCCGGCACTGCCAATGAACGCTCACGCTCTCTGTGATCACAGACTCCACAGTGAACTGGAACCAAACATTGAAAGAAAGAAATAAAGAAAAATCATTTATTTTGGTAGGACCTCAAGGATCACTTCAGTTTCGTCTTACATGCTAGGTGATTCTAATAAATTCATTTTGTAACACATCACATAGTATCAAGAACTATAAGCTCTTGCTAAGAGCTTATATTAAGCTGCGTAATACCTAGGGTACACTGTATAATGTAGCATTATAAATCCTGGTTTATGGGTGAAAATAGCGCCACCGCCGATTTTATTTTATTATTATTCTTTATGTGGAACAGAAGGCAATATTTCATAATGACAATCATGATCAATAAACTTAAAGTATCATTGACCTTAAATGTCATCTACATTTACTTTTTCTCTATTCCATGGATAGGTTGTAATGCTATTAGGGGTCATTTTAGTTTAGTATGATGATTACACTATCTATATCTTGTAAGCTTTCAAAAGTCTTGTAAAGAGATTGCCAGTGAGTAACAAACCAGGAGTCAGAGTATACCTTATGATCATGCATCTTGTGCTTTCTAGCTGCCTTCATTTCCTTAGTGACATTCAACCAGTTGGCATTCTCCAGTGATCCCAGCGGTCCATATACCACTTGTCCCGGGTAGAACTCCGAAGATTGATAGGGCGTCGAGCGGCGGCGACGCATCGAGTAATCTTCCAAAGGACACGAGTCTAAGTCAGGGTATTCGAGCCGAGAGCCGTCGGAGGAAACCAGACGAAGTTTGCTGTGCACCGCCTGGAAACAACCACAGTTAGATCTTGTTGTTAACATGGTGATTCAAACAGGGGGAACCTGCACTTCCAGCCTAGGTTAGGGGGTTCGTGCAAGCCCCCCGTCTAACCTTACCTCAACCAGCCCCACGCCTTTAAATGTGAGATGTGGCTTATGGTTTGGTCCATCATTGTGGGGTTGGTTGCCCTGCCCGTCGTTTCGCTGTAAATTAACCTCAGGGATCTTAACTTATCAGAGGCTCGAAGCCGTTCAAACTTGATAACCTGAGGATCTACCTACTTGCATGCAATGATAAAATGTATTAGTTTATCTGTATTATCATTATTGATAGATAGAGAAGAGACAGGCATGCATAAGGGTTAATTTATTTGATACATCATTATAAAGCTGGCTATATAAATTGAACTGCTTATAAAAACTCATTTTTTTGAAGTGTGTTCTCTTGTAATGAGATCGATACCTTAGAAGTGCCGACCCAAGAGTCGAGGCACACAGCCAGATCCGGTGTAAACTCCTCCAGCGGCTGCAGTCTTTCGCTAGCCACGGTCGGTATGACGTGCTTGGTGCCGACGACCTGAAGCGCGGCCCGCATGACGATGTCGCGGCAGTAGCCGCGCTGGGTGTCTTTGCCGGCGATGAGGCGACGGACCACATCGCCGGGCATAAGGGAACGGTCGGCTAGTCCCACCTACGATTTTTACCAACAATTATTATTATAATCCATATGTTTAAGGTGTCTGTATGCGTCAAACCAGCGCCGCCGCCTATTTCATTTTATTATTACGTTGAACACAGGAACTGAATGTTCTGTTTGTGAAACCTATCATAAGCTTTTTTTTAATACCTCTGTAATAGTTTTATTTTGTATAGTTTAGGAGTAGCGAAGTTGCACTTGGTGGCCACCATACTCTGTTTTCGCTACTCTTCCTAAACTATATACAATAGGCGGCGGCACTAGTTTGACGCATACAACTTCTTAAATGAAAAAATTAGAAGCCCAGTGGATAGCGGGCACTGAAAGCGTTACTCGTATATTTTTGTGAGTAGAATCCATAAGCCGCGTCCAGACCGACCGAGCACGGCTCGCGAGCCACAATCGGACTTCCTGCACGCAAGTAATGGCACCCGAGGCAACGTTGAAAGGTTGCGCTTTCGAGCGGGCCACACATCACAAACTCTTGTATTTCAATATCATTTTAAAATAAAATGTACCAAATAATACTTGGACATACCTCTAAATACCCCTTTAGACATCTTCAAAGGAACTAAAATGCCAAAAATACAGGTTTGGTAGCAGGGTTAATGGTTCAAATATCCTGTTATTAAACAGTGATTTAAATTGCAATTATATACATTATGGAGATGGAATTGGCCAGCACCTAAACCATACTAGAAGTGAAAAATTCAGACTATCCTACTACAATTTAAAACATTGGCAAGTTTGTAGCTTGATTTTCAAAGGTCAGTTTCAATTAAATTAGTAGGGATATTTGAAAGAAAATATAGTTAGAATATTTTAACGATGATATCATTCAAGCAAATCTGAAGGCGGTAGCTATAAAAATTAGTAATTAATAAAACTAATTGACAAGAGATTTTTCTTTGACTTAGTATTTCTTCTGTAGATAGTTCTGCAAAAGCATAGTTTTCCAAAAGTCAATTGCAAGAAACTGTAAATTGAAAATTTGGATAAAACAAAGATTGAACCTGAGGGTACATGCCAAATAAGTAAAATGAACAATGTGCCTGGGAATTATTGATTTACCCTCAAGTGTGATAATGTGTAGCTATGAATTATTCAAGAATGTTCTATTCTTAATTCTATCTCCAAGGCTGAAGGTGTTGTGAGGTACTATTAGAATAATAAATGTTCAATACATGGCCATGCCCAATGCAAGGCATTGCAAGCTCGATGTATAGGTATAGAAGGGTTGATGTTGTCGGCGTGTGGGAAAGACAATAGAGCATGTGTTTTACTTACAGATTTCTCGGATATCACTCGTTCGGTGCCTGAAGGATGCCACACAACTCGGATTTCACCTTTCTGAATGGGTGTCTCGACATCGCTCTCCTGATCGCTCGAGTTAGCTTCATAGTTCTCCAGGACGAGACCGTACACCACTTGCCCGCGATTGTTAATTTTATACACTTCATCCTCGTAAAAATACTGAAAGTCAGTCGGCGAACCTGGATTTTGCCCCGCCATATTGACGGGAAATATCTAAAAGACACAAATAATTTTGTTTTTTACGTGATAATTCTTTCTGACAGCTGATTGCAATGTGTGGCGCATGCGTCAATAAAATATGCAGCAGATACGCCATCTTGCGGTTCGTATTGCAAACAATTTGTCCACGTTCCGTTTTACGCAGCCAGTAACGTCGGAAAAGTTTTTAAATAAAACAGAACAGAAACAATAATTATCATCACATAATTAATAGGTAATACTAGAAGGTACTTTAAAAAACTGAGTAGGTACTTCTGAAAGGACAATATTGCAAGATAGGATAAGATATTTTTTTATTGTAAAACAAGTTGGTAAGGATCGTAGGTACCTACGTATTAATGTTCTACCCATCTAGGTACCTACCTATAATATATATAGGTACCTACTACACTTGCTACTACCAAGGACGCTACAGGAGGATTGAGTGTCATAAATTGAACGATCATGAACTCTGTCTGCCCCTCTACTCTGCCAAAAACGATGGGTGTCAATCATCCCAGGATAGCTTATGTTGATTAAGTAGGTACCTACCTAATGTTCCGAAATCAGTTTCCACCAACATAAAGCTAACCTGCATTTATTGGCATGTTATGTGGAGTAGACCACTGAACTCTGAAGAATGGATTACCTATAGCTGTAGGTACCTACTGATCTTAATGTTCGGGGAATGTCGAGTTTAGTACCTATATCGTTCGGTCAACTTACGAGATTGAAGATTGAAGCATTTAAGACCGCTTCACATTCGCCCGCTCCATCAAAGCCCGGTGAAGTTAAGTTTTAAAGGTCCCAACGACCACCATAAAAGTCAATTAAAAAAAAATGCTTGCTCCACATTGTCGCAAGAACGCGAGAACAACACGAGAAACATGAATGAATCATTTACTTTTGTCGTGTTTTTCTTGCGTTTCTAATGTGGAGCAGGCATTAGGATTAATAAGTTTGTCGTCCTGGCGAACTGCTGTGACGTTAGCTGAAAACGCGATGCTATTCTAGTCCGGTACCCGACAGATCAATACTGCGCGTTATCAACCATACAGTCAGTGTAGGTGTTTACATGCGCGCGCGTAGTACACATCGCGCGATTGAATGAGGCTGTCGCGAGTGATAACACTCCGCTAAACCGTATTAAATAATGTGAACAATTCGTGGAATCATGCCACTACCAGAACTCATAAAACGTGCCTCGAGCTATTTCCTCGGCCTCGAGTTCGACGACCAAGAGGAACCCCTCGATTACGTCGACAACGAGATCCTATTCTGTAAGAACAACGTTTGTGTGCATCCACCGACGGTCGCTCGCCATGAACTCGATATTATTCATCACCCCGGCTACTTAACCGTCACAACTAAAGTATTCACTGATCAGCACAATAACTCTAAACGGCCGACGCTGTTCTTAAATTGGATCCCTAATTCGACGCTGCGTAGATGTCCTTCGGCAGTTGAAACTAGTCCGAGCGATGAGCTAGGATGCACAATCAAACCGGGGAAACCAAAGGAAATAGTAAAATCACGAAGCGATTCGAAGAAAAAGGATGCTAGCAACGATAATGCATTTTCCGATTCCTCAGAAACGACTAGTCTTACATCGAATTCTGATAAACAGAGCATTCAATCGTACACCAACGATACCACGGAGTTGTCCACCAGCTCAAAGCCGACTGTGAAGTCTGTGGATTCTAATAAGGATAACGTATTCAGTGGCGAATCTTTCGATAAAGATGAGTCGAGAGACGAGGTGTTTGTAAACGATAAACATGTGCGGTCGCAATCGATGACGTCGGTCAACATAACCATTGCTAATCCTACTATAGAGAACGTAGATTTGACCCCCGATTCTGTCTCTGGAGAGAGGTTCATTCGATCCCTGTCAATGAGTTCTTGTGATGAAGGCAATCCCAACTGGATGAGTACGCCCGAGTTTCTGGCTCTGAAGCATAATTTGGTGTTCCCAGACAGCGTTCACAGCTCGCCAGTTCCACAGAGGAAGACGCCTATGAAATGCCGAAGGTCAGTTTCCTGTGCATTAATATCACACCTAACTTAGGTAGGTTGTTTATTATAAATCCCTCAGGTGTCCTAGGTACCTTCTACGCGCATCACTAAAGTGCCACGTAAATAGTTTCATAGACATAGCTCCTAGTAGCGATTGTCGACTGAAAGATTGATGTAAAATCAATACTAAACTTATCGTTAGGGTTAGTCTACGATAAGTTATCGCTTAGCGATTATACGGATTATTTGAATAAAAAGCTATGTCGTTTAATGAGCGGTAATAAATGCCTGCCCTATGGTTCTATGTCTGGAAAAATAATGATGAAATTCGAGAAGACAATATAGACAAGGTTTTATATAAAATCACAATTTAGTAGCTAATAAGTGCCTACATACCTACTACTTATTGCAACTAAGGCGTTGTCAAAGTCATTCAAATTACATTGGTTATTAAGATCTAAGTAAGTACCTACTTACCTGCTTCAAAAAAGTTTAACTGAAATTTTATAATGAAACAACAAGTAGGAACGATCCGTTTCCCGTACGTAAAAAAAGTATTGTTCCCGTGATAATACCCCGAGGATTTTTTAGGTAAATGATTTGATAAACTTGATAAATTAGTGATAGCAAAGCCGCGGGCAAAAGGTTATTAGGTAAGTAGGTAGGTACCTACTTATACTTACAGTTTGTTCTCTCATAGACAACTATAAGTACTTTAAAAGACGGTAGGTATAATTAAGATATTTCCATCCATCGTAAAAAAGTACTTTTCACCGTTAGGTATCATCACAGCTACACAGCTGTGATAACATAGGTATAACCCTAACCCTATAAAATTTGGTAACCTAATGAATAACACATGCATTTTCTCATAATATTTGGAAATTTATCGTCAACATTCCGGATCTCATAACTTCTAGTGAATTTCAAAGAAGCTCGTCAGGAATGCTATTAGTTCTCCTGACCTTTGAGCGCGCGATCCACACATTATTCACCCTCCCTGTTGCGTCCCTGTGTTATTAAGTTCGCATTACGTTCATTAATATTTATCAGAAGTTGGAAGGACTTGGTGGAAGGAAGTGGTGACTGTTGAGAAGGGATAATTTAATATGGAACCATTTCCAATGATGATAAAATTAAAATATCACGAGACTTCTTATGGTTTAAAAAAACAATTATCTGACAGTGACGATAGGCGTATTAACTAATCACCTACCCTACTACTTACTACTTGCAGTTATCTTTTATCTATTTATATCTATACTTATATAATAATTATATAAAGAGGTAAAGTTGGTTTGTTTGTTTGGGGAAGGTAATCTCCGAAACTAATCATCCGATTTCAAAAATTCGTTCGCCATTTGTAGCTTAGACTTTCCGAAGGCTATATTTTATCAAGGTGAGCGAAGCCACGGACAAGTTAGCTAGTAGAATATAAACGTTTATTAAACAGTAATAATACCGATGCTATCTCGTGTATTACGAGTATCATAGCGCATCGGCCTGTTTAGAATAGAATTGTGTTACATTTTACTCAGTATCTATGCTAACTTTGATTAAGTATTTAGGAATGCTCGAAGATGCTGAAAGATGACAATATAATTCTCCCTTACCAGATTCTCGGTAGACCTGAGTCAAATGCGTTCTCTCCGACTATTCTTCAACGATGACAGCTGCACGTGTGGCCAACTTGTGGTCGCGTCACGAGAATCACAGTACAAGATCCTGCACTTTCATCACGGAGGGCTGGACCACTTGGCGCAGGTCTTGCATAGATGGCATTCGTTGTTGCACAACATAAAACTCACACCTGGTAAGACATTAGCATGTAAACAATAGTATGTAAGTAAAAAAGATTTACGATATCGATTTTGAACAGCCCGCATTACTCAAGTAGCTAACGGTATTACAGGTTCAGAAGAGCCGAACCTACCATACCGCCATTTTATGGTGTGCCGTCCAGAAGTACAGAAATCCGAACAACACCCAGAGGAAGGAAAAGTCTCAAATATAACTCCCGAATTCTTCTACGAGAAAGTTCAGAACGGAAAGGGGGCTATAGAAGACGATTTGTTTTTAAGAAAGTGCGTTTTTTTCGGGGGTTTGGATAAGGAGTTGCGAAGAGAGGTGTGGCCGTTTTTACTTCACTGCTATCCTTACAATTCGACGTACGATGAAAGAGAAATAATACTACAAATGAGGGCAAGAGAATACGAAGAGATAACAATAAGAAGGGTTGAAAAGATGTCTCCGGAACAACACGCAGTGTTTTGGAAAAATGTACAATGCGTGATTGAAAAGGACGTAGTTAGGACTGACCGAGGGAACCCCTATTTTGCTGGAGAAAATAATTATAATGTAGAGATAATGAAAAATATTCTATTAAATTACGCGGTATATAATCCTGTTCTTGGGTACGTTCATACGTTGTTTACCTACAATTATATTTGCCGATTAAATATTTTGCTTGTAGACTTGAATATTTTACGATACGCTACTCTATTGCTATTTTGATTTCGTCTTTTGTGAGTAAATCGATTTTCTACCATGCATGAATTGGAATATTAAGCAGGAATGCTTCAACTTAAAATTATGGACCGAGTTTCTGACTTATGTAGGTACGTATTATACGTTTCTGAATTACGTAAACAAATTCAATATTCCAGATACACGCAAGGAATGAGTGACCTATTAGCGCCGGTTCTGTGCGAAATTAAATGCGAGGCGGAGGCGTTCTGGTGCTTCGTAGGACTTATGCAGAGAACGATATTCGTCTGCACACCCACGGATAACGACATGGATAATAATCTTGTAAGTTCTCTGAAAACCTTTCATATCAGCGTATGTTTCAAACGAGATGTGGAATGGAATCGCAAAAGGTTTATTTGTGGGCGTCAATATAATGAGACTGTATAAAATTGCTCTTCTGAATTATGTAGAGAAGACATAAGTTAGGTAGGTTACCTAGTAGAATGTTATACCTACTCGTATACCTACCGTAGGTATACGAGTAGGTATAACATTCTACTATCGCTCGTTGGTACTTGGTAGTACCTTACCTTACCTACTCGTACAGGATCAGATGTGTGCTAAGCATAGGAACTAGGACCAGAAGAATATCACGTATTAGTATTGGAGAGAAGTCTAAAACTCAGCTGATGCATTCGTAAAACGTAAATGATTATTGATTTTCACGTTCGTTTTTGTAAGTCAAATAACTTGGGAGCTACTTGGCCTTTGATAAAGACATATAGGAATGAGAACCAGTCATATTGACTCCCAATTGATCTAAAGCTAATCCTGATGTTGCGGAGTAACAGAGCTTAAGAATATGAAACTATTCCGCTGTTTTCTGTCAACCACTGTTCATCTTTGTGTATTGATTGTTATTTCTTTAGTAGAAATCAAAGACGATTGTAGAAATCTATAAATTTCAGAGTTATTTGCGAGAGTTGATTCGACTGATGCTGCCACACTTCTACAAGCATCTGGAAAAGCATGTTGATGCCATGGAGTTACTGTTCTGCCATCGTTGGATACTTCTGTAAGTATTGAACATGTCAATCATGAAATGCCGATGATTTTTGTAGGTACCTACCTAGGTACTAGCTAAAATAAAAAAATTTGAACTTCTATTCTAGCTCAACAGCCGCGTGCTGGCTGTTTACTTAAAGACCCATGTATGAGTATGAGTCGCTCGATTGGTTTACAAAACCTGTTACACTATATTGCATATCTAAAAATACATAATACAGGAACTAATAAGTTATCTATATAGTAAACACATCATGGTAATATTAATAACACTAGGTAGGTATAGTATATTATCTAGAACGAATTGAACTTAGGTAAATAAGAGATGTGCTTCCCACTAATATAAACTCGAAAGTTAGTATGGATGTATAGATGGATGTTTTTTATTATTTTACGAAAAAACTTATGAACGGCTTTGGCTTAAATTTGGAATGAACATTGCTTAGTAGGTACCTGGAATAACACAGGCTGCTTTTATACCGCGACTGACCGCGAGCAAAGCCGCGGAAGCTTGTATCGAATAACAAAACAATGATTGAGTTTTGCCCGGTAGTGCCGAATAGGCCAAGAAGTCACTGTTGACAAAGTTAGGCCTTTAGTTGGCCTAATAACTCCGTCACCAGAGTCGGCCACTTGCTCATACGAACTTACTAAGAATTAGCGCCTTCAGACCTTTCCGTCTCTCCTCAATATATCTTATGTTTCTTCTCCTTCTTCTTCCTGCCCTTATCCCACTATATGGGGTCGGCACAACTTGCATATCTTATCAATATATCTTATGTCTGTATCTCCAGTTGTTTCAAACGCGAGTTCACCGAGGCAGTAGCCCTCAGGATGTGGGAGGCCTGCTGGGCGAACTATCAGACGGACTATTTCCACCTCTTCCTGTGCCTGGCCATCATTGCCGTGTACCAGGATGACGTCATCGCCCAGGATTTGAATACCGATGAGATGTTGCTGCATTTCAGTTCTTTGGGTGAGATAAATCTATCTATACTATCTATATCTATACTAATCTAGGTAATCTCCGAAACTACTCATCCTATTTTACAAATTATTTCACCGATGTGTAGCATGGACTTTCCGAATGAACATAGGCTATATTTTATCAAGGTAGGTACCACGCGGGCGAAGCCGCGGGCGGTAAGCTAGTAACTTATATTCTCTTACAGATTCTCATGCAGACATTGGGGGCAATACGGAGTGTCGCAAAAGCTAAACTAAACTAACTAAAATTATTGCCATCCTTTTTATTCCCATCGCTATGAAAGGGACGGCAACAATTTTAGTTAGCTAAGTTTAGCTTTTGCGACTCTCAGAATTGCAACATAAGTGTTTACTTTGAGAAGTACATCTAAGCAATATTACAACCTGTTGAATACATTTGTTCTAGAATAAACTTTAGCACTATGTACTCCTCTCATGACCTTACCTTCGTAACAACATACCGTATAAGAACGAGAGGATTAACTATGGTAACATCTAACATACCATACACAGAAATAGATTATTGAAGAGCAAACAGGGTACCTACACGCAAGAATCATCAATATACTTCTTTACAAAATTGTTTTTACGCGAAAGTTTCTGTAAGCCGATTGCCATAAACATTCATAAATGCCAGATTATGCTAAGCTGCTTATATTTCATTACTTTTTCTGAGGACCATTTATTTATTTTATTCGTAGTTAGTAGGTAATCACGAACGCGTTTCATCTTATTAGGTTAATTTAGTACGAACTATGCTTCTATAGGTTTGTTTTTTAATCAATTTATAGACCCTATAGCTCAAACGGCTGCTAAATCTCATTGCGTCTCGTCGTCATAGGCATGCGCGTGACTTTTTATTTTGGATTTCTATTGTTATAGGTAGGTATTTTATTTTAATTTAAGTACATAGTTCTTTGTTTTATTGATATATTTGCTTTATGTGTACATTTTATTTATTAGCTATAATGATTTGGAATTGTTCTGTAATGTTATAGTTAAGTTTGTAAATAAATAAATAAAATAAATAATATAAATTAAGTAACTCCAAGTTTACACCCGCCCGTAAGTAGGTAGGTATACATTTGCCATTAAAGGCAGCCGAAACGGGGCAAAGTAGGGAGGTTTGGAACAGGCATTAGAATCACCTAGCATGTAAAACGAAACATAAGTGATCCTTGAGGTCCTACAAGAATAAATGATCTTTCTTTCAGTAATATAAAGTTATATAACTAGGCTTTACATTGTCGCTTTGGTGCTTTAATGGCATTGTGAAATTGAAAAATATATATTTGTATATTTTTATATAGGTATTATTTTCCACTTCATTATTTAGATAGTTAAGATTTTGTGATAGCATCATGTCTAACATATTTTTCATTGTTTCCAGCAATGTATATGGACGGCCGGCTGATTCTCCGCAAAGCGCGAGGCCTTCTCCACCAATTCCGTCAACTAGTCAGGATTCCTTGCACCTTGGCCGGGATGTGTCAGCGATGCGGTCCCGGCATTTGGGACTCCACGCATCGACCCAGCGTCGAATGTACCGGCGCGCACGATATATGCGAATATGCCGTTCAATAAGACCGACAAATACCAAAGATAAAATCGATAGAAATAATAGACATAGGTAATTCCGGTTCAAGTCGTTTTAGAAATACGTAGACGTTATTATCACGTTATTTACCTTACATACGTAACGTATGTTTCTCGAACGGATCAACAGTCATCTCAAAAATGCACTATTCAGCGTTAAATCACGTGACAGTGTCGAATTTGTTCCTCACTTTCGACGTGATTTGACCATTGATTAGGTAATTTTGGAGATGATTTGCGTTCGAGAAACTGGCTGTTAGGATCTCAGAGTCAGCAGCCTTCAAATCGACAATCGATAAATCGGGTGATTATCCGCTCCATTTATATTGGTTGTTGCTGAACTCCGAACAATAATCAACATAAGCTTACTCACTTACTTAGCATTAGCTGAATCCGAATGGGTAAATATCGTTTTTAGTTTCAAAACCTGCTGCAACCACGGCTGTTAACGTTTAGATGAAAATAAGACGAATAAAGTGATAAATGTCTATGTATTTCTAACATGAATGTTATAAAATTATATTCTGATCTAGAACTAAACAGAACAATAGTTTAGTTCAGTTCTGAATCACAGACTGGATCACTTGTTACCAAAAAATGTTCTAAGGGACGTTCTTAAAGGCAGCTGTGCATAACTGTACCTGAGAGAATTCAATTATATTGTAAAGGCTTTAAGTTTGTCAATGGAATCGATATAAGAATAAATGTAAATTGGAAAAGGAAGAAATGAAGGTACAAAAATGTTCCAAGTACAAAAGTCAGTATTAAGCTTGATATGGATTGAAATGGATATGGAAAAACATATCAAAAACCAGCTGATATGTTCATTAACATATTCATTTATCTATGTGTATTCCGCTTTAGAAAATATATTTAATAAACGAATTATTTAGTTGTAGAGTCACCCATATCAATGTTATCAATATATTTTATCAAGCCAAAGACAATCAAAGGCTTCCACAAATCGACAGATCGGTCATGTAGTTGAAGGCAAGTTTTTTTGTTAATGAAAAACATATCTAAAAATACTGCTTAGATATTTGTCATTTTTTTCTTCTTTAAAGAAGCGTCAAATCTAACTACAGTAAGCAAAATCACAGCATAGATAGATAGGTTTTTGTGACCGACCGCGGCGGCCGTAAGTGATGCGTCCAAGGGTGACGCTCTGTCGATAGTGGATAGTCCTATAACTTTTGATTTAAAAATATTAGATAATTTTACAATTTCCTTAATGTTCACGATACTTTTGTAGATTATTCGATACCTTTATTTGATGTTAAAAAATTAGTACCTATGTTGATTGAATTGTATATGATTGTGTAAGTACCTCAATTGCACATAATTTATATTGTTAATGTGCAATATTATATGAGTAGTAGGTACCTATATTAAAAGCTGTTTTGCGTAAGTAATGCTGTTCTACAAAACAACTTTCTTAAAAAAACTTCTAAGCATAATTTTAATATTTTTCGCATGTAGCCGTATTACAATAGCCTTCATAATTGACTACACTAAAGTTAGGAAGATTTGTAACGAGATAATGACGCTTGTATATTTAGTTAATTTGATCTCATTTGCAACTATTTTTGCTCGACTATTGTTTTGTAAAAGACGTAATTAATTAAAAATATTGATGAGTATATTCATTTACACGTTTCTCTTTTATTTTACAAATTAAGATACTATTTTCAAATTATGTATTACTTATATTTATTTTTTCTACCATAATGTATCTAGTAAGTAATTTAATTAATTATCTTATTGATAAAATACTACTAATTATTCTTATCTTTACAATGTTTGTTTAACTAGACAACAAACTTTTGATAAGTCAAAGCTTTTTAAATATAACGACAGGTATGTTTATAAATATGCTCATCAATAAAATATACTTATTTTCGCATTTGTGAATCGTTGCGCATACTCTGTGATACCTATTTGATCTGCTTGTATAATATAAAGTTATTGTATAGACCATATTCGAAGGCATATCGTAAATGTTAACAAGCATTTTGTTTGTTTTATTAAATTCCCATATCCGTGTGTTTAAGTGGAATTGCCACTAATGTGCTAACGACACAGCTACACATTAGTGGCAATTCTGGATGACACCAAAACTTAACTAAACCAATTTGACAGCACTAAAATTTATTCCATCCTTTTTATTTCGATCTTTATGAAAGGGACGGCAACATTTTTAGTGCTGTCAAACTAGGTTAGTTATGTTTTGGCGACATCCAGAATTGCCACTATTTTCATATCAAAGCTCTGCTTTTTATTAAAAATGCGGGAGGGAGTAGGCTATAACTCTGATATACAGAACCATTGGTCTAAAAGTCAGCAGCACAGCGTCACGACAGGAAACAATAGAGTTTTCGAAACAGTTCGGGGCTGATCCAGTAGAAAGATCTACTGCCACACTTACTACTACTTTACTTAGTTTTAAAATTATTAAATTTAAAACAAAATCTGGCATTGCGAGTATTTTTATTCCAAATCATCAACTAATTATATATCTCGGGTTCTAAAACTTACCAATAACATCCAAAATGCAGACTAATATAAGTTCACTGTTGAGAGAAGTTAGGTGGGTTTTGTTTTAGCACGCTGGGGTCGAACTCTTGCCCTTGGAAGGGAGAGCCAGGTTTGTTCCATGCCTTCTTCAGTATCTCTATGTTGCGGATTTCATCGCTCGTGGGAAGACCCTTCATTTTACGGTCTTGGTTCCATTGCAGTTCTCTTACCTAAAATAAACCAATTGAGGTTAATAATTTAGTTAGTTACTTACCAATTCCTTAGGTGGCTCAACTGGTTCTAATTGTATTTTGTTCAGTTGTGTAAATATGTAGTTTTACTTTCGCAACTTTTCTTTATAATCCGCTCAATCTCTTATCTAGCTTGATTTATTTACATAGAAGATACAATTTTAGGATATGAGCTGACTGATGATCATGATCTACTGAATTTTTACACTTTCTTTATAGGTACAGTCAGGGGCAAGATTTTTTCTTTAGTAGTTAGAAAGTTTTGACGTTAGATAATCTTTGTGTTTTTTTGATTTTTTTTTTTTTTCTCTAGTATTATCTGCGATCAGTTATTAAACTATGAGCAGATGGTCTGTGGGTGTGTTATTTTGATAATCAAATAAAAAGGTTTTTAGATTTTTGAAAAAAGGCAGTTAATCAGAAAATAAAATCATTAGTTTTTGCAGAAAAAACATTCTCACATTTACACCCCGATTAGAGACAAATATTTGCTTATAGCCATGGCATTCATGGCAAGCATTGGTCCCGCGGCGGGGATTTAAACCCGCAACCTCCTGCGTCTCAAGCAGGCTTTCGCCTACTGTGAGACACAAAGGTCATCAAATTTGACAATATTGACTATGGAGTATGTAGGTACTTGGTTTTGTTTGGAAAATAAGTTACCTTATCAATATGGTCTTGTGGAAGTTCATCCAATGGCCTTGAGCAGTCTATCTTCTCCAAGTTAATAGGTTCCTCAGTCTCCAAGAACCTGTTCCACCATCTTTCTTTTAGTTTTTCTGTAAATAAATGTAAATCAATTAAATTTCAATCAAAACATTTTAGTAGTTTACTAAAATTATAATGCGATAGTTTCTATGGGTGTGTGGATGTTTGTTGCTTTTTCACACAAAGACTACTTAACAGATTTGGCTGAAACTTGGAAATATACATAGTTATACTTGGGTTAGTACCACGCGAGAGAAGTCGCGGGCGAAAGCTTATAACTAAAAAAATTTTATCATCTTTGTAATGATGGGGAAAGTTCAGAGACCTTTTTAAGTCAATGGAATGTTGTTTTACCTAAGTGCATCAACAGTTTTCCTTCACTGATACTCCAGAAGCTATCCGAAGCTTTGATCTTCCACGGCAAGGTATCCTTTATGATGATCTCTTCATTTCTCTTGGCAACGGAGACATCACCAGCATTGATTGTTACTTTAAGATCTTTTGCAGACTTCACATCAGTAGGCAGTTTCATAGTCACATCTGTGAATTGAGGAATTGAATTATCACTGTTTAGTAATATAATTAATAAAATATCCTTATAAAAACTAATCATGTCTATTCATGACTTTTCTAACTAATAAAAATATCTACTGCCAGTCTTCCTCATATTGTTTTCAGTTTCTTTTAATTTTTCTTTCCTCTAAGATGTATCATAGTCTCAGAAAGCAGTTGCTAAAGAATGTTTTTTCCTGTCATTCTCAGAGCAAAGCAAATGATAGTAACTGATTCAACAGACTTTTGAGCACACATGTTTTGGAAGGGTGAAACTATTAAAATAAGATTGAAATTAGAATTACTTACCAAGCTCCATTACACATGTTTTGGAAGGGTGAAACTATTAAAATAAGATTGAAATTAGAATTACTTACCAAGCTCCATTATATTTTGTGACCAAGAATATTTTTCCCTTTCAGCACCATTGTAAGTTTCACTGTTCTTCTGTGTTGGTATTACAGGGGGCTTGTAGTCATCTGGGATTACTGGTGGTGGGTCTTTGGGGGTTTCTTTAGGTTCCAAAATGCTTGGCTTATTTTCTGTTGGAATGCTTGTATCTGCAGAAGTTGTTTCTGTTGGTGTGTCAGGTGGAGGTGCTGCATATTGATGGTCATCAGCAGGCCCCTCATATTCATAGTCTTCATCCTCCTCCGCCTCTATTTCCACCTCTTGAGCCACAGTGGAACACATAATCTCATTGTTTATGTCTATGGGTTTCCTAGCTCCATTTGGGGCCTTTTTAGTGTTCGGATCACATGACCGAAGCACTTTAATGACGAGTTCCTCAGCTACCCCAGCAGGGAAGCCCATATTTTCGTATTGGCCCTCAGGGACATAGTAGAAATCAGTTCTGAAATTAAGTAACTAATTACTTATCAAGAAATGAACAGGGTGAGATTAGGTGTAAAGCGAGATTTAGGTACTTAGTTCTAATTCATCGTTGGTTTTTTCTGAGTAAAAATGTCTGGTAAAAGTAAACTTACCGCCTTGCAAGAAAACCAAATATCGAAGAAAGAAACCCCAAAACTGATTTTTCATTTACTAAAATCGACGATAGCACTTCATCATAGTTTGTTGATTGAGACATTTTAATAAACTTGATTTGGAACAATTTTGATTTAAAATAGCTCTACACGAACGAAGAGAGAGCGGAAAGCATGAAAATTAAAACTGGAAAACTGAAATAAAAACAAAACAAACTTTATAGAACTGACTGACTGACAGTGACTTTGACAAACGCATTTAACAGACAAGAATGTTAACAAAAATTGTTAGTGCCCTAGTAATTTATAGCATAACTTTATGTTTGAAACAGAAAAAACAATAATAATATTGAAAAAGAAAGAGACCTTCGCGAGATTATTTTAATGCTACATCAGACAAACGGTCAGATTTGAGACTCTGGAACACAACTTCTTAATGTTGCCATTTTAAGTTTAATTACCTTTTCATTAGGAAGAATATAATCTACTAAAACATAATGATTTTTATGTACTGGTAACAGAAAAACCGGTTTTTAATTTACATTCCCGCCACTTGGGAGCGCTGCTTCACTTTCGAAAGTTTCACATCCGCAAGCAAGAGAGCGGCAACTGCGGCAAGGCAAGGCGAAGCGAAGCGAAGTAGGCAAAGAAGTCTCGCGCGCGAACTCTGTACGCTGCAGGCGATGACCGCATTCATTCATTTGAGTTTTTATTAAAATATTGTGAGAGTGCTGTCGTGTTCTCCGTTCCGTTCAGTGTTTACAAAAATGCTGTGTAGGTGAACGCTGAGAAAAAGTGTTGTGGTTGTGTAAATCTTAGTTCTTCTATCTTTTACTGTATCTCAAAGGTTTTAAAAATGCCTTGCTCAGCGGTAACTTTGTCTATAGCGACCATTACGGCAATCGTGGCCGCTGCATTGATGGCTATTGCATTCTCGACAGATAACTGGCTTTATATCGAAGTAAAACGCAGCAATATTCAGGTAAGATTTTGTACTTCTACTAAGTATTAAGTATTTATCTTACAAATTGGCTACCTGTCACGCTGGATGTGTGCAATCTTAGACAAAAAATATTATTCATGGAAAACAATTTCCTACCCTCATTTTTTTTTCTTTCAGAAATCAAATAGGTAAGTACTTAGGTATGTGGGTATTAAATTTAGATAAATTTTTGTCTTAAAATAACAAACAAAATGGTTTAAAATGACGCAGGTAGGTACCTACGTATTTATAACTACCTACCTACTTACAATTCCATTGCCACAGACCTTAAAACGCATTATACCTAATTTTATTATTTATTTATTATTATTTATTCTCTAATTATTGTAGGTACTTACCTAACCTAGGTAGCTACCGCCTATCAAGTTATCGCCAAAGATCATTGTAACACGTCCGAGTCCTTTCCGAGACCCCGTTATTGCAGACACGCTACGCATAAATATGCACGTACTATTTAATGGCACGAATGTGTTTAACTGTACTGTTCCGTGCTACTCCTGCCCACCCAAACGTGGAGATAAAGAAATTACAATCGATTATGTATCTAATTATCTATCCGAAATATCATAGAATACGTGGAGACTCTACTAAGTATCAAAAATCCCGCCAAATTGATAGAACTATTTTAAAAACCGACTGCGAAGACGCGACGATCCACCTTGAAAAATAATAGTAAGAAGGTAGTTTGCTAAAGTTAAATACTGGGTGTGAAATAATGGGTCCTATCTTTAATATTTGCGAAAACAAACATTTAACAAAACTAGGTAGCTTAAAAAAGACTTGCGCAGTTTCAGACACCGCGTGTTTTGCGAAAACTGAATCATCTCACGCGTATTTGCTTGTTACAGTCGTATTTGTCTGCCAGGTATCTACTGGTTTCTTTTTCTCCCAAGTCGGGGTCAGAGTTTTTGCAATACAAACAACTTGTTCAGAGAGCTACCTGCCCTGCCTACTTTTTTGTGGCTCTAAACCGAGGGTCCGTACGTGATGCCTTTTATTCTATAATTTCAATACATTAAAAACTACAAAACCATTAACAACCATTGGCATTGAAATCAAGAATATTTATAGATTTGATTTTTTAACAGGTTTGAGGTATGAGTTTAATTAGGCTGTCTGCTTTAGATTTGATTACGAATTTACGGCAGCTAATAAAATAATAGTGGCAATTCTGAGTGTCGCAAAAGCTAAACTAAGCTAACTAAAATTGTTGCCGTCCCTTTCATAGCGATGGGAATAAAAAGGATGGCAATAATTTTAGTTAGCTTAGTTTAGCTTTTGCGACACTCAGAATCGCCCCCAATGTGGATGTTAGAGGTACCTAGGTACTTACTGTGATTTTCTATACACAGCGCAATAAATAAATTAAAGCCAAAAAAAATCGAATAAGCCTTCAAGGCCGACGAAACTCTTTGCGGCCTAAACAGATCAAAAAGTACACGCACCTTAAAGTTTTGTAAAGCTGAGAAAACAGTAATGTCTTAGAAAATACTAAAATAGAACGTTGCTGAAAGCTTGATTTCTCCACTTTGTTGTAGGAAATGTATTGAAATGATGCTATTTATTGAGAAAAGTTATGTGAATAGAATTACTATTAGGTCTTAGAGAATACGTAATCTATTAGCTCTTCTGCCAGACGACAAACATTGGAAAGCTTGGGAGAAATCGATCGTGAAAGTGACGAAATCTCTATGAGAAGATCTAATGCATGTAACGCTGTACGTAAAGTACCTAGATACCGATATGATTATAGTACCTATTACCTGAGAAATGTATTATTCAAGCTTAATAATAATAAGTAACCACAGATAAAAAAAAATCAGGCCTTTAGATCTTTAACCTTTTCACCGCCACGCCCCAAACGCATTTCCGTTCCCTCTACGCCAAGCACAAAATAACTATGTTATGCCGTTATGCCGCGACATACAAACATTTAAACATACAAACATACAACGCATAATCGACCAAGTTAGGTACCACTAAGATCTTCGTTCACTTCGCTCACTCGATCGATAAACACATTTTTTAGTTGTAGGTACCTAATTGTATATTATCAAAATCAACAATTGAACAAAATGATTTAGTTATCAATCTAATTATTATTATTCTTACTAGGTATATTAGTCTTAAAATATTAAAATCATGGTAATGAATCAGATTCTGAAAAGTGTTCATCATCATCGACGCCTTCCAAATTTCGCAGCAGTTCCGAGGAATCCATCGCTCGTGTTGCACTGCACTATTTTTTTGCTCCTCGCATATGACGTCATCAAGTTGTCGCCTATACGCGACCATGGCGCACAGGACACTGATTGTCGGTGACGCAATAGGGATGTGCCAAAGTTCAGCTAACAGATTTATTTTGCCAGGTTGACTTGATGATATTTTTATATTTATGTAGCTGATGACAGTTTTATGTTTTTTACCTATTGCTTTATTAAAATATCAATATTATTAAAAGATAATATAACACCTATGAATCGAATTTTGAATAATTTTCAAGAATTTATAAGAAATTAATGCCTCCTGCATCACGTCACTTGTGGTCAACCATAGACGACTAAGGCGCACTGGGTATAGTATTTTTTTGGATAAAAATCTATCTTTTTTATTTCAATATCCTCTCAGTACTGTAGCTCAAAGATACTTGTTTTTTATACTCAGATGTAGCTAAGATATTCTTATTTGTGAAATGTAGAATTAAAATACCAGTAACAGTTTTTCAGAATCTTTATTTCATATTTTTGTAGGCCGGGTTTTTTGTCAACTATAGACGTCGTTGGCGCTGAGGACCCGCAAGTGCTTGTCACGTATAGGCGACTATGGCGCTCAAAAGGTTAATAGATGATCTATACAGCGTCAGGAGGCAAGTTTTGCCTACGCATAACGGGACACTGTAGAGTGTAGTGCATGGGACATTGTTGAGTGAGAGGGACTATCCTTGCCCAGCAGCACCTAAACCATCTTCTCAGCTTAGCCAGCCATAGCCACAGATATTCATACAGAAATGTGATTTTCCGTAACAACAACATTCTGGGATAGCGGGTAGTTATTCACAAGTAGAATCTGTAGGTACCTATTGTTTAAAAGTGAATTAGTGGTTCTATAAATTAATGTAAAACCACATAGGTACTAGTACCTACCTACTACCTCTTTAGCTGAAAAGTAAAGAAGACGTCAAACACGTAGATAAATTAAAAAAGATAGGTAGGTAGGTAGGTACCTAATCTTTTTTAATTTACGAGCTGTGAGAGCCAGTCTAAACTCTAATACAGATGTCAGTTTGTTTATTTTGTTACCTGCATGGGACCGGATGTCGAACTCACCAAAATTAAACAGTTGGAAAAAGGATCGGTTACAGTATTACAATACCTACTATGTGAAATAAGGTAAGTTTAGCCTGCCTTGAACACATTATCAGAAACAAAGTCAATAGTCTATTATTCATTAAGAATTAATTAATCTTCTACATGGATTATTTATTATACTCCGGGCCTGTTCTTTTGCAACCGATAGGTACCTACCATGAAAAATCAGGACAACAAACACCTCTTATGGTATCAGGCACTAAAGCAATGATAGGTACCTACCTAATGAATCTAATGATAGAAAAATTTCAATGAATTATGATCATGATTGTATTACCAAGAGTAATGCTAATAATAGAGCCAGTGAAATTATAAAAAAGTTCAATATGCTTTTTAGAATACGAGCAACAGATAGAGCAAATATAAAATAAGTAAAATGAGAAAAAAACTTTAACAGCGAGATTATTCAAACAACATCGCGTAATCAATTATTTCGAAAAATTGCTTTCAAATCTAAATAACTAATCTCTTGTAGAGCGTAAACCCTTGACTTTCAGAAATTGTAATTGATTAAACGCTCAGAAGACAATTTAATGGGACTGTTGGTACTGGATGGTGGTACCTTCATTTCCGAGATACATTGACAATAGACGATTATGCTGCGGAAACCGGCTTTCTTCATGAACACAACACCCATTTCTCACGACTTTTGTTGGTTTTTATACTATTCGCCGCTTTCGTAAATACCTTTTTAGGAATAACAATAAAATTCTAACAGCACGTAGGTACCTACCATACCAATTACTAATGCTGTGTTGACTGATTTATTCTATCTTTTTATCTGTGCTTGCACCTAGTTGGAAGTGTTGGAACATTTCCTTCCGTTACCTCTGTAAATATCAAAGTAGCAGTAAGTAATTTTTTTTTATAACTACCTACCTAATGATGAATTTCAAGCCGATATATAGGTATCGATCACGATGACTGAATTTCTCTGGGCAGGCATAATTAAAACTCATTGAGTTTGGACATAGGTACCTACCTAGTTCTTTACATTTTATAGCTTTTCATTAGATGACAATCTATTATAGCATGTTAGTAGAATAATATTTTGTAAATCTACAGTAAGTAAACTTACCGGTAAATTTGTGGTTCACCACATATTCATGTCGGATAAGTAGATATTCTAGGTATTGGAAACCTATATTTTATAAATGCTTGCTTAACAAGTCGCGGATATTGCTTGGTCAGGCACCAATGCATCCTCTAATAGCGGGGTAGATAGTGGGTAACCACTAACTTCACCTCGTCTAGCCTATGAGGAACTGATCGGAATACATATTACATTCCGAGCACAAACTGTGGCTTGCATTGCAAACACGAACAAACGAGCATTGCAAACGCGCAAAACTTGCAGGCATGGCTTTTGGTCGTGACTTATCACAAGTAGGAGATTATTGACGTCACAATCCCAGTGCAATAGTAGCGTCTCATCTATTGCATGCTGAGTGACCATCATTTTTGTTGTCGCAATTGTGTTTTCTATTTTTTGACTCTGCCTGTGTTTTATGTATCACGCACGAGTCCGGTCAGGGCACGAAATTACGTTTTATTATTAGTATTAGAAATAGGCACTTCTTTATTTAAATAAAATTAACTGTACCTACCTACTTAGTACAAGCCTATTATTGATTACCTACCTACTTTCTGCGTCCAGTTATTCACATCTAAGTTCTTTTTTTGGCCTTTTAGGTATGTAAATAGGTATTAGTTTCAACCATAATAGAAGCAGTTACGAAACAATGCCGTCCCATAAAACAAATAAACATTACGATCTTGGAAAGTGTTGATAATTTAATCCGTGATCCGTCATTACGATTGCCTTTCACTACAGTTTATTTTGTATCATAGTTTTCAACAGCTTTGGATTGATCTTTTTTGTGCTTAGCTGACAGAGATCAAATCAAATTATTTGCTTAGTTAACATAATAAGAAGATAAACATTATGAATGTAAAATAAATGCGAATTAATACTTACTTCTTACAGAATAAATACGACGTTTTTAAACAATTACCTATTATAAGGCACGGCCGCCCGCACGAAATTTTTGGCGTCATCTAACTGCAGCACAACCTTATACCCTTTTTATAATTTTTAACCCCTAACGAATGTTAAAAAATAATCACTTGAGAACGGCTCGACAGATTTATCTGTTTTTTTGTTGTGTTCGTTCTTACAGAAGGTTTAAAGGAATTAAAAGTTTGGGGAAATCCACTGTCTAGTTTTTCCCCCGAACGAGACTGCTACCGACCACGAATAGCTAGCTAGCTTGTATAAGATATATCTCAGTTCCCTTGTGATACTACTGCTTAGAAACTCGAGAATTCTTAAATTCATAACGTGATGTTGCATAAGACTGTACAAACCTCACTCTCACGATCATCGAGGTTGTGTCACTTGAAACTTTTAATTGTTCTACGCAACTCAATTTTACATTCCCTTTGAGAACAATAGGATACGGTCCTCTTATTTTGTCCTTTCACAAAGGCCGTGGTTTATTTTTATTTTAATTGATAATTATTAATTACTCCGGACAATTTATTAGGTATGAAATATGTAAAGAAATTCTGTCATAATTAAGTAAAAATAGCATTATTAATTGCCACATACTAAACTATTGCAAAAACTTTATCAATGTTAATGAATCGCATGCTATCAGCGTTTGGGGCCAAGTAAAGAAATTAGTGAAAACCTGATTACATAGAGTAGTTCAAGCAAATCACTGTTCAAAGAAGCCAATTTTTTGTGCTAGGAAGAATACTCGTTAATGTAATATGAAATGCAGCTATGATATAGTACTCGTAGAAAAAACACAGAACAAACAAATCGGTGAAATAATAATAGTTATAAAGTAGGTAGGTATAATACTTTGGAAGTCGTATATGTAAATGTGAAGAAAATCCTATTGACCGGCGACTTAGTTAACTTTACACTTATGATAATTTGTTCATGTGGATGAGGCTGATTAACCCATTCCCTGCTCTAGTCCCGCGGTGTTCTCCGACGGACCCTATACTATCATTGTAAGCCATCATTCAATCATGTCCAGGCATTACAATTTACAGTGTTATGCAAAGATGCAAGTTAATATTTATCTGTTAGAAATTCTTATTTTAATGATTTAATATGACTTTTTAAGCTCAGTGCATTTTTCCAACACCATCTCGTCTCAACCTGAAGACTTTTATGTTTAATTCATTTAACATTTGCTGGTCCAGTATGGCTTTATTGACCCATTAATAACAAAAATACTCTTCCAGTACTAACAGTACGAAATACTACAGGCACAACGTCGATCGGCAGATGATACTTGATACAAAGCAGGTGTGGGCTATTTCTGTACTTGAAGCTAGAGCCTTTGTTCCTATGGAAAATTCCTTTAGGTGGCGTAGTCACTTCATAGGCTAAGTATAGGCTATTGTTCAACTTGGTATCTTATGATAGCTTTGTGGTTAGGAATTTACGTGTTTCCTTTCTGTATGTTTTCTAAAAATGTCAGTAAAAACGTAAGCACTGTAAAAAGTTTTAAAAGTTAAATGTGACGCGTCATACAAGGACTTACATTATTGCATTGTAAGTATGATATTTTTTATGCCTTAGGCACCAAAAGTAAATAGTACCTACTATTTCAACCTTAAGGTAGGTAGATCCAAAATTAGAGAAAGCATTTCTGTACCTCCGTTATTCACTTGCTATCACTTTAATTTGATCTTGTTTATGAATCATAAAATAACTTGCGTAATCTTGGAGGAATTAATCACTTATTTTAAGAACTAGGTATTTTAATGAAAATTTACCTGTTTTAGTAAGATTTTAAAATTTTTATTGTTGTCTTACTATTATTCTGCCTACATTGTGTATTCAAGGTTATTGGTTTTTATCACAAGCCAGTTAAAAGTCATCTACCTTACCTATCTTTAACAATAGCTGTGTTAACGTTGTCCTGTTATTCGAGTTGTCATAAATATTTCTCATCCATTAGGTAAGGCCTAATGGATGAGAAATATTTATGACAACTACCTGTTATTTATTAAAATGTAAATATTATACTCGTATAAGGATGTTATATAATATCTGTTACATTCTTCAACTACGTATTACCTATGTTTATTTTGATTCATGTTGTGAAAAGCTTTTTTGAAATAATCTAATCGTTTTGAGTTTATACCCAAATCATCCGGAGTCCACAAAGAAAACGTAGTACCTACTAGCTACCTACTACAAATTCTGGTTGAACGTATACTGCCGACATTGCAAGGTAAACGGGCCGGGACTAGCGCATGCCGATAATCGATAATCGATAAATTATCGGTAATCGGCTCATTTTCGTCAGCGATAATTATCGAAGAAATCGATAAAAAAATATCGATAAACGATAAATTTATAAATAATTTTTTATTCAAATAATTCCCATCAGTAATGACGTGTAGACGTCATTCTCGGTACGGGTGTTTAAACGAAACGGGTGTTTAAAGGAAAACATCGTGAGGAAACCAGTTAGCTCTCTAATAGCGTCGATGGGCTTGCAACCTGTCACGTATGGAAAGTTAATTTCTGCAAAAGGTGGGGATGTACCAAATATGGTATGTATTTGGACTACCCCCTTAGACATCTTCGAAAAGATCTAAAAATTGCCTAATGATCTGTAAGAAATGTCTACTGCTCCCGGGATACAGTCGTGATCATATTTCATTTTTTCATTTTCCCCTACCTTTGATGGACAGAAAAATATTGATTTTAGCACTGGTACAATTTTCAAGTCCGCTTTTTAACATGATGCCATGGTACTAGCCAAATGAAAATTTCAGGGTTACTTCTCCATGAATGGTAGTAGTTTTTAAGATAGGTTGTAGAAAAAAAATCTAGTAGTTTTTTTTTCTCTGGAAGCCTTTAAATTTAGTTTGGGTTTTGTTTATGCAAAGATAATTTTTATTTAGAATTTAATCAAATAAAGACTCAAACCGATATTCTAGGACGAAAGGTCTACTATTGAGCTACACGCTAAAACACGGTCTTAGACCTAACAGTTTGCCCACACTTGAGACATGAAGCATAAAATCGGATTTTCATCAAAATTTCATAAAAATCTGAATAACTTTTGAACGACTGAAAATTGGGGAACATACAGGGGGGTTAAATGGATAGGCATTGAGGTCACCCATCGCTCTGCCAGCGTTGATCCACCCTTCCAGATACACCCTGTATAGTGAGTTATCATTATCATTTATCAATAGCTTAATTTAAAATTAGGAAATCTTCATAACTTAAATCTTCTTGTTGAGTGCAGCAGATTGGACAAATAGAGCAGTTAAATTAGAAACCGAAACATAAAGATATAGGTATACTTTCGCCAAAACCGATAATTCTCGATATTTATCGAAAAATAAAGCGATAAATATCAGATTATCGATTATCGAAAAGTTTCGATAATTGCATGCCCTAGCCGGGACCTTGCCAGGATCAAGTGCCAGGCCATTATAAAAACGTTGACTCCACAGCTGTGCCGGGAACAGACGACCAAACAGGTTAGGTCGGTAAACACGGCAAGGTTGGGAACCAATTTAAGTTTAGCAGGATTAACCTTTTTGCCTTGAAACAAAAAATGGAATGGGAATGTGGAGTTAATTTTAACAAAATGTTTGTATGGGTTGGTTTATTCTGCACATTTGTTTCGTATAATTCTAAAATCTCTATAAAAATACTATATTAAACCGCTCGAATACAGGAATGTAGTTTCTATAATCGTATTTTAATGGCAGGTCAAGTCGAGAGCGTCGACACCGTTTCAAAGGACAATTTCCAGTTTATTTGTTATCATAAAGGACTTCTCAAAATGAAGATTTACAGATCCTGCTCAAGACATCAGACCGACTGCAATTTGTAGTCATACTGAGATTATCTGCCCACGTCACACTGATTGAATTAAAGGCAATTCAGCGTTATCGTATTCGACTTCCCTGCTCAATTCATAAGATTGATGAAATGATTACTGAATGAAAACTAAATGCCTGATAAACCTTACTTCTGCTAGATAAACCTTTTATATTCAAATCAAAAGAATTTATGGTATTCAGCAGAAAACAAGGTAGGTTAAGCACGCATAGAATACGCTTCATCCAGTCGTAATACCGGTTTGTATGGTCCATCTCGAGCAGGCCACCGGAAATTGAACCTTAATGCACAGTGATAACATCGGAATTTCAAGCGGTCTTGCATTTACTTGAACGTGCCCAATCATACACTGACGTCTAAGTTATGGTTTGGTTCTATCTATGTTGTCATGATTCTCTAGGCATGCTTTTGCACTACACAATATTTAACATTCCCAGATGTAATATTTACATTGGTAGGTATTTTTCATCTTCGAGTCAATTTATGACAAGTATGTAGGTAGGTACTTACTTACTTATATACTTTTACCACGTTTTCTCATTATGTATAATTGACAAAGTAAAGACATACGCGTTGAAATCTTTTGTATAGAAAAAGCGAAATACGCATAATACGAGTATAGATAGGTACTTACACCACTATTTTGTAACTACCGAAAAAAATTGCAGACCAGTTGTTTTCTGTATTGTGATTTGTAATCAATAGACTAGACATAGACACTGAGTGCACAATTTTTTTTTTACACAGGCTCTTATTTATGGAGTACCTAACCGAAACCAAAAGAGACCTGAAGTGTACCACTAGGACTAGCCCACTTTGCTTGCAGGTTTTTGCCGTTCTTTCCATTATGGAAATGAAAATTATAAATCCGCTGAGGTTGCGCTTGCGACATCGTGATAATTGATTTTTTATTATTTCTCAGCTGAATGGACGGACAGTTTTTATTAATCGCTGGTTTATTTTGTAAAACAAGTTTGTGCTGCTAACTTCCTGAAGTTGACCGGACTAGTGTGCCAAAGATTCTAAATTGCGGAAGCGGCACTTGAGCGAAAGTTCACAGACAATGGGTGTGTAATAATTACTGGCTAGAGGCGTGGAGATGTGTGAAAGTGACCGAAATTGACCATAGAGGAAATGAACATGCCACTTGAAGACGACACAGAATCTAGGCTATTTGAGAATTCTGCAAACAACTATAATAGGTACTCGTAGTGTAGAGAGTGTAGAGAACAACACTAGAGATAGATACAATAGTTTAAGTTTAACTAGATTCCTACGTACTTCCTGCAATGCGTAGATAATATGCTATTGATGACTCTGCGTTAAATAGTAATAAATTTTCTCATGATATTATACCCATTTAGATGACTTTCATCGACTTTCCCATCGATTATCGTCATCCGATCAGGTAAAAACAACGAGCGATGAACTCCCGAGTTGAAGGAACGTCGCGCTTCGGTGATTGATCACAGATCATTGCTAGATTTAGAGCACGCGACTGATTCACAGACATAATACAAATGTATAGGTACATTTGTCACAAAGTAAAGCCACATTTTTTACACTCCATGTCCATTAATTCGTGCATCTATCCAAAACATTTCCTAGACCTACAACTGCTCTGCCGTGATTTTAAGGTTCGTGAGTTTTGATCACTTAGTTTCTGCAAAGTTGTTGTTCTGAAAAGCCGTATTGATTGGCCGAGTTGGACAGTACCTCGACTTTCGTGGGCAAAGAGAATATAACCACTACGTTTAGTGGTTTTCAACCCGGCCGAAGGGCGCGCTCTGAAAGACAACGTAAAGGAAATCATGCAACATCTACCGCACCTGGGAATAGAGTCGGATCGTATTTCAATTTGATTTCTTGGTTTCTGATTTTGAATTCAAATAATGGATTACCTTCCACGGATTCGCTTTCATAGTAGGTACTCGTGTAAGTAGTTTTTCTTACGATATCAGTGAAATGAGGAAATTCCGATAAAAACTACAGATTGAGATAAGTAGTTGACTTTCATAGCATGTGTTGAAACTGTCTCCATGCGTGTTGTAACCAATATTGCATCTAGAGCACGTAATAAGAAGTCATGTGCAATGAGAACTGCCAGATTGGAATTGAACCTACCTTACAAACTTACCTAGATGACTCTTAATTGATTATTTGACCTATGATTTTTGTTTTTGTGTTCATAAAACCAGAGTAAAAAAATCATTTTTTCAATAGAGCCACTAGGATCACATTGAAACGTCTTAAAAGCTAGAGATTCCACTGCCTGTTCCAACGCGATACAACAAGAAAAGAGTCAGGCCACAAGACAAGGGTGTGGGCTTAGCTTTTTTCGGTGATCCATTGACAATCTAAGTAATCTAAGTACTCAAGTGAGGCTCATGAAAACATTTCGAATTTACGACCTATTTATCAGTGAGAAAGTTTCATAATACATAATACATAGGTTTAGGAGGTAAATTTTTTTGGTTTGCGAAATGACATCAATAGCTCAATTAGAGAATCAAACATTCTACTCAGTCACACTGTTGGTACAATATCATAAAAACCTATGTTCTCCCACAAGATGAGCTTCAACCTCAACTCTAGGAAATGCGGGCCCTGCTTTCCTGTCTCGGAAAGTCATTATAACGTTTCTCGGAAAAGTTCAATGATGGATAGGCAAAGCATTCTTGCTGCCATGTATTGTGTGTGCTTGTGTAGTTGTCAGGTTTCTTGTCTCGTCTTCTGTGGAGTGGAGATGTGTCTGTCCGCGATAACTAGAATTATCCATTAGTTGAGTAGGCATTTATAAAAAAATAATGTTAGCTTGCTGTTTTTCTGGTAACGTATTCATCACTTCAGAAGCAATTGATAAACACAGTGCCACCGACAATATCCTGTATCATCTCATCTGCAATAGGGTTAATAATTATTTTTAGGAAAAAATATTTCAAGACTAACTAACTTATAGGTAAGTACCTACTAGTAGATAAATCAAGAAACATTTTCAAATTAATCACTGGGCACCGATTAAACTTGGTTTCATTTTAAAATTTGTTATTGTTCTTGCAATATGATTTGTAGGAATTTATAAAACAATATCTGCTGTCTGAGCGTGTCATCTTATCATTATCGTCCACACCTTGCTCTGATGATTGGCGATCAAATTGTCTCGCTAATTGGAAACCTGTCATTCTATTAGCACTCGTTTAGTTTTTTATTGAATTATTTGCTCATTAGGCCCGTGGGGGAGCATTGTTAAATTTGTAATACGAATTTCATCATAAGCTGCTACGAAGTTTGATATATTACATCAATTGAGTATAATCATTCATTAGAATCTATGTTATGTATTCTTATTTTGCATAGTCTTCAAACTGGTATGGTAGTGCCGTGCTATCTTTTTCATTATTATTAAAACTACCAACTTCTCGGTCTGCAGGTGCCTTTCGAAGCTGTCAAGTTAAATTGATTCCGCCCTTGGAATGCGGTCCAAAAAGCCTGTTTCCTAGTCCGTAATTATTAGATATGTATGGCCTTTTGTGTGCCAACCGATTGATTGTGCCGACCATTGTATTATTGCATTTTGATCATAAGTATTTCTCATTCCTAGTGTTGTAATAAATAAATAAATAATAAATAAATAAATATCCTTGGACATTTCACACGGCGTCATCTAGTCCCAAGCTAAGCAATTTAATGCTTGTGTTATGGTAACCAGATGACTGATAAACTACATAGATACATTTTTTTTTGTAAATACATACATATTATACATAGAAAACACCCAGACACGAAACAAATATTTGCAGATCATGCAAACATTTGTCCCGCAGCGGGGATCGAACCCGCAACCTCTGCGTCTCAGGCGGGCTTTCGCCCACTGCGCCACAGAGGTCGTCAATAAGCAATAAATATGCTTTTGTTTCAAATTATGACTTATGATTATGATTTAACTGCTTTGATGCTTGTTTGTTGACCTTATTGTGGTTTAACAACTATTTTATCAATCAATGATGATACTTGTTTCCTTCTAATTAACGGTAATTAATCTGTTATTTGTGGTTAGCACTTACCGTTTACCAATAACTTGTAGGAAATTAGCTGTCTGTTGAATAAATAAGATCCTAGTAGGTACTTCTTTGCTATACGAGTATATCTTTATCTAAATCATACATCGTGGTCTAGTCACGTATTTAGCTCTATACAGCCTGTTATTAATAAATATGATTTCATGTTTTAAAGTCCTTTTTTTTGTTACAGACCTATGCTGCAGAGAACTCGGCTGGCAATATGGCGATATTGGAGAACCTGAACAATAAGTACTTCTTCTACACGAGAACGAGAGGACTCTTCAGAATCTGCTATCCCAAAGAAAGACCACCAACAGGTGAGACCATTATAAGAGCTGTTGAAGCATCTCTTAGTCCGAACGGCATAACTTTGGCATGGTAGTGGTACTTAGTAAATGGTGACGTAATTGATATTGCTTTTATGTAACAAACAAAACATGAAGTCTCAAGAATTACCTACTGCATTTGAATATTAGCAAAATGAAGAATGTTCGCAAATAGACAGCTCAATAATTAATAGTGCAGCAAAAGTGAAAAACAGCAAGAAAAAGCAGAAAAATCGATTAATTTGATATCTAAAGATAAGATCAAAGCGCTAAATATTACCTTCAAAGACTTTTAATTACTATGTTCCGCAATCTCTAAGAAAATACCAGAAACGGTAATATCAGTGTTTACTCTAATTGATCATACGAGCGATGATTATTCAAACTTATTGGCGCGTTAACAATACCATTCAATCCAATTCCTACCTTACTGTCCAGAGTTACATCTCATTTCAAATCCTTCATTTTACTGATCTTATCGGCATTGATTCAGTAAAAAGTGATCTCTAATTTGTACTAGATATGGTTCATAATGCACTAGCTGTGACGTGTGGTCAGTAGATCAGGTGTACGGTACATGTCCGCGGCAGATGTCTAACTGTTGCTAAGAAATACAATAATCGCAATGGTACTAAACAACATTGTACATCTGGGTTACTATTGACCGAGTTATGGTTTGCTGTTTAGATCAAATCAGTAGGTTTTTTATTTGTTTGATTTATGTCAAGGTTTCTTTAAAATCTACTTCGGAAGTACTTATTTAACTACATTCTATCGTTCTGCTGGTTGTAAAATATGATTGTGTAAGGTGTTTTTATAAGTACTTACCTATTTCTGAATTGGTAGGTACTTTATCGTAAAGTTCAATGCGTTTTTTTCCTTTTCTAATTAAAATGTGTCTAAGATCTATAGATATTATTTGTCTTTTATAAATACTATTTATTTACTTTTATTTTTATTGTATAAATATTAAATAGAGAATTTTCAAATAGAACCTCTATTTGAAAGTTCAGTTGGGTGTGGGTGTAAATGCTACGAATGCTATTCTGATCTGAGCATATTCTAGGCTATAATTTTTACGTATTTAACATACATTCAGCAAGCAATATCTAATATTTCTCTAACTAACAGCAGATTGATAAATCTGTAACGAAATTGAAGGCTTTGCTTTAGATAAATAATTATACATTACAAGAGGTCAATGTGCTATGAACTTACTTGATCGATTTCACAAATGTTAGCGGACATGTAAGTACCTACTTACCTACAGTGTTTTAAAACTAAGCATGCATAAGTTAATCATAAAAGTATGCGTAGAAAGTAACGTAGTGAAATTAGAAAATGAATTTATTATCTTCAAGAGTTACTTAGGGCAAATGTTAATGACACATTTTAGTTTTTTTTTTCGCTTAGTTGAGTTTTAAATAGTCGCACTATTTCATATTGTTCAGTTTTTTTTATCAAAAAGATGAAGCATACTTTCAATAAGCTATCTTTTGTTTTTCCAATTTTGCTCAAAACCAATAGATTAAACTAAACTAATTACTAATACAAATTCCTATGCAAAAACTCACCGGGTTACCTAATCTAAATCCATTGGTATGCCACCGTAGGCGGCTAAGGACATAATTAGAATTCTTCTAGTTTCAACATCGACTACAGCTGAGACTCTAAGGTCTGGTTGGAGCTAAGCATAAAATACACGGGTCAAATCTGTCATTGTTTATATAAATTTGTGTAAGGTATCTATCTATTTATCTAATAAGCCGGTAACACCTGCAGGGTAAAGGCCTCATCGTCTCTATCACGTGTAAGTATAAAACTGTCGAAGTTCAGAGGTACCTACAGTCATAAGTATAGTAATTCGATTTTTGTATTATAAGTTTAGATTTCACACATTCATATTATAACCATGCATGGTTGCAATATGACAGAATGGCAGATATGAAGAGAGGCATATGCCCAGCTGTAGGTACAAAACTTCTGATGATGATGATAATAGAAAAATGCCATAAATTACACTGAGACTGAGACCAGCCATTTGCAAACTAATGTGAAAATTTTCTGACAACTTTATAATGGATGAAATGGCCAATATAAAGTTGTCAGAAAAGTGTACAAATATGTGGATGTCAGTTCAAGCATTCGTCGTTCCCTTGAACCATTGCATTCAACGTCCTTACGATATCCGCTGGCTCGTTCGAAAGTCGTGGCCTTAATTGAATTTCATATTCAGCCCGGGTAAAACACACCTTAAAAGCATTGTCTATGGTTGAAACGTGGCTACGGCTGACTGTCCTAAATTGTACCTTGTTCGGACCACTTTTACCCTGAGATACCTTATTTGAATCGAGGAACACTCGACAAAGGTCTAGGTTGGTGTGAAGCGCATACTAATTCATTGCAATTTTTGGCATTGAATTGAAAACAATTAGCAATGAAATATTCACATGTAGGTAGTAAGACTTTTAAGAACAGTTTCAGGTGTCTCCCCGTTCTATTGTTAGTTCGTTATAAAAATCGAAAGGGATGATTTCATGGCCTTTTATAATAATCGTGCAATAGAAGGTTGTATCCGTACGGGGTACGCTTTCTGAATTCGAGTAAGTACCTATAACATACTTGAAGTAAGGGTTGGAAACAATAGAATTGAGTGTCGAGAGAGCCCCCCTAATCAAAGATATTGCATGAAACACCATGGCACCATAACCATGATGACCTTGACAGATCTTTCGCATGCCTAATCACAATTTTACTGTAAAGTTTTTATGAATATCGTAACGTTAGTGTGACTAACAAGACAATGACATAGGAACCAAAGGTCGCCTACTCCATCGTAGGAAGCACGGCCTTGACACTAACATCCATTTTCAAATCATTTGTAGATACGCTTGGTTTGATTTGAATTAGCGTATATAATTTTACTATTGACATAATATCGATTCTACTAAGTTCACCGTGTTTATAAACCTGGGTTAGGGTTAGGGGCAGGGCTTGGAACCGGTTTGAAATTTACCTGTTCGGAACCGGTAAAAACCGTTATTTTAATGAATTTCGTTCGGAACGCAAACGTTATCGCGAACTAATGAAAAACCTCAATGAACCGGTATATCCAAGTGTATGTAAAACGCGTAGGTTTTCAAAGGTGGCAAATCTTGGCGGATAGGCGCGGCGCAGGCGTGGACGCTCGCTACGAGGGAAAGAACTAATCATTTTCGTTCTATACCGGTATTTCGAGCAAAAACCGCATGGACAGTTCCGCTCGCATTAACCGCTACGATAGAGGTTACGTTAGGAACGTTACCGTAATGAAAAGGTTGTAGGTATTTAAGGCCAAACCGGTTTGAAATTTTTTCCGGTTTCCAAGCCCTGGTTAGGGGTCATAGTTTCCAAATATTCGGAATACTAACAGAAACATCTGATCGCTCTTCAGTATTATCTTGATGGCAGGCATTGAAGCGAGCATAGAAGGTTATCCGTTACTTTTGTTAAGATCTAGATTTTTTTTTATTCTGACGACTTTCTTCTACCGCGTCCTCTAGTAGGTACTTATAGGCATAACATAGGTACCTGCATAACAAAAACAATAACGTACTAATGATACTCTTCTGGTACATTATACGTCCAAACTTAAGTAAACTTTAAAAGATTCGATTAGGTTCTTGGTCAAATTTTATTATAATCAAGCAAAGTCGCATAAAATATAAATTTCCGTACACGAACGACCTTTATCATTATCAATGAAAATTGTGTAAAAAGCAATTCTACTCGCATTATGCAATATCCAACAATTAGCTTAATTAAGTAATGTGAGAAGGCAACCTTGATTTGCAAATATGGTCTTCACGTTTATGAAAAATTTAGTGGAATATGCTGTAAACTGGTTAGTCTCAAAATCCTTTTACTATTTTATTTTATAATGTGAAATTCAATTCATATCCAAGTTAAAAAGGAGTTTAAAAGTATGCAAACCACAATTGCCTTGTCTTTACAAAATGTTCCGATAGAACCCGGTCTGTTGAGTAACCAATAATGGAGTTGCAAGCCTAGATTATTATTTAATTGTCATTGGTCATGCGAACACTGTTTAGTAACTTGTTGAGTGTGTGGGAAAAAAATATAAGAACTGAATAATTTAAATACCATGCGTTGTTTTGTTTCCTCATGAAATGTCAGACTCAACAAAAGTAGGTAACTAAACAATGTACCTATCTCACAACCCAGATATATTATTTGCGAATATCTATACACCCTCGTCTGTATTCTGTCTGCTCTTGATAAACTCAACAATCAAATCTGTGATTTTTGCATGAAGCTTTCACAAATAGACAAAGTTATATATGTAATGAGGAAGATTTCTACTATTCCTGCCAAACCGAAATGGGTAGCTTGGCTAGCACCTTCATGAATTAAAGAAAAATAGATGGTAAGTACCTACTGGAGTGAAAAGGTGTAGTGTAGGTCGTATTGTGTTGTGTGTCATATTAGATAACACATTATGACACGATTAACCTTTGAATCCGTCTTAGCTGCTGAATAACTAGCAGGTGCTTAGAACTGTCCTAGAATTAAGAATGCATTAATGAATCTCAACATCGGAAGCCATTGCCTATCAATGCAATGTTATGAACTAATCATTAAAATCGATCTTTATATCCTTTATAAGCTACGCGCATTACTTTCTCGATATAAGTTTAAACTTTACATCAGAATCAATAGCTTAGTCTCGCAGGTGAAATCTTTGTGCTACAAACCGAGTCACAACCGGTCTTCGAAGCGGTTCGTTCTTTCGAGATGTTCTTGTGTCGTCGAAATTAAATAGCTGTCTTCAACAGATATGCATATTTTAAAGATTAAACACGAAGAACTTTCATAGGTCACATTTACACTGAGCTTATGATACGCAGCATTTGCATAAAGGCTGATTTATTGTGGTGTATTTAACGTGTGACACGTGGCACTTTATTAATGTTTTACTCTAATCGTACATAATGTATGGATGCGATATACTTCTGACGCGTAACATACTCCGCTACAATTGTAACTCTGGCGTAAACCTTTCATTCCTTATTTATGTGTTCTCTTCTCGGTTTGTGACAGTTTAGTCAAGTTTGAAGAAAGATTAGTGTTTTTAAAGTAACTCAAGGGATACCAGATCACAACAGAACTTGTTCTTATTTTATCTCCCCGCTCGGAAGACACCCTAAAAAACATAGTTAAGGTCGAGCCAAGAGTCAAACTTGATTATCTGAACTATAATTTAAGCTGTGCCACTCGCATCTGGGTAAGATTACCGCTTTGGAGCCAGTTTCGTGTCTGTTTTTTGCCGTTTAGCAGATACGTGTGATGTTGCGAAGGCTGTTCGTAGACGCATGTTTCGTCTCTTTAAAAGCTACAGGAAGCATAGCGTTTGAGTAATCGGAGTTTTATCGTAATTTTTGTAGGTATCCATGGGCAAAGCAATTTGTAAACGATCTGAAGTTCTATGATCATTTTGTGTGATCTCAACGATGGAATAAAATTCATATTCAAATTATAAAAATGCTTAGATTTTAGTGTCACTTGGACCATTTAACAACTTAATAATGCGTAGTTATATAACTCGTTTAGTACCTAATTAAACCGGTATTATACGTCAGTAAGATAAGAATCCGACTTGTAAACAGTACAGTATTCAAACAACAGGACAAAGAACTTACAACTATGTGAAACTTTGTAGGAATGCAGCTAGGCCTTGTCAGACTAGCAGCTAGGGTATTCAACGCCTGGGGCGAGACACTTAAACTCCTCGATAGAAATCTCAGCCATGGCGATTAACTTACACTTGACCATTCCTTTCCGTAATGGACCTTTAATCCAAGTTCTTTGGTATAATTTCAATGATTTTTTGTAAGTACCTACCCATTTATTTACCTGAAATCTTTGACTTCTTACGGCATAAGCCATTAATTATTAATATCTAGCCCCGCGGTGTTACCCGCGAAAAGTTCCCGTTCCCGTGGAAATACCGAGATCAAAAGTAGCCTATGACTATGATTGTGTTAATCCAGGATATAAGCTATCCTGGTACCGAAGACTCATTCATTCAAATTTAATTCAAAACGTCCATTCGAGCGTGAAGAAGTAACAAATATTCACACTTACACACACAAACTTTCACCTTTATAATATTAGTATGATTAGTGTAATAAAGCTGCTATTTCAAACGGGGACTGCGTTACACCTGCTGATAACCTGAACAATCTCTAGCCAAATATGGCATTAAACATGGTTTAGTTTCTCTTGAAAGTCGTATATCCTTTTTAGACCTTATAAATTGCCGATTTCAATATTTAGTGTCTGGCAAATGTTGCTTTCTTGCAACACTGACTAATGACTTTGCGAATCTTACAAAACAAGTACATAAACTGTGCATCATGCATAAGACACCCGCGAATATTAAGAAGCTCTTATTATGTTCATTCATTTTCGTACATAAACTATGCATCATGCATAAGACACCCGCGAATATTTAGAAGCTCTGTTCATCCATTTTTCTTCATCATCCATGTCATCATCCATGTCACCTAATGTAGGTTGGCTCTTGTTCTTACCACAATATTATTAATGGTCTACCATTATAAGGTATTCAAATGTCAAGAGAGATGACGACACGTCCATTCAAAGGCAGTTCGATGCTGACTGGCAGTCTCAGATAATTGTTATTATAATTAGGTATAAAACCTTGGAAACTGAAGTCTATGATTAGCGGAACGCGGCTTGAAATAAAGCAGTGAGAAATATCATCCATGATATTAGATAATGATTGATGAAGTATTAAATTGTGGACCATGATTAAGATTGAAAATGTATTGAAATAATTTTTGCAACTTTTTTCAACTGCTTTATGTGAGGAGGTGTCGAGGCAAACGTGTGATATGAAGCGAGTGTTGACTATCTAAGTCATAACAAACTATCATGTTTTGCTAACTTAAGTATTGCTAGTGTGTGGTTGCATCGTAAAAATTACATTATTTCTGCAACATGAGTATAAGTATAACTAATGACCGGCCTGCAATAATAATTTTACAGTATCTTTAGATTATTTTAAAGATCAGATCAGATGCCCCTGAATTAACAATTTCCTGGTATTCGACATCATCACTTTTAAATTAGCGATGCTGCATGCCAAGTGTAATACAATACAATGATGTCACTCTGTATGTCGTGACCATGTGATGATCAAACATTGTTTCTGATAAGCACCTTTGTATGCTAAGTCCAATAAAAATACAGCCAACTGGACTTGTTCTGAGTAGTGTTACTTTCATATTGAGAAACAGGTTCTTTAATGAGTAATCGAAACTAGTTTTTAGGTCGAATAGACGTAGTATGTTTCGACTTCATATTTTTTTTTATGAGTCACTGGAGTGGTACGTGTACCAGTGAAAACCAAAAATACACTTTCCCCTTATTTACCTTTAAACTTGTCGTAAATTCTGTTGTTGATATCAATTTAAGTGGTAATGTGTGTTACGTGTTTTTCCTCATATTTTCTAATATTATTGTGCCTTAAACTTTTTGGACGAGCCGTTTAAAACTGATGCGTTTACCAAAGAACACCTTTTCATTTTTAATTGTAAAGATTTCCGAAATGTCTCTGAGGGTCGATATACACAGCCAGGCAATACATTCGCAACCAACCAAACACTTGAAGCTTGCAAGCTACCCGTTACCGATGAAGGAGAAAACCGTACTTACCCAGTCGTAACTAATAGTTGTGGTTTCGCAAACAACTGGCGAATCTAAGTCCATATCAGGATTGTGTAAGTAGCAGCCTACCGTGAAGGTACATGGAGGATCGGACATCCGCGAACAAATGTTTTATTGCTCAATATTTATAGAATTATACGACCTTTACTTGTGAAATAACATAAGGCATTATATATTTCGAAATAGGTAGGTATATGTTTCTTTCAAAACATGCTGTAATGTTTCATAAAAAAAAGCATACCTATACCTATACCTACTAAAAGACTACTGTAAGCTTGGGAGTACATTTGATTGAATACAGAATATTGTAAAGCTTTAAAAAATTAAATATGAATAAGTATTTAAATTTTAAGTTAGAATTTAATTCTTAAGTCATTAGTAAAATGTATATTCTCAAAGTAAACAACAATTTGTCTGAGTAGGAAGGAACATAGAAACGTGGGTTATCGTGTATGCCATCAAAGGAAGGAAGAGTTTTTGCATTGATGTTTATTGGACGATGTCGTGTCTTCCAGCATTATCTCAGCTGATTGTTGTACAAATACGTGCGGAATGTCTGTTTGCAATATGACACAGTTATTTATAACTGGACTGGAACAGCGGTGGACACAAGAAACGGGAAATGCAGTCGTCAAACTCAATTTCAACTTATTTCTTAAACTGGTTCTATAAACGCATTTCATTTTGGAAATGATTGTGTCTTTAATACAAAGTAGCGCATTTGTATTAAAAGGCTGTGCAAAGCAAAATCACCATAGCCTGGTCAAATAGTCATGACATAAAGGTGATCTTGATCTTCCGTCAAGCAAGTCCTACTTTTATTCCTACGTTTGAATATAGGCCCCTGCATAGGCTTGTTGTTTCTTGTTTGTCACTTCTTCATTGGAGGTCTGTTCTTTTCTGTTCCATAAACTGACAATAAACCTGATTTTCTGTTCAATAATCCCTCTACAGAACATTGATATGTGCACATTGTATACACTGCATTGGTAACAAGCTCTACGCATAACCTAAACGCTTCATACCTACTTACAGTATTAACTGGTATAAGGAAGACACCGCATGCATATAAGGTGGATGGGTAAACCGCATGCTCATAATCAGGTGTTATGTCACATTTACATGCTATGAAAATGATACCATAAAACTCCTATTTAATAGACACTTCCTGGAAATGTGTTGGAGTAGGTAGCCTACACAAATACTTTGTAGTTAAACTGATGGATGCTATTTGTGATGGATGCTAACAAGAAATGCATTTGTGTCAATGCTGTTTCCTTAGTTAAGTTCCTTAGCTATTACGGTCGTCAACAACACCTTATAATATTACCAATACGAGCTATATTTCGACTGACTTGATCACTGTTCAGTGTTCATGCAAAGCTCGCCTAATACCGTTGCATGACCGCTCATCGCTTGTATCGTTCGAAATCAAGAGCTGGCAGGTTCTGGCTTAAAATGATATACAGACAGTAACACCAGGAGATACCGTAATTTGGCTCAGGTCAGGAATATGCAATTGCCTAACCTGTTTGGATAAAGTCCGTGTCATAAGAACTGCAGGTGGGGAAATTGAATTAAGTAGGTGCGATAGTTGGACTGGTGTACCAGATTTTGAGGTTTGTCGAACTAACAAAAACCCAATGTCTTGTTTAAAAAAATCCTAATTAGGCTTTAACATTGGCTACTTTGATTGATTTGTTACTATTAGTCTTACTGCCCGGGTGTCATTTCTGTGGGTGAAGCCGAATTAGCTAACAGTATTGTTTTAAGTGCAATGAAAGATTATTCCACTATTACTGATACGGGATATCATTACTCCTGTAGGTCAAGATACTGAGACACATCGATATAGCAATTCGTATTTATGTCACACGCTACTTCTTTAAAAATCGTGACGCTTGGGCCGTGGCTTGGCGGCCGTGGTCGCTACATGGCGTTTCAATCACGAGTTCACGACTGTCATGTTCACACGACTTCTGATTATTTCGGGCATCCCTAGAACCTACAAACTAAAAAATATGTTTTTTTGTATTGAATACCAATTCAGTGTTGTATCAGCAAACGATGAGTGTAGGTAATAATCGCATGAATTGAGATCTCGTAATTTTTTTTCTAATTTCTTTAGATGCCAGTACTTATCTCATTTGCTAAAATTACAATAAGATTCCGTTTGGCTTGCAACTGGTTAGGAATAAGCTTGTGCTCGTTTCGCAAATTTTCTGAGAAACTAGTCACTGGAGTATTTGTAATCAATTCTACTGCTTTTTGGTTTACGAGCTATACCTAATGGTCCAGTAAGACTACCTTTACACGTGTGAGACCATTTTCTGCTAAAAATTGATAACGCAATACATGTTTGGAATTGTAGAAATTCTGGATATTGATTGCCTTTATGCTAATCGATTGTTTCCTTACCTAAATAAATGACTTCCTCATCGTTGTCAAATGACTTATGCCATGTAATTTTTTCATCAAAAAACTACAGAGTTATTTAATCTCTAGTTTAGTCTAATTTCCAGTTTCCAGTTATTGCGTATTCTAAAAAGCTCGCATAGGAAAATTAACACTGATTCTCGATAATATAGACAAGGTTGGCCACTTTCTTTGTACCACTTTTTAACAATCTTTAAACATTTGTCATTTGCAAACCACACCTTGAAGGGTCACGATTTACATACCAAAGTAGTAAGAACAGTAAATTGCTACCTCGGGCGTCACTACGAACTTCGGAGCGTTACTATTTACAACCTTAATTGAATTAAGTGTGTGCCATAACGCCGAGGAATGAGCGGGAGAGCGAATAATGTTTTTACTCGTGAGTGAGAAGCGCAGAACGATAGACACGCAACATAATTTATAGCGAAAAAACAGTTTTTATTTAATTACAAGTTAATTAAACAAGTAATCGAAAAATTAAAAAACCAGAACTAAATGAATACTTCTAGGCTATTTGTCAAAACATAAAACCAACAAAAATAGCGTTCTGTTCCTGAGATAAATAGCAAACTGTGTGAAAAACATGTATTTTTCAAAAAAATATATGATCGAGAAAACTTTTACCAATCGTGTTTCTAAAAAACCACAACGCAAGATAAAAGTTCAAAGTTTAATTTCTCCAAACATTATAAGGTGGTATCTTTCACGGATTTTGAGATCTAATACGATTCAAACCACATATTTGCTACCTACGGCCTCTTAAGTAAGGCTCATTATAAACAAGCAGTCATTTTCTTTAATAGTAGGTACTTACATTGGAAAATTGTGAAAGTGAATCTAGCTATTGCTAATTGGCGGGAAAAGCGTGTGGAAAGACTGGACCGCCATGTTGTATTTTCTTTCCTGCCATTTTCTACTTTACACTCGAAACCGGCTCATGATCGGGTTATTATCGTTTCAAGGTAGGCATACAAGTTATATGAACGAAAATTGCTAGAAATGCGTTTATTTATAGCTTTTCGAGTCAGTTTTATTGCTTATTGAATATTGATGTTAAAAGAAAATGAACTATTTTTCTTACTAATAGTTTCAGGCCTCGGCTTAGAGGGTCCGTAGCCTAGTGGTCAGGCAGCTCGGCTTTAGAGCGATCGCTTGTATCTACGCAGGTTCGAATCCTGCCGGAGCCTTTAACTTTTAGTAAGATTTTTCATTTATAATGATATTTTTCAAAGTCTGTCGTGGTACTTAATAGTGTTTCATTTTGCGGTTGAATTTCTCTAAGCGAGTTAATAAACACTGCTTATCATAAAGTCTTTTATTTAAGGTTAAGACGAAGCTAATGCGCCTAAATGCGTTCGTCAGTTACGATAGCGTGACGAATAGGTGCCTGCCTACCCAACATAACATTATGTAAATTTTACGATTCTACTTTTCACCTCTTCTATTTCTCGCTCAGAAATTCTCTATTGTTTTACCACTTTTAATAAAACGTGTCGTTTTATGTAACAGTTGCGCAACAAAACTAGGAAGTTAATAAACATTTTGTTATAACATTAAATGACTTGGTGCTAACTGCCTGTGACTAGACCGTAATTTTTTCTCGCTCAAATTCTTTAACATGTTTAAGGAGTGGCGAATATAGTAAACAATTCGATTGTTTACTACCAAGATTTAACAATAGCAATGACGAAATCTATATGAAATCACTGATCAATCGATCTCATGATAAAACGAGTTTTTCTTAAAATAATATTACTTACCTACAGAGAAATCGAAGTTATGTACCGTACCGACTTAGTTATAGGTACTTACATGTAAAATGCCAAAGGATATTAACTTATTTATTTATTTGCATCTGCTGGAAATTTTATTCTGGAGATAAGTCATAAACACAGTACCTAACTAGCTTTTAATTGTAGAATGATGTATGATTTCAGTGATTGTAATCTTCTCTAAAAACCTGTAATTTCCTGTATATTCTCAAATCACCAAGGTCATTGCGCAAACATCTCGGATCAATCAAGGCCGTTGGCATTAGCAGAACCATTGTTGATCACCCATATACTTATATGAATATGCAATTATCAATGCATTGTCCCACCTACACGACTGGTGCTAGTGACATAGTGGTATGCCAACTGTGACAAACTAGTAGGTATACTTATGAATAAGTAGAACGATTTATTGTTCGTTTGTGGTGAAAGTCACAAAATATAATTAATTCCGTTAATGAATCGCGACGCTTGCCACTGCACCAACTAATCAAATAAAAATCATATGATTAGTCCATTCCAGTTATGACATAGGAGGACAATGTGATCATAAAAACAATAAAAGAAAAGCCCAATAAAAAGAGCTGATGAGCAGCTACTGAACAGATTTCATAAATTATAGCTAAGAACCATTTCATGATGTTCATCCGTTCAGGAGCTGTACACAGCTGTACACAGCACACACTACAAACTTTAAACAAAAATGTCAAGTCCCCCGCCTCTGTGTACGTTGGTACGTACGGGTGGATCAAAATTACATCAACACAAGTTAAACTGAAAGAATGTAGTTCTCATAGGTTTATCTTGATGTCCTGATCGCTTGCGCCACAGAGGCGTGAAGTTATGCCACAAATAGGTGACCCGGTCCACCGGCATTTGGTCCGTAGGCGCACGCAGTAGAAAGTCGCCGATTTGCGTCCTTGTTCGCCTGTTCATTATTCAGTCAGGTGGCGTGTTGTAATTTGAGATTTGACAGTGAGAAATATTATAGGTACTAGCAAATTGATGAGGATTAGATTTTAATGCGACGTGTGAATGGACACTCGACGTTGCGTTAATCTTGCTATTTGAAACTTAAATACATTCGGGGAGACGGTTAAGGAAAACTTGCACAACACTACTTACCTGTTTTTATTGTGGACAAAGCAAGAGAAGGTATAAATCATCACACCAAAGTTAATCTGTAAAGCTTCAGTAGGTAATATGACAGAAAAACTTTCTCTCAACAGGTGACTTTATTTAATTTCTTAGATAAAATCATTTTCTGTAGTTTTTCCACCTCTTGTATTGTTATTATTGTAAATGTCGAGGGCAAAGAGAATATAAGCACTAGTCGAGGGCTTGTCTGCTACGACATCTCACAAAATTATTTTTCCAGTGAAATCGAAATGCGGTCGCTACACGTAAGTTTTATCACCTCTAATACATCCATCACTTTCATTTCCAAGAAGCTAGCATTTAGCGAGAACGAGACAAACAAACTGCGATTGTGAATGGCCTCATGAGAACACGGGACAATAGAATAATTTTGTTATTATCTTTTAATTGATTCAAATACGAAGTAGGTTTTTGGGATGCGATCAATTCGACTTTTTTCTTTCTGCAGGACAGGTGTCTAATATAAATGCGTAGGTAAGAGAATCCCAAATATCGAAAGCCATTTATTTCCAAGTTCATTGTCATAGGTACTCGATCTTCGATTTCAAGTAAATTTCCGACATTCAAAACTTTATGAGAATATAATACTGCAAATAAAACAATAGACGAAATTATACCCTCGGCTCTCATTGTGAATCGCTCGCCACCCACCATCTTCCTGGTTCAACGCTTCATGACGGCTTAGAACAATGAAGTTTTCCTATATTCTTATGATTTGTGAAGGGCACGTACCAAATCTACCGCTTCTAAGTCAACTATGGTTTAACAATTTATGTTTTGTTCTAATTAAATCATTGCTTAATTTTTATATCCAGAAGTTTATAAATCATATTTAGGTACCTACTGCATCACCAGAGTTAGTCACTAGATTATACGAACATGAATTGCTTGGTTCCTGAACTTAGATTACCTAATTGATAATATCTCGTTCCTGACTAGCAAATTAAAAGTTACAGTGTAACGTTTCATGCAACACGATGCAAGACAATTGGATGCAAGTTTGAGCTTACTCTAATTTGACCTACAGACTTGTGGTTTGTAAACAGACAGCCTTCACACTTTCGCTTCTTCAAAAAGGCTGTCTGATGCACTTGACACACAACATTTCCAATACTAAAGATTGCGTATAGGTATTGATACATTTTGAAATCTATTGGGGGGTATTTTTGTAGTGGTAATCTATGTAGTGTAGTGGACGTACTTTGTAGTAATCTATGTAGTGTAGACTGTAAAGTTAATTTACAAATCAAAATCAGAGACCATTATTGTTCAATTTAAGATCAACATAGGTACCTACTTACCTAAAAAGAATGCTGTATGTATGAATGAAACACGGATACAAGCAAATAACTAAAATGACTCAAACGTTTAGCATTTCTTACACCTACCTACCTACATAACATTTCTCGGTATTTTGGTCTTGTTTTTTGATCTACAGACGTCATATTTTATTAGTTTCTTCAATAGTTATAATTTAATCAACAAATGTGTTAGAAATATTTTTAAAAACACAGATTCCCAGACCGATCTTAATAAGATAAAATTTATTAAAATGTATCCTTAGATACCGATATTACCTTATTTATCGATCAAAGTAAAAAATATATCCCGATATCAATGTACCTACTATAATAAATGTTTCTTTCTTTCCAGTGGAGATCTACCTCTCGCCCGTAGAGACGCACTGCAGCAATGTGGACTACTTCATCCCTGACGAGAACAACGAGACCAAAGGCCTTTCAGACGATGCCATGAACAGGTAACTCACCTTTACATTGATACTTTGAATTCTAAAGAACTACATTTATGGCAACTTTAGTAACGGACTTGGAAAGCGAGAACAAGTTCTCATATTATCATAGTGGACGCGAGACCAATTATTGCGTGATTTGCAAAATATTTGCACAGATGAAAGAACTAAATGGTCTCGAAATGATTTCAGTGGTCATGGTTAAAAAAAATGCACTATAAGTATTGCACATGTTTATTCTCAATGAGCATGTGCAATTGTGCAAATTTATGCCTGAATTAATTTTATTTCGTTCTATATCACCAGGTTCTGAATTCTAACATCATTCCATTCCATATTGTAGGCGTGTCTCTAACTAGAATACAAAAATGTGAGTGTTAGATAACAATATGGGGTCATGTTTATTGACGTAACTTTTATGTACCTAAGTCGTTATTATACCGATAAGAGGTCATTGCACTTATTGATATTCCAAAAATGAGGGCACCTTACCTAGGTATAGAAGTTCATAAGGAGTGTGCGAGGATAGACATTCATCTTGGTAAATATTTTATTTTCTGGTTAAATGAATATAGGTAGATTCAAGTTATTATCAACCTTTATAGTAGTGTTTTTCCTATCTTAATATAGGAAACGAATGATGGCGGTGTTGTTTGTGTTCCTTCCTATTCGGTTATAGGCTCTAAAGAAACATTTCTTCATCGTTAAGTAAATCTTCTTTCATTCGGAGTTTGTTTCAATTGAATTTAATCATTTTGGATGTTTGTATTTGTACAATTGCATTTCATGCTGAGGTTGAGTTGTTAACAAGTTTAATTAACTTTCCGTCTTCAAAGTTTCTACAGACAGCCGATATCCACAAATATAATTATTCGTTTACATTTCGTTTACAATTCCATTAAGCAAGCTACCTACGTGCCATATGGTAATAACTCCTAGGAGCCAAACCACATCGTTCAAGACCTTGTAACGAATGAAAGGAAGTGGGTCAATAGTCGTAGATAACAGTCGTTAATCAAATCGGTGCCTAGTTGTATTGTTTTATTTCAATGCATCTGATCAAATCTCTTGAAGGGTTTTTTTATTAGAGCTCTGATTTCTTAGGATTTATCTCTCAACTTCGCTTACCCGATAGCTTTATAATGAGAAGGAAAAAATGTTGTCCGATGTCCTAAGGTAATAATTCCAAGTTCAGGCACGGGATTTGGTACACTTTATACTCCAACAGTTGTTTACCATTCATACGTTACAAGTTCCTAGCCGATCGTTACTTACAAGTGAACTTCAAATTAAAATTGGTTCCACCATATCGATAAGATCGATCTGAAGATACGAAGTTTGAGCGTCTAACATCCAATTTAGTTGATAAATAACATGTATGAGATGTGCTAGTAGGCTTCTCAGTTTGTAGGTCACTGTGACAATCATCTTTGACATGATAACGGACGTGAAAAGCTTGTTTTGTTTAGGTTTTTGGATAATCTCTGTTCTAATCCAGCTCGGCTTTGAACGTTAGATTTACAGTTTAATCCTAGCTGACTCATGATAAGAACTTATTTATAATGTATTTTAGACTGATGCGAAAACAGCCTAAGTAAGGCTGTAAATTCGCATCAGACTAAAAATATTGTAAAAAGATTATATTATGATAATCTAGATCACCTACGAAAATGGTTAGCTAAAGGCCATACTGACGACGTCGCATCCTGGTAGCATATTGGTTAAAGCAAGGCTGTTCTGACATCAGGTTTGCGATTTCGAATCCCGTACAAATTCCCGTAAAATAAATTAATAAGTAAAACTTATTAATTTATTTTAGGAAGACCATCGGCAACCAAGCCATTTAAAATAGTACAGTACCTACCTAAAAATTATAACTTGACACTATAAGAACAAATTATAAAAAAAAATCTCTATCAATCTAAGACGGTTCAACGCGCTTATTCTGCAAAATGTGGACCTACATGGTACCTACTTACAGGCATCTTTAAACGATCTCTGTGGCGCAGTGGGCGAAAGCCCGCCTGAGACGCAGAGGTTGCGGGTTCGATCCCCGCTGCGGGACCAATGTTTGCATAATCTGCAAATATTTGTTTCGTGTCTGGGTGTTTTCTATGTATAATATGTATGTATTTACAAAAAAAAAATTATCTATGTAGTTTATCAGTCATCTGGTTACCATAACACAAGCATTAAATTGCTTAGCTTGGGACTAGATGACGCCGTGTGGAATGTCCAAGGATATTTATTTATTTATTTATTTATCTTAAATGACTAAAGATCTGACAGAAATGTCTACTGCGCCTAAAGAATACCGTCGTGATCATATTATATTTTCATTATTTCAGGCTACACATGGCGCGTTCAACGGTAGCCCTATTCATGGTCGCGTTCCTGTCCTTATTCATCGCGTTCTGGACCGGCGTAGTCGGCTGCTGGAAGCGAAGCCCCGGGAACATCACCGCCACGGCTATACTCATGCTGGTCACTTGTGAGTAATAGTCTTTTAAACTTTAGATCAGAACTTAGGCCTTTACATATTTTACTAGATGATTTATACAGAGTCAGGAGGCAAGCTTTGCCTACACTTAACGGGACACTAGGGCCTGGGACATTGTTGAGATGGAATAGGCTTGCCCAGCACCTAAACCATCCTCTCAGCTTAGCCGGCCATATCATCAGAACACATGATAAAACATACATTTACGGGTATTTATCGCTATTTACCTTTATTTAATTTTATTTAGACGTTTCGACCGGATTGCACCAGCCGTGGTCGCGGGCAGACAGAACGTCGGGATAAAATTAAATATCGATAAATACCCGTAAATGTATGTTTTATCACTTGTGAGTAGTCTTGTCTTGCGGAAGATAACAACTTTTTTTTCAAACTTGCTTAATTATTTACAAATGCTTTCTGGGCTCCGAATGTTTCTTAACATGCTGGTTTTGAATTTCAGGTTTGTTAGCTGCGGGAGCTATGGCGCTATGGCACGGAGTAGAGTTCTATGAGAAGGAGAAAGTCGTCGGAGAAGAATACTACCAACAATGGCCTAATGTAAGATACACTCTTTATACTATAGCAACCTATAAATCAGTTAGAAATTATATAGTTTTTAAAGATCTAAGGACCTTCTTAAATATTGTATTTGATCTGAATTCAGTGAGTCCAGTAGGCCTAACATGGTGCAACGCGACGAGACGACAAATTACATATCTCGATAATGCCAAACTGCTCTAACGTACCTACTATGCTAGAGAAGGAGATAAAATTTTGTCGACGACGAGAAGGTTTATCGTGTAGCACATGTTAGGCCTACTGATTTGAGATATCTGTAATATTTTACTATAAATATTACTATACTGTACCTAATGGTACAGCTGGAAGGGGAAGACCAAAGATACTTGGACCAAATAGGTTACATTTTGGAGGAGGTCCAGGTCAAAAGTACCTTAAAAACCGGCGAGCGTGTATGAATAATATAATGGCCACTTGCTTATACCTACGAACGACCGAAGAGCGAATAAGGCGAAAGAGGCGTGGCAGGATCGTAGCAAGTGGAGATCCGTAGTCTCTGCCTACCTACCATGGGAAAGATGCGTGATAATAATGTATGTGCCCAATTTATCTGAAACCATTGACCCCAAACAGGTGCTAAAAGACAACTCGTCGATATGGTACGACTGGTCGTACATACTCGCCTGGTTGTCTGTCGGTGTGTCCTTCGGCAGTTCCCTTCTCTTCTTTTCATCTGCAATTTGTCTGAGCAAGGAGAAGCATCGAGAGCAGCAGAATAACGTGCAGTATATCATGCCAGGTTAGGCCTGGTCGGCCATCTTGTCCGCCTTTTTTCGGCCATCTTGTCCGCCATTTTGTCGGCAATCTTGCTAAGGCTAACGCTTGCCGGTTTCGGAACGACTTTTTGTACATTTTTTCCAGTGGCGAGGAGCTTAATGTTTATATTTTTCATATTTGTATGTTTTTTATATATTTTTTTATTTTACTACCGATCGTTTATGACATTTTCGTGGATTCGAATTTGTATTGTACCAATTAATAAAACAATTTTAAGTAATTAAACAGTTAAAAAACACAGTATAAAAGTGAAAAAGAAAACATTTAGACCCAAAAATAAGATCTTGTCTATTTGATTGAAATCTTCCTAAAATGTTTGTAATAGTATTCACAAAAATATTGAAGCAATAATGTAATATCAATATTTATTTATCTATGTACTTTTAAACCAGTAACGTAAGTGTAAGTCATGTAAGTATCTCGAACTAACAAAAGCTTTTTTCTTTCTTTTCATGTTTCTATGAAACTTGGCTACTGCGTTAACGGACCGTGCGACGCGCTACTTTAATATCTGGTTTATGCCATTACTAACTCGCTTATAACCGGTGTTGTACATAATTCGCAACAAACTATTTAAACTCTTCTTAAAATGTGTAAACTCTTCACAAATCGTGATATAAATGTTACTCTTCCAATCGTTGTAAAAATACTTAAAAAACAAACGTATATCCTTGAAAATCAACACACTCTTGTTAAAACAATCATTCATTTACTTGACTGAAAATCGCACACAATATCTATCAATATTTACATCAAAACCCTTTCCGTGCATAAAAAAATGTCCATCAATTTGTCTCATTTTACTCTTCGGTGCAAAAAAACCGGCTATAAACCAGATATTGCGTGACAACTCGCGAGTTTGGTACGACTGGTCATACATCGTCGCGTGGTGCGGCGTCGGACTGTCATTGGTCTCCGCCATTTTGTTTTCGTCGGCGGCCATTTGCTTGCGCGGCGAGAGGGAGAGGGAAGAGGCGCTTAACATGCAGTACCTCATGCCGGGTAAAGCTTTCATACTTTATAATTGCTTTGAAAATCACAAATAAAAACTAATTTTAACTCAACAGCGGTAAGTAAATACCTATGCTTAGTAACTCGGAGTTGAAACTAAGTTAATATACTATCCGCAATCATTCAAAGATTAAGCGAAGATTTCATAAGAACACATGAATTCCTGTTGTAAATATTCATTTAAAATAATGCTTTATGAAGTTATGATGCATGGAGGGTGGTGATCTGGATAATTTTATTTTTCATTTCCACTGTTCTTGTTTATTTTATTTTGAAACCGAACCGTAGTATTTGTAAATAATTCTGAACGTAGGAGTTTGATTAGTCAACTAAATCCGAGTCAATTTTCATGTACACAATTAAAAACATCAATACCTTTCTCTTGTACAAAAACACACATTAAATTCAGTTATAAACCGCAATATAATCCCAAAATTTTAGTTAATTTTATGTTCGGCGTAAACTCAGAAGCATCAATAAGAATTGCTTTTTGCATACAAAAGCTTGTCCTGTAATGTACAACTTTTTTGCAAAATCTTACATAATTTTCATGTCCCGCAGTGTACCCTCAAAAGCAACAATACGCGTACGCGGGGTACCCGCCGCCTCAGGCGTACCCCGCGGGGCCCTACTACCACGGCTCGCAGTACGGGCCCTACAACTACTGAGCATGCGACCAGATGAGGTAATGTACCTACAGATTACCTATATTGACTTGCTGGGCAAAGGCCTCCCTTGTTGGGCAAAACTCTGGCTGTCGCGGTTTGGACCATTTGGTTCTCAGAGATCGTCGCGCTATCTTTTTTTAGGTCTGCCAAACGGGGTTTTGACAAAACAAGGTAATCGCCCATAACTCAACATTGGTTAGAAGATATTTGCTAAACGAACCATGATTACTTTTTACCAATACCAATGAATGGACAACTCACAGATGTTTTATTATTTGAGATTTTTTTTTCAAAGACACAATTTTTGAAAATAATTGGTCTTCTTATTTCTTACAATATTCATTCAGGAAATATTAAAATAGGAATAAGAAAGAAATATGATCACAACTGTATTCCCAAAATGCAATAGGCATTTATTTTTCAGATCTCCTAGATCATTTTTTGATTTGCTAAAGATGAAACAATATTTACGGGCACCTTTTTATCGCTATTTACCTTTATTAACGGTAAATAGCGATAAATACCCGTAATTATATGTTTTATCATGTGTTCTGTTCGTTGAAGATATTTAATGGGGAAATTATATAATATTGTATAAGTATTTTAACTTTTCTTGAAGTACTCCTGACTTCACATTCTTGAAGTACTCCTGACTTCACTTTATGTAAATCCTATGTATTCCAGGGACCTCGTGGCGGCGTACTTCGCGAACGCGCCCGCCCCGCAGGCACCCGCGCGGAACACAACACCTCAACGAACGCAAACCCCACACTTCGACACATTCAACTCACACCGCCGCCGCCGCCGATACAAACCAGCCAGGCAGCTGCCTCGCATCGACGAGCTAATCTCCATCCAACCATCCACGGAGTTCTCCTCAACCAGGCCCATCCATCGCTCGAGATCCAACGTCTCAGCTGACACCAGCCGAAGCGTCCCGGTCTGCGATCAAAGCCAGAGCCAGGTGCAGATAGATAGCGGCAGTCCGCAGTACGCAGAACCGAAATCAGACTCCTCGTACGAAAGGCAGTCCATGACCGACCTACCGGTGATGGTGCCCATAGATTCTGCGGCAGGATATATCCCGGAGTATACGTTCTATCACGAATCGAACTGTAGGTTGAACAAGAAAAAGTTGAAGGTGACGAAGAACAATCTATATCTAGCGTTCATGTATTAGCGCGGGTGTACACATAAGGTTATGAGTTTCGATAGCCGATACAATGTGACGCCACAAACCCATATCTCCGATGAAAAACTGTTCTAAAGTTACACTGTTTATTTAATGGGTGGCCCGAATCTGGTAGAAAGACGAACTTGCTATTATGCACGTTTTATTTGACCGGGGTCGTAGTCGCGACTGGTAATATTAAGGACTTTCGATCACTCAACAATACATTTTTTTAAACAACTTAGGTATAAAATAATAAAAAAAAAAATTAAAAATGATCACGACTATTTTCCCAATTTTGTATTATTCTTTCAGATTCTAAGGTAAAATGCACATAGGTAAGTCAACCTATCATACTTTGTGATACTGATTTTAAACAAAAAATAAACTTATTTTAGTCGTGAGTGGTTGAATCGTCCTTTAAATAAAAGACATATCATAGTAGGTACTAAGTCCTCGGTTCTGAGCACGGCTTTACGAAACTCTAACACCACTGGCTTCGCTTCACGCGATTCAACTCGAATACGAATTTTAGTATATTGTACTTATCAGGTGAGTAAGGAGTAGCACTCCGCCATAATATATAACAACAAACTTATAGAATATATACTTTTAGTAAATAAGGGTGTAAAGATCTTTCAAACGCGAACAAATAAAAGTGCCTTACACTTTATAATGCTCATTTTCTATTTAAGACTTGATCAAACACTATTTATATTAAACTATACATATTGACTATCTGTATTTTAGCTCAATATTTTTTATGCGTTTACATAATATACAAAGATGAATGAAAGGAATATAATATATTTAAATATTGATATATTATTTCTTTCTTTCTATATTTTTAAGTAGATAAGTATGACTGACGACTACCGTCCTCAAATAGTTAGTATTTGATTAAACATTTTAATGATTTTCAATGTTGTATTTAATTCTTAGTCAAATGTTGAGTTCACAATGAGGTAGGTAACCATTTAGAATATGTAAATTAAATAATTTAGTTTAATTTGATTCGAAGCAATAATAAATAAGTGGTTAGGAATATTTTTCACTTGTATTTAAACTTTCCAAAATAAATATTAAAATTAGATGAAAATAGTTTTATTGAGGTTCCTGGGTAGGATTATGTTAAATTAAAGCATAATTTATAATTTTATAAAATATATTTCACAATGTACAAAATATGGCTTGGCAATTACTGGATGGAATAACTTTATCACATTGAATGAGGCACAAAATGTAATTATTGTAAATAGACGCAAAACACGTATAATTATGGAATGTAGAAGACACACACAAACTCACACACTGGATGATTATAAATGGATTCAGAAACTATATTCTTTACTTTGTAAAGTCATCATCATTGGCCTGTATACATCTTTTGCAGATGATTTAGGTGACGTCATCAACGCTGAAAGTGTTCGTTATTAAATAACTGTTTTGTAAAGTCAAGCAAATGTTTTTATGCTTACAACTTGCAGTCGCGTTGGAACAGGCAGTAGAATCCCCTAGTTTTAAGAACGTGACATGTCAAAGTGGTCTATAACCGGTTGACGACCTCTGTGGCGCAGTGGGCAAAAGCCCGCCTGAGACGCAGAGGTTGCGGGTTCGATCCCCGCTGCGGGACAAATGTTTGCATGATCTGCAAATATTTGTTTCGTGTCTGGGTGTTTTTCTATGTATAATATGTATGTATTTACAAAAAAAAAAAAAAATTATCTATGTAGTTTATCAGTCCTCTGGTTACCATAACACAAGCATTAAATTGCTTAGCTTGGGACTAGATGACGCTGTGTGGAATGTCCAAGAATATTTATTATTATTTAATATAAACGGTCGTACTCAATAAATACATTTTGATTTTGCAGCAAAATAGTTTTGACCGTTATAACAGAAATCTACCCATTTCTAGTAGAATTCTCTAATTACCTTCAATAAAGGCCAGCCAACTGGCAAATTAATCCATCATGTTCGATAACTGCGCCAATTATTCAAAATGTACGCTTAATGTGATGCAGTTTGCATAGTTTTTATATTAACTGAGTTTTAGTAGTATAATTGTAACGATATCGGTATATTAGTATAAACGGCAAGTTATAACTGACCTAGTTGTTTTGATAACTAGTTCGCTTATGGTATTTGTTGTGATGTGAAAGTAGGCACATACAGATTACTGGTAGGTATGTGGATATACTTCGTATTAGCTGCAAATACAATATACTAAGATAACTGACTTACTTTTTGTGCATAAATGATAATTATGACAGTAAAAACGATCTCGTCATTTATCGAGTCTAAATTGTCCATACTCTTGGAAAAAATGAACATAAATCAGTATTCATTGATCAAACTACAACACAACTTAGATTCAAACCGTCATCATTGGCTTTTAACTGATAATTACGATTAAAAATGCAAAGTCTTATAAAAATAATTCACCTCAGTATTTACTCCGCTATTTCTATAGTTTCTGAATCCTCTATTTGGCTTTATATGGCTGTGTCTATAATATGTCCTGGATAAGACAGCGCTTGTTTCCTCTCCTGCACGGCTGTCACCAGTTTCCTGAAAGAATGGATTTGATTATCATCAGTTTAAATTAGGTAGGTACAGTCAGCGTCAAATTGATATGTGCGTCTAGAGTAGTCAAAATGATCTGAAACACATAAAAGCAATTTGATATACGCAGTTCGAATCATCATATTGTTGCAAGCACCTATACCTGAGCAGCTTGCAACAAATGATGATTCCAAATCCGATTTTGAATCATTTAACATTTTTTTTTGTAAACAACATTGATATTTTACGAAATTATTGTTGATCAATGATCAACATGATGTAGTTTTAGTACCTGTAAGGTCCGAGAGGCAAGCCCAAGGTCTTCATATCGCTCTCCGTGAGCAGCATCAGAGCGTCCAGATCAATCTGTTCGTTCTTGAACTTGCTTACATACTGCGCCAGCCCCCACGCCGTCAGGAATCGCTCCAGGGACGCGTAGCCTGATTCCTCCGCGTCGTTCTCTTCGTCGGACGTTATTGTGGAACTTTCTGGAAGGATTTTTTATTGAAAAATAGTAGGTACCTTGCCTTTATTCATAAAGATTCTAATTAGTCAATTTAAAGATTCAAAGAATGTTTTTTTTCTTTACTCTTATGGCAATGAAAAGAGATAGCGACAGATTTAAAGCGCATATAATTTTTTCGATACGAAAAGTCCATTGATGCACGGCCGGATTTGAACCCACGATCTTCGGATCGAAAGTCGAAGTACTAATCCACTTGACCAACACGGCTCTCACTTGTATGTATCAATGAACCCTTGGGGCGCTCTATCTATACTATAGTATGTATGTATTTATAAAATAAAATATGTATCTATGTAGTACATAATATGTACTACATAGATACATATTTTAATGTCATCTGGTTACCACAATGTTGCTTAGCTTGGGACTAGATGACGCCGTGTGGAATGCCCAAGGATATTTATTATTTATATTATTAATGAAGTCATAATTTGTTACCTGATTGAGCCGAGGTCCACTCAGCAGGTTGATACGTGTGCCGCGCCGCGAGCGAGCCCGCCGAGCCGATAGACAAGTCTTCGCCGGGAGCTCCGGGAATTGCGTTCAGCGTCGCAGTTATTGATCGTCTGGACAAATAATAGTCGTTCTTAATCTCCTTTCATCGTTCTTGATAGATCGTTGAAGTTAAGCAACTTTCTGAGCGGTCATAACTTGCAAGGCATTTATAGCTGAGCGCTTCCGTGAAAGGGCTTGTTAAACTGAAGGTACCGGCTTTTAAAGCCACGACGGAGGCCTATTTCGCTTCGTCCACTAAGATTTTGTAACTGGTTATGAATGTGGAAAAATATTCAGTGTTTTGTAACTAGTTACGAAATAAGATTTTCCATCTACTTAACTAGAACCTCCTAGTCATCTATCGTCTCCTGGTACTTGCGTAATAAGTATAAAGAATAATTGTGAATTTTTTGTAAATATAACAAGGCTAACCTGAAGGCAACGCTGCCAAAGCCAGGTCTATCGAATATGCTCGCTGGTTCTTGCAGCATCACTTCTTGTCCAATACCGCTGTCCTCTCCCGCGGCCGCTTGGAAGTCTGGCTGGCTGGCTGATCTGTAAGGTACGTAGGTATGTATGTAGCTATATGGTATAATATCACGAAATTCATTTTCCCCACCTAAAATGACTTCAGATAAACACTATTATTATGCAGGCAGTTGGCATCTGAAATTGTGTTCTAAAGTGCCAAAATGTACCTACTCAGACAAAAAAAATCTCAAGAGCCAAAGATAATTTCAGATACATTATGGATACATAGGTATATCGTGTTTTTATTCTCTTTCCCCCTTATTAATAAACGAAGATTAACAAAGAACGTCAGTGAATGAACGAATTAGCACTTTATTGTAGGTACACAGAATAAACATACAAATACAACTTAAAATTAATACTTCGTTGATCTTTGTTTATTAATAAGAGGGTTCGGGTATATGTAAAATAGTTTTATGGCCAGATTTGGCCACTTGCTCATACGAACGAACGAAATAGTTTTTAACTCATGAAGAAGTGTCAATTTTCAAATTGTACCTACTCAGAAAGGATTGTCAAAGTTTTGTAATTTAAACGCAAGCGTACATAATCAAAAGCTTAGTAAGTTTGAGTAGATAAGCTTGTGCATCAACATACCTGGTAAGCTGTGGCTTATTAGTCTCCGTAGTCTCAGCGAAGATGTCAGCCACATTGCCCCGCGCCTGAGGCCCGGCGCCGAACGTGCCCACGTACATAACCTCCGAGTCACGCCGCAAACCGCTCAATGACGTCACGGAACGACGACCTGTCGTCTCTACTTCACCCACCTGCAAAGCGAAGCGAGCAGCTTGAAAAGCTTTTGCAATACTTCTTTGTTGAATAAATTGTATACTGGTTCTAGCCACTTAAAATTTAATTTGATCTGATCATGGTCGCTCTACTTCCCCAAGGAATAAAATTGTAGGAGCGAAGCGAGCTACAAGAATTTCTTACGACCAGTTGACTTCGCTGTGTCAATCTGAAGGATAAGTGAAAGCGAAGCGAGCCACTTTGATTGAGTGTTATTAATAACAACCGTTCAACTTCATGATAGATGATGAGTAATTAGGCGGGCTTTTTGACGGGAATTCAAGATGGCGTGTTGTCTTTTTTGTTTTATTTTCCGAAATTTGTGTTTTGGCGAATGTTAATATGTAATAATGGTGGATTATTAACTGTTAAGTGTTCGTAAACGTACATAAGTGTAGGCAAATGAAACAAAACTGTATATCATTGCATTTCGAGTTCTCTCAAAAAGTCCCTGTAAAAAGCTGCAGTAAAGAACCCACATCTTTACTGACGTGACGCTGACTATGACTTTGACTCGACCTTGACTTGACTAAACACGAAAATATATACACATGGTAGTGGCTAAATGCGTGGCAAAAGCCGGCGAAGCCAAAATAAAGAAGAAGAAGAAGAAGAGTAATTAGGCTCAAAGTGAGCTGTTTCCTTCATAATTTGTCTAACTTTCGCTCGCAGCTTTAAACCTTCTTACAATATCCCCATCAGCCGAAGTTCCACTAATTCGAAACAATTAGGTACATAATTTATTTCCTCCTTTTCACTCAACACAACTATATTAATGGTGTTTTCAAGTGACAATCACTTCGAAATGCCCTAAGACCTACCAGATACTCCTGTAAATATCTCAAATTTTACAATACCTTGAAGTCAGGTGCAGTGGTGTTTCTCCCCACCGTATTGTTTCTGAGCTTGCTTGCGAGCGCCTTCTTGTAGACCGCCCCGTGTCCGCGCGCGCCCGAGCTCACCGTGCCGACCAGAGCGCTGTATGTGGGGCGTGGCGTCTCTTCCGATAGCAAATTACCTGGATAAAATCATTTACTTAAATTATAATAAGTAGGTACATTACGACATTAATAATATTAGATACTAGCTGCGCCCTGTGGTGTTACTCGCGGTGAATAGTTCCCGTTCCCGTGGGAATACCAGGCTAAAAAGTAGCAAATTTTTCTACCCAGGATATAAGCAATCCTGGTACCAAATTTCATTCAAATCTGTCCAGCTGTTTGAGCGTGAAAGAGTAACAAACACATTTACACACACACACAAACTTTCACCTATATAATATTAGTAGGATAGTAGGATTGACTTTGTTTTAATTGACAAGGAGAATAAACAAGTGGCAAAATAAAAATTGTACACCGACTTCATAAGAGCAATTTTCTGCATTCTTGAGGTGCATTTTTCTTTATCTCTGAAGATCCTCATCAGATTTTCAAAAAATGTATTCGGGACCATCTCCGAATTATACCGTTTCTAGCAAAAACAATATATTTAAATCGAACCACTATTGACGGTATATCGGTAAATAAATACATAAAAAACATACAGTGGAACATAGAACCTCCTCCTTTCTGAAGTCAGTAAAAAAAATAAGGAAAAAATAAGTTATTTATGCTAATCGAGCATAAAATAACTGTAACATTACCTACAAGTAATCTGTAAGCCACATTTTCGAATGTGCAGCTAAGCGCGTTTGGCTTGCGTTCGATGCGCGTCCGCATCGCGTTTGTATCGATACTAACGCCCAAGCTGCTCTGCTCTAACGTACTATGATAGAGCAGGAGAGAATTGTTTGTCGTGTTGCACATGTTAGCCTGGTCACCTTCTGTTCCAAATCCAAATCACTAAGTTCATCACGTTTAATGACTATACCTGTCCTATTCTTCCACCTGCAAAATGATCTCCTATCTCACCTGAGCTGCTAGACCGTGTCATCTTCTGCTTGAGCGCCAGTAGGACATTGCTCGGCCGATGCGGCATCGGCGTGACATCCTCCGTATACCCTTGCTCCCATTCCTTCGCTAGTTTCTTTAGCTCCTTCTCAGCGAGGAGATCGGCCTTGCTTTGCCGTTTTTGGTACTGCTTGTGTGATTTCTCGTAGTCTTTCTTTGCTTTCTCCTTGAGTGATTTGGCCTTTTTTCTGGAATTGTTTTGGAGAATGTATAACAAACTATACAACAATAGATTCATTTAACTTTTTATCAAAATACATAGTACTCCTATCTAAACTACTAATATGTATTGTGAAGGTTACCAACATTTACTATTTTTTATGCCATCATCGTCCAACTACAGAAGATACTATCAAGATCGCCCCGCTATTATTTTGTAAATAATTGCCATCCTTTTGATTACCATCGCTATGAAATGGACGGCAACATTTTTGGTTAGTTAAGTTTAGCTTTTGCGATACTCCGAATTGCCACTATTATTTATTATTATTTGCTTTAATATAATATAGCATGCGAGCCAAGAGCCGTGTTGGCTAAGTGGTGTAGTACTCCGACTTTCGATCCGAAGGTCGTGGGTTACAATCCCGGCAGTGCATCTATGGATATATTAACACGAGCTCTACGGTAAGGGAAATATCGTGAGAAAACCCGCGGCTTAGCCAGTCACGTAAAGACAATGTCTTTCCTGTGGATGTGGCCGGTTAGGCTGAGAGGATGGTTTAGGTGCTGGGCAAGCCTAATCTACCTCAACAATGTCCCAGCCCAGGTACCTACCTACCTACTACAGTGTCCCCTTAATTAAGTGTAGGCAACGATTGCCTTCTGATACTGTATAAATAAATCATCTAGAAAAGCTAAAGGTCTATGTTTTTTTTTGCGTCATGATTTTCGCTGCATTTTGAGTATCAACTGTCTTTGTAGGTTAGCACCAAACTTACTTGTCATTATTCTCTATTTTAGCAGAAGCCTGATCGATGTATCTTAGGATATCTTCTCTCCCATTAATAGCCGCAAGCTCTTGCGCAGTGTGGCCATCGACATCCATCGCGAAGACGTTGGCTCCGAAGTTGATGAGGAATGTCACACATTCCTTGTGGCCACGAGCGGCTGCGAGGTGAAGCGCTGTGTTGCCGAAGTAATCGGCTTTGTCGGGTTCGCCTCTGAAAAAGAGCCATGTTATACAGGTGAGTTTTTTAAGGGCTACTGAGGCTAAGGCCAAATCCGTGAGAGTTATCGAACTTACGTGCTCAATTTAAAAAAATAAGCGATGCATTAAAAAAATTAAAATCAGTTTTTAAGTACTTAATTAAGTTTTTGAGAAGTGAGGTTTGGAAAAAAAAATGTTATTATTAAATAAATAAAAGTTAGTACGTAGGTATGTAGTAGACTATTCGCCAACTTTATCTGCCTGGACGTAGGTACAATTTTCACCTCGTATTATAAGATCACTTGATAATTGTCTTTTGAACAATATTTTCATTGAATTCGTTATAATGAGTTTATAATGTAAGAAGGAAACCTAAGATCGGAGACCTATATCATTGTAGAGCTACCTATAGATCGTTTGTAACGATCCTTAGGTGGCTCAACTGGTTCTAATTGTATTTTGTACAGTTATGTAAATATGTAGTAGTTTAGTTACTGTAAAAATATAAAACTTTTTAAACTATCGCGACTTGAAAACATATTTAAAAAATATTAACGGGACTTAATCGCGTATTGAAATCAATATTATTTATTTACCTTGACGTTTCGATGACATTACAGTCACCGTGGTCACGAGTAGACTACTCGTGACTCCCGTTAATATTTTTTAAATATGTAAAAATATATTATTAGGTTATCCTTTTTTCAAAGCCTATATCATTTACATCATACATTATATACCGGGAGGTTCTGTTCTTGTGTAAATCTTTACAATCATGACCAAGACATTGCACCAAAGTTATGACATACCGTAAAACATGCACGGCCATTAATTTTATGAAGTTTATGATAAACTAATCAGTATCTGTCATGCTATTAAGATTTACTATGTGTTATCTTTAACAATAATTTCCTCGGACTTTTATTACAGCTATAAAATTACGAGGCACCTATGACGTTTTACATGGATACAAGTCAATTATATTCCAGGCTCTATTTCAACCAGGTAATATTATGTATTATTATAGCTCAGCCAACTTGCAAGTGGCATCGTCAGCTGAGCGCTTACGTGCTTCGGAGGGCACGTTAAATTATCGGTCCTGGTTTTGGAGGCCTTTAGGCTGCCTTAAAACTCTGTCACCAGAGTTTTCCACTAGCTCATACGAAGTTACGTTAGTTCAGAGTAGTTCAAATCCAGTCAATTTATGCAAATAATGTTAAACAAACTTTCACCCATAACATTAAATTGCTTCTCATGGGTAGGTTAGGTTATAATAAGATCACGACTGTATTCCCAGGGAGCGGTAGACATTTCTTTTCGGATCTTTAGACAATTTTAGATCCTTTTGAAGATGTCTAAGAGAGGAGTATGTATTTCTTAGAGATAATTTTATCAAAATCTTTCGTTTAGGTTATTTACGTAACGCGTCGAGCACGGTATTTTCTAAGGTACGATACTCATTCCGAACTATAAATACACACCCTCGTCCACACAGCAGCCGTAGGGCGTCAATGTGTCCCTCAAAGGCAGCCCAGAGAGTGGGCGTCATGCCCGATTCATCTTTGTTGTTGCACTCCTTCCGTGTGGCTTCCCGAAGCACCTCCAACATGCCGTCTTTGGCTGCCCTGAGAATATTTAAACAAGACAAATGAAAAACGGACAAACAAACATGACATAACGTTATGATCGCAAATGAGCTATGTAAGGAATTTAAAAATAGCGATAAATGAAGGGTCTTAGCAAATCGAAATCGACTATTGTTGATGTGATATTGTTATACGAGTACAATATGTACGTGTAGAGGTAACTACCTCAGAGAATCCAAAAGATTCATCTCTAGTGCCGCTGATTCTGAATTATCTATTACTTCGTTTCGGAGACTATTTATTTCGAAAATTATCGGCCTGTTCCCATAGTCTTACCAGTAGAACTACCAGGTAATTCGGTTTCTGTAGCCATTTTTATGCATGCGAAACTGGTCTTCAATAACTGCAGCAGGCGTAAGCGTAACTCGAAGGTTTTACATTGTGTTTGTTTCTTAATTATGAAATACCAAAAGTTACCGCCTCTATATATTTGTCTACTTACTGTATTAAACGGGTTTTAGGTAAATAAGATGTTATTTTTTAAGAATATGAGTATGGTGCACAAAATGTAAACATTTTTTGGTTTTTCCAATGGGATTAGATCTTTGAAAATGCGACGTTACAATTTTTATGAATTACAATTACCAAACAATAGCGAAAGTATGTATCGATTACTGATGATAAGTTCATATACTTAATCATTATCAATAATCTTTTCCTCTACAATGATTACGTACGCGATAAGAGCATGCTATGAGTATCTATTGTAATGTGCATTACTTAGATAAAGTGTTTATGTAGGTGCTTAAATAGGTCATAAATTTTAAGTGTAAATAAATGTTAGCTCAATGTTTTAATAATTATTAATCTGACTACGCTTTCGAACAGTTTTCTAGAACTGATAAGATACTTTTTCTTATACTAAAAATAAACATAGAAATCTAAACTATATACTGAAATAGTATTGAATAAGTCGCCTCAAGAACTACCCAGTATCGTATTATCTTTCAAGAAGCTATTCTGCTACCATAAATTTATTACTTGATTATTGAGTACCTTCCTAATAAATAAAATTAAATAAGCTAGTTGCTAGCTGTTATAAACTGGTTAACAGAAACAATACTGAGTGTGAATGTCAAGCAAGGTTTTGTTATCATTTGGGATACATCGTGCTGGTTATCCAAATTTCTTTTTTTTTATAGTAATTTAGTTGGTAGTTAAACACGTAGGTACTAGGTATAATGAATTCAGAAAGCTCGTAAGTAATTGGACGAAAATGAAAGTTTGTGAGGGCGATTACGTAAACTTGGACGTGATACTTTCCAAGATTGCATGATTAAATACCTGTTGACTAGCATGTCATTATCACAGTTACTCAACATATTATTTAGATGAGATTAAGGTCCAGTTCTCATCAAATAAAGGTGGTATAAAGATTGTTTTATTATCCATTGTTTTTCTTTGCACAATCGTTTAATAGGTTTTTAAAACTGTAGAATCGCTGTAATAGAGACAATAGTATAAAGATATTTTTTTATGTGATTTTAGATTTATAGCTGTGCAATTTATTAAAAACAGATCAGTTTTTAAGTAGTCTAGCGTGCACATTGGCCTTTACATAATTACTAGATGCAGATAATAAATAAATAAATATCCTTGTACATTCCACACAGCGTCATCTAGTCCCAAGCTAAGCAATTTAATGCTTGTGTAATGGTAACCAGATGACTGATAAACTAACATAGATACATATTTTTTTGTAAATACATACATATTATACATAGAAAACACCCAGACACGAAACAGATCCAGACAGATGGATTATACATATGCCGGAGATTGTATTACGATGTCCTATTACAAATGAATGATGATGAGAGAAGGAAGATTAGAGATTTTGCCTAGCCCCTAACTAAACCATCCTGTCAACTAAATAGTCCATAATCTACTGTGATCTACTGGTAATACGATCCTATTACATATAGGTACGTGTGGTACTAACAAATTCAAAAATACGATAATACTAAGAAATAAACGTTAGAGTAACACAGCTTACCTACCTACATATTATACCTACAAGAATAATAAGTAGTAATCGATAGATTTTATACGTCTAATGATTTCCTACGCATTCAAATGTCACACACAGCCTCTATAATTGCAACGCTAGTCGTGCGACAAAACCGCATTGTTAGCGCGTTTTACATCACTTCTTGTGAATGAAGAAGATATCTTTCAACAATAAAGTTGAGTAAGTACCTAATTGTGTATTGTTTAAAACTGGTCAATGGGAGGGAGTCATTGTCGCCATTTGGCGATCGGCTTTTATGATCCTTTGAGTTTGAAGCGATAGTACAAAGTCATAGTCAAAGGCGGCTAACGCGCTTAGACTAGCTCAAGCATCGATTTCCCTCTATGAAAATTGAGTTATTATTGCTTGCGAAATGGATCAGCATATTAATTACTTGAGCTCCATGTGAAAGAAAACATCGTGCATCTCAGTCAGCTCCACACCTTTTGATAACAGTTTTCGAATAGGATCTACTTCATCATCATCATCATCATCATCCGCAGCCCGATTTCACCCACTGCTGGGTATAGGCCTCCATCTGTTTACGCCACTCCTCACGGTCTTGTGCCAGCCTCATCCAATTTCGCCCCACAATGCTCGCAATATCTACTTAGGTATTATTAATTTATTGTAAGCATCTCTGCATAGTACCTACTTACTACCTATCATCATCATCATCATCATAGGCCTTTACGTCTATTTCAGACGATTAAAACAGTGTCTGTTTCTGATAAGCACTTCCTTGTGTGGCTATAAGCCAATTTGGGAGCGGACACGCCGTCTCTGTACGCGTCTTTTTCATCAATAGACAGAGTAATTCAAGAAGGTTTATCATGTACCTATATATAACTATATTATTTTGCTTTGCTTATTCTGGAATGACCACTTAGTAGTACTCGCTGCTCTCGCTATATTTCGCGTGTCCAAAGTGTTGCCCTGCAACTAAAAAAAAAAATTTTTGATGCCTGCAACACAACCAAATCACATCATTCGTTCTTTCGCGTTCACTCGCGGTGTCGTCGAGTTTTTATCGAAAATTTTAAAAAGCAAAGAAATTATAGTTTCTTTCCGAAATCTTGTGTTGTAGTGGTTTAATAAGTTATAGTGGTCATTTGCAAAGTGTGGATAACATCCAGAGCTGGGCAAAATGCCAAGATGTTGGAAAAATTGGAAAGGCGCAAGGATGAAAGTAATGGAAGCTAAGGGCTATTTTATCCCTTTTTACGTTATTATACAATCCACACAGGAGTGGTAAGACATCTACTTATTTATCAAAAAGTCTCAATAATAACGATTGTCTCATTGTTCCCAAGAAATTTTCAAATTCACCAACCGTGGCTGGCTGTGAAATCGGCAAGGCCGATCGCCATCTTGATGGCCTAACCTTCAAGTTCAACGTTTTTGGGCGATTTGTTTTTTGTTTTCCAGGTACATCGTGAGCTTTTTTCGGGGAAATCCTTAGTAGCTACCTTACACGTAAAATAATACTTTTTGTGTTACATTAAGTATCCAGTCCGTTGGATTGGTTGTACATAAAGTGGAACAAGTAAATATAAGGAACATAACAATATTATATCCCCTCCGTTGAAAGGGTTGTACAGTAAAACAATAAGGTTCTCAACATGTTATAAAATATGTATTGTGGTACAATATGTATCCCCTCCGGTGGAGGGGTGGTGCACCTAGTAAGAGAAACAAGCAAACAATAAGGTTCTCAACATGTTATAAAATATGTATTGTGGTACAATATGTATCCCCTCCGGTGGAGGGGTGGTGCACGTAGCTACTAAGAGAAACAAGCAAACACTAAGGTTCTTAACATGTTATAAAATATGTATTGTGGTACAATATGTATCCCCTCCGGTGGAGGGGTGGTGCACCTACTAAGAGAAACAAGCAAACAATAAGGTTCTCAACATGATATAATGTTATAAAATATGTATTGTGGTACAATATGTATCCCCTCCGGTGGAGGGGTGGTGCACCTACTAAGAGAATCATGCAAACAGTTCCTAACATGACATGTAATAAAATATGTATATATAATAATCCTCTCCGTTGAGGAGGTTGAACTCAAGAAATCTAAAAAATGAACCAACATTAAAGTACTAACTACCTATTGTGACTCCAAATTGTGTGTTTTACAATTGTACGTGGCAGAGAGTGACTTAAACAGCTCATACATGGTATGCTTGTTCTGAAGACCTTAGATTTTTTAATCTTACTTATGACGTTCAATTTTGAAATTTGAATTAGAAATGCTTGAGATTAAAACCTCAGAGTAAAGAGGTAACAACAGCTGAAGCCTCGGGAAAGCCTTTAAAACTACTAAAAGGACTTTCAAATGGAATCCTTACTAATAAAAAGTCGGACTAAAGTTGACAAACAATGAAATAAAAACCCCTTGAAATGGCAAACTGTGGGAGGCTCCAAAGTTAAATGTGGAATTATCAGGTATTCTGAACCTAACAGCAAAAGCATGACATAGACTTCTTCAAGAACATAAAACAAAAATTAGACAGTCAACATGAAACAAAACTGGGCCAAAAATATCTTTCAAAGGCAAGATGGCACTCTCTCCGTTGGAAAGAGATTACCAATGAACACATTGGGTATTTATTACATTTTTTAGAGGAAGAAGCTGTATAAGAATTGGCCCTAATTATACTAATGACCTATAAAAGCTAGGAAGCTTTTCTATAAAAATGGTTGGTTATAAAATAAAGAACTACCAACAGCCCTAACATAAGTACCAGAACAGTCAAACGACGGGCTTATGCCACCACCCGGACCTATCCAACAAAAGCTGGGCCAAATATCCGTGGAGGTTTGTTTTGTTGGTGTGCTTTAAGGTATGTATTTATTTATTATGGATGCTGGATGGGACAGAATTGCACAAGATTCCACTATCTTAGTTGGTTAAAAGGATAACTTTTCATGCTTTGCCTGAACAATCACTTATGCCACATAATAATAATTATGTAACCAAATCTAAAAAATTGATATTCCATAAGGGATAATAAAACTTTTAAATCAAATAATGATTGTGTCATATCAGAATGCAAAGCTGAATAGGATTAATTTTGGTCCAGTACATAGGTAATATGTATGATTTAGTATCCCCAAAAAAGGATGGACACTAGGTACCTGTAGCTTTATTTTAAGATGAGTTTAAACTTATATAACTAAGTTTGTTGAAACTTCTTACTTTAAACACAAGGCTAATTAAAATTGGTTTTACTTTGTGTAAAATAGAATTGGAAAATCATACTAATTAGATTCAATTAATTCAAACTATAAAAATATTTAATCAAATAAATGGATATTATACTTTCTTAGTAATGGGTTTACATTTACAAGAGGGTCATAGAACATAATGAGAGAACAAGGTACTTACTAGAGTAGTTATTTATTTAAAGAAATTGATTTCCTTGGATATCATTAAATAATATCAATAATAAAGTTGTTAATTAAGTAGGTACCTACTTTTATTATACAAATAAAAATATTATGGTGAATATTTTCTTATGGTTTTGTAAAAATAAAATTTCATAGCTTTGGTACGTTGTGGGGGGGGGGGGGGGTACTATGATAGTAGATTAATGGAAATAACCGAACCGATGAAGCAAAGTTTTATTTTTATTTATTTGGCAGAATAAGATCAGAACATAGTTGGTAGTTGTTTTTGCTAGCCTAGGAAAAAAGTTGACCTACGTTGTTTTGATTTTTTAGATGTATTTCTGTAATGAAATATTATGAAAGCGAAAGGTAGCTTAGGTCCCTTTAAGCAATATTAGGTATTATTGTTATTATTATTATTATTATTATTTTTTGCATGGAAGTGTTATGCATTTTAGAGGTTGAGACATACTTAAAAATATGGTTAAAATTAAGTAAGTTCATCCAAATAGTCAAATTCCTCAATTTAATGACCCTACCTGGCAATTTTCAGTATTAACATAGATATCTAGACAATACAAAAACTAAATTTAAATCTTGTCACTCAAATCAAGATACAGAATGAGAAGTAAGAAAGCCAGTACATTTTTGTAAGGATTGTGGACACTTGGTCCTCCAGACATTTATTTGTTTGCTTAAGGCTAAATAAAAAATGTGAGAAATATACCGATTGTACCTATAGCTTGACATGGTAATCCTTTTACTTGGATGGTAGTGCTTCTACTTTGAATTAAAGAAACTTTTCTTTAATGCATTTCTACATGTTTTAAAAAAGTGAATGTCACTTTAAAAATGATTACGTATGTTACTTAAAAGGTATAAAAGGCTTAAGGTACTTATTAGGTAGTTAAAGATAAGTATTTTATTGTTTCTAATTTGGCCTTTTCAGGTACCTATGTTTATTCAAGAGTAATCAAGCGTGTTTAGATACATTTTTGCACCTTGTGAAAATCTATAAAATCTTTATTCAAAGTCAACTCAACTCTTCTTACCTAGGGGGCTTGTTATTAGGCAATAATAATTATGAAGGGAATAATGGTAGGACAAAGCGCAATAGAAGTAAAAATAAAAACTAGGATTCGAAAAATAGTGGCAGTAGGTATGGTAAGTTAGGAAATCAGAAAATAGTGTTTATGTTTAATTTTTATTTTGTTATTTAATGACCGTCTTTGTTAAAGGTGCTTCTTAAACTGCAAATTGTTTAGCTTTGTCTGTCATTTTTAATACATAATCTATTAATCATTTTGAAACAGATGGTCGCCTTAAACGTGGTTCTAAAGGAATTTTAAGAATAAAACCTATGTGCCAAAATATAAAGCCACTTGGGATTGGGAGCATAGGAGCCACATTATGGTTCTGTTTTTCATAAGACAGTGGCATTCTCATAATAAGAAAATTTTGATTAAAAAGACTGCTTTAATTTTGGACTCCTACATAGCAGAGTCCAAACACTAAATGTTAACAGTTATAACAGAGTTCTTTTTGTTTTGTTAATACCTACCTAGTTAAGAAATCAACTGCTTGGAGCAGATGTATCTTGCCAAGCCAGTTATTGTCTTTTAAAATACCTTTCATATGATTGGTAAATAGGTACTAAACAACTAAGATGTGATGATGAACTATTAAAATATTAATTACAAATTGCTTTTTAAGAGACCTCTTAAGAGAGCCACATCCTAGTTTATCAGTAGAAAGGTCTCGCTGGGACAAGTCCTTACAGCGTTTTTAAGTCAGTAGGGTGAACCTCTTGATAATGGATGTTTGCAAAGCAATTTAATTGTAGGTATTAGTTTAGAACTCTTCAAATAGTAAAGATTTTCAAGTTTCTTTTGTTAAGGCATATGGGGTGCCTCTAGTTAACAGTATAATGTAGAAACCATAGTAAATGTTCTACCTACTTACCTTGGTGATTTAATATGGAAGTATCATTTGTAATAAATTAAGTACTTAGGTATAATGTTACTACATTGAATGGGTTTTTAAGGTTTAACTCTAAACATCTACTAAGTGGTCATTCCAGAATAAGCAAAGCAAAATAATAATAGGATTAAACGAACTAAAGTGAAGTTCTATCCTTATTATTTAATTTGCTTATTCTGGAATGAGAATTTCCCTACCCATCCCAAAGCTATTATGCGCATAGCTTCTTCCCATGGGTCTACTCATTTATTTATCTCTGAACGTAATGATGTGATTTGGTTGTGTTGCAGGCATCAAAAATTTTTTTTTTTAGTTGCAGGGCAACACTTTGGACACGCGAAATATAGCGAGAGCAGCGAGTACTACTAAGTGGTCATTCCAGAATAAGCAAATTAAATAATAAGGATAGAACTTCACTTTAGTTCGTTTAATCCTATTATTATAGTGGCAATTCGGAGTATTGCAAAAGCCTAACTAAAAATGTTGCCGTCCTTTCATAGCGAAGGGAATAAAAAGGATAGCATTAATTTTAGTTAGTTTAATTTAGCTTTTGCGACACTCCGAATTGCCACTTATACCTATATAAGTATCTAAGTACCTACTTTAGAACCGCATTAATGGAAGAAAAAATATCCGTGCGAAGCCGGGGCGGGTCGCTATTAGTTAGTACGATGCCCTCATTTTTTCGTTTCGCGAGTGCACTAGCGTGAACTTATGTCATTGAACTTCTATAGGTACTTCCGCTACTTCCGTGGTCGGTCACCAAGGGCGACAGGACAGCCCGCATATCGCTCAATCGATAAACCATGTTACACGACTCTAAGCCTTATTACTGTGGCAATAAAACAGGGGGCTTTGTACCCTCGACTAGCGCATCCAAGCGTGCAGGTGGAACCACAAACTGTGATGATTACCTATCCAGTTTGATTATGCAGGGTTGTAGTATTATTTTTATGAAAACCACTGTATATGTATACTACCTAGTCGTAACACATAGTTAACTAACTGCTAACTCTAGTGACGTAGTTTTTATGCCGTCTGAAGTTATTAAGGCTCGTATTCAATTTAGAAACTATACCTACTCAAGCGTGAATGGAGTAATGGAGTCTTCGCTCAAAAACAAAGTGCTGAATCAGCACTTAGTTTTTGAGCGAAGACTCAAATCTAAGTGCAGATTCTCAATACGAGCCTTAGTCATGGCAAAGCCGAAACTGACAATTTAGTTTGCTCTCCAAATCACCTAGGTAACATGCCAACACTAAGTATTCAAATAGGTAGGTCTACTTGGTTACTGTTAGCCAGACAGGAATACCTAGATGATCTGAAACTAAAGTGAGTGAGCAGGCGTATATCTACCTTACTACCTAGGTAGTACCTAGGTAGTAAGGTAGATATACGCCTGCTACCTAGTAGGTACCCAGCAGTGGAATAATTTGGGTAGGTAGTAGTGGCGATTCTGAGTGTCGCAAAAGCTAAACTAAGCTAACTAAAATTGTTGCCTTCCCTTTCATAGCGATGGGAATAAAAAGGATGGCAATAATTTTAGTTAGGTTAGTTTAGCTTTTGCGACACAGAATTGCCACTACTACTTACCTATTGAGCTGCAAATTATTATGATGATCAAACTGCTTCCTCGTGTGTAAACTAGGTAGTCTTTAGTTATAGAAAAAGATTAAAATACCTAAGCAGGTAAGGTACCTACCTATTTTTGCGATGCTGGCCTTAAATAGGGAAGATCTGAGACAGGGGTTTACCTACTGCAAATCGATAGAGGTAGGTACTTATCATTTTCAAAAGTAAGGGCCTAGGTTTCAAAAACCTTTAATCAAGTAGGTACTTTACTTACCTACCTACCTACTTACCAACAAGAATGTAGGTAAAATTGGTAGGTGTGGCCCCTGAGGGTACCTATTTACTCAAGAAAAGGCTGCAGTTTCCGGTGAAAATGGAAATCGTCAAGTAGGCTACTTAGGTAGGTACTACCTACCTACCTACTATACTTAATAGTATCACAGCTAGGTACTAAGTACCTAATTTTATTATGTCTTACCTACCCTAACAGGAATGTGACTGTACCTACCTACGTGCCTAATGCCTACATAAGCAAGTAGATACCTAAGTATACCTACCTACAAACGGTATGATATGATCTAGGTATATACCTATATAGATATCTATAGATCATACCTACCTGCTTGTAGGTACGGTAAGTGAATCTATCTACTAATAATTTACTATCGAGCTAATCTTATCAGAATTTATGCTGGTTGTTACAAAGTTAAAGAAAATAGTTGGAAGTTTTACTTACTTGTGAAACCTGTCTGTAGTCATTTTTAGGGATAACTAAATAGATCACTAACACTTTTATGGGTCCAGTAGCACAGTAGTCTAGTCACGTAAAAGTTTATTCAACTCATTTTTACAGTTTTGTTAAAATTTGGCACCGCGAAACTGATACGCCGTGAAAGTTTTAATTATTTTGTCACACTAAACACTTGAATTGAATAGTTCGAAAGTTGTATTGTTTAAGTCAATTGTAAATTTGTAAGCTTAATAATAAATTAAGCTGTGGTAACAATACGCGAAATTAAATAAAAAATACAACAAAACACGTCGCTGGTCTATTCAGGTGCAAAAACACGAACGCACACTGCTGCACTGTACACAACACAACACAACAAGAAAAGAATCGTTCGTTTCGCGTACGTTTCGTTCGTTCGACACAACACTACACACACATACACAAAAAAGAATTACACAGATAATAAATGAATGAATCTAACATGTATGTAGACCATTGGACTCTGTGCTAAGAAATAACAGACCCTATTGCCATCTATTGTAAATAAGCTAGTACTACTTGACGAAATATGCTTACAGAGACGACATCTATGGGCGAATAGTCTCCTAAAAATATACTGCTATCTGCCAAGAGATGTCGCTACTAGTACCATTATACACTCTGCTTATTCGAGGGGAATCTGCAAATGAGAAAAAAAAAAACGTTTTGGATAATACACGAGAAAATAATCAACGTCAAAGAGGTTCAAATGCGTCCATTGATGGTTTGGGAATTTTAGGAGTAGAGCCGTAAATATTATCCTCGAACGCGAAAGTAAGCCTGTTTTAAAAAAGTATAAGTATAAGTATAACTAGTAGATAGGTAAGGTACCTACCTAAGAAAGTTTGCTTTATTTCTTATGAGCAAGTGGCGCCAACTCTGCTGACGGGACGGAGTTTTTAGGCCGCCAAAAGACCTCCGTCATGGCTTAACGACTTTAAAAGTCGCGACTGACAATTTATAACGTGCCCTTCGCTTTCGAAGCACGGAAGCGCCACTTGCAAAGTAATAATAGAAATTATGCTCATGACTTTATCCAATATGCGTAGTAAAGATTAGCTCAGATCTTTTTTTTATGTGCCTGTAGGTATGCGTGGAACAAGCGCCACCGCCTATTTTATTTTATTGTTACTTTGAACAAAGGAATTAAAAAAAAATATTGTTCCGTGTGAAACCTATCATAAGCTTTTTTTTTATACGTCTGTAATAGTTTTAATTTGTATAGTTTAGGAGGAGAAAGTAGGTACCCACCGAAGTTGCACTTGGTGGCCACCAAACTGTTTTCGATATCCTGTAAGAACTAAGATAAGTAATTTATTAGGCACCACTTCTGGGTTGTTCCCTCAGTGTAAAAACCATCAAATTCGCCCCAGAAGTCACCGTTAATTTCTACAAATTGAGCCGAAATTGAGAACGTCCTAGTTAGAAGTCGATTTAAAAATGTAGCTCATCGTTGATATGACGTCACGATCTAATCCGAGAGCTTTCAACTTTACGCCAATATTTACTGTCCATTAGTGGCGTTCTCTCATTAATGTGTTTTGCATGTACAGTCAAGTGGTACAAACTAGCCGCCAGGATAATCTATGACTGATTTATAAGCATTATCTATTAATATTTTGAAAAGCTGATAACTATTGCGAAGTGGCGTCATTCGCTTATAGATTAGTCGCTAATGGAACTACAATTTGATATTCGGTAATGTATTGTTTCATTAATGTAGGTGAATATCTACATAATTACTTTATAGACATTTTAGGTAGATAAGCTGTATTTCAAAATATCCATCAGTGGAACCTGCTACCTAGGTACTTATTGGTACCACGGTGAACGCAGGGGCGAAGGCACACTTGGTTTTTGACTTAAAGGTGGGTTCAAACACACGACATATTGAAACTCAATAAGTCGTGTGTTTTAGGAAAATGTAGGTACTTAAGCATAATAATATAGGTTCGCCAGCTCGTCGTAGGTAACTTTATTGACAATATCATTTCTGTGGTGGAAGGCTGCTTGTACCTACTGGTTAGGTGTTGAGCTAGCTTGTCCCATCTCAAACATACGGCTACTTCCCTCAGGCCAACCTTCATTTGAGTGAAGGCATAGTTCCTGACGTTGCATACCCAACTCAAACTAAAGTTGTAAATCCTTAAGCTTTAGTTAAGATACCAATAGGTATAGGTACCTAATACAAAAGCTCATTTATCACTTTCATATTATCAGCACTCATTTCTATCCCTAGATAGTTCGAAACATTCTCGATAAATCCACATGAAACAGTGTAATAACGTCGTAATACTCGTTTGAGATGATTGCCTCGCCCGACGATATATCTTTTTTATGCCCGTTTATCGCCCGATAATATAATAATCATATCACGCTGACAATAATGGCATGTCAAATAAAATCTACCTACCCTATATATAACACTTATCACTTGGATAAAGCAACGAATTTTGTTAATAAACCTGATTCAGAATTGTATAACAAAAACTATGAGAATAAAGTTAAAAGTTCCGATTCGACTCGAACGTGTTAAGCTATTTCCGAACTTAAGAAAAAAACGATGTTCGAAAACAGAACGCGTACAAATTGGGTGAAGTTCGGTGCGCGCGGGAAAGCAATATGTTTTTATTTCTTTTTAATTTCCGGTTCGTTTTAATGGCGTCGAAATCAATATAATGGTGAAGCGGCCAGCACCATTTGCGCATTTTGTGGTTTTGCTCATTTAGCATCATTGAACATACGGCTCGGCAAGTTGACATCGCTTGATTGCCTGCTTACGCTAATGAGTGCTGTCGTTACCTCGCTCGGTAGCGTCATAAAGAAATGATGTTTTTGTGTAGGTAATCAGCAGCTACTTGATTCATTTTTGCATGTAGGTAGGTACCTAGTTATTATATATACCTACATGATGAGGGGGATTCACTGTGTTTTAGAAAAATAAAATTTCACGATTATTTTTGCTAAATTAAATAATTGAAGCTATCGAAGGAAACTGAACTAATCAACAAAATTGAAAATGAACGAACTAAGTACAAAGTTTCAAAGAACGAATGAATGATTCGCTTGATGAGTAAGTTGAACCTTCCAAAATCAAAATAATGATCTACAACAAATCACTACCCAAACAAGGATGCTAAATAATAAAAATATAAGGGTGAACCTTTTAAAATTCAGTTCGACTCCCAACGATCCATCGGGTGATTGCGCCTCGCCCGCGGCAGACATCTTGATTTTTAGCGTTCAACGATTTAGGCGAACTTATAGAGGTGCGAAGAATATTGAAGAGAGATCTCTTTAAATTGCTGTACAGTTAACTTGAAGAAAATGTAATAAGACCTAATTTAATTTTATCCTCTTAAAGTCTCTGTTAGGACTAGACTTTTTTAGTTACCTAGTTACCGACAACTTGATATGCGGTCCGATCAGTCACTATTCCATATAGTTAGGGTACTGCGTAGCACGTCGCCTAACCTCTCAATACGAGCGCTTTTCGTGTACCTAAGAAAGGTAGCTAAGATAAGATACCAATTTTTTAAAACATTTAGAAATAGTCCTGTGAAGCATCCACGGACTTACTGACAACATTTGGAATATCTTGAAGATTTTAAGGCAATTTTGATGACCTACAGTGCCTAATTTTTTTAACGTTATACCGTTGATTGATCCCTGTATTAAATATTCCTTGCAATTTAGTAAGGTTTAGAGAATGTATGTTCAACAGACATTTAGCACCCATTTTCGTTCTAGCTGGTTTACAAGGTTCATATGAATAGTAGGAAGATTTACCGTAGACAGTAACGTCTACGGTGGATCTACGGCGTAGAAGCGTACGCGTTGATGTCTTTTATATCGGATCACTATAAAAAAATAGGAAACACAAACATCCAATATAAGTACTTATTAGAACTTTCCGATTTTAATGGAGACAGAAAAGAGTATCTTTATGTTGAGGTTTCATGCATGATAATTGCCTACTACATTGTCAATCGGTAATTTAATCATCTGTATTTACGAAAAACCATCTTGAATTGCGAACTTTTAAAAAAAGCATAATTCCCATTCTTAGGTGACTCTTCGAATGACTCGGCAGTTGTACCTACCTAAATGAGTGTCACTTAGTAAGCGAAGCCGGGCCATTTCCGAGTGGTTGGAGACACGTGCTAGCCGCCACTTCCGCCACTTACCACTGTTTGTGTAACATTATTGGCTGGATCATAGTGAAAGTACTCATCGGCGTACATCAATCATCATCAGAGGAAGGTGAAGCGCTCGTGGCGAAGCTAGCTTAGACAGTCTTGATAGATCGTTGAAGTTAAGCAACGTTCTGAGCGGTAACCCCTTGAATGGGTGACCGCAAGTGGCATTATCAGCTGAGCACTTCCGTGCTTCGGAGGGCACGTATAATTGTCGGTCACGGCTTTTAAAGTCGTTAAGTCATGACGGAGGCCTTCAGGTGGCCTAAAAACGCCGTCACCAGAGTTGGCCACTAGCTCATACGAACTTACTTACTTTTAGAGGAAGGTGGTTTAGGATTGTATCATCAGTTTATGGAAGTCACAGCTGGATTCTTAAAAACATAATTTTGAAACTTCATATACAACAATGGCATCGTTCTTCATTTCTCGAATAAGTAGGTAACGTTGGACTAGCCATAGGTATAGTCGAGGTGGTATTTGGGGGCACAGTCCGACCCTGCGAATAGGTGCCTTAACCTTTGACGACCTCTGTGGCGCAGTGGGCGAAAGCCCGCCTGAGACGCAGAGGTTGCGGGTTCGATCCCCGCTGCGGGACAAATGTTTGCATGATCTGCAAATATTTGTTTCGTGTCTGGGTGTTTTCTATGTATAATATGTATGTATTTACAAAAAAAAAATGTATCTATGTAGTTTATCAGTCATCTGGTTACCATAACACAAGCATTAAATTGCTTAGCTTGGGACTAGGTGACGCCGTGTGAAATGTCCAAGGATATTTATTTATTTATTTATTTATTTACTTTGACGACTCGCCTCTTTTTGCACATGTTAAAGCATTACCTACTATTTACTTAGGTACATTAAAAAGGATGAATCACCAAAAAGTAAACATGCTTAAAAAACGGGATGTTGCAATGTGTGTGAGGACCTTATGTAAATGGGTACCTACCTACTCAGAAATATAGGTATAGGTAGGTACTTACCTAAGTAAAATATGATAAAAAAAGATTAAGTACTTAGAGACAACCAAAGTTACCTTACCTTAGTTAGCCAAGAGAAATTACTCTATTTTTGTTTATTACACAATTTATTTACAAAAAAATGTCAGCGATAAAATCATCATTACGAACGCGTAATTGACTGAAGCAGTTAACGTAACGCCTTCAGAGGTTGCTAGAAAATTCCACCAGTGAGCGCCTCTATCGAACGGAAGTTGGCAGGAAATGGGCACTAATGGCGGCCTCACCGGAAGTAAAGCCATTACGTCGCTAGCGCTGCTCAAATAATTACATAGAGCCTGTGTTTGTTGTGCGAAATAGGTGATTGGCAAAAAATATGTACCTACTTAAGTATAATGGGGTGTTAAATGCAGCATTATAGAGGGTAGAATTATAGTCGCATTAAACACGTTTCGTACATATATAACGTAAGCAGGTCGGTTATATGTACCTACCTATAGGTACACGGGTTTCTGACTGTGCTGCTTGTATTTTTTATTAAAGGAAAAACTGAAGTAGTTACCTAATGGATAAAAATAGAAACTTCATTTGAATAAATAAGTACCTACCCTAACATAAAGTTTTTGAAGACAAAATTCTTCAATAATTCTCGCCATTTTACCTACCAAGATTCTACAAAAATAGCAACTGTAAATAAACCGAGTTGCAACAAATGAGGTGTCTAAAAACTAAATTAGAAAAACAAGCATCCTCCAACTTCCCAACTCGGTCTCTAAGTAGATTTTCCAATTTGGAACTCGTTACTGGCGGGAAAAGAGCATTTTCACTTGAACTCCGGGATTTATCGGCAAACTTCGGGGGACCTCAGACGGATAGAAATTGTCACTCGTTATTTATAGTCTGTGCACAACTGTAAATAAAAACGTCATGTTTGTGTCATTGAAAATGTCGAGGAATGTTTCTTGTTTTGTTTTTCTTGTTTCTTGCAAAAGTGTAAAAGGAAAGCGTGGTTTACACAGCATTTTTAAAAAGCTGGTGTTTTAAAAATGACCTAAAGTTGAATGAATGAATATAATTGAATATAGAACGGTTTATTTAAAAAATAATATTTAATAAAATAGAAGTGGCAATTCGGAGTATCGCAAAAGCTAAACTAAACTAACTAAAATGAATGCCATCCTTTTTATTCCCATCGCTATGAAAGGGTCGGCACGGCAACATTTTTAGTTGGTTAAGTTTAACTTTTGCGATAGGTACTCTGAATTGCCACTAATATGTACCTACCTAGACATAAGTATACACAAAATAGGTCGCCACTCAGCGTGTGCTGCAGCTGGAAATTACTATTACATGCTCTTTGCTGGAAATCTGTGGTATTTATCCAAGGTTCTGTATAAATAAATGTTATGTAATCAATTCAGGATTTCTAGGTCTGCAAGTTTGTTCAAACTAACATTTTACTACTAAAATTAAAACTTTACGTTGCATTATATAAACTTTGTCGTAATATACTAAAAACTTTAACTTTATCGGTACTTACCTTATAGGTAATAACTTATACTTTCCTACCTAGTTAAAATTTTGTTCGAGGACAAAATAATAAAATGTTCAAAAGTTGATTTTATTTTGTACTGCACTGCTTACAGTCTGCAGCAACCTGGTAACAACATTTTAAATACAAAGTAGCAATCTCGTGGTCTGCAATCCTATTGTTCTCCGTCTGCAATTTTCCAAGTACCCACAAAACGTGTTAATGCGAAACACGAGCCCGCAAGTACACAGATTAAAAAATCATCCAGGATAATAAAGAACTTATCGCCTGTGAGATCTGACGCCTAGCGAATGGAAAAAAATAAAAAAGGCGGGAATTTGATTCATAATGGCACCCAACATGGCGGCACTGATTGCGATCTTGGCGGGAGATAGCGAGGGGTGGTAGCTTTGTCTTGTGGTTGATTACTATTGTGACGTTGTCGTCTAATTGTAAAGTAGAGTAGAGTTTCCCATGCAGTTATTATGTACTACCTCCTTGCATCCTATTCAGAAGTGACTCCTAAACTTTTTGATTGCTCCAGATATTGTATAATTTCCCCCTATAGATGCTAAAATGAACAACATACCTACCTCCTATTTTTCAACTCTAGGACCTCGATGGTAGATATACTTTGTAGAATTTGTAGTAGGTACTGGACGTTGTCAGTCAGTTATTCGATAAGTACTGATTCTTGTCAATAAAGAATAAATAGGGCACAGGAGGAGGTGGAGGGCTGGTCTTAAGGGAAGATCAACGCTATGCGATGATATATTCCAGCCCCTTCAGGGTTAGAGAAATCCCTCTCAGCCCGGGCTTTACAGGTTGATAATTAATAAGTAGGTAGTAGAATTTTACTTCAGTTTCTTAAGTTTGTAACTGTACCTACCTAAGTAAGTAGGTACTTATAAAAAATCATTGAATATAAATAAAGTAAGTAATATAAAAATTTATGGGACCCTACATTAAGCGTGGTCTGATATGCACTTATTCAGTTTTATTAAGATAATCACTTAACATGAGTTAGACACTTGTTTTGTTTGTCCTGTAAAACTATCTTTATATCCAGCAAAATGAAAGGTAGGTAGGTACTAAGTCTTTAGATCTAAAATAATTACTGGTGTAAAAAATCCTATTGATCATTTTTAAAGCCTAAAATGAGAAGCAAAGAAATGCAATATGTAGGTAGGTACATATTGCTTCAGACTTTACGTTGTCGAATTAAAGACTTACCAAGTAAAAATCCTCAAATCTTATTCGAAACCCAATCAAACTCTAGATAGGTACCTACTCCCAAATTGTACTTCGATTACCGCAGCAATAAAACTACATTTTCCGATAGCCGTAAAAAACATCGCTGAAAAGGGCTTGCGCTCCGAAATGTAAATTCGTCGAATCGTACCAAATTGGTCAAAGGGTAAAGGCGTGAAATCACTGTCTATTTGGCGAATACGACATACTGTGACATGTTCAAACACTTCGGCAAAGATACCCTTACACTTTGGCTAGCAAAACTACTTTTTATCTTGACCAGACAAGGTTTAGAATAGCGTGGTTGTGAGCTATGAAAGTGTATCGGTTCGTGTGGATATTTGAACACAATACAAAGTGTAATAAAGTAAACTGGCCGCAATAATTTTTATTGTAAGAAGGGTCCTCGGATTATCATTTAGATGGGGCGGTGGGCAATATGGCGCGAATTCCGTTTCGTCGGGACAAAAAAGCCGACGCGACAATTGAGTTACGGGCGGGGATGGCTTTTCTATGGGGATTTTGGGGGATTTTTGTAATCGCACCTATTTTATGGAATAGGGACTATTTATTTATGAGGTTGGTATCAAGTGCTTCTGATTAGAATGTGTTACGGTTTCATGGTCACTGGGTTTCAAAGCCATATATTTTTGTGCCTTACTAATTTAGTAACTAGTATTTTTACGTATTGTACAGTATTTTTCTGAAATAATTCTTAAAACTATGTCTTTTCTCATCATAGATTTAATTTTTGTATTGATAATCTCACTTTTTATAAAAATATTTTTTTTAATTCAATTTTAAATCCTCGATGAAACCGTGGCCTGAGGCACTTGTTAGAGAAAATGTTTCCAAATTATTATTATTTTTTAAAAAGCTTAGATGTCTTTTGGATTAACTTCACCTCTTCCTACTATTTTCTTAGATTATTTTGCTGACAATAAATGACTGATAAATCTCGTTCATGTTTACGTATTCATCACAAGTTTAATGCAAACATTAAATTTTAATCCGAATCTCGTCAACAAGTATTAATGACGAGCTCCCCACAAAGACGTAATTCCCCTGAAACACATTAGCGCTGTGCAGAGGGTTAGGGTGTTGGTACATGCTTAAGCGGTAGCGTTTTATTCAAAACTAGTTGGGCCGGCCGGCCCCACTAGTTTTCAATAAAACGCTACGAACATCGCCTCTTCCGATTTTGAAGCATCATCAAAAGAGCCGCCCTGTACAAAAATGTATGAGTGAATTTTCTTCCATTTTTTATATAGGTATAAAACGCGCTTAGTTTTCAGATTTTTATGAACAAAATGTCAGAGTTTAGCACCAATTAGGTATAGGTACATCAAGTAGCGTTACAGTGTTCGGGCGTTATAATTTAAAGATCGCTAGTTCTACCAAGAAAAACACGCCCTCACCATCATAGCGAGATAGGCCGGCGGGGCGCCAAATGGAAAGAGAATCAGCGTTGATAAATGATTTCGGTACAAATGTTATTTTGATCTTTCGCGATACCATTCGATTTGTTTTGGGGCTGGGCGATTACAATTCGTTCCTTTTTGATTGCATTGCAAGGCGCAAATAGTTTTATGTAAAGTGGATCTTGTACGGGGCCTTGTAGAGTTTGTATTTGTGGTCTTGTATTCAAGAATTGTGAAATATTAAAGTAGTTTTGTGGTCATAGTTTTGAAAGAGGCTGCTTTGAAATTTAAAAAGAAAAAAGGAATTGAATTGATGGATAAATAAGCTTATATTTTCCAATCAATTCTGGTTTGAACTAGGTACCTTTAAATTATACCGTATAATGGATTTTTTAAAACGTATTGATCATCATTATCATCTCAGCCTGGTTGTACCCACTGTTGGGTATTAGGCCTAAGTACCTACTCACTTAAATATACTTATTACAAAAGATAATTATAATAGAACAACTACTACTCTTGAGTTCTTAGAAAACGTTTTAAAGAAACAAAAATAAGTATTATAACTTTTATGACATAAGAGTCGTAGCAACAGGCACTTACAAAATATGAAAAGTGGCTATCCTGAGATGTCTTACACTGCGGGGTTTCCCTGAAATAAAATTATAACTGTTGGAATATCTTTAAAAGTTTCATTTTGTTTTCAAATCGAACATGTGCAATAACTTTGAAATTATCGGTATATTTTTTTAAGTAGGAATTAATGCAACGTAGGTAATGAGTACATAATAGTGACTTGAGTTATTGGACAGTCTGATTTCCTTTATGGCTTAATGAATTAAAAGTCGGGACGGGTGATATTATATCGGTAGCGAGCACCCCGATGGGATGAAAGCTACTTAAAAACATCACTGAGAAACTAACAAAGGCCATAGTTTTTTCATACTACACGATTTAAGTAGCGATGGATACACTTGACCAGATTTGGTTATGGCAGGTGGCAAGGCCTTGACCAAGTGGTGGTTAAGATAAGACATCAATAGGAACAGACCAACAGCAAGGTGGGTGATTTTGTGATGGAGATTAGCAAGAAAAGAAGAAGCAGTTACCCATGAGTGGGCGATCCATGCGGCGGTGTGGTTGCGCACCCGAGGTCCTACCAGAGGATTCATCTGAGCGATGTACACCGTCACCCAGCTGCACAAATAAGAGACACATTTTTTTTTTCTTAAATAAGTAACCTATAATGTGTCCCACTGCTGGGCAAAGGTCTCCCACATCTAATTCCACATTTTACTTATTCCAGCCCGTACCTATGTCTCTTAATTTTCTAGACTTTTTTAGGAATATTCTTGGACATCTCACACAACTTACTGTAGGGTTACCGGCAGTTTTTGTGTAGTATAGTAATCTATCCTCGCTCACGCATGTGTCAAGTATTCTAAATGTATGGAATTTTTAGTTCATGCAAGTTACCGGGGGAGGCGATGCACTGACTGCGATTTTTAAACATTTGTGATACTTGACTCGGTATTGAGGACAGTATCCAATACTACAGTAAACTGGCGTTAACCTCCCTGCTTGAGTTATGATAACCATATTATTATGGCTGAAATATTACTTATGCGCGATAGTTTGTGAGTGTTATAGTCATTTGTTACTTTTTCACGCAAAAACACAAACAACATGCTACCTAAACATTAAAATACTTACTAACGACAATTTAATTTGCAACTGAACTTACAGAAGCCACATCGAAAATGCCGTCATCATAATGCAACATCGAATGATTCTGGAAAAATATTATTTCTAATTAAGTAAATGCATGTTTTAAATACTTAAGTACCTACTTATTTTGTAGGGTCTAGCTGGAAATTTCGTAATTTTAAAACAAAGCCAGACTTGGGAACGGCAGGACTGATTTTGATGATTTTTAATTAGCTGGGTTTATCTCCGCCGCGAATAGCAAAATAAATAAATGCATTGTAACAAATCATGAAAAACATTATCTCACACATTTTGATGGAATGAAATCTCGAATTCTAAAGGGGAACCAATCGCCTGGTCAGCTAGTTTTTTAGCATGATGCAATCCTTATTTCAAATGTGCGGATTGACCATACCCAGATGAAGATTCCCCAAATCGAATAGGTACTTAAATTCGATGAATCGAAACATTGTACGATGTACGTATCTAAATCGACGATATTTTTATTAAGTAATTTCCCGTGTGTGTCTAGTATAGCCACAGAAAAAATAGAACAAGGTACAAACCCATGAAAACTTTGAGAGTAAAATATGTAGGTATACAAACCCTTTATTAGGAGACCTGCAGACCAAAATAGGTGCAACGATAAATATAATTCCAAATACAGCCGTAATGACGTAAATCGGCATGTAAAATGTTTTCAACTCCTTGCCTTCCCCAGGAATAGGACTGGAGATTGGAGGTTCTTCTGTCGGATATTTACTCTCTGTTGTATCCATCTAGGTTTCTGATAGCTTGGTCTAGATGCTATACGGCTGGTTTTATTGTTGCTTACAGGTGGCACGGTTGGTCTGAACGTTGGAGCTTCTGTTGAATCGGACCCGCGCCTACGGCCAGTGCTTCACAAAGAGAATATAACCACTTGGTGCTTCACTTCTTTAGTATGTTCTGCCAGTGTCCATGTCATGCTAGCATCTGACCCGCGACGCAACCGCGCAGACGGTAAGCGACTCTAAACCAGCCTATTTATAAACGTAGTGGCTATATTCTCTTTGTTATTTAGGTATAAAACTGCACTTTTTACTTTAAACTTTGAGTACAATGTCCTCACTATACTTTCAGTCTGCAGTTAGAAAAATTGCTGCAAATGTTCTTGTTTTTTCTTAATTCTTGTGACTCTATTATTCTTTGTAAGTTGAGATTTCTTACCTACGTTTCAATGAAAGATTACTATATTTGTTGAACTGAGATATCAGGAATGACGTCAGCATCGTCCGGATTGCCATTTTGACATGCAAGTCCATTAATCATGTACCTACCTAGTCTTTGGTAAGGTTATAAATAAGGATGTAGATAGTGGAACCTTTGTACGCTATAGGGCACATCAAAAATCTCCTTGTACCTATATTTTCAAGGCATGCTATTTTTATTTCTAACATAGCTACAACTACAACCAATCTTGATCTGTATAAGTTTCCGGTACAAAGATGCAAAAATAAATACGGTCCATTAGGGCGTATTTTTGCTTCGTAGACAATTTGAAAGTGTGACACTCATATACTTAGGCATAATGTGTGTCCAAAATAAACCTACTAGGTAGTGTTCGGATTGGCACACCTACTCAACTTAACTATGAAGACTTAAACTAAATCTGCCCTTTGAGTCTCGTTACTCTAATTATAACCGTATAAAGCATACCATCCGATCCCCGGGGCCGATCGCATCTCGATCGCAGATAGGCATGCGCGCGCGCAGCTATAATGACTCAATTACCCGCTTAGCGGAGGCGTGGCTCGGTACTGTATGTCTTCATTACAAGAGTGAAGGTGAGCTGATGTGGAGAAGGCTTTTCTATCAATATAAAAGGCTCCGTAGTAAACATATTTACTAAAACTACTATTTATTTAACTCATCCTAGTAACTCTACTACTTATACTATAATTAAAATAAATAAATATCCTTAGGAAATTAACGTCCGAATACCGAAACGGTACTTAATGTAAGTGGTGCTTATCTATGACATTATTTGACTTTTGTCTATACATTTTTTTTTGGGCAAATTTTAAATCGGAATTTGAGAGTCAATTTCAACTATGGTATATCATATGATACCTAGGTACCTGATTATTATGTTTGTTATGTAGCTCTGCAGGATTGATTCTTAATATGAAGCAGACATTTGGCAACAAACTTACTTAAAAAACTAAGAATGAGCTCCTTTTAGACATATTGTATCTTCTAACATTGATTTTCATTATTTTTGTTAGTTAATGGATGGATAGTTCAGGGGGTCTGCCAAGCATTAAGGGGTCACGTAAACCAAAATAATAAGGATAAGAATAAGAATATTTTTATTTTTGCAACAACTTCAATACAATATAAGCAAGAGCAATAACTTGTATGTACTAACCTTTTTAAAAATTTGTCTTTATACCTACTTATTTCTTTAATCGCATTTGACTACCAAATGCTGAGTGGTGACCGATTTGCGTCACTCATAGGTATTAGACAGTAAATAATTAAAGTATTTTTATTTGTATGTGCCTGTCCTGCAGATCTATAATGTGAGTGATGAAAATATTTATTTTTCTATTTCTTCTAAATTGTCTCCATACCTCCTCAGCATCAAGGAAGAGCGGTCCCAGCTCATAGGACGTTATCTATTGGTACTTTATCCATTGGTACTGGGAAACAGCCAGATTTATTGGTAAATGCTGTATGATGGCCACTTAACATGATCGTGCCATCTCGGAGAATAACCTCAGGGGTCATGAATTGATTTTTAAGTTTCTATTTTGAAACAAAAACGGAGAATGGTCTTTATTTTGGACACGAATGTGTAATTGAGTTTTGAAGATAGAGATTGCCGTGTGGTAGGTTAGCGATAGTTCTTTATGATCTGCTATTTTCTTTCATATAGATACTTAAGTAGCTATATCGTTTTTTACAAGTGAGTAGGTAATTAGAAAATTAAGGAAATAAACATGTTGTGATCGTGAATGTGAAATGTTCCATGCGGAGTAGGTATTGTGAAAATTACATTTTATAATTTACTTATTTTATATAGGTATAGGTATACCTATATAATTTATATTTTTATATATTTTTTTTCCTATATTTTCTGTGTATAATATGTAAGTATGTATTTACAAAAAAAAATAATTATCTATGTAGTTTATCAGTCATCTGGTTACCATAACACAAGCATGTTGCTTAGCTTGGGACTAGATGACGCCGTGTGAAATGTCCAAGGATATTTATTTATTTATTTATATCACAACTGTATTGACTATCGATAAGGCACGGTGGTCATTCTCTCTCTTTTAGGAAATTATAATTAGGGATAGTCTGAGACACGTCCAAATATATTATACCACGCTTACTTTAGCATATTTTTTTCTACTTGACTGGTTACATTCGGCCTACACGTTTTTTATAGCAAATAACTCAATTATATCTAATGCTTTCAACATCTCAAAGATAAGGTCAAACCCTCACGGTCAAAGGGCAAGTGCTCGTGACTGCAATGTAAGATGGCGGCAAGGGTTTTGACAGCTGTCACTTTGACAACGTGGGTCAAGCTTCCGTCTTTGAGTTTCAATTTCCGGTGGGTGTCGCCCGATTCGTATTTAATTTAAGAACGTATCAATCATTTCTTGCTCTAGTGTGTTCAATTATTTAGTTAAGGTAGAATAATACATTACTCTTATTCTGCAGTAGGATTACACACTGAAACAGTAATAGGTACGTAATAATTAAGGTCTGAAAATGAATTAGAAAAACAAATAAATTAATTTAGTTATTTTATTTCATGATTTTTTTTTGTTGTAATTTGAATGTCAAATTTACACAAAGAAATAGTTCTTGAATTCAAAATTGTATTCACATGTGGATCATATATACTGCAAGTTGCAACGGTCCGGAACATAGCATGCGACCTCGCTGCTAGAATAAATCACACTTGATTTATTTTTATTCGGTTGGCAACACTGAGCATCGCGTCCCGCAATGCCGTTTCCATTCTTTATTCAAATTATTTTTCGTTTGTTTTCAGCCAGTATGCGAAGTCGCCTTCTTTATTAACTGACTCTACATTCTAGTTTTCTTTGTCTATGATAAATCTGGTTTTCAGTATGCAAATGAGTTCTCGTGGAAACTGGAACATTAAGCAACGTTAGATAGGGTACTAGAGTTTAATAAACAAATAAATGGTTACCCTAACATTATCATAATATTTTTGGTATTCTAATGATTCGTAGTTTTAAACTACAATCTAAGGTTTGGTAAAATTATGATCTTTGATATCATTTTGGAGATCGATAAATCTCGTGTGTTGAAACCATTGTTATCATGCCCTTCCTGATTCTGCTTCCTAGACCACAGACTGCCTACGGTCATAGGCACTGGCCTGTTAGTGCTGTGAAATCCTTAATAAGACAGCGAGCTTAATATGTGATGATTTGTAGCCGGTGCCGCCTCCTAGTTTGCGGCTACCGAGGTAATGGAGGGAAAATCGGAATACATTGTCACTTGTTATTACCATCTTTTCTTTGTTAGAGCCGTGATGGCAGAGTGGGATCGACTTTCGATTTGCATTAATTTTTAAGGCTTTTAAGAACTTTATATTTTGTTTTTTTTACTAAATTATTATTATTACTAGCCCATACCTACATTCCCATTTTTGGGTAAATGCCTCTTTTTGCCAGTCACTCCGATTGAAGTGAGTGCCTTTGTTCCAGTGCCAGGCTATACCTACATATAAAAAAAAAGTTAATTATGGAGTTTAAATTGGCGCAGTTTATGAGATTGGTAATTTCGCGATAAACTCGTTGAAATCTCTACAATAATTTTATTATGAAAAAAAATACCTAGTAGGTACCTACCTAGGTTCTGCAAGAGTCGGACTTTCACAGGGGAGGTTAGCCAAAGATAGGCCATTGCTAGAAGTGTCCATCTGTAATCAAGTAAAGTTAAATTACAATCGTGTAATAAATATCGCAACATTAACCGACAAAGAGTGACCGAGGTTTGTCCTAAAAATCCGACCTCGTTTAATTGAGTCGGAGATATAAATATTATAAATATTCAATAAACACTTTATCGGTCGGTTACTTGAAAAAGATGATTTTTGAAATTTATTAGGCACCGTTATTGATAACCTTCATATCAGGTTATCCGACACACTGAAACTTAACTTCTTAAGTTATTTATAATATATGTATATAAGTTATGTACCTAACTACCTATCGGTCGTTAAACACGTCATCCTACTATTATTAATTTGAAAGTGTAAAAAATTTGTATGTTTGTTAGTTCTTCGCGTTGAAAACATAGAAGAAATTTGGAATAGTATTTTATTATGACGTTGAAAAAAGGAATAAAAAAAAAATATTGTACCTACAGTTTATGATACATATCATCAGCTTTTGATACCTACCTCTGTAATAGTTTTATTTTGTATAGTTTAGGAAGAGTAGCGAAAACGGAGTATGGTGGCCATCAAGTGCAACTTGGTAACAACTAAAAAAAAACTCGAGCGATGAATGTGAAGTAGTCAACGCACACAGTGTTTAATTAAGTAATTAAAAACAACTGTGTATCGCTGCCCCCTGCCCTGTGGCGCATGTAGAACAAGCTCTTATCTTGTTGTGTCTCTTGCCTAATTATTTGAATGTTCGTTTTTAAATTCTATTTTTCACATTATTGAATATGATTAGGGTAGGATAAGTTTCTGTTAAGTATTTCATTATTTAAATGAAAAATCTTACTAAAAGTTAACGGATCCGGCAGGATTCGAACCTGCGTAGATACAAGCGATCACTCGCCCAACCACTAGGCCACGGACCCTTTACGCCGAACCCCGAAACTATTAGTAAGATGATTTTTATCGGTTAAAGCACCGATTCTGTTAAGTAGTTGAATGGAACTAATAAGGAAAATACTTAATAAGAATTAAAATGTTTATTGATAAAATCATTTTTAATCGATAGACGAAACGTTATAATCAAACGTCAACGTCATCATGATCTCCAATGTTATCTTTCATTCCTAGGAAAGTATGCTCTGAGACACCTGACTTTGACTTGACTTGACTAACTTGAATTTTAATCACATGGTAGTGGCTAAATGCGTGGCAAAAGCCGGCGAAGCCAAAATAAAGAAGAAGAAGAAGAGACACATACAAATGTAAGTAGGTACCTAATTAAATCAAACTTTTAAAAATATCGTGGTTATGAACATTGAAATTCACGAATCATGTTACCTAAATATCCCAAGTTTAAGAAAATATATTTCAAACTTGTAAGATTGAGTTAAACTTCAGTCTCTGCGTTAAATTATAGAAAGCTCGAGTCAATTGTGCAACTACATTTTCAAGTAAAGCCTTCAGATCGACAGCCCTATTAGGCCAAAAAACTTAGGCCTTTACATCTTTACTAGATGATTTATACAGAGTCAGGAGGCAAGCAGGGACACTGTGGTGCCTGGGACATTGTTGAGATGGAATAGGCTTGCTCAGCACCTAAACCATTCTCTCAGCTTATCTACAGGAATGACAATGGTCAATATGTGTGGGACTGACTAGCCGCGGGTTTCCTCACGATGTTTTCCTTCACCGTTTAAAGCTCGTGTTAAAGTGCATACCTATACATTTTTCGACACGAAAAGTCCATTGATGCGGTCAACAACACTCAAATTTGATCTTTAAGGATATTTGAACAGATTTTCAGCTTTAAAAGCGCCTTCAGTGCATCGTAAAACGTGTTTATCATATTATATACATTTCTTATATAAAACAACTGCAATAGTGCGATAAAACTATTGGTGTCCCACATGAATCATCTTTATGGGCAATTCCGGCGACAGATTTCGGCAATTCACTGAATTATGGCACTATTGCTACCTCCTGTAATGTGCTAGCCACGTTCTATTGATGATATATTGTTGCTATTTTCTTGAGGCATTTGTAGGTAATTGGTTGAGTGGCCTAGTTTTGGAGGGCGGAAATACAACTGTCGCACGGCACTATAAAATAACCTTTGTGACTTGACATTCAGTCGGGTACAAAGGAATTTTTACGTACACTTATATTATTTGTAGAGTCCTTTCAGCACAGCTCTGTAGTACAGTCAGCATCAGAAGAAAGTGATCACCTAAAACGAAAAGAGTTAGGATTTCTAACCAGGTCTTATAAGGGCATCATAGAGTTGTTGTAAAACATCAAAACACCGACAGTAAATTTTGTGCTATATAAAAACTTATCGTTGTTTTTGGAAAAAAAACACTAAATCGTCGTTTTCTCGCGATTTTGTTTTGCTAGTTAGGTATCTAATTTTTCACCTACGGCAGCGATATTACATACCTATAATTGGTATTACATACCAATAGGTACCAGTAATTGGTTTTTAAAAACAAAGCTGACATAAATTGCGCTTTAAAAAAACTTTGGGTTTAGTAGTTGTTTTGTTTTGTTCAAAGAATTCCAAATAACCAAGAAAAAACCAATTACATACAAGAATAATAAACGTCCAGCACGCATCGAACCGATTGCCGTAAAGATTTGGCATCAGATCGTACATAACTCACAGTGTCAAAAGAAATTAACCCTTCACAGGTCCATAAGTTATCCATACATACAAACAGAGCATGTATCACCAACAAGGCACGGTCTCTGGGGACTCGTAAGTTAAGCGAGAGCTCGCCGGATCAAAAGCGCCGCAGGGCAGAACCGACACCGTTCGATTTACAGCCGGCCTCGGTGATAGCGTAGTGAAAAATAATGGACAACGAACCGGGGTTTTCAGTTCTGCTAACTACGTCCTGAAGGGCACTGTTGGCTAAGGGGAGCAGGGACGACGAAAATCTAGCTCCCGAGTTTTGCACCACGGCAAATACGTTGGAGTCGTTCGCCAACTGGTCACTTTTGAAACTCTTTTCTGAGCAGTTTTTCTTCTCATTCGTCAACTGGTCTTCTGCCTTAATTAGGGTACGATCAGTACAGTCAAGATGAAAACTGTTTTGGAAGATCGCACAGCGAAATTACCTTTAGAAATATTTGAGACAATAGAAAGTGTGTCAAATGGAAACAAGTAGCGCGCAAATTGATATGCGCAATCATTTAGTGACCCAATATTGTTTTTTTTAAAACGTGTCATGCTGGGCAAAGGTGTATCTTCATTATCCTTATCGACTTGTTAAGACATCGTACTAAAAACTCACCTGTTCACTGATTTTTAACCTGCAACATCGGTCTAACTCGTCCACGTAGGTCATGATTTGTTGGACATTGTCCTTGAGTTACGCAATCTATAAAGATTTGTGAAAACAGACAAACATTTTTTAAAAGCAGGAAAGGATTCCAAATACGAGCAGAAGAACTAAAGGTTCAAAATATCATGAATATTTGTTTCACGTCCTTATAAAAGTATGGACAACTAGGTGGACCCGGTAGAAAAATGTTGTAATACCAAAATTTGGGTTATGAAATTAATTTAATTAGAAAATTACAGACTTGGATCTCGAAAATAAAGAGAAATATAGAAAACCTTTATGTTCAGACCGTAAATATATAACTATTTCAGACATTCACCTCATGTTAGTTTTACAATCATATAATACAAATATTTAGGTAAATACCTATTTATATTTCTTAGCCAATAAAATTTTCAATTTATCCTTAAAATGAAGTGGCAACACAAAGCGATGTTTTGCAAATTGCCGATAGTGTTATCAATAGGAGCGGATGCAGCGGTACAAATGAATCTTGATAACCTATTGCGAGTCTCAAACTATCTCGTAACTGACACTCCTTTGACATCTCTGCGCCCGCGCATGGACGGCGACATGCAACGAGACCAATTATACCCCCTCTTTCGTTTTACGGCAGCACACGGTCAGAAAACTGAATAACTACCAATCAACACAATCTGCAAAGATCTATGCCAGGACAATTAATATCGACATTTACTTCACACGAAGCGATAAAACTCGCAATCATCCGAAGTTATAAATTTCCTTACACATTACAGCATAACACCATCCCGACAAATATAATTGGACAATAAAATGCGGCCGATGATTTGTGCATCAATAATTTAATGTTAATTATTATTTGAACTTATTAACCATTACTATCGGAGCCGTTCATTGAGTCTGCCGGCTGCCATTCATTACGACCTAAATGTTCCAATTGCTTTTAGATTATTTAGAGTTATTGAATGGATGATAACACACTTCCTTGGACACTCACCCGTGGAATGTACCTACAGGCGTCCGTTTGATCGATCTGTGAACTGCCACATTTAGTAGGAATACATTGCCATTATATTGTGGACTAGCTGTGCCCGGCAGTTTCACGCGCCTTGAATAGCTTGTAACCTTCCTTAAAAAATGAGCTAAGTAGGTATCAAAATCAAATGCAGAAATCATTTTTCAAGTCCGGCTAAAAGTTTCAGAGTTTAGCGTTCAAATAAAAAAGGCAATGGAATAATTTATTTTCGAAACACGATTCTAAAGCGACTTCAAGATACACAAATAGGAAATATTTCTGAACTGTAGAAGTTATAGAGCTAAATTTATCATCATGTAGGTTCTTCCAGAAAATAACTCATCCCGTACAAGCAAATTAACAAAACTTTATTAACAAACAAAAAAATTTTTAATTAAAGAACCGGAATAATTCCATTACCAGTCGAAGTGTTAAATAATGAAATAACAACCTTAAAAAAGGAGTGAAGATTTCGATTAGTTCCCGCCAAAATATAACACCTCATATTTTTTTAATGAATATAAAAATGTACTTACCTCTACCTGGCTCTTATTTATTTCTCTGGACTTTCAATCATTTGGTTTTTTAATTATTTTTGAAAGCAAATATGTTGGTCTTTCAATCAGTGATATAAATACAGCCAGGGACTAGTAACTAACTCATCTCATGCAGGCACCACACATTGGCTTCCACTTGGTTCCAACATTGGCTTCGAACAGAATGTCCAATGGCAATGCTCCGTTTGTGTCCAATAATCGTCCAAGATCGATCCTCACATTGGAGTGTTGGAACCAACACGTTACAACACTCCAATGTGTAGTGTAGTGCCCGCATCATGTAACTAAAAGGATTAGTTTTTTATGTAAATTAGTAAGACCACTAATCAATCACATTGGACTAAAACCTAGGTGATTCTCCTAGCTCGCTCTTTCGCGGTTGAAACCATGAAAAACCATGCTGGCAGCAAACACTGTTTGGGGCCTACCTAGCTTTTCTTAGGTGATCCATCTTTTAAATAAATCACGTGCAGAAGTATTTTTTACTTTATTCTAGCGTGATGGGCTTGCAACCTGTCACGTATGAACGAATCACGAATGCCTTCTGAAAGAATTTTTTCTACCGCACTGGGAATGCAGTGTTCATATTTCATTTATTACATTCTCACATATTTAGGCTTACGATCGTTTGAAGAACAAATGGGGTAGTTAGTCACGTCCAAATACAATAACATAGCATAAAACAATAGTTATTTAAATGAACGTAACGAATTTGCATCTTATTTTATCCTTATTTTATCTCGCGATCCTTATTTTATCTCGCGTTAATTGAGAGTGCCAGCGTTTTGCACACGTGTTAATTATGGATTGATTAATGGGCAACGCTACCGTCCATTTGTTTGTGTTCGCTGGAGGATGGTGTGAATTGATAGCTGGTTACCTCGTTACTCGATTTTTAAAGCAATGTCTTCATTAATAATAGAGACTGAAATGAGTTATTTTAATAACTAACGAACGTCCGCGGTCGTGATTGATAATTTTATATGATTGGTTGGTATTTTTTTTAGTTTATGTCGATTGTGACTAATTAATTATAGATTAATCGGAATCTGGTCGGCTGTTCTAAGTCAGCTACTCGTATGCTGAGATTTTATATTTTTATTTTATTTTATATTAGGTACCTACTTAAACTTTAAAATAAGGAATTTTACTTTTTTTTACATTGTCAATGGTGGCGATTCTGTTGCAACACTGACTAGCTAAATTATGACTAAAATCGAAAGCTTTTATTACGTTCATGCTAAAGACCAATCTAGCATAGCACTGAAAATAACATTTGAAGAACAAGGTATTTTTAACCTTGTTTTTCATCTTTGCTGGTAGTTTTAGTAAGAAGTAAAAATGGTCTTGATCAATTCTACCCACATTAACTTTAATTTTACTAAATTATAGTAATTTTAGACATATCACTCAGTCTGTTATTTTATTTTGAACTTTAACGTGAACGAAATAAGAGCTTTCGGATTTAGGAATAATTTAACTAGTCAGTGTTGCAACAGAATCGCCACCAATAGTGGCAATTCTGAGTGTCGCAAAAGCTAAACTAAGCTAACTAAAATTGTTGCCGTCCCTTTCATAGCGATGGGAATAAAAAGAATGGCAATAATTTTAGTTAGTTTAGTTTAGCTTGTGCGACACTCAGAATTGCCCCCAGTGGCATAATTATGTGAGATTTTTACTCATCATGTTTGTTCCTGAAAAAAGTTTTTGTTCCATAAGATAATAACTAACAATTACCTACCATTGGTGATTAAATGTAGGTAGGTATAAGTCATAATACCTAAGCTTTTAGAGTATTACTATCAATGCCCTATTTGATGATTTGATTTGACCTTAGCCCTTTGCATTCATGTTTCCGTTCCATTAACTCGAATCCACTTACTCATCGATTATTTTAAACCATGATCAGAATGAAAAATAAAAGAAAAGCAACTCTATCAAATACTAAAGTTACTAAAGTTTTTAAATTAATATCAAAAATTGCACCTAGACTGGATTTGAAGCCGCAACAAGCCGCAAGCAACATCAGCTGTTCATTGTGGTCTTCTCAGAATAGACTGGTCTTGCTCTAACTAAACCAATTTAAGCTATCATTCAGATGTCGCTAAAACTGAATTGACAAAAACTAAAACGAAAACTAATTTGACAGCACTAAAAATGTTGCCGTCGCTTTCTTATCGATCGAAATAAAAAGGATGGCATGTTTTTTATTGCTGTCAAATTAGTTTAGTTTAGCTTTTGCGACATCTGAAGGCACCACTGTTTGATAATTATTGATTTGTTAATCTGCTTTGATAGCTCATTCTTTGAGGAAGATTACAGTATTTTTTTTTCAGTAAAATATGGGCGGTAGAACCGCCGTTCACTGCTAGAAAAAATTATATTTATCCGAGGAAAGTGAGGCAGCTTTGTATTTTTGCTGACAGCCCGAACATAATAATCACAATAGTAGGTAGGTACCTATCAATGTACTTACCTTATTTGTACGTCACAATCACAAGAATATTGTAGCGACAACTTTATTGGCTGTTATCAATTCTTGGAAAGTAAACATTGATATAAATTAAAACTACACGCAATTAAATGCAGACTGTAGATATGCTAATAGGCAATGTCGTAATGTTAAATAACAGAAGTTAAGTCAGAACTATGTTATAACAACTACATATTTTAGTAATAGGTATTACCCATTGTACTTCATTTTTAATATTATTCGTGTTTGTTATTTGATGTAATGTCCATGTGGACAATAAAGGTGGTACAATAAAGTGTTAATCTATCTATCTATCTATCTATCCTATTTTCGACAAAAGAACAGGATTCAGGATTCTATGCCCGAAATTTGTGAAGTCTTAAGCTTATTATTAAATGAGAATTAATTTAGTTTTCTAAGGATATTAGCAAGTGATAGTTCAATCGACTCAAGTTACGTCCAAGTTTAAGACTTGTATACAGACTCTGCATTCAGACTTGAGTCTTCACTCAAGAATTTATTTTCTGACAGTTCTATGAAAACTGAGTGATAAATCACCGCTTGAGACAGGATTCACACTTGAGTATGGACTGTGAATACGAGCCTAGGACTAACTTTAATCTTTATAAAAATCGTTACACAAGGAACGTTATATTATTCAGACAGATGTCGACGGAATTTACCTCGTCATTCGTAGTTAGTAGTATCATTTGACACGGACTAAATTTCAAATCAATTTCTACAATTGGGAAAGACTTTGTTTTGGGCGAGGGTGACCAAGCTTGTAAACTTTCACGGATGCAAATGATTCTGTATCATCAAAGTTTTTGGTCATTGGTTAATACATGTCGCATGGAATGATCAAACACGAATAGTTAAGTACTAATCTACATTAGAAAAAGTTAAATATTTTATTTCCAAGAGCACTAACAGATTTATCTAATGGAGCGTGGGAGGCCTCTTTCAGTGAGTGTTATCAATTGCTAAAACAGGATAAATAACATTAGAAAATGTTTAAAAAATGTGTTATGAGCAAGAATTACTATTACTTAAAAAAAATAACATTGGGTAAGTAATGAATAATATTTGTGAAAAAAATACTAAAGTTTTTTAGTTTGTGCACTGAAAACTATTTATGAATAGGTACTAGATTATTTATGTCTAATCAAACGATACCATGGCCACTCTACACCCAAGGATCATCTCAGTCCTCCCGCTGCTCGCCGCATGACGTCCAATCCTCACACCATTTCCTATTAATTACCAGAAATGACGATGACTTAGTCATCATTTAATCTGTGGCACCCCTCGGGTGTCTGTTAAGTGGGGTAATTATAAGGTACCTGAGGTGAATAAAGCCCGCGGTATAATAAGGCCCACTTTTAATATTCGAGCGGCTAATGACTAAAACCAACTTCCTTCTACACGCACACATGCTCCATGACCATATACCCCCACCGCATAAACAAACCACGCACTAGCGCCACCATCCTGTCAGTGGCGAGCTCGTTTTTGTGAAAGTGAGACGTTCAACGTGATTTTAGAAGATTTGAATGCAGATAAGTGGAAGTTTTAATGTTTTTTTAATACTTTGATACAAAATAACTTGTTCAGATCATGCGTTATGTCAAGCTCAGTGTGATTTAAATGATTGTTAACGTAAATATTTGATTGTTTTGATATGTTGGGGTTTTTTTCTGAAATTACCTCTGGGATAATAAGGCCCATAAAAACAAGTGCTGGGCCTTATTTTCCTTAAGGATAATAAAGTTAAGTAGCTATTATTTTTATGTTTTTTTTTTGCAGATACAGCACACATGCATCCAAGAAAGCTTTATGCAGCATCAGAACCTGTAGCCACACATGATTCTGATACAAACGAGGAAATCCCCGATAAAATTAGACATTATATGTCTTGGGTCGCCATCAATCTTTAATGAAAAAGATTCTGGCTTGTTATCTGCAAATAACATCAGTCCTGATCGATCCGCTGCTGATAAATGCGAAAAAAAAAACCAACACAGCCAAAAATTTGCAAAACATTAATGAAAACGTAATCATTTAGGTTTCTTCTCCACAGCAACTACCACTAAGCAGCTGTTTACTCTACTAAGCGTAAATATTAAAAAAAATAAAATATTTTAGCAATAAATATTATAAAATGTTTCCTAATTGTAAATGTTGTCTTTTTATTGGTATCCCCATATCTAAATGATCATATTTCTTTGAACACTGCAAATAAAACAGAATTTTATAGTGGGCCATATTTTACTACTATGGTAAAATAAGGCCCAAAGGAAGGTTTTTTTAAAATAGCTAAAACTTATATTTTTTATTAAGAAGCATTTAATTTTTTTATTTAATTAGTAGCATAATGAATTAAAGTTTATAAAAAACTCAGTTTTTATCACATTAGTCATGTTACACACGATTTATAACACTTTCAAGTTAGGTGGGCCTTATATGCCTCGGCTACCTTACTAGTAATTATTTTTTTGTCCATTCAAAAGACAATTTTGACGTATTGAGGCGATCGAGAGTTTAATTAATTTGTAGGCGAATTTCTAAAAAAAATTATGACACGTAAATGAGATTGATCTTGCTAACTCACTCGATTATTGTTAAATTAACATTGACCTGTACCTAAGTTCTTACGATATCGGCATAGTAGGTATTGCGATTAAAGACCAAGACATCTCTATTCTGAGTGACTAGATTTAGGAGACTGGAATTGAAGTTTTAATTATTAAAAAGGCCTCTACGAGTAAACTTTTAATTTAATAGTTGATTGGCGCTGTTTCATCAATACCTGGACACATTTTAAGGTTAGAGTTTGAAAAACAATAACAACACGCAGTGGCTGTTACCGAGCCTGTAAATTCACCTGATCCGTAGCATTTCTAACCGAAATGCTTTATAAGATAGGAATGCGCGGCACTAATCGGACGAAGCTACCGACTATCGATAAAAAATCAACGGAAATGATCGAGCCATATCAAATGAGAGGCTCCGAAATTGAATAAGTCGATATCACGATAAGCTGGAATTGAAAGACGATTGACTGAAAAAAGTATTCGATCGATTTGCTTTCACGGTTAACTGTAGAAAATCGAACGATAGAGATGGGAAAAGTTATCGATCATTTCTGATTGTCTTGAAGCTTATTGAAAGGTTTCCTCAAAGATAAGTTAAGCGACGTTCTGCGTGGATAAAAAGGTTGGCTTCTCACAAATAGCATTAACTACTTACTTCTGTGCTTTAGAGAGCACGTTTTATTTGTTCACTCACTCAGGGACCTGTAGTCATAAACAGCTTTGAAAAATTTTGAATTTTGAATCATGGTATTGTCATTAAAGGAATAATTTAACATAATTGAAGAGGTGAAAGAAGAAGTTTGAGGAGAGGTGGCATATTTAGAATTAATCAAAATCGATAGTTCGATATCGACATTCCCTTACTAACCGAAACAGAATGACATTTGGAAACGGTAGCCGGTTCACAGCAGGAGGCGGTGCCAGTCAGCCATCTTTATTTTATTATTTTTTAGCCCTTGTTTATCCAGTCAGAGACGACACGGCTCACTGGTCGACGCAATCAATAATTCTGTGACCGAGACCGCTGGAATTAAATACTTTGTAAGTAGTTGGATGTTCAAAATTGGAAAATAAAACGGCAATTCAATGGACGCTCGTTTTTAAATAATGTCATGCGGCCTGGTCCAGGTGCCACATACTTTGTTTAATAAGTGACATTAAGGCTTCTGCGCCGTACGACTTCCCCATACAAACGTAATACCATAACCATTTGAAATTTGAGCATATCTTTAGCATAGTATGCTATTATTCGTATTAGGATAGCATTTATCTAGGTTTCTGCCAGAAGCTTTTTTCAAAATACTTAGCTAAAGTGAAATTAAACCGAATCGCATTTTGCATATTTTTACATCATAGAAGACATGTTTTCTTAATATTTATATAGTATTAAACACTAGGATATTTTAAGTTTCCTTCTGTAAGAAACATAGCTTATATGGTCTAGTATCAGAAAAACAACACTGTGTGAAGAATAAAAACAATTTTCAGTCATAATTTTTGGGACTACGGGAGACAAGCAAATTCCTTGCAAAATAGCCATGCATTTACATTTAATACATTTTTAACCTTTTCTAACAGTGCGTTTGTGTGCGTGTGTCACGCACGCTCACGCACACAGATGCAAAATGACAATCACACCAAGATTTTGTCGTGTGTCGATGTTTGAACGCGCGAGTAATTGAATTTTGCCGAGCCACGTCGCCGGACTCTTAAGTTGACGTTTTGGCAACTGATAAGATGTATATTGTTCGGGTCGCGTTCGATTGTGGCGAGACAAATGTTTGTATATTATGAAGGTTACGTACATATTAGGTATAATTAGGTATGTCTTTCATATTTGTAGTTGTAAATATTTGTGCCGGGCCGGGGCTTTGTAATGCCATGGTAAATAGGAAGTATTTGAAATTGAATGCGTGGATCAAAGTCTGATTGTCTAAACATCTTTTTAATTGAAATAAGAGATAGGTACAAGATAATACAATATTATTTTATTGACAGGCGAATATTGATAGTACCTATACCTACCTACACTACTATGTAAAATAGGTAAGCCTAATAATATGCTATGCTTTTATAAAACATAATACCTACCTATTTGAGTTTATTTTAAAAATACATGTAAGTAGGTACCTATATCCGCATTAAGATGTGAAGGTATTCCGTTAACTTACTTGTAGCACTGTTAAAGATTTCATATTGGCTTTAGAAGTTTCTGCTTGAACTTAATACGCCAATTTGCTCACTGAATACTATCAAACGATACAAGCAAAGCAATCTAATTTAGCACCAGGAGTTCCAAGGGGAACCAGGAACCTAATAGAGAATTATAACAAACACCGCGCGGTGGCAATTTCACACTTTATTAATGCAAGTATTACGGCTAATTCCATCGGTTGACACGTGCCGAATTTGCTGTTCCCATAAAGCCCAACCTCCCCTCTTAAAACAAAAACATTCAATTTTTAACTCTATTTCGTTATCAATAGAAATTGACTTAGCAGTAGGTCGCTGGAGTGTCAAATCTCAACATGAATCAAATTATTATGCTCTTTATAACCAAAGTGAAAAGATATAAAATACTTTGCGCAGAGTGCGCAGACAGTCGGGAGCGGGTACAGCTTTGCACAAAATCGACTTAGTTTCCCTCCAATTTTTGACAGATATGCGCGCGATTCATAGATAAAGTGCACTATTCCGCGGACCATAGATCACAGAGTAATGCGGTCACGCTCTATGGTATTAAGTGTCAGTTATCGTCTCCACGGAGCTTACGTACTTTTTATGTGTATGCTCCCCTTGTTGTAATAACAACATGGAGTGAGGTTTACTCGGATTGAATACGGTATTATAATGAAATGATTCATATTTAAGTGAGTCCTCCCCCTCGGCTTTGTAATTTGATGTGTCGGGGATCGGAAGCAATGTTTCTTATTAAAGTGGTGTTATGACGGCGTTTTTATTGTATTGTGCAAATTCCTTTTATTGGCTGGCTTTTCTTGATAACGATATTATTTTCAACCCAATTATTTTGTTTTAATCGTAAGAAAATATAAGGACAGGGCTAATTTATTGCAAATAACAATAAATTAGCCTTGGCCTTCGATATTTTCTTACATTTTCTTTCGTTTATATTTAATAGAATATAATTATTTATGTTTGAGGAGTACCTACCTACCTACTTATTTAGGTATTTGACTTTACTTTAGTACATAGGTTTTTCTTTAACAAGTTGACATTAAACATGATGGTCATAGAGGTTATGGCACTCACGATTAGTCTCAGCTTACGATGAAACCAAAATATTTCAAAAATATGCAAGCAATATTAGATAAAGGGCTAAAATCTAAAACAATTTTAAGCAAAACCTATTTCATAATTAAGGCTTAATATGCAAAATGAAACGTAAAGTGACTTCAGTTCCCAGCCCGCTCATAATCCTGGACGATCCAAATCTGAAGATAACACGATAACTGTCCCGTAATAGTCGAAATATCTCTCTAATGTGTATGTAATGGGACGGCACGCGGCCGACGCGTGGACACCCTACACCCGCTTGTTTGTCTACCGGGATTAGCACTTTGGCGGCGAATGTACCAAGATCTGTTTTAATTACTGATTGATCCTACGATACGTTTGTTGCTGATCGTAAATCAGGATCAGTGAGTTTATATACTATGGAATAACAATTAGGTAGCTGAATACCTAAATTATGACTTGTACCTAAGGTTAAACTCGCTGTTCCCACAATTAGGCTTGAAAAAGTTAAAAGATCATTTAAAGGACAATGTGTACGCTTCTATAACAAAGTGCCAAGCCATTTGCTAAAACTATCAATAAATAAATTTAAAAACCTTATAAAACGTCATCTTTTAAAAAAAGCGTATTATAAAATATCAGATTACTTTGATGACAAAAACGCTTGGGACTGAACGTGCTCCGACTCAGTTTATATTTACTTAGTATTAAGATTGGACCGCTGAAAAAAAAAGCTAGGCCCACACCACCAGGTTCTTGCCTGATTCTTTCCCTGGTGTAGGAAGTCGCGTTGGAACAGGCAGTAGAATCACCTAGTTTTAAGAACGTGACATGTCAAAGTGGTCTAATAAACGATCGTACTGAATAAATATATTTTGAATTTGAATTTGAATTTGTTGAGGATCTGACGAGGATCTTCAGAGCTATGAACTGAAATGGACCTCGAGCGTGTAGGAATTTGCTCTCTTATGAAGTTCAAGTCGGGTCTTACGAATATTAGGCTTTACAGTCAACTTAGTCCAACTTTTCATACACGTCTAGGGATATTTTTTTTTTCTACGAGTAGTAAAGTTATTCAATGGACCTCGTATTTCAAAAGTATCGTTATAAAATATCGTTATCTCTCTCGCGAAAAGTACCTAATACCTATAAAAAATACTTATAACAATAATAAACAAATGACGACTATACGACCCAAGATGCGGTAGACATACTTTTACAGATCTTTTGGCATTCTAAGGTTCTTCGAAGAAGTCTAATGAGGCAGACAGAGGTATAATCCAAATAATAATAAAAAAAACATTATGGTAATACCCATATTTTGCAGAAGTTAAAATTCTATACCTACATGGTTGCAAGTAACAGTCTTCGTATTTCAAAGGTATTCTTTATTCTTTATTGTAGGTACACAAGAAAAAATACAATTAAAAAAAACTAAATTAAAAGGCATGTAAGTACAAAGGCCTTTAAACTAGAGTTTAAAGGTATGTAAGGTATGAATCGTTATTGTAGACAAAACACTCACGAAAAGTAACATTGTTCACAGTAAACTGGAGCTGACCTCAGCAGACGATTCTATTCTGTTTTTATGTGTCAATAGATAGGTAGAACCTTGAATTGGAGCGAAGCGAGCTGCGATTTACTATAAGGAGTTGTAACTTATCATAGGTCTAATTAAAATGTGATCAATAAAAAAATCAAATGTGAAATTAATACACTATTCAGATGTTCCTCTGACTACTCCAACGGATTTAATAGTTTTTTTTATTTCTGAACAACTGTAGAAAGATTAAATCAAGTTAGCTCATGAACACATCGTGAGTCTGTTTAAACATCCTACTAATAAGTATTTTAAAAGTCTTGTGTTAATGTAGTGTACCTACCTACTTACCTAAATAGATGTTTTTTACTCTTTCACTCAAAAACTGCTGAACAGATTTTGCTGAAACTGTGAATATAATATGCATAGTTTATGACCTGGAAAATTTACCGGCATAGGCAACTTTTTATCCAGGTCAATACCACGTGAAGCCGCTAGTGGAAGCTAGTAGACAAAAAAGTTTGTGAACTTTAGTTTCGCTTGGGTTCCGTATTCATCCTATGATGTTTTATCCCACTCATTTTTTATTCCTAACTCGCTCTGCCAGAGCTAAGGTAGAGGCCTAAGGCCGCAGTGCCCTGCTGATCTATGCTCTTTGTATACTTATGTTGTGGATACGTTTGCAACATACATTTTAAAGGTGGGGGATACATTGGACCAAATAAGATTTCAAGATTGCTTGCAAGGTTGAGCGAGGAACTCTGGGATTATTTTCTTGGGTGTCAAACCTTAGATAAGCTGGTATACAAAAAACAATTGCACGTGTTCAAGTTTTGGTAAGTAAAATGACTTTAACATCTTTAGTAAGTAGGTCAGTCTCATCCTGCATTGGTTTTGCAGATTGAAACCCAGATCATAATTACTTATGTAGAATGTGTTTCGGTAGTAAAATATTGCTATAATTATAATTCTAAAAACATTTATTCAGTAGGACCTCTGTGATTACATTGAAACGGTTATCATAATAAAGTAGGTAGGTACCTACATTCTACAGCGATCGCTCATGTTAAAACTAACCCAACAGTTAACATTTTTTTAGCCAAATTTCCTTTACACCGATAGAAAAATAAATATTTCACACAAAGAGGCCTATTTTTATTCATAAAAATGAATAAAGTAATGTAACGCTGTAAAAATCCGAGCAAACCATTCAATTTACAAAGTAATTGCTTACGTTGGCGTTGTAACAAAGCACAGGTTCATCGCACGTTCTATAAAAAATAATAGGTGCATTTGAGCGTGTATCGTAATAAAAATGAACAAAATGGCGGATATTACGGGTATCGGGGCAGGCCCCGGGCGATGAAAAATAAATAAAAGCGAGGCGGCGCTGCGGGAAAAATGAAAAGCCACTTAGTGTCTCTACCCTCCCGGTAACTACAAAGTGTGCGGGGATGCATCATTACATTGTTTATCGATAGGCAGGCCGTTATTTGTTTTTTAACGCAATTTTATTCTTGTGTAAAGAAGTTTACTACTGCATCTTCAAAGATATTACACATCTAGTCAGATCTTCAGAGATTCTAAATACCCAGATTGTTTGATTGATTTTATGGTATTAGATTTTCCAATTCATTTTAGATTTCCTATGGATTCTCAAAATTTTAAAAGGGTAACACTAACAAGGGTAATAAATGTGCCTTCTTTTTATTTCATAATTCTGTTGAACTTGAATTAATAATGAAACAAACAGTAAAGTTTGCGTTCACTGGCCAAAATGTTATGAAAAATGCATTTGGTGTCTAATGCTGGCCAAAACAAAACATACTTACAGTGCTTAACGCTTTTCACAGAAACATTGTAGGTACCTACTTACGTAATACCTTAGACTCTAAGGCTTACAGCAAAGAAACATAGTAACACCTTTTCTCGTTTCATCCCTTCCCACATGAGGCTCCCTAAAGAAAACGGCCATCTTTTTGTCAAGTTTTTCCTCATAAAGTACGGGTGTTAATGACACCAGCCGGCAGAGGCGATAACTCATGATTCCCCTGAATTTACTCGGAAGATATTTTTTTATTCGACTCCCACGTTTGCGAAAAGGTATCTGAAATACAGTTTATTTAAGTACCTAAGTATATAAACATACTCGTAGGTACGCCCTTATGCCTAAAATCTTTGGCATTGTTTGCCCGACTTGAATTAATCAAATTATTTATTGCATCGCCAACAGTAAGTACTTACCTACACAATATTATATAAATGTTGGTACACATAATAATACCAACATTTATATAAAAAAATACTATGATGTGCACCAATTAGGTACAGGCATGCACAATATAATATATTGAATTTAATTGATATACTGTACCTACCTCTGATGATTTATTTATTTATTTATTAAGGCAACGCCAACAGTACATGTGTACTGTTGGCGTTGTATTATATTGACATTGTAAAAATCATTCGTCTAAAAATACTATGATAATGTGTACCCATTACAGGCATGCTCATCACTATTTAATAATGATTATTATTATTATGAACCTACGTAGTAACCTATTTGGAACCTTTCATAATAATATCTTCATTCTCTTACGCATTATACCTACTTATTGTAGTAGGTACCTACTTGTCTACTTTAATTTATTTTACTTTAATCCACACATTTGCATAAAACTGATTATTCCTCATCAAAACTTTTATAATAGTTGTAAGCTTTGTAGGTACGAATGTGTAATCTTTGACACGATCTCTTTGTACCTCTCAACAATTCAATTTAAATAGCAACAATAAACCACTACAACCCTTGACTGGCAACACCTAAACGACCCCAATACCACAGTCTGTTAAGAATGGCTACATCACGTCCTAATTATTATTGATTGTTGTGTTCGCCTAAGTATTATTTTCTAATCCTCTAATAAAAATAGTTGTGCTGTTTTGCGTTCCTATTTTAAAAAATAATAAATAATTAACTTCTAATTTTTACAATGCAAATTTATGCTAATCTGATCATAATTGAACTTGTTAGCTCGAGTTTGTGACGGTAGTTCTAGCGTTCTAGTTATAGCAAGGACAATAACCTATATCGTCCTTGATTATAGGTATAATATATATATATTATATATATAGAAGCCTATTATTTTCTATGAACAGCATTCTTAAACACTAATGTGACATTATTACTATTGATTGAATGGTATTTTATTAGTGTTTGGGAGTCTTTTTTAAATATTTAGATCGTTTCTGCAAGTAGGTGTAGAGAAGAAATATTTATACTAATACAGAAAAAAATATGTTATTTTTTACTTAGATATTTAGGAATTTTTTAATGTTTATTTTCCATCTTATGCTTTTCGTATTGAGGCCATGTCAAATTTCTGAACCAGCTGTGGTAATTGTAAGCTGTGTCAGTCAACAAGAGGGAGCAAGTTATGCCAGATGTGACAATCACAACAAAAGGTATCGATTGCGGTGAATGCGAGCAGATAATCTTTATAGAGATACTATTCACTAAATTAAATTGTGGTGAAATATTCCCGGTTTTTATCAGTTTAAATTAAAGTTGTAAAATGTTTTGTGGTCTTTTTGTCTTCTGTAGTTTTTTTAATTACTTACGACGGCTAGTCTCAATAACCTATCTATTCTTGGTTTTGCTTACTGCGGGTAGATATTTGACATTTCTTCCATACAAAAAACGTCAAATAGCTACTGACAGTAAGTAAAACCAAAGATAGATAGGTTATTAAGATTGGCCAGTAGATGTCATAATAGTAGGTACTTTTTACTTTTAGTACTTTTTTGTTACGATTTCACTAATATTACGTCCAATTGTCCATGGTAAGATAACATCTAAAATACCTAACCTATAGGTAGGTAATACTCAAATATAACTTTTTCTCTACTTCGATGCTAGATATTTTGATGAGCGAATAGGTAGATCATAATGTTGCATTGTTGCAACACAAACTAGAAGCGAATACATCAAAATAAGATAAACCGATAGCAATAATTGAAACATGTGTCGCGTTACCGACTATTGTGCCTCTTTAGGCGGGAAAACGTTATCTTCTGATAAAAACTGTTCACCTGACAGCTGTCACTCACATTTTGGGCGATTTAGCTATCGCATTAATGTTTTATATGGCTGATAAAATGGCCTAAAAAGTTAATATATTTAGCAGATTTACACCTGCTCACAAACTAAGTATAATACAGCTAGAGCATTGGCCCATTAAAAAATAAAAACTTTTTTCATAAATGTAGAGCATTTTCACATTTTAAAATTTTGGCAAGAGCCGATCCTATATTACCTACATGCTCTTTGCCTATAGGTACTATCTCGAATAATTTATGTAATTTTTCTCTAAGTAAGTTACTTATTTTATTAAAAAAAATATGTTTACAGATTTTCTATTGAAAAAACACAAGTTAGATAGTACTATAACTTCCAAGTGCAAATCAATAACAATCACAGTTGTAATCACAGTGCGGTACCGGGTGTGGGGTTCGAGTCTCGTGAGACACGCTCCCAAACGGCTCGTAATCTTTAACTAGCGCATCTGTCTGTATAGTCTGTTACAGTTCAGTACGAACTGTTCAACACTTCTTTGAACTGGCTAATGGCTGCCGATTTTGCTAAGAAACTTTTTAGTAACCGCATAGCGTGAGTAAACCTTAAATTGTTGTCTGTTTCCTCTTTTACTAAAGTAAGTTCGTATGAGCAAGCGGCCAACTCTGGTGACGGAGTTTTTAGGCCGCCTAAAGGCCTCCGTCATGGCTTAACGACTTTAAAAGCCGGGACCGACAATTTAACGTGCCCTCCGAAGCACGGAAGCGCTCAGATATAAATGCCACTTGCGGTCACCCATCCAAGTTGTGACCGCTCAGAACGTTGCTTAACTTCGACTCTTTTACTAGTAACTATGAATTACTCTGTTGTGGTGACATTTTAACTAATAGGTGATTCGATTTTCAGAACTGTATTCAAATTTTTTTCTTCTACTTTTTCAACTAAATAATCGACAAAATGCCAGTACAAATGACTGAAAAACCTTTTCTGTAGAAGAGGTTTTGAATACAGTAGGAATCTACTGAAAATCGATAAAAGTACTTATAGCTTATTTGTTGAAATATTACGCTATTTTAACAACGCTTGGGACTGAACGTGCTCCAACTCAGTTTATAAGTATCAATTTATAAGGAGGTAAGTATATTAAAATTGGACCGCTGAAAAAAAAGCTATGTCCACAACGCCAGGTTCTTGCCTGATTCTTTCTCTGGTGTAGGGAGTCGCGTTAGAACAGGCAGTAGAATCCCCTAGTTTTAAGGATGTGACGTGTCAAAGTGGTCTTTAAACGATTGTACTGAATAAATACATTTTGAGTTTGGTCACTCATCTAAGTTGTAACCGCTCAGAACGTTGCTTTACTTCAACGATCTATCAAGAACGTCTCAGCAAGCTTCGCTACGAGCGCTTCACGCACTTTAGGGGCATTGAACATGTTAAAACCAACTTAAAGAACAAAGGTAGAATATAGAAGGTAAATATGAAAGCTCCTCATAAATAAAATGAACTCCAAAACTAATTACATATAGCTTCAAAGACTCAACAGCGCTAATATAATCGTTGCCGCTTTAAACGGAACGCAAATAATTAGGTATGTGCCACACTGCCCGGACGGAGATGTCTATTTACCGCGCGCACTGACTACGTCTGTGGCCGCGCCCTTATTCTGGAACAATAACTTTGCCAAGAGTTTGTTATGTAAGACATTTGTTGTAACTATGTAAAGTAAATACCTAAAAGATAACAAGTTAACGAAAACGACAAATTCACTTACTGCCCAGTCTCAAATAGCTTATCTTTGGTTTTGCTTACTGTGAGTAGATTTTGACATTACTTCCATACAAAAAATGACAAATATCTACCAACAGTAAGCAAAATCAAAGAAGGATTATAGAGACTGGCTAACTTAAGTAACTACTTGATGAAGAAATGCAATTTTTTTCGTCTCAGTCAATTAATTTATACGACAACTAAATTATTTATTTATTATTATTTGGACAAAATTCTCACTAAAAAAATCTTCAAAGGATCTTAATGTCTAAAGACCTGAGGAAAAAATATAACCACGATTGTGTAGTAATGATTCTTTCGTATTATTTTTCGACTACTAAAAACAGTACCGACCTCCAAGTTCCCAGAATACGTGCATTGGAGTGCCGCCATCCTCCCAGGGTGGGGAAGCTATTAAGCCAAGCCAAAACTAATTTAAATTAAATCCTAGTGAATTACCCGACGAGGAAATTGTCGAGCGTACCCTCTCTCTGAGAGGTACAAGCGACTACACAAGTGCTAACTTTGAATACATAGTCTACATCTTATAGTGTGACTGTAATGTCTTCTAAAATGTCGAAATAGCTAAAATTATTTAATTACTCCATTCCATAAATCGTGAAGAAACCAGTTAGCTTTAAAATTTAGAATTTCATAAATAAAAATTAAATTCTGTACTCCAAATGCACAAAGGGTTAACATAATATTTAATGAAGGTTCAGGGAGTTCAAGATATTTTTTCGTCATTCAAAGCTTTATCGAATGTACTATGTTTCAACTCTACTTGTAGCATGTTTTTTTAATTAATTGTCCATTCTCCTATAAAATAAGGCAAGCACTTGTCGACACAACTGTCCCATCTATATTGCTTGCGGGCGGCGAGGCCGGTCTCGGGGCGCATCGTTACATGTACCATTTGAATATTATCTACCCCCACAGGGAGAAAACCCCCCTCCCCCAGTTTAGAGGTAACTGAGGCCTCAACGCCTTAATTAATGCAAATTTCAGCGCTAACAAGATTATGAAACCCGCTTTTTGAGTCCGTCGCTTAAGAAGCCTTGTAGTTTTGTACCTTAAGTGGATACTGTGGATACATAGGGGAGTTGAGCTTGTAACAGTTTTGTGCGCGACTGTATTTGCAGTATTTACGGGAGCGAAGTTTAATGTTAGCGTCGGGTTTGGAATGAGCCCATTTTCTTTTAAGGTGTGGGTAGATATTTGTTTTGATGATATCTATTAATTCTAAGACTTACCTATAAGCAGTAAGTTTGTATCCCAAAAACTTAATGGAATTTGCAAAACAGATATTCGATGCACGAAAACTTCCCGATATAATTATCGTTTCAAACTATATTTACATTGCGAAATTTGTAGACTTTTGTGCTGAGCGTCTAATTTTAGAGTGAGTAATGTTTTAACCATTAAAACATTAAAATAAAACATGAGAAAGTAAGACTTAAAAAATGTTTTATATGACTTTAAGCATCACCTAAAGAAAGAAGATGTCTTCTTTTTATTCAACCCCTGCTGTTGGGAAAAGGCCGAACCCATTTTTCCTTCTATAGTTAATATTGACCAGTTGAGGAAGGGTTGAAAGATCACCCTAGACATGGTAATAAGTTTTCTAAATGGAATTATTGAGAATAGAGTTCATAAAAATTGCTAAAACAACGAATACTTACATTGACTTCTGCTAAAACTAAAAAAAGTGGCTAGTGCTGGTTCCGGGTAGTCGAGCGAGGCAATCAGTGAAGGGAGGGCCCGCAGCTTGATTGATGATTAGTGGACGTCACCACATAGGTACAACTACTAGTATTATTTTATCTGTGGTACAACCTACCGTTCAAATGCAACCTCGCTGAAAAATTAAATCTATTTTTAAAATTTTAGAATATTTGATAATGAGGCATTTGAAAATCAGTAACTATTCCGTTACCTACTGATTTTTAAATGTTTCAAAAATTTTACCATGTCACCACTTAAATCCACTAAGTAAGAAATCAGAAATACCTAATTACGGAAATAAGGACTTTCGTTACTACTGATCTTCAAATATTCTAGTTTTTTAACACGTCGTGTATAAAGTCGCGCCACGTAATAAGAGCGCTGAGGGGAAGTAGCGGCGGGGTATATTTGCGCCTGTGTTCACTCGCTAACGAACCAATAGCACTCGCTAAATCAATGGTATGAAGTGCGCCGCGTTACCTCTCCACCAATCATCGACCACTGCGCAGTTTGACAGCCAGCGCTCCTTTTACGTGGCGCGCGCGACCTATAAATCTATCGAACAAAGAAAAATGTAGAGTCAGTATAGTGACTTTTGGGTGAGATTAATTTATTTTACTAATAGGTACTACCAACATCAATTTTATCTCCATGATTACAATGTCAATTCCATCACAGATTAAACTTTCCGTTTTAACCGTTTAACTCTTTGTTATCGTTTTTAATTTCCCGTCAAAACTTAACCCGTCAACATAATCATTGATAACGTGATGAATGACAGACACGCGCGGTACCAATTGATTTAAAATTAAATAGGAGAGTGATTGATTACGTCAGTGACGTCACACGCCCTGAGAACGGGTTGTGCGAAATGGTTTTTGGTTTAGTCAAGGTTCAGTGGCCCTGATTATTAAATGTGAGATTGCAAAGGCAAAGTGACTTGAGGGCTTGGTTTTTAGAGATAGGGATCCCTAAATGAAGACCAATCGATAAGAAAGTCTAAATTTTCTAATTTAATTAGTACATACGATGATATACTTAGTTAAAAACCGCAGGTCGGACATGGGTTAGATTGGCGCGAGACAGGTTCAAGTGGCGTAAGCGAAGAGAGGCCTATGCCCAGCAGTGGGATGAGAGGGGCTGATGATGACGATGATTACTTAGGTAGGTACATAACCTGCAAGGCCTAACTTGCCTAACTTGTCACAAAAGATTATTAAAAAAATGTCAGTAAATCGCGAAAACAACTGTCAGATTTGCCAATTTTACCGACAAATCTGTCACTTTTCCTATCATATTTGACAGTTTAGTCGTGATGGCAAATGTCGATGACAAATATCGATTTCGCGACAAGTTAGGCAACAGCCCTACTGGTGTAATGCTGCGTTTACACGCTTGCCGAACCTTGGCAAGCCTCCGCAATCGCAAGCGTGTAAAGAGGGTGTTTGTGTTGGTTTGCGTGAGCTTGTAGACGCTGTATCCGATCGGGTCTAGTGTCGGTTTTTGAACACAAATCAAAGGGCGATTGCGGCAATCGATTGCGTCGCGTTTACACGCTGGCGCGCGCTTAGTAGCCGCTGTGATCTCGTGGCGAACGCACGTCTAGTTCTGACTTCAAAATGAGTGGCTGGTCGAACGAAGAGAGTTTATCGATTTTGAAAAATTACCAAAAATATCAAAAAAGTTGCAGATGCTTGAAGTCGTCTTGCCCAGTTAATGGGAAAGCCAGTAAAGGAATTAAAATCCAAAAAATAAATATTGATGACAACTTTTCGAAAACATTTTTCTGAGGACCTCTGTGGCACAGTGGGCGAAAGCCCGCCTGAGGTGCAGAGATTGCGGGTTCGATCCCCGCTACGGGACAAATGTTTGTATGATCTGCAAATATTTGTTTCGTGTCTGGTTGTTTTCTACGTATAATAGGTATGTAGGTACCTATTTACAAAAAAAAATATATCTATGTAGTACCTACTTATATCAGTCATCTGGTTACCATACACAAGCATTAAAATGCTTAGCTTGGGACTAGATGACGCTGTGTGGAATGTCCAGGGATATTTATTTATTTATTTAAAAAAAACCTGGAAAAAAAATTAAAAGTAGGTTAAACCAAAGGTAACAGCCGATACAAGATCGACGTCCGCCACGCTTGGATGTACGTAGAACACTGACGCAGTCACAAGCGTGTAAACGCCTTCCAAATTCCAAGCGAGAATTGTGGACGCTTGTGGTTTGTGAAGGTTTGCCAATCCTTCGCAAGCGTGTAAACGCAGCATAACGATAAAGAGTTTTCTATCTATCTAAGGCTCGTATTTAGAGTATACGTGCTCAAGCGCGAATCGCATCTCAAGCGGTGATTCATCACTCAGTTTCCATAGAAAACTGTAAAAAAACGATTTGAGCGAAAGCTCAAGTCTCTCTGAATACGAGCCTAAACGTCTACAGAAATGCTTGGATGCGAGTTCAAATGCATAATATTTCGAGACTGATGTTCAATGTACGTTTTCTTTATTATTTTGTATAATCGTAAATTTTAAAATAAAGGGTTGTAATAACCCGTGAATAAGCAAAGAAAGAAAGAAAGAAAGAAAGAAAAATCATTTATTCTTGTAGGACCTCAAGGATCACTTAAGTTTCGTTTTACATGCTAGGTGATTCAAACAGTTTTCAATTCTGTCCTTTATTGTCAACAATAATCCAGTGCAGAACTAAAACAACGCAGAACTTACTAACGCAATACAATACCACGTCGATAAAAACCTAAAGCGCGCCATTCATTGTACCGCGAATAAGCCAGACCTAATGAGAAGAAACGGCCCGCGCGTGCATAGACCGCTTAATTCAATGCGTGAAGGAGATAGCGGGGGTCGTGAGAGCGAGCGAGAGGGAAGATAACCTCGAGATGTTGATATCTACAAATTGGTGATAGATGCGATGAGGTACGCCGGAATACGAATGGAACTATTTGTATTCATTTTGGTTTTTTGATGTAGGGTGATTTTGGCAGGTTTTTCCTGATGGATGTCTGTTTTTATTGATCTTAAATATACCTACCTAGCAAGTAACTATCTTATTTTAAAAAGCCATAAATTGCAGATTGTTTATTTTGTTTCAATGCTTAACCATCTGTGAATACTTAGTTATGATTAGGTAGGTAGGTAGGTACTAAACGATAGGTAGTAGTAGAGCAGAGCACATAAAAAAGTGTTCAGATCTTGAAAATACATATTAAAAAAGCATTGGGTAAATTCCACAAAACTCTCTTTAATTTTTTTTAATTAATAAGTAAATGAAATCGTTATCCTTCATAAAAATCTAAAAAGTAAAAATAGATACCGAAGAAAACAAAGAACTCCGAACGAAACCTGCAAAACTCTCATTAAGCGAGCTCTAATTAAAAAGTAATTAAATTCGCGAGAGAAAAAGAGACCACGACATTTAACTGATACTAATAAGATCGTCAAACAATTACGAGCGGGTAATCCGCAGCTTGAGAGGGAAGGAGGGGGAGAGTGCTGCTCTCTCTCTCGCACACACCACACTCTCTATTTAACTTTTAATTTATACTCATTCCTTTATATCTTTTATTGCTTCGCCCATCGCGACTCCTAATGCGCCCGAGGTGCTGCTCACACTAATTAAATTCATGCAACACTAAGCTTTCCCGACACCCCCTGAGCAGGCCACGCCCCCCGCTCCCCCCCTCCTGCCAGTCAGCCAATGGGAGGGCTCGGCGGCGGCGCTTCCACTTGCGAGAGGCGGACGGCCGCTCGCAGTCAGTGCGAGATCCCAGATAGAGCTGTCATGTCGTGTCCGAACGCTCGTTACGCCGTCTTGACATATTTTATTATTATTTATGTCAATTACGTTATTACTTTTTTGTTTAATGAAATAAGGAATTGGTTGTGAAATTGATTGCCTTTCGGTCGCTTATGATTCATCACTGTCAAAAATATAATCTGAAACGTGTTAATTTTGTATGATTGATTGTTCGTCCGTCATTAGTCGATTGGAGACCGAGATGTAATCTAGTTTTACGCAACGCTATTGTATGGTCATAATAATGTTCTCTTGTCTAGGGGAAATTAGACGTTGATTGCTCATCGGTTGGCTTCAAGCCTTTCACATACCTAAATCGAAAACGTATTTTTTTTTATTTAATTTTTTGGGTGAATGTTCAATACAAGAAGATTGTAATAATGCTTTATATTTTTGATACCTATACTATAAAATCTAGGTACCTAAATCAGAAAACTCATAATATATTTTCACATACCTTTGTTTAAAAAAATCTAATAAGTACCTACTTATGTAGGTTTGAAAATAACTTTCCAATTAAAAACAAACAATAAACTCTCAAAAACACCATAATAAAATTCATCACACCTAACCAATAAGTTATGAGGACAGGTTTATTGCTAGACATGCTATTTACATAAACTTCACCATAACTTGTGAAGAAACACCTATACAAAACGCATTCATTCTGCGGTGAAATTCCATAACATAAGTTCTTACAGAATCCCTACATGTATCTTTGTAGCGGGCGCGCCATGCGGCTAAAAAAGATTATGACAACCCCACGAGCTCTTCCATACGAACGTAAACCTTATAAATCCTATGTTTAGACGACAACCGAGCGATAATAAACGCTATCAGCCAACAAATAAAGCTGATTTTAATTCACCGCAAACCACCGTCTACGCTGTCGTTAATTCAATGTATGCCTGCCTTAATTTATTACTCGTTATTCAATACAGGTCTCTAACTTTAAAGCATAAGGTTTGAAAGCGTTTAGCAACGGCGCGCGATGTACTGTCGGAGGAATAAATCTATAATATGAAGGAGGCGGGGAATTAATTTGTGCGTGGGTGGGGGAAGGGGGAACCGTCGCCCCGCCCCGCGGCGCCGCGCCATCTCAGTGCCGGGCCGGGCGCGCGACTGCACGCCGCGAGATGTGCGCCGAATAAATAAAAGCACACGACAACTTTAATAAAAAAAATCAAGTGACAGTGAGAAGGATTGTGGATTTTAATATGACAGTTGAGAATGTTATTGCGCGCCGGTGAGAGTAGTGTTGTGTGGTTTATCGATAGACAAGATATCGAGGGAGGGTCGCGGCGGCGGCGTCGGCGGAATGGTGCTGGAGGGTGGACTGCCGGCGCCGCTGCAGCTGTACGCGGCGGCGGCGGCGCAGCTGGCGCCGAGGCCGACCTGGCCACCTTTCCTGCCGTTCTTCGGAGTCCCTCCACCGTTCCTCACGAGGCCGCGGCTACCTCACCCCATGCCGTCGCGGGCACCGCACGGACCGCCAAGCGAAGATTCTAATGAAGACGGTGGAAGTAGTAAAGGTAACACATTGTATTATTTAAAAAACCGAGCTGTTTCGTTGAAATTTCTTATCTTAAAAAAGAAGTTGTAACGCGTTTAAATCTTTTCTCTGTAAAAATGCGTTTTTTTGTAGACCTCTTAGCCCTCTGAATCTTTTTACTTCAACTGCTTAGGGACACAGAATATATTTTATTTTTTGCGTAGAATTTATTCTATACTTTTTTACATTATGCTGTTTGTAGGAAATCAAAGGGAATACTTATTGGTAAAAAGTCTTATTGGTCACAAATGTTTGTATCCGATTAGAGATTATATAGGTACTCTAATGGGAATCATAATCTTGAAATCAAGTTAATGTGTAAGAATTATATTAATCGCAATATCTGTAGTTAATTGAATATAAATTAGGCATAAAACTTTGCTAAAAAAATATTAAAACCAAACAAATCATGAGTTAGGTATACCTAGACAAACCTACAGCTCTTCTAATGCTACTGTTGTCCTGGTCGGCGTTTATTATTATATTTATTTATAATACCTAGTTATTTACATTTTTATCTTATTTATTTAACGTAAAGTGAGCTTTCATACCATAAAAAATCTATCATGCAAAAGTTTCTTCCCTAAGAACATCACAAATATATTTTGCCGTTAGGTATTTAACATTAAATTAAACTTTTCAAAATTGATTCAATAAATTAAAAGTTTATACTTAACGAGTCACCAACTAATGACAATACTGTTATAGCTGTCCTTCTAACAGCAAGCTTTAATCAACCGACTTCATTTTAATTTATTTTCATTACTATATTATTTAAATAACTATAAAACTAATCAGCCAACGATCAGCTTAATTTTATTCTATGCTTCATAAAATTCAACAATAAAACTTTATGTTTGAATAATAATATTATGTCATGTAGGTATATTCATACATTGATATATAACTTTTCTAGTCGTGTTTGCAGGCTCGATTTAAATTAAAGATATACTATCAAGATTGTATTATTTAATCTAATTATCTAAATAAAGAGAAAAAATTACAGCCGTGACCGTTTTTTCTAATGTATATCTATCACGCACGGTAGACGCTAATTTTAATAAAGTTTTCATAAAAAATGTTTACCAGCAATTTGCCAACTCTGTTTTAGGCCGCTTAAAGCCTAATTCCGTTTCAGATTAATGATTTAAATTATCCTACTAAATAATTTTTTTATTTCACCTACCTACTGTATAATTTTGTCAAAAATATAATCGTAAAAGTCGTTGAAAGAATTTTTATTTAATTTTATCTTAGAAAAAAAAACGCATTTGGCAGTTAATATTGTCAATACAAATAATATAGACAGCTATCATCACGAATTCACGATATATTCAGTACCTAATATTTTGTTTCGCAAAGATACCTAATAGTTTTTTTTCATAGTGTGTCAATTCAGATGTCGCAAAAACTAACCTAACTAATTTGACGGCTAAAATTGATGACATCCTTTTTATTTCAATCGTTATGAAAGGGTCAAATTCGACTATTTTCAGTGCTGTCAAATTAGTTTAGTTTTGGCGTCAACAGAATTGACACTATTAGGTTTACTACACACTATTTCATAATTATTTAAGGCAGCTTGTGGTCAATCTCATCTCAGCCTGTCGGCCCTGACCCCAGAAGATTAAAAATATTATTCAAATAATGAAATTTAAAGTACCTACATCCACATTCCCGTAGCTCATACATTTATCCTCTAGCTAGGCATAACATATTGCTTTTGTAATATTAAGGCATTATTCCCGAAATGTTCGGGCTCGTTTGAATAAATTTTGTATTAATAATAATAAAAAATAAACGTCGGGCAAGGTGCTAAGAGGCTAACGAGCGTAATCCAAATGTAAGTTATTAGTTGACGGTAGGGTTGTCAGTTGTCCGGCTAAACCGCGTTGTTCGGTTCTTCGTTCGGCTCTGGCAACCTATCCGGTTATTGTTCAAAGACAAATTTATGATGTTTACCACTACATTCTAAAGCATAGTATTCGTTCACATGGTTAAGACATTTAGGGGTAAAGTTCTTTTAGTTTTAAGTAGGAAAATACGTTATAGATAATCACTTAAAGCGAATTCGATATTTATTACTTACATAAATCTATTTTTAAATGTAATAAGGTACCCACTTAATACGATACAATAAAAAGCTTTTCCAAAAAATATAATAATATAAAATAAAATAAAATACATCCCAAAAATTGCAAACAGACGAGATGCTGTCCGATAAATCGTCAACAGTCCGGCTTTTTCGACCTCTAAAAAGACAGCCCTAGCAGCAAGCCGCGCCGCGCCGCCTGCTGTGCGGGTCTCTCGCTCTCGATGTCGATACCAGATTTTTATCGATTCTTTTTATCGAGCCTTTTGTCGGCACTAGAGCTGAGGTGTTACTCACGAAATTAGGATGTTAAATGTTTTGTGGATGACGCATAGTCCCGCATTGTGCTTTGTATATTTTTTATGATTAGGTAATAGAAATATCAATAGTTTTTTTGGAGACCGTCATAAATTATGGAGATGATAATGTGTGAAATTATTTAAATGGATCAGTTTTTTTGGTATCACCGCAGCAGGATATTTTTTGGACTTAAATCCGAAGTGATACCTACTTTAAGGATTATTTAGGTACTTATGGATCTTAACTGAAAGCTTAAAAAGGAGCTGTATTATCTACATAAATGTACGAGTATTTTTGAGTCTAATTATTCCAAATTATTCTAAGAGACTCAGTTTTTTAGCAAAAAGATGTAGTCAGTTTGACATGTTTTTTTTAATAGTCAACTATTTAAAAAAAACATGTAAAACTACAACAGAATGTCAATAAACTCATTTTAGATAAACTTAAAACATATACCTAGCCATCCTTACAATAAACATTACACCTAATTAAATTAATATTGTGTTGTATCTTGTTTTTTCCAATTTATTACAATTGTTATCTACTTGTCATGTATATAATTACCTATTTGTCATGCAGAGCAATGATTCAACAAATCTTATTATTGCAAATGAAAGTTGCGATAGCAGAATGTTTAACATTTAATTATCATGTTTTTGCAAAGCTTATTGTTTTGTTTTTTTTATTAAATACTTTTAACTTGTCATTAAACTTAAACATTATAGTGCTTTAAAAAAAACAAAAAAAAATATTTCACTTAGATTTCTTTAAATATCAAATAAATACTTTAAAACAACCATTTAAAATAAATAACTAACAATTGCTCACTATTTGTTACTAATTTTATTAAAAGTTAAAACTAAATTAAGTAACAGTTTTAAAAAGATAACCAATTTCTTCGTCTTTCGTAAACGATTGTCTTCACTGTATTTTAGCCATTTTTTACTTCTTTTGCGTGTAAAGAAACACTTCGATTTCGAATTATAATTGAGAAAATAAATAAATGTTTTGACTTCCTGTGAAAAAACTTGCTGTAGGTCATTAATTACCAGTTTCATGTTTTATCTACCTATCTGTGATTTTCCTTACTATGGTTACCACTATGACATTGATTGATCGTACAGGTTCTAAAATGTTAAATATGTAAGTAACTAAATTAAAAAACCCGCAGAAAAAAGAGAGTTCAAAACTGGCCCTAAGAAATATACATTTTATTATTGTTTTAACGAAATTTGCTGTTGAATTAAAAATAATGCAGACTTTTATTAGGTAAAAATTAAAAAAGGCAAAGCTATGTAAAAAATATTATGACCATTATTACTAGTTATGTTGTTATTTCGTTTCATTTAATATTAATTTTAAGAAATAAATGATAATGCATTTTTCCCTGACAGTACCTAGGATAGAACAAGCTGATAAGCTGAGTTTACATTACTTTTTTTCATAAAAAATGTGCTCATGTAATGTGGTACAAATAGTTTTATAACTTTAAGCATCCAATATCATTATGGCCAGTAGTTTTTCTGTGGTTGTGGTTAACAAAGAAAAAGGTTTGAGTGCTCACGACAACATACTTTAGGAAAGATGTGGTTGGTTAATTGTAGATAAGTGACCGCAGAGGGACATGTTTTTCGCTAAACGTTTATAGTTTTTTAAATGTGTCTGAGAAAAAAACTCTCTGATTTAAAAAATAAGTGAGTCTTTTAAATTTTAGAATTTTTTAAATTTTTCGTTGTTTTTAACCAACTTCGAAAAGGAGGAGGGTTCCACATTATGCATTTTTTTATTATTATTTTAAGAACTTTTGTAATGTACTCCTTATTAAAAAAAATCCTTTTAAGATTTATGTAGGTAAATCTATCAACACAATAATACAAAGTTGTATTTTGGAACTCAATTTTTAAACTCAACAAACCTTCATAAACTTTTCGATTCCCAAAAAACAGCCCACAAACAAACCACTACAAGAAAACAAACGCACAATAAACAAAGCTAAATGGCATAATAAACAGAAATCAGAACTAGTCAAAAGAACATCAATAAAGGGGTCGGTGGAGGGTGGCGGGGCATAAATTACGCACCCCTTACAGCCGCAATCAAATGAACTCACTCACTCAGTTTTGGAAAAACACGGTCTTGGATATTGCCTTATTTCTTAAAAGCTAGCCAGTAGTGGCAATTCGGAGTGTCGCAAAAGCTAAACTTAACTAACCAAAAATGTTGCCGTCCCTTTCATAGCGATGGGAATAAAAAGGATGGCATTAATTTTAGATAGTTTAATTTAGCTTTTGCGACGCTCCGAATTGCCAAGTATCATTACAGCTAAAATCTTAAATTAAAGCTGAACGAACGAACGAGCTAAAAGCTAGTTAGTAGCCAAGATCAGTTTTTCGATAAAAGTACCTAAGTTATTTTTATATATTTTTGTATAATAGTATTAAACCACACTTAGGTATTTAATTATAAATGAAAAATCTTACTAAAAGTTTATCCCGTCGAAGTCATAAACTTTTAGTAAGATTTTTCATTTAAAAAGTACTTAAGTGGGTAGTCACAGAGGTATGTCCAAATACATATTTGGTACATGCCCACATCTTGCAGAAGTTAACTTTCAATACGTGACAGGTTGCAAGCCTATCGATGCTATTAGAGAGCTAACTGGTTTCCTCACGATGTTTTCCTTCACCGTTAAAAGCTCGTGTTAAAGCGCATATAAATTTTTCGATGCGAAAAGTCCATGGATGCACGGCTGGATTCGAACCCACGACCTTCGGATCGAAAGTCGAAGTACTAATTGTCTTGACCAACACGGCTTTTTTATCAATAAGTACATTAAAGTATTTACCAATATGATGATTATACTATTCCTTAGATTTTTTACTTGTTGAAACGTTCTACTATAGGTAACAATACTAGCAATGCGTAGAGAGTGGTCATAGAATGGACCACTTGCTTTGGAGGCCATTAAGTTCCGGATGTTAAGTTGTTACGCCATGACGGTCTTCAGGCGTAAAACTCTATCATCAGATTAAGCTTAGTTTACTAAATGAACTGGAAAATTGACACTAAAATTTTCTAAATCCCCTTTATATTCGATTTTTAAAAGGAGATTAAAAAAAAATGGATTGCTACTTATGACTAAAAAGTATTTTAGTCATAAGTAGTCACTACATTGTGACGTTAAATAATACAAAAAACCCATTGCGTCTTAAACTTTCTCAAATGAATTGAGTTGTTAAGCTACTTCAGATCTGATACACCTACGTTTCAATTAAAACAGTTTCATTACAATGGAACCAAAAAACAGGCAATTTATAAACGTAGTGACTTCATTACCGCTTCTGTAAGCCAACAGCTGTGTAAAAGTTAACTGAGAAATAAACAGCTTGGGCTGAAATCGTGCCGACGCGGAGCGACGAGCGGAGCGATTTAGTGCACTAAGTTACTTAAATTCATGCCTTTTACCTAGGTTATTAATCGACGATTGTGTGGACGTTTGAAAAAGTTAATACGCTCTCAAATAATTAAGTAGCGTTTTAGTTATGTTTTACGTTCTCGTCCTTTTTCAGTCGTTTTAAATATCATTAAAATTGCTTGTCGACAACAACTGGGTCTTCTGCCTACCCCTGAAGGTAGGAGGTAAGGGCGTCGCTTGTTTGCATTGGCTTCTTCGTCGGGGGCAATTGCCCCCGGGTCTTGAGGTTTCGCCCTGGAAGAGCGGGGCAACCTGAAATAAATATAAAGAAAAGTAGATAGATAGATAGATTAACACTTTATTGTACCTACACCACATGAACATTACATCAAATAACAAACACTAAGAATAATTAAAATGAAGTACAATGGGCGGTCTTATCGCTATGAGCGATAAGTAGCACATTTTTTTTATTTCATTTTGTTAGCTTGCTTATTTTTTTTATTTAAACGTTATTCAAAAATATACAGAAACACTTAAATATTGTGCCCTTAAAACCCCTAGGGTTTGTGTGGGCACTCACATTCGTCTATTATTATTCATTTTACCCATTGGACTGTGGCTCAATCCGTAGCCTTATTTCCTTTAAACGCACACATCCCCATGCTGTGTTGGCAAACGGCCCTTGAAATTGGCTCGTCTGCTTACTGCGCACCTTGCCTTGAGTAATAGCGCGTATTACGCGTTTTCGGCCTTTTGTCACATGTAATGAGCTTGTTTTTGTAAGGTATTGGTGACAGAGGCATTATGTGGTTATATTAGGGGAAAGTGGCTAAAGTAATCCAAGGGGGATTGGAACAGAAAAGGTTAATAGGATTATGAATTTATTAGTAGATGAAATCTGCTCAGAAAAGAAAATAAGGATCCTAGATTAATAAAGTTATTACAGGAAGGCAGATCTATTTCATCCATACAATTTGGAATAAATGATGAGTTTTTAACTAGTCTCATTTATACGATTGCGGTTTTAGCCACTTATAAGATATAGTCTATGTTCATTCGGAAAGTCCATGCTACACATCGGTGAAAGAATTTTGTGAAATCGGATGAGTGGTTTTGGAGATTATCCCAAACATACAAACAAACAAACTTTACCTACCTCTTTTTACCTACGGGTTTTTCATTATTTATATTTTAACGTAGGTACTTTAAAACATTTAAAAAACTTCATTTGTGGGATAAGGGCTTAGAAATGATGCTGATTACTTTGAAACAACTGATATTCTAGTTCATCTGTTGTTCAATAAAAATTGGTCTTTGGCTAAAGTTAGTAAGGAACAGTTGTCTGGAAGAGATTGCTTCATAGTAATTTGCTGGATAACTCAACAGTTCTAATCAATTATTTTAATTAGTATTTATTGACATAAATTCATATCAACTATAGATAAAGCTATGATTCTTAGTTCACATGACAATACAAATTCCAATACATCTTGAAGATGTTCACTTCTATCTTTTACAGCTTTGCTAATAAAAATATTCTCATTCCCATACACAAAGACTATTAATAATAATACACAGTGTAAGAGTTAATAATTGAAATAAATAAAGGAAGTTTGAAATAAACCTATCCATAAAACCTGCGCTTTGTGTTAAACAAATGTCGATAACTTTTGATAGCTTCTAAAAATACACACTTACTGAGCAGCACGGGGCATGGCGGAACGAGCGTCGCGTGGCCCCAAAACATGGATTTGTCAAATTCGACACGCTTTTTAGGGTACCGTAGATGATAGAATTTTAAAGTTGGATTCCGTGATTTCCGTGTAACATTTCTGTGTTAAACTACAGACTAATTTTACACCTACAAATCGGTAGGTACCTATTATGTAATGTAGTACTGGCCGTATCTCTATTTAAAGTTTTCTGGTAGGTAGGTATATTTTCTCGTTATAAAAGTTAGTGAGAATGTAGTTTATAAAATAATACTCAGCGAAGTAGTTTTTACTTAACCATTTTAATTGTACATTCATTATGAATAATTGCAATTAACTACTACGCTAGACCTGGTAAGAAAAATATTGTTAGTAAAATTGAATAAAAATTGAATAACATTGAGAAGAACTTTTAAATAATTATTCCAAAAAATTCTTACAAATGAAAATACTTATACTTTTGTAAAATACTTTAAAACCTTACAAGTTAAATTCATGGTACGGAACACTCACGGCTCAAGTCACGACTTTATTTCGTGTTTACTTTTTTCAGAGAGTTCCATTTTGGTCGCATCTACCCTTAGAAATTGGTCACGGGAGACATTGGATTTCGCGCCAATATGTCCTGTAGTTTAGCGGTTTATTGGTTGCTTCTACTGAACAACCCTCTAGGGCCTGAAATAGGTTGCATGTAATTTTGATAGGTTTAGAACCGCCGGGTTATGGGTATAGAGATTATAGCTTAACTACGTCAGCTATTGGTCTATTGAACCTTGGTTTTTGATATTTTTCATGTCGATAGACAAGACATGAAAGATCAAGCCTCCTTTCCGTGTCATCAAGGCGCAAACGATTCTAAGGCACATTAATTTTAATTATCTCAGATTTTCAAGCATTGGAAGACTTAAAAACTTTGCAGCTATGTCTTCTTATTCAGCTCTACTTTACTCGTAGAAAAGGGGTGACTTACTTAGAAATTTGTTTCATCATCTTTACGTTGTAGGTAAGTGTGGCTTAATGCAATAAAATAAATATAATTTCTGGATTGTATCAGTAAACGTTTACGTGTACTACCTGTAGTAATTCAAACAAATGAATAACTGAGAGGTATAATAGGTACAGAGTGTTCCAGAATGTGACGATAAGCCGGAAACATGCAAAAGGACTAGGTACATTAAACGGCGCTTTAAAAAAACAGCATCCTACATGCTGTTACTAGCCACTACTCTGTTACTAGCCATTTCAATGAAAGTCTAAAAATAAAACCACTTCCAATCCATAGGTACAAAATATCAACTAATACCTACAGCTTAAGAAAATGAAAAATTTACCAGAAACATTTGCCTTTTGTAAATTTTAATACAGCAATTTTCTCAAGCAAGTGTTAGAATGCTCATTACTTGAGCTCGTTCAACAAGCAAGCTTCATTACGGTTCAACTATAAAATTTCAATATTACTTCAAGGCGCACCTCGACTGCATTTAAAGAGTTGTACTTATATTAGTTTCTTATGCAAGAATATAAAGTTTATAATGGTTTTATTTGATTAAATTGTTTAGCCTAACATTTCAGTTAAAAACTTTAATTAGCTGTAACTAGGCAACGTACAAATTTATAAGATAATTGAACTTGAAAAACGTTAATTGAACTATTTTATATCATGAGGAAACCAGTTAGATTCATAATAGCTTATGTAAAGTTAACTTCTACAAAATGTGGAAATGCACCAAATACGTATTTGGATTGTGGATTACCTCTGGCTTTTCCCTTAAAGATCTAGCTAAGCCTTAAGATCTAAAAGAATATGTTTAGGTACCACACCATGAGAATACCTACAGTCTATAGGTAGTATTGTGAGAAATGTCCAAAACAATATAAAAGGGAGTTTTGTTACAAAAAAATTATACACTTTCGTTCCGTTATTGTTTTATACGAAACGAATTGATTAGGTAGTTACTTAAACAATTATTTCATGGGACTGCCTTAAAAAATGTCACCCACGCTTTTGAAGAAGAAAAAACAAACAACTAATTTTACGCTCCAGAATAAATAATGAAATTAATACAACTCTTTTGTTATAAATTACACCCACATTTTTTTGTGCACGGTGTTTTAAAAGAACCCTTTGTGGGTTGAAATTAGCCCATACTTACAAAAAAAACTAAACCTTTATTTTTTGGGGGTTGCCAGAGACCACGGATTTTTATTTTCTATGATCCTGAAAAAGTAAAGTACCTCTCTAGCCTCATTCACTCTTTTTCTTGACTGATTTTCTTCAGAAATAAGTCGTAAGTCAGGTAGGTAGGTTAGGTACTTGTATCAATTTAATTATTTTCCTTTTATTTATGTCTGCAATAACAAAAACAGTGTTTTAAATCCCTATAATAAATTCTGCATCAGAATCGACATGGGAAAATGTTAACCCACAAAACAGTATCTATTAACAGGATTAAGCCGAATCATCCTTACACAAACAACGCAAATCCTGTTGAATCCTAAACATATTGCTTATCCTAGGGGCCTATGGGACCGTGCACCATAACTAACCCTATTAAAAAGTGGTCCCGACCCCTGTTACGTTTGTAATGTAGCATAAAATTAACCCGTGCGTTACGCCTGATGCGCGCAATGTTTTAAGTAGACGATTTTGGTCAGGGGGTCTTGGAGACCGTTTCGATTTTTGGGTTATTTTACTTAGTGCGGTGGATAAATTGTACTATTCTAAGAATGTGACCAATATTATTGTAGATTTTATTAAACTAAGCTACTTTTGCCTTTTGCTAATTTTGACAACGTGTAATAAAATGAAGACGTTACAAAACAATTACCTAACTGCAATAACCTAACTTACTTATTATTATTGACAAACGTAATCCTGATGTTTTATTAATGTGGAATTGTGGGCAAATCGTGAACATACAATCATAATTCAAAAACAAGAAATCATTATTCTCAAGTAAGTGACATTTATCTTTGTCTTTTTGAGAATAGATTATATTAAACCTTAAACCTTAATTGGCGTTTTCGTTCACTAGATTGACGACGCGACCGACGGCGAAGCTATGTCAAGATCGACGAATTTCCTAGTATTTTATTTGATAAATTTATTTAAAAGTGTAGTACTCTGTTCTATGAGCTCGGTAGCTCAACCCTTGACGTCACAGATTGCAGACCGCGGGGCTGATCTATCACCCCCCGGGGAACCCTTCCACATTGTTTTATAATAACGACAATAGATTATAACAGTGTGTTCTGCGCTCAAGTATTTGTATGAGTGTTTGGGGGACATTCCTTCTTAATAATGAATTACGTATTTATACTAAAACATGAAGCTAGATGTATAGATAGGTATGAAAAAAAAAGACGTGTGGCACTCGGAGACTGCCGCGGTAAAGCTAATGCATAGCATTTTTTCGGAGTGGGGGGTGTTAGGTTATTTTCGTTACGGAATTTCTGGATTCGGTCTCCACGATCAAGGCCCGCGATAGAAGCTATGCAATAGCTTAAAAAAATACCCTCTGAAATTCCACACAGCGTCATCCAGTCCCAAGTTAAGCAATTTGAAGCTTGTGTTATGGTAACCATGACTGATAATACTTACTACATGAATACATATTTTTTTATTTTAAAACACCGATTGAGGTCGTCAATGATATTTTGAATCTGGAGTGGATTTCTTCCGTTGAGCATTGACAAATCACATTAGCTTTATATATGTACCTATGACGTAAACATACAAATAAAAGCACTGGGTCTTTCCCGTAGGTAGAGATCGCCGATAAAAAGTTAACTGGAAATAGTTAATTTGATTAAAACAATTCCTAATTGTATAATCCATATTGTGATTAATATCGTTTCAAAATTACCTAATAATAGAACATTACCTAATTGATTTTTATGAACATTATAACAATGTAGGGTAAGTACATATTTGTAAACAAATTCAATTTGAGGTCAACAGTACTTCAAAATACTCAAGTATAACAAGCCAATAACACGTTAACCAAACATTCTGATACCCCTTGAAATATCGCTCCCTGGAGAGCCCCAGATAATGCACAACTTGTAAAAATAGTGCCGCCATGTTGAGGAAACAACTCCTGACAGAGATTTGTGGGAAATATTATTCGGATATTATTGCGATAGCTGCGGAAACTTCAGGGAATGGAATAATGGATGAAGTGATTTAAGATGTTTTTGTGGGGCATTTATATGTTTCTCACATCTCAATGTTACTTCAAAGTGGTCTATAACATAAGATACTATCCTATAGTAATTTTTACACGGCGTCATTTTCCCAAGCTAAGCAACATAAGCATGTTAACATCTAGTTACACTCACATACACACACACACACACACACACTCACCTATTTCACAACATAAGTTAGGTATTTAAAATTGTTAAAATTGTTTCCTTAAAATTTAAAACCTAATCTCTCTAACTTAATTAAAATGTAATCAGGGAAGAGCGAGATCCCTTAGTACAGGTATCTTTTTACTTAAAAAGGGATTTCCAATGCATTTATGTTAATTATAAGTTAAGTTAAGGAAATAAACTATTTTTGTATTTTAGTTACCATAACAAAAGCGTGTTATGGTAACTAGATGTTGATGCTTAGCTTGGGACTAGATGATGTGGATGTCCAAGGATATTATATAGGTATTCTAAGTTTCAGCAAAATAAAAAGTTTAGGCGTGAAACAAATAAATACAAACTTTCGCGTTTATAATTTAGTAGGATAATAGTGGCAATTCGGAGTGTCACAAAAGCTAAACTAAACTTACTAAAATTAATGCCATCCTTTTTATTCCCATCGCTATCGGACGGCAACATTTTTGTATAATTAAGTTTAGCTTTTGCGATACTCCGAATTGCCACTATTGGCGTAAGTCATAAGGTGTAGGTACTTTAAAGTTTAATATCAAGTAACAAAGACTGATATTTTCAAAAGCAGAAACCAACATAGACGAATTTAATGAGCCCCACGTTCGGTTTCAATAATTTACGTAGAATATTAAATTTTATTACACCTTTATTATCGCTGGCATAAAATTGGCGTTTATAACATTATATAAGTAGGCTCAATTTATCATGTTTCAATCTCCAAAAGCGCCGCGGGCGACTCGACCGTCCCACAAAATGCAAGTCCTCGTGAAATTAAGTCATTTTCTATTCAGATTCATCTAAAGATAACTGAAACCACTTATTACTAGGTCTATAATGTTTTATTAATAAATGCAACTCCCTGCTGTTTGGAATGGCATGGCTCGTCACATTTTGAAAACAATTGCAGTTTCGCGTTCCAGTAGTCATTTAAGTACTTTATCATTTAAATTGAAAGTAGTGCTTACCAGTCAGTGTACCTATTATATTTGTTAAATTATCATTATTTTATTAGCGATAAACAAGTAGATTATGCTTGAGTTATAGGCTCAACTCACACCAAAAGAGCATCGAAGAGCAGCGAAGCGGAGCGCAGTTTCAGTGTCATACGAATTTCAACTTTATTTCTATTACTATAATACTTATTATCGCAGAGAAGGCGCGCGTATTCGAATTCGCCGGAATTCCCGCGGCGCCGCGGGCATTCTCGCGACTCGTTCGAGTTTCTCATGCGATAATAATTATTATATTAATGAAAATAAAGTTGAAATTCGTATGACACTGAAACTGCGCTCCGCTTCGCTGCTCTTCGATGCTCTTTTGGTGTGAGTTGAGCCATAGACAGTCACTGGGCAGCTGGATCAACCCACGCATAGAAATAATGAAACTGATAGAATGCTTACTAATACGTTGTTTAAAAATTCCATTGACTGCGCTAATCCGTTAATAGGCGCTAAAGATATGTATATTGCTAATAATATTATAAATTCCCGTAATAATCTGCCATTATGCCGGTAGCCGGCAATTATGGCAGAAAATTGCAAGAATATTATGTTTCCTAATAAGTTGTGAGTGTGAACCGACGCCACCGTGTGTTAGGAAATAATTATTGTGTTAATCTAACCAAGACAAAAAAATAAGGACACGGACCCAGTACTTACCCAGTTTTAAAAGTAACGAAATAAAGAATAATAAGTGTGTGGTGAATCCAAAAAAGTGCTATTAAAAATAAAATTTTCAGAGAAAAATAGTTTTAATATTTTATCTTTTATTAGGAGCTTTTTTTATCTAATATAGGTAAGTAGTTAAATCCATTTTATAACAATTTTATTGTAAATTAATTTTAAAAGTTTAATTAAGAACTCAATATTTCACAGGATAGGTGCTCACTTGCGAATACTTCAGTAATTATGCCAAAGTTAACCCAATGTTTTGTCATAAAAAACTGACTATAGAGCCGCAACTCCTGGCGTGGTAGCCATTGTCTCCGATCTACGGCTTTTAAGGTCATTTGAAGACGGCCAAGAGGATGATAATCAACAAAAAATTGCTTTATCACAAGCTTTCATTTCGCAGAATATTTCACAGAAAACGGTTTGCAAGCCTTGAATAATCTTACATTGTAGCTAATAAGGGAGCATTTTACGTTTTTACAAATACTTTGCAGCATATACAGGGTGTTTTACAATACATTGTAGCTTAAACCTACCTACAGGATGGGGCAAAATTTTGGGACATTAAGACCAACTTTTTCTTTTGTAGTGTGAAAGTTTTGTTCTTAAGAAACCGTTGTTTTATTTAAAAAAAAAGGTATTTGAATTTGTGAAAAAAAAAGTTCGCCCAAAACTGATAATTTTGTCAAAAAAACGTTTCTCAGGTATTTGTATAATTATTGTTGTAAATGTTAAAAAAGCGCAATCAAAATCACGATACGTCTCGTGACATAAAATAAAATCAATTATACTGGTAGGTACAGTACGTTTCGCAGAAACCCGTCCTTAATGAAGCCACTTTTCAACTTGAATGTCTTCATCGAGACAAAGCAGGGACGAACTTGATATGTAAAAACAAAAAATCTTTTGTACCTAAACGTTTTTTTACATTTCCAATAATTGACTATGTTCTAATTAAGTTCTAAAGCCTTCTTTTCATTATTTAATTATTTTGATAGGCTTGACATTATTCGTCGAATTTGATACCTACCGATATGAAGATGTTTCATTTTCAATAAAGGTCATCGAATGAAGTGTACCTACTGTGAAAAGAATATACGTAAGTACCTACTCTTTTTACAAATAAAAACATAGGTATTCAAAAAATTATTAGTATTCTTTATAATTATAGATTTAGTAGTATTTTTTATTTTCTAAAAAAAATATACCTACCTAGTAAAGAACGTGTGGCAAAACGTCTGCCCAACGAGTCTGAGAGTCAATATTTAAATCATATTCGGAGGAAGTACTCAAAAACCATTGTGATGAATGAATGAATGAATGAATGAAAATTATTTATTGTACATTCAAATAAGATACAATACAACTTGTGAAAAAACTAAGTTGATAATGATAACACATAATGATGTGAACTTGTCTCTTTTTATTCTGCTGCAAATGCAAGTTCGGCCCTGCAAAGCGTGTCTGTCCTCACAGCAGATACGTATTTAGGTTAAAATTATAACTTTATTATTGCCGGTGATTTTGGAAATTAATTTCCGAGGATCGAAGCCAAATTATAGTGAACGGTCTCAGTAAGCTTCGACCGTTTTTATAATTCAAGTCCGCCATTTTGTGGTGTTTTTCTTATTAACTTGGAATATTTGTTTAATAAGGACATTATGTAGGAGGGGCTCTACGTGAGTGAATGGATGGATTTTTATAAATGTCTACTTTTTATTTTTAAATTTCGAACAGCTTCCATACATTCAAATATTTAAGTCGTTAGTCGTTAAAAAAACAACATTATCTGAGGTGAAAATCAGATAATGTTTTTTTGTTTCTCTCGTCCGAAAGATGTCGAAACATTTACATACTTAGAATGTATTTTACGGCCAGTTTCAGTATTCTATCTATTTGTGTGAATATGTTACTAAGTAAATAATAATATCCTTGGACATTCCACACAGCGTCATCTAGTCCCAAGCTTAGCAATTTAACGATTGTGTTATGGTGACGGATATTATATACTTACTACATATGAAACATTTTTTTTTGTAAATACATACATAATACATCGAAAACACACAGACTCGGGACAAATATTTGCAGATCATACAAACATTAAAATTTGTCCCGCAGCGGGATCGAACCCGCAACAGAGGTCGTCAATTAATAATTTGTATTATTTTACGTTTTTTATCCTTATCACTGTTTCCTATCAGCTAAAGGTAGGTACCTATAGATAGCTGCAGTTCCTTTCATTTTAACTGAACTTATAATTTAATAACTGAAGGTCCAACACCAAGAAAGAAGTAATTTATCACAGTCCATATTCGTAGCGACGACTCAATAATCGAACCGTCAATTTAATCAAATTAACCAATTACCTCCTTACGCAAACCGCAATTTTGTACGCGCAAAGTAAACTATTTTTATCGCTTTCCAGAATCATCCGTCTCGCTTACGCTTGAGTGACCGTGATGCGGTTCTCTCGCTCGCACAATATCAATTTTTGAGGAATAATTTCGTTCTTTCAGTGTGAACATTATAGTACCGAAATTATCGGTGCTTGTGTATTACAACGGTATTTTATGGATGTTTTCACCGATTGCCCGAGTCCGTCCCTTGGCCAATTGATTCCGGGAATAATGAAATTATAAACCGATGAGTTGACCAGTGTTTCGATTGGTCACACCGGAGACGGCGAGATACGGCCATAAAGATGTTGCAACTTACGAGGAAAGACGACCGGAGATATTTATATACAAACATTTTTAATTACTAAATGTATTATAGGCATAACAAAAATTGCGCTTGTATGTAATTTGAATCTGCAACCTGAATTAAACGTAAATGCTTAGACTAGACTGTTATGTCCATTATAGAGCCTCTAATAGACATAAGAGTCTAGTCTAAGCTCTAATTTAGAGCTTTAAACGACTTTACAGGTAACATTTTGTGAGAGACACGCACAGCTAATTAAAAAAAAGTTTTTATGCTTGCTAGTTAGTTAAGTCGTTATAATTTGAGCCGTTATAAATATATAAAAAAAAATATGGCTAAGTAAGTAGGTACCTATTATAGGTATCAGTCATCTGGTTACCATAACACAAGCATTAAGTTGCTGAGCTTGACATTTAATACTTGTGTTATGGTAAGCATATTATGACTAATATACTTACTACCGTAGATATATTTTTTATAAATACATACATAAGTAGGTACTTATACAAAGAAAAAACCCAGCCACGAGACAAATGTTTGCAGAACATACAAACATTTGTCCCGCAGCGCAAATCGAACTCGCAATCTCTGCGTCTCAGGCGGTTTTTCACCCACTGCGCCACAGAGGTCGTAAACATTTTTTCCATCAATTTCAGTCAATTTTAGACAAAACGTTCGCTCGTTTGTTCGTAATGAGCAACTGACCAATTTTGGTGACGGAGTTTTTAGGCCGCCTAAATTAAATTTATTTGATGGTTAATTAGTTTTCTGGATCATGGATAAATTTACTACAACTGGATTGAGCCTAAATTCAATGAATACATCGGATTTTGAATAGAAAATTAAATTAGAAGGGAACCAATATTAAACTGTAATTTATTGACAGAATATGAATATTTAAATTGAAATGCTGTTCATGTGCGTACATAAAATTATATAAATTAACAGGAAAACGTTAGTTAATGTAGAAATTAATTGAATTATCATAGTGACAACCCGATGACTCTTATTTGTGTTTTACTGCAAATAAAATCAAGCGTCACTTTAATTGATTTAAATTGGTTTTTTTTGATTTGGATTCCTAATAATAAATGTAACGAGGTGGCTCAACTGGTTCTAATTGTATTTGGTAAAGTTATGTAAATACCTATGTAACGTAGTAATTTAGTTTCAGTAAATAAATAATACTTAGGTATTTACTATTTTCCTAATGATTTAATTTTGATCCAAAGAGTTCAGTTATGATAACCCTGAACTACTATTGAAACTATTTGAAAGATTATATAAAACAGATGACTACGTTCGTAAAATGTAACCTTTAAAAAGTAAAAAAACCGGTAAAACCGAGAAATAAAACAACATGTCCTACGAAAGTGTAGGTTTAATCTCAAATAAAAAAAGTAACCAAAACACTGTACACAGCCATAACAAAACAGTTTTCCTTTAAATATTGCGGTATTACAAATCATATTTAAATAACCGGCAATCCAAAACAAGTTCATATCAATTTGCCTCCCCACTCTATAAACACAATCAACAATAAAGATGCAATCTCGCAAATATAGCTATAACTCATCTATAATTCGCTGGAAACAAAATAAACTGTCTTTTATTGCTTCCAGTAATAGAAAAATAAAAGCAAATGTCATTTTATTGAATAGAGACCAGCGTTGAACGCGGGCTTTATATAATATATCAGTTGTATTGGGGCTATAGATGTCCTAAAACTGAATTAGACAAGTAGTAGACTTACAATTCAAAATAATATCGTTTTAATAGATTAGTTATTAGAAAAGTACCAAGGCACTACTATCATATTTGTGCCTTGTATTTTCGTATGAGCTAATGGCTTTGGTGATGGAGTTTTTAGGCCTCATTAAGTATTGACACTAACGGTCACCCATCTAAATTGGTGGCCTTTCAAAAGGTCGCTGGACTTCAACAATTTATCAAGATGCCTAAGCAAACGTTGTGTCTTAACTTCCCTAATCTTGTAGACTAAAAAAACAAGTCTAAAACGTTGATTACCCGAAGCATTCATTATATCTTTTTCTGTGAAATAATATCAATAATTGATATAAAATAGTTCTTAGTTAGATTATGATACTAAATACTTTTGGAATACCTTGTAAAATATCTCTCTCTATCTATATATCTCAGTTGTAGCAAAGCGAAAAAAGCATTCTTATACAAAAAGTCATAAAAGCTCTTCATTTAATTCAATTCCGAGGCCGCGCATTTAATTCTAGAAATAGCGTGTTGATAATCTCTATGAATAAAATATTATTGTCTTTGGTCCTCCTTTTCAAAGTTTCTTACTTGCTGACGTCGGATGGTTTTGTGCAAAACAGATTTTTGAAAGACATTGTTTTTAAAAACAAAAATTAAAAACCGGTTTTAAAAAAAAAACGTGACTAAAACAATACTACTATGTAAATAATCTTTTATTTAAAACAAAGGCGTTATAAACCAACGTAATAAAATAATAATAAAGATTCCGAATGAATTTATTAACCACTCCGTCCCCTCAAATAGATACTTACTAATTCCTCCCTCCCCCCCTTCCCCCTTGTGACATTAAAACATCGAGCAGACTAAATTAAAGCGCGCCAAAACTGTTGTCTGCGGGCCCAAGGCGGTCGTTTGTTTTAATACAATAACTGCATTTATCTCTTTCCTTCTCACACCTACTCTAATATACCTGTCTCATTCTCATGCAGTTATTTAGCCATATCTCTTAAGGCGACAGCGTAACGCATCAGTCATAATAACAAGTTCAAAACTACTTCGTTAGTAGGAAATGATTTATTTCGAAGATAATTGATTTTACAAGGTTGTCCGTAGGTACCTAAGTTTTTATAGAACCAGTCCCAATTTGAATCAATTGTCTCAATGTTAGTTATCATAAAAACACGGGCTGATGTAGGTTTTGCGATAAAAACAAAATTACTTAATTATTCTTTCTCGTATTTTTATTAACGGTAACAAACGGTGAGCTATAATTAAATCGTGTAAAAAGCTAATTTACGAAATTATCAAACTCACAAAACAACGATACATTGAACGCAACAGAAGCGTACCTCTTAATCACTTCTAATTTATTTAGTCCCTCCGAGGACCGAGCTCGTTATTTATCGCCGTCCCTTTCCAACCCCTAACGCGGCGCGGCACACCCGTCTCGCTCTCCCGGGACCATTTTTAATTAAAATCACCGAGAGAAAATTAGAAATTATATTCTATTTTCAAAAACTTGTTCTGACGGTTTGTTCGAGATTATCTCTTTTTTATGAGTCTCTGGTCGGGGCTTTGTTTCAACTGGCGGGGAATCGTCTTCAAGTTGAGTTTGAGTTTTATGCCGTTAGGGTTTCCAATATGCCACAAATGATGAATTCGTCCGGCTTTTTATCGTACTAGATAACTTTATTTCAGGCCACTGTAGCGATAATTTTACTATTCTGTAAAAGTATGAAAGGATAAAACAACAATTTACGATTAGGTATGTACAAATAGTCGAGTGAAACGACTTGAAGGAACCAGTTACTAGTAGCTGTTTCCTCGTAAAGCTTGTAACTTGTCAGGAATGAAATGCTAACTGTTTGATAAATAATTGCATGAATAAGTAGTGTGGTAGTCAGAGCTTTGAATGAATTTTGAACTTTGCATGCAGGCTACAATTTTCAAAAATCATTCAATTGTTTTAGTTAATTTCATAATTTTACTTATTTTATTTTTTAGAAATTAGTGTTAAAAATTTCAGCATTAAACTAATACTCTGGTAGGAAAAGGTAAATTGACATAATTTTCAATGACAAGATTTTACGAATTAAACAAACTTTGATTTTAACTTTAACTAACTTTTAGAAAAGAAAAATACCTACAGGAATTCACATATTTTTCCGGTTATTTCTCCATTTACCGGTTTTCTCTCAAAGAACAACACTAGCTACCGGTGTCTTTTACGATTATGTCTTATTCATTTCAATCTGGCCGTGATTGGGAATGTTCCAAGTTTATTAATTCTCCAACATAATGGTATGATTTATCGGTTTTAGTGTGAAGTTTTAATCGGTTTTGGAGGTTAACGTGTGAATGCCTACCGAATCTATTACGGTTGATTACAAAACTTCGAGATGCCTACATTTTTACGGTGAAAAAGTCAAATGACTTAGGTAAAACGTTTTTTTTTTCAATTCAAACATTTGGTTTTGGTATATTTATTCGTTTTGTTTTTTAAATTTGGTTAGATAAGCATTGTCATTCAACGTCCGACACCCAGTCTTTGGCACGTTATCAAATCGGCATCCACGGATCAGTTGAGCTATCTATAGATTGAAGCGCTGCTTAGATACTCGTATATCAACTAATTAGTTAGCAAGTATTTTTATGAATTATTTTAACATGTAGGTACTTACCTACTTTAGGTAAAATATAATGTAGTTTCCACCCGCGGCTTCGCTCGCGTTGTAGGTAGATAACTTTCAACTTTATAATATTATGCCGGCAAAACATTGGCTTCAACTTGGTTCCAACATTAGAATGGCCAATGGCAATGCTCCATTTGTGTCGAATCCCCGTAAACGGAGCATTGCCATTGGACATTCTAATGTTGGAACCAAGTTGAAGCCCATGTGTGGTGCCGGCATGATAGTAGTAAGTAGAATAGGATCCATAGGCAGATAGATTATTTTATTATTTTATGATGGTAAGAACGTACATGCTTATAGTAATAGGCTTCTTCTCACCAGGTGGCGTGGGCGATGACGACGGGGACAGCGGCAAGAGACGCCGCTCCCGCACCAACTTCAACTCCTGGCAGCTGGAGGAGCTTGAGAGGGCCTTCCTCGCCTCCCACTACCCTGACGTGTTCATGAGAGAAGCCCTGGCCATGAGGCTGGACCTGAAAGAGAGCAGAGTGGCTGTAAGTACTGTTAATGTACGTATTTTTATATAGAACGTCTGTTTTTTTTACTTTTTAGAGCAGGACAGGAGTTTCGATTGACAGCAGAAACGTAAGTAGAGGGTCAGTAACAGCTGGATCACCTGTAGAGCAACTTCGCATTCCAGAACAAAATGTACGTAAATATAAAACATAAGTTTTTACATGTTAACTAGATGATTAATCACAGATCGTCATACAGTCCCCGAATATGAGCGGCGACGTAGGGGCAGGCCTCGAAGACCCTGGCGTGATGATCTAAATACATTCAAGGCTAATTGGTTAAAAGTTGATAGGGGAGATCTTTGCCCAGCAGTGGGGACAGCATAGGTTAGAAAAAAAAACTAGATGATACTAGACCAGGGTTTAAACAACGTCAACCAAAATGATTGCACTCTATGAGACCTGGAACATTTTTTTTAGATGGAGTAGTTTTGCACCTTAACCATTCACTCAGCTAAACCAGTCTTATCCACAGAAAATACATAGTAAACTCTTTTAAGATATCAAACATGAGGAAGTATTTAAAACCAGGTTTGAGGATATTTCAATGATGGAGTGGAGTGAGTTTCGAGGAATGGAATATGAGTGTAAATCGTAGGTTTCCTCGCGACTTCGCGAGTATTTCTTCACCGATTAGTGCTCGTGTGAAAAACATTAAAAAATATCAATAGAATTTAAATCATCGTCTTCCGATCTAATGACCTTTCGGTCTTTTAAATCATTCATCTAAATCTTACAGTACATCTTTCTATATACAAGATTAATTTTAAAACACCAGAAAGCTCTAGAACGTAGAGTACCTATAAAAATGAAAAGTTGGATTCTAATTTAATTTGACGAAAAATATCGAGCTTAGACAAAAGTCGTAGAACAAAATGTTTTTGTTTTTAGTGATAAGACTTTGGGCCCGAGAGGTGTCTGGTGTTTTAAAATTAAGCCTGTATATTTTATATATTAATTTTGATTGACAAGGATTAAAACATTCACTTCGGATAAAATGGCACCATGTTTTAAAGTATAAAGTTTACCAGATCACTGCACATTAGAAACACAGGAACCATAATTAGATATAATGCAACCGTCAACCGTTTCTTTAGTTATGGTGCTTGAACAACCTTTTATGGTGATATACAGGGGGTTTATGCTTAACCTGTTAGTGTGTTGTCTCTAGCTTTTGCCCGTGGCTTCGATCGATTTGTACATAGTCTACACTCAGATATCAGTTTTTCATCCATTGAATCTATTTAAATAAGATGAAATGGTGTAACTTGAGTTATGATGTGCTTACTTAACAAACTACAAGATATTAAAAAATGATATCAAAACGGATACCTAGTCCGATTTGGTTTACCTATTCAATTTTTTAAGTTTTATAATTATATTGTCCTAAACAGGTTGTAAGGAAGATTATTTTCCATACTGGCTTCCTATAGATCCTTGCTAAGTCGAGGCGGGTCCATAAAAAAAAGAAAAATATATATCTATGTAGTATATCAGTCATCTGCTGGTTACACAAGCAATGAATTGCTTAGCTAGAGAGTGACGCTGTGTGAAATGTCCAAGAATATTTATTATTTATTGAATTTATAAAAAAATATTTTAGGACACCTTCTATTCCTTCAAGTTTGAGAAAGATAAAACGAGACAGAAATAGCCATATGCACGTGCCAGACCGAGACTAATCAACAGCAGCTTAACACTGCAATATACCTACACCGCAAAGTCTAATTTTAGTAAGCTTAGATTTAACACTTCACGGATAATGTCTTCATTTCCTTTAACACGTATTTGCGAAAATAAATATGTATTATATCTTCTTTTTTTTTAGAAAATTCTATATACTTACCTAACCATTTAAGGTGGTTGTATGCGTTTAACTAGCGCCGCCGGATATTTCATTTTATTATCACGTTGAACCAAAGACGATTAGATATTAATCGTCTTTGCGTTGAACAAAGGAATTTTAAAAAACTGAATAATACGTTTTTGAAACCAATCATAAGCTATTTTTTAAAACTTCTGTAGTATTTTTGACGACCTCTGTGGCGCAGTGGGCGAAAGCCCGCCTGAGACGCAGAGGTTGCGGGTTCGATCCCCGCTGCGGGACAAATGTTTGCATGATCTGCAAATATTTGTTTCGTGTCTGGGTGTTTTCTATGTATATTATGTATGTATACAAAAAAAAATGTATCTATGTAGTTTATCAGTCATCTGGTTACCATAACACAAGCATTAAATTGCTTAGCTTGGGACTAGATGACGCCGTGATGTGGAATGTCCAAGGATATTTATTTATATTTTATTTATTTATTTTTATTTTGTATTGTTTAGGAAGAGCAGCAAAAACAGAGTTGTGCAACTTCGCTACTCCTTCTAGATCTATTGAAAAAAAAATATTTTCTATTATTGTACCCCAAATAATCGAAAGTAAAGTCGGGGTTGTATTTACTCGTGATTCCCGACCCACATGTAACTAAAAATACATGTCCCAAATACTCCTTGGAAGGTTGCCTCCAATATAAATGAGGGATCATTTCCCTTATTTTTCCGAAACCTTTGGGGCTAAGCGGCCCTTGGGGACCAACTCTATATAAACCTTACTTGCCTTTATCACTACAAAAAAATTCAACGCAAAATATGTCTTGTCTCTTGATATTAAGATTTAATTTAGCTTGAATTCCGGGAATGTACCTATGCTGTATTTGTCTTTTTATTATGTCTAATTTAAGGGTTGTCGATTTATACTATTATTTTGGAAATCGTTTCTGGTGGTGACTTGATCAAACAAACTTTGAAACATTTTAGAAAAGGCTATTAATGGAATTCTAAGCTTGATAAATGATGTGATCAACTCTGATGAGTTGATTGAAATAATTCAGTCTTCTAAAGTTTTTTCAAAGCTTTATAGATTTTGCAGGAAGAAAATGAAAATCACAATTTATTATCAGACAAACTTTATACGTCCAGAAGGAACAAAGAGTTTCATCTTCATAAAATACCCGAGATAAATAAGTTAATTCATTTCTATAATCAGTACTAACGTCTATTGTACCGACGTTTATCGCAAATCTCATTCGAGACAGAATATCCTACCACTCCTAATAGTTGGTATAAATCAAAAGATTGCAATCTCGGCGGCACCCCTGGGACGCGAGCGAGACGGCACGATTGAATAGCATAGATTTAAATGGGCGGGTCAGATAAGGATGGCTGCAGATCCCGCGGCTCCAACCTCGAGCTTGCCGCGGCTCGCAGGGACGTCACAATTCGATTACAGCTCAATAAAGTTAAAGTGACTTGTTTGCGTCTGTAAAGTGGATTTTTTCCTCTTCTTTGATTTCTCTATTTTCGTTCGGATATATTTTATATGGCGGGTTCGACATCGGGCCGCAATCGTTTTTCTTTATAGCCGGTTATAACGTCGCTGAACTTAATGCTTTTCTATTAAAGGGAGTCCTGAGATTCTATCAATAATAATAATGTTCTTCATTGAAACAATTGTACGAAAATTGCGAGCTTTATTGAATCGAGTCGTTTAAATTTTATTTTATTATTTTGTTATCGGGCACAATGCCAACGTTAAATACAAACCCGGTGCTGTATTGCAAAACATCACGGCAGCCGTTAGAAGCCCATTCTTTACATAAATAAAGCGGAGTATTCTAATCTAATTTCATCCCCGGCCCGACGTAAACTCCTCCAAACCGCGGAAGTATCGACTTCATTTTAAAATTCATGGCATAAAATTTACATTTATATGCCAATTTCATTCCCTAACACAACGGCGGCGGCGGCGGTCGCGCACACATCAGTATTCCGCACACATCCGATACACCCCAAAAGAAAAATATAAAATCTTACATTCCCGCCGAAGAAGAAAAAGAATGGCGCGAGGTTTAAATATGGAACACTAAATGGAACGCTTAGGCGACAAAATGCGGATAGAATATAAAATTTAAGGAGCCCTTGCCATCCCTATCACTCTGGTGGACTTTGTATCTGTTGTCTCGCTCGGAGGGTGATATGGGCGCCGGAGGCTTAGCGGTAAAAGATAGACACGAAGCCTACTCGTAGGGCTGCCCCGAGCTATGAATTATTGCATGTGAATAATTCTTGCCAACAAGATTAATCTCGTATTAAAGTGGTAGATATAATGTAATTACTGAAGCTAATGAGAAGCAACGTGTTTGGATCCAGTTATTTAGATTTACGTGCAGTCTGACATGAGGCCTAGGTATGGGAAATGTGGTTTATATTATAAATCCAAGCAAGTAGAAATCAATGTAAAATTTTAGAACGAATACTTACTAAACCAGTGAGGTTATGAAAGTTGGAAAGAAAAAATGTGAATACGTAACGAGCTAAGTTGACAGCCCTATTAAGAACAGCTTAGTCAACTTGGCACGTGCGCAATGTGAACGAAGCCGGGAGTGGAAGTTAGTGAAGTATGAACAAAAGTTTGTGTCAAGAAAATCTTTAATCACGGCGCATCGTGAAGTAAAGATTATCTTTAAAACTAAAAGTGTACAAACATAACATTCTTGGTAAATAAAATAATATCTGATGAATTTAACATTAACTATCAAATTTAAATACTCATACCTAATGATTAAAGCTAAAGATTTTTTATAGGTACTTGAAAAGGTTTATTTTCAGACCGTATATTGTGCATTTTTATGTAGCTGCCAAGAAAGTCTATAGAATCAATTTCCACTAACCAATAGGTATGTATAATACACAAGGATATTACCTATATCTAGGTATGTTCGACTGCCACTTGACGCATTGTATTGTAGGGCGTTACTGAATCAACTTGGGGGAAAGATGGCAATTGAGGTAGCGGGATTTTCACAAATGTTTTCTTAGCTAGCTGATTTCCGAGTGAAGGGGAAATATGACAGTTTTATTTCTATGTAAAAAAGACGTATAAAATCTCTTAAGTCAAATAAGTAAATAACTTATATTCAAGAAATGACTCTGAGATGATAATTATTTATAAACGGTGTAGGAAAAGTTAGTCTGTTCTTATGAGCTTATTCTTATGGTCAACTGCAGTGACGTAAAAGAAGTCAGTCAACCTAATGATGAATAATGTTATATAATCTAAATACGAGTATGTAAAAGAAAATAATACAAAAGAACCATTTCCATGAAAATGCTTTCTTTTACATAAAAAACATAGGTAGGTACCTAATTGTCATAAGAAAATACCGACTTTACTAACCCCATATTAAAGATACCTACGTACTGGGCGTGATAAAACAACTTCCAAAAACTGAAATAGGATACTGAGAGCATTTTATAAGCCAAGACCATTAGCTTGTTGGTTTACAACGAATATTTTACACAATTTTTCCGACAAAATGTTTTATAACAAATTGGTTACATTTCGAAGCATGTCGAATTTACTAATGTTAAACAATGTTGGGCGAAATATTGGGGGCAATTCGGAGTGTCGCAAAAGCTAAACTAACCTAACTAAAATTATTGCCATCCTTTATATTCCCATCGCTATGAAAGGGACGGCAACAATTTTAGTTAGCTTAGTTTAGCTTTTGCGACACTCAGAATTGCCACTATTGTGTAGTAACTTTACTTAACTTTGAAATACCTAACAAAACTTACTAAAAAAATAGTATCATTGATTGCAGGTAATCAAATATAAAAAATAGGTACTAAACTAAAACTTTCATTAATTTTTTTCGTAGAAACCTTGATGTTAAATTGACCGTCTTGTTAGAAGGTGTTCAAATATGTTTTTATATTTTAGTCTTTAGATTCAACTCGACATTAGTTTTACGTCACCTGTATAAATTCTCCCAACCTGATATCTGCTAGATAGAGTCATCAAAAGTCACATGTTTCTTCGATAAAGATGGTCCAATTTACGTTTTAATGAAATCCCAGCTCTTCCTAATCGAAATACATTGATTAACGAATAGAAGGCACGAGCAGTAATAGCCATTGGGCAGGGTTGCCACAAATAGAAAAGTATAAATTAAGCTGGACAGACTTGACTGGGTAAAGTATTTGTTTTTAAGTACCTACATGTTTTTTTCGTATGTTTTTAGCGATGTCTCTATGCTTGATTTACTTTTACTTAATCTAAGGAGTACTTACATTGACTTTATAAGTCAAGTAAACATGGTTTTATTCCAAATAAAATACAAGTTTCATGCCTTACAGGCCGAATAAAACTTTAAGTGAAAAAGTCATTATTAACTTTGGTTAAACATTTTAATAAGAGTTTTTTCTAATCAAAATTAGGTGCTTTCTGATACAATATACTTCCATACAAAAATATTCTTAGTAAACAATATCCGTCTTTTTCGATTTATCGAAATGAACGTCTAAATAGCAGTCACTACGTAACCCCTCCTAATGAGGCACGTACCCCAGCCTCCCCCAGCCTCCCCTCCCGCCATTAATTCACTTCAGGTGACTTGTTTCTTTTATTCCAGACTGAAGGCAACTTAATTACATTGAACTAAGGCTGTGTCCACAGTAGACAAACTGTTAGCATTAGAATTAGGCATAAGAATCACCTAGCATGAAACTGAAGTGATCCTTGAGGTCCTACAAGAATAAATGATTTTTCTTTCTTTCTTAGCGGCCGACTGAGTTTGCGGTGTATCGGTTTAGTACGCCCTTCCATATATTTAAAATGGAGTGTCCACAGTTTGCTAGTTTGCGCTCACTTTACGCAGTTTGTAGCGTTACGCGCGCCGACTGTCTCAGTCGGCGGCGGCGATATGGTTGATATGGCGAAAATTGATCTGAGTTTGCAGCTAACTCAAATTTCAGTTTGCCACAAATTTGGGGCTCACTCAGTCGGCCGCTAACAGTTTGCCTACTGTGGTCACAGCCTTAGAGTTTACTGGACTGAAATCTGTTTGTCTTTGTAAACCCTACGCTTCCACTCGTCAATTGTAGTGAGTTCAAATTCAGGCTGAGCATATAAGCTCAGTCAATCTACTGATGAAAAATGTTATTACTTATATCTAAATACAAGAGACACAAAGATCCATTTTCATGAAAATGTTTTCTTTTACATAAAAATCTACTTTAATTTCGTAAGAAGAGAGCAATTTCCAGCAGTCTCGGGGTGCATTTATGTTTATAGCTCCGATGATCCTCATCAGATCCTCAAAATGTTTTAATATGACCATCTCGGGAATGTTCTCTTTCAAATCAAGAATACATTTCAAATAGAGTTTTTAAATAGGACCACTATTGACGGAATAATCGCTGAAATTACATTAAAAAAATTCATACAGAGGAACATAAAACCTCTGCCTATTTTGAAGTTATTTTGGCGCCACTAAAAACCAGCGCTCCAACAGTCATAATGCTGCTTGTAAACGTAGTGTTTATATTCTCTTTGGCTGCTTGGAGCAAATGCTGAGGGGTAGCCTTATTTTCTTGTCACTTGATTGTCAATAAGTATTTTTTATTTCTGTTACCCATGTTTATGTTGAAAATAAAAACTTTTTCTATTCTATCAAAAGGTATTGATGTGGGGAGTAAAACGCTTTTTTCGTTGACTGTAACTTATGTTAATGTAGTTCTGATTTCAGGCATCATGGCGTATCTAATCTTAAGATAGTAATCAACCATTTAAATCAATGGTTTACAGAAGCACCTTATCGTAGGAACTTAATTGTAAATCGATTAATCCGTGGTTAATTCACGTATACACTTTTGAGTAATAAAATTTTGGTTGATAAAATATTATTATTTAGTAGGTACTTAATATTATTTTTTATTATTTAGGTAAGTACTAATGCGGAGTTAGGATGATTGATATGGATTTTCTTTCACTTCACGGAAAAAGTATCTACTGAAAAGCCTTGGCTGAAACTTGGAATATACATTAGTTTATGAACTGGAATAACACATAGGATATTTTTATCTAGGCACGAACGAAGCACCGATCAGATACTAGTTTGAATAAAAATTAAATGTTCATTGTCTTATGCAATTTATTAGTACTTACCTACTTTTATACATACCTTGATTAACATTATGAGTTTATTTACTGAACCTTTGCGCATTCCAAAAAGGCTAATACCAATTTATGAAATTAATCCAAATTAATCCTTGGGCTTTTTGCCGTTATGGGTCGCTCGTAAAACCCTAACATTTCGTACTTACGCGACGAAAAAGGTTTATGTATTCACTCAAACAAATGTGAAAATATTTAAATTATTATATTACATACGTAAATTACGTGAACGCGTTTTATTATCATCAGTTTATTTAGTATTTCATAATGTTAGTAAATTGGTTTCATTTAGTTATTTTTTTCTGGGAGTTTTATTATTTTTTTACAACAGAATCACTCTTTTCTGTAGTCAGTGTCGGCGAGATAAAGCTAGAAATTATATTGATGATGAAAAGGGCTCACAATATTCCTCTTAAAGTTATCACAACTTTCATATTAATTTAACTTATTTAATAACTAAAATTTACATTTCTTTTAAATATCCCACGGAAAATAAAAACTACGGTAAAAATGAGCGCCACAAATTCAAAAAATATTAGGAGAGTTGTCAAAAACAATCTCGGCTGCGCGTCGCGGCAGCCATGCAGCCGCAGCCGCGTTTAGTTGTTTTCAACAGAAATTCATACAACTATGTACTGTACATAGATACAAATACAGTTGCTACTACAGCGTCTGCAGCCGAGGCTCGGCAGCACGGCAGCCGAGATTCGAATATCATAAATTCGATAAATCTTTTTCTTAATGTTCTCTAAGAATTCGTAGATGGTTCGGGAATTAAAAAAAACTAAGGTGGTACGAAATGCGCCGGGTCAGCTTCTATTAGGTATAATACTTATTAGTGGTAATACCTCTTACATCTAATTACATCAGGCCTAAATCCCCAATCACAAGTCGTCATAAATAATGTGTTATAGGCACTTGAATCTGCTCTGTCCTTACAATATTAGACTAATTACTTAAGGGTTAATAATAATTAACCCAATAGGAGTTTCAATATTGTAGCCCTATCCAAAAAATATTACGGTTAAGTTGGATAGTGGTTCAAATTTTAATCGAAAGGTGTAAGCTCTCGGTACAAAACGCTGGCCGAGTGGAGACCATGGTATGAAACATACAAGCTTGTATATATATAGCCTGTCACACAGCAGTTAGAGCGCAACTTTAGGCGCCACTGAAAACCAGTGCTCCAACAGTCATGATGCTGCTGGAGCAATTGCTGAGGGGTAGCCTTATTTTTCTTGTCACTTGATTGTCAATAAGTATTTTTCATTTCTGTATTCTATTCTATTCTACGTTGGTACGATGACATCTAAAGAACAGCTGGAGTAAAATGGACGGAAACTGCACAAAACCGATAAGAATGGCATTATATGAAGGCCTACCCATTGGGTTGAATGTGGCTAAGAAAAAAAGAATAAAGTAATTGCTATATCGTATGAACTTGAAATCAAAAGCACATGGAATACGTCCCTGGCGAAGTGCATGAAATGTGCGCGCACGCATCTAATTAGCATGTAAACGCGCATTCAAATTTTATGTCTCAATCCACCAGACACTGAGGCCATGGTTGAGGCACAAGCGGAGCGGGCAGCGAGTTTATGCACACCACGTCTTATGACGCTTTTCTAAAGCGTTACCTGCTAGTTCCTTGATAGTTTAGAGCTTTGTACAACGCCTATATCCAACTAATACTATAGTTATCATGGATGGAAGGATGGATGTTTGTTACACGTATAAATATAAACTACTATACGATATATTATGATTTGGATGAAACTTAGAATAGGAAAGTTTATGACCTTGAATATAGCATAGGCATCTCTTTATCCTCAAAGTACTATACAAGCGAAGCCACAGGCAGTTGATACTAGGCCCACACCACCAGGTTCTTGCCTGATTCTTTCCCTGGTGTAGGGAGTTGCGTTAGAACAGGCATTAGAATCATCTAGCATATACAACGAAGTTGAAGTGATCCTTGAGGTCCTACCAAAATAAACCTTTTCTTTCTTTCTTAAAAATTGACAAAAATGTCGCTTCGCTCGTGCATGATTTACCTACATTATAAGTAGGTATATCATATCCAAGCTTACTTCTTGCTTTCGTTGATGCTAAAGTGTTTAATCGCGTAATCATAGGGTCTGAGGATTACAGGGTTCTGCTAAATGCGAGTGGGTGGATTTATACATACTCCGATAGAACTTAGTAGGCTCTTAGGGAGTAATAAAACGAGTAGAAATTCTACATACAGGGTTTTTTTTTGTAGTGGGTGGGACATTAAAGGGAAATCCAACACTATAGAAAATAGAGGGGGATATTTGATACCTACTTACATAATTACTTTTCCACTACTAGCTCCGTAACTAGCGATCCAACAGTCATGATGCTGCTGAAGCAAATGCTGAGAGGTAGCCTTATTTCTTGTCACTTAATTGGCAATATTTCTATTTATGTTGATGGAAAATATTTTTTCTATTCTATTCTATTATAAATAAAATATATTTTCTTCCCCAGGTATGGTTCCAGAACCGGCGAGCAAAATGGCGGAAGAAGGAGCACACCAAGAAAGGGCCAGGTCGGCCAGCGCACAACGCGCATCCACAGTCCTGCTCCGGAGAACCCATTCCTCCTCATGAGCTGAGGGCACGCGAGAGGTGAGGAACTTACAACATAGACCTGCATATTATGTGCGTCCTTCCGAAATCTTTATGACAGTTGTAGCTGGGTTCGCTAAATATAACGCGACAAAAAACGGCCGCGTTTTTGTCGGGTTACGTTTTGTTGGGCGAATAACCACCTCTAGGGTAACCTTGTGAAGAAAACAGTTCCGAAATCTGTTCCTTACCACAATTATAATATTTGAAATTCTTTTTTTAAATAGTTTGATAAAAAACAAAAAATAGTTTGTTGTACACCCTCGTAGCTTTTTTTTTTCGCACCGCTTGTAGTGACACAAAAGGAACTAAGACTAATTATCATCTTCAAACAAATTAGTAGGTGTATAAAGTATTATAAAAAAAATCGTTAATTCTGACTACTGAGATTAAATTTGATTTGATTTGATTCAGCACGTTCACTGCTACCATTACGTTTTATCAGAAAGCATTAAGTACATAAGCATCTGTGGCACTCAAAGTGACCATTCAAAAATTCTCAATCTCACTACCTGTAGGTTCTATACTAATTTTGCCCTATACCTCAACAGGGCGAGAAGAAGAAAGAAGCTGGCAAAAGCGCTGGACCGACAAGCCAGGAAGCTCCGGGCCAAAGGCATCACTGTCGACCTTGAGGCTCTGAAGACGGAGTACCTAGCACAGCACAGAAACAACGGCATGTACTCAGACTCCGATGGAGATGGTGAGGGCGAAGAATGCATGATCGATGTCGTTGGGGGAGACTCGTGCAACGATTCCGGACCAGAAGACTTCTCTATGACAGGCCGGCTACGAGCACCGTCTGGGGCTGATGGGATCAACAACTCGGATAGTTCGACATCGGACGCTCACTCCGGTAGACATTACAGTCCAACTCCAGACCCGCAGACATCGTTCTTTCAACACTTCGGCGCGGCGAGCGCTAACTTCGAGAAATTTGACTTTGATTCTGGCAGAGCTGTGTCCTTGGATCTGAGCGGTGGCGGCCGAACCACGGAACAGGATCTATCAAAAAGTGGGGGAACAAGAAAACACAATCCGTTCAGTATAGATTCGTTACTTAACACGTGAAAATGACTATAGAGGCTCCCGTGTACAGTGACTTGAAGGCATTTTAAAATGTTCCTTAGCTTTAGACTTGACACCTAAACATATCCGTGTGAATATTAATTAGAAGAATGTATTATATAGATAATTGTGTAGTGTATATAAGTTTATATTTATTTCTGGAAGATAGATCTTTTATTATTGGATTTGGGGCAATATTATAGTTTCGTCATTTACACGGCAATGTTTTCAAAACTTAATGTTTAATAGGTAATATTCTGCCCTGACAAAGAAATGTTTCGATAGTGTAGACTTGCCTATCACTCACATATTGCCATTATCTCATAGGTATACCTACAAGAAGTACCTACTAAATAAGTATACTTTTAGTTATACAGATAAATAAAACGAAACTCTGATTTATGTATTTATAAGTATGCCGTGAAAGTGACATTTTGTTGATAATTGTATTTTAATTTATTATGAAGATTTTATTTTAAACATATTTTGAAAAATGTGTAAATTATCTTACATAGAGGCTTTCTGTAAACTGAAGTTCATAAAAAAATAGAGTGAGAAATATTTCCCATGATTAGCTATAAGAAATACAGAATAGTTTGTTATATGTAAAATAGATACATTTAAATCTATTGTATACAATGTTTATATCAAACAATACAAGTATGTACTTATATCATTTTTAATATTAAGTACCTACCTACCTACCTACAATGTTACGCTAAAATAATTTTGATTTTCGTTTCAGTAAGTCGTAAATACATACATATTATAAATAGAAGACACCCAGACTCGAGACAAATATTTGTAGATCATGCAAACGTTTGTCCCGCAGCGGGGATCGAACCCGCAACGGGCCTTCACCCACTGCGCCACAGAGGTCGTCAAATATAAAAAGATAAAGGAATTGTAATTAAATAGCCGGGTCCACACCAGACGATCCATCTTGCGATCCAGGATAGTGGAGTATCGAATTAGCCAAACGCGAGCTGTTATTTTTATTGGACTGCGCGAGGCCCGTCCACACCAGAGGCCGTAGGTATACTCGGGATCAACGAAAACGAAGTTTCGTGACAATTTTCGGGTTCCAATTATGTTGATGAACTATTACGAATTCAGTATCCACCAACATAAGCTGACCCCAAAAATTGTCACGAAACTTTGTTTTCGTTGATCCCGAGTACGGCCTCAGACGCTCCGTTTAAATTGCGTTTGTGACGCGCGCGATCGGAGCATGATGGATCCAAAGTGAATAACCACTACGTTTACGATCGTCCGGTGTGTATATACCCCAGATAGACGATAAGGCACGTGAAGTGTCACATCAAAAGATTAACAATGATAGAAAGAGATCGTATACGAAAAGCGATTGTAATTTGGCTAAGACAGCTGATCTGATTTTTGAACGTTACAGAGCAAATAAAAGTTAAAAATCATAAAAGATATATAGATTACAGAGAAATCTTTATGCAAAACCGCGAGCTGTAGTACAATAATTATTCGTGTTACGTAATTACATACCTACTGTTAAGCTCTAACAACTTTGTGGGGTAACCCGAGTGTCAAGTTTGTTTTGCTAATTTAACATGAGCCAAGCAATTATGATAAACATACAAGTGCCTGACTTTCTACATTGTACAATTAAGTATAATAAGAATAATACATACAGAATGTTTAGATAAATAGTGTCAAGTAGAACTCTGAATGTAGAGCATCCTTTATAGAACTTTGCAATCAACCAGTTCAACATTTCTCAAATAGTGAGTACCTACCTACAATGATAAAAAAATTGAGTATTATAAGTAGGTGTAGATAATATTATAAATTGGGTACCTAGCCTAGTTACTATAGAAACCATCACAGGATGTGAGGTCTCTATCAGTGCTCTATTTCTGATCTTCCACTTGATACTTTTTTTGGGACATCCTGTATTTCAGACCTCTCTTATTTTTTTTGTGTCATACATAACAGAATACACGTCTGCTACAGTCAATACCTAGATCTGAAATGAAACATATTATCATTATTATCATCATCCACAGACCGACTTCACCCACTGCTGGGTCTTCATACATTTGTATCGCCGTGTAAATCAAATCAGCAACTCTTGCGCATCAAACACACAAGCCACATATGATATACGAAAACATTTAAATAATAATTACAAAACATATAGTCACCTGCCTCGTTTAAGTCGCATTTATGCAACAACTTAATGACACGTCAAACAATTTTACTTTATTATTACAAATTATGGTTCTGAGTGATTATTTTGTCACTTTGAAGCTGCAATTATATTTAATTTACGTTGCTAGAAGAATTATAGTAAATGTAGAGTACCCACGTAATACACGATCCTTTAAATATTCATTGGAAAATAACTTGATGTAAAAATATACTAAGTAAAAGTAAGGTATCAAACACAATAGGTATACCTAGGTAAATTAAAACAATCGTAAAAGGTTCATTTGATTGTAAAATGGTGAATAAAAATACTCGCAAGCTGTATAAATAATGAATATCACCGTAAAGTAACAACTATTATTGAACGCTTAATGCAAAACGACCGATAGGAGAGCCAATTAGCAAAACAAAATGGCTGACTCGTTTTATGGCCATTTTTACTTACTCCGAACAGTCATCCACACAAGTTTGCCAGCTATTGAAATATAGTCTTTTATACGAAGGAGTAAAGCTGATGATGAATTTAGTTGGGTAACAATACCCAGTGATTGGCTACGGGGTATTGTCTTGAATCATTGACACGTAAAATTATACGAAATTGTGCTTCGTTGGAAATAGATTTTTAAATTGGAAATAGAGTTGGAAATAATTATTATTAAATAAAACTGTAATATAATAGATTATTAAAAGCTGTAAATATGTTTACGGTTATTATTAATCTTTTGAACGCTGCTGTGCAAACTGATATTCTCCAATCCATCTTTTGACACTCTATTTCATTAAGTCCGATTGCCAAGTTTTTAAAACTAATATAATGTATCTCCTACTACATCTTTAACTGACTATGACGAATCATAATACCTGACCTTATTTGTCAAATACACAATAATGAAAACATTGCAAAGTAGAAATAGTTTTACTAAAGTGTCAATCATGACTCTCCAAACTGATTTATAGATAAACCTTTTTATGAATAGTTTCAAGTCAGTGGTTATTCATTATTTTAAACCCAAATTTCATACGAATATAGCTCACATTCACATTCGAAAAAAAGCCCAAAAGAAGGAACTCAAAATAGGCGGAACTACGCATACCTACACAATCTTCTCGTATTTGCAGAGACACGCCCCATCTATTCTTTTATACTCTGTGGTTGAACCCTATAACGTCTAAGAATAAAACTTTATACTTACATGCAACATTCCTTTTTTAAATTTGAAGTTTATAATTATTAATATTTATTTATTATCCGGACGGGACGGACCCACTGGATTTTTCTATAATTTTTCCACCCATAGAAAAATAAATGAAAATAACCACGCTTAATAAAATATCATGCCGTATTGTGCTAATATATTATCACTACATGGGTACCTAGATACAAGACAAGTATGTGAATAACTGCACATAAATAGTTATTTAACTGTACATTTATGTAGTCTGAAAATTAAATTAGGTACAAACATTATAATAAGTTATTTATAATTACATATAAATGTATGAGAGACATGGCTATCTGTAAATTGATTATAACATTGTAATGTAAGTTGTAAAAAGGTATGTTATGTGAGTAATTTATTGAATCAAAATATAACACTTGTAAAAACAGTTATGTATTTTATTAATGTACACATTTATATTTAAGTAACCATTAATGTAACGCTTATACTTAGGTGCTACAGAATAACAGTTTAAAAGCAATTTAAAGAAGAAAACCACTATTTTTATAATAAAAACGATATAGAAAAAAACATTGATGTAAATTATTGGATGTACTTTGAGCAACCGTATGGATGGATGTATCATTAGGTGTGCTCAAACGTATGATAATAAATCAATGCTCATAGTGTAAAATAGTAAGTAATTTTGTAATTGATCTGAGATAAAACTAAGTACCTATATTATGTTGTTGACTGTAACTACGAATAAACAATGCCATGACATAAATTCTAAATATCATGGGGTATCTAAAGATGCATATCTATGGAAGAAAACCAGTACCTAAGTAAAAATAACGTAATAAAATTAAATGCAAAATTTATTGAAACTAAACTATCTACCTACTACATACTTAGATGTTCCAAGAAAAGATCAATCAAACCAAATAAAAAGAATAAAATAATATGGAACTAGCACAAGGCCTAAGTAACCCATTATTTATAAGTTCTTTAGGTACTGGCAGAGTTGAATATTACTTGGACTTTCGATGTTCGATTTCATAGGTCGTGGGTTCGAATCCTGGCGGTGCATTAACGGATTTTTCGTTTCGAAAAAATTAATGTAGGTACGTTAAAACAAGCTTTGAATGGTAAAGTAAAACATTGTGTGGAAGCCCACGGCTTGGTTAGCCCCACACGTATTGACCATTTTTTTTCATGTCGATATGGCCGGTTAAGCTGAGATGAGTTTACTAGTAGGCGTTGGGCAAGCCTATTCCATCTCTACAATGTCTCAGTTACTACAGTGTTCCGTCAAGTGTAGGCAAAGATCCTTCTGACACTATTAAAAACACCTAACTAGTAAAGACCATGTAGTAAAGATGAAGAGATAGAATAACCTTACCTAGCATTTAAGATGATTCGAGGTAGGGAAGGAACTTCCTTCCACTTTTTATTGGAGACTGTGGAACACTATATGTACTAATCTTTGCCCTGTGGGACGCTAAGATATTACTTGCAAAAATAAAAATGAATCAGGCAAGTCTCGACTCATGGCATGACTAAATCACAAACAAACGCTAATAATTTTAAATGCTCAAATTATCCGGTTCAGATCTTGCCGACTTTGACACCGGAGCCCCGTGTAACGAACCGTTGGATACGGTCAGGAAATGTGCGCGATATTTAGGCGAAATGAACCACATAATGTTAATACACAGTCGTATTTCAGAGTAAAGGTGAATTTGACAGCGCATAATGTTCTCTTTTAAACGATACCAGTCACTCCTATTTTTACGATTTTGCGAAGTGAAAAAAAGAAGGATCAGATACTTATTTAAAAAAAACGTGCCCATATAAATAATAAGGTACGTACAATATTTAGATTTCTGTCATAGTAATAAACGTACGGGTCAATCAGTCCTGCACGAATGACGATGTCTTTCCTCTGGTTAGGCCAATTGATATCAAAGGATAGTTATAATAAACACAACATTAGTTCTTCATTAGCCACAAATGTGTCTAACGCCCGGAAACGCTATTTAAATTATTTAGGTTTAGAACGTTCTTTGGGAAAATATTTAATGGCTGTATGAAATATAATTAAATAAATAAATAAATATAAATATCCTTGGACATTCCACACAGTTTGTTTTATGAATACTGAGAGCTGTGGATTTTGTTTGATAAATAAATAAATAATTTAAGAGCTGCCACCCCGGTGCCGTGTCAAATCCATAATCATAACTTCTACTCGATAAACTACAACGGAACGAAAGTTGCAACACGAATCACGATAGATAGATTGTACGCACTAGATCGAGATATCGGATATACTTTGTGACTAGTATCCGCCCGGGGCTTCGAATGAGTGAATACCGTTTAATTCAGAGGCCCTACTTGGGAACTAAAACGAAGTTTCGTGACAATTTTCGGGGTCATAATTATGGTGGATACTGAATTAGTAACAGTTCACTAACATAAAAGGATTTCGTAGATCCTAAGTAGGGCCTCTGGTCTACCTGTATGAAAAGTAGCCTATGTTTTTTTCCGAGTCAACTATGTATATTCCAAGTTTTATCCAAATCCGTTCAGTAGTTTTTGAGTGTAAGAGTAACAAATATATCCATCTATCCATCCACATGTAAGGCTTACAGATCATCCCACTAGCTATTTGTAGGCCTACCCCTATACTATATAAGCCAAAAACGATGCATCGTGACAATCATCGCAGATCAGCTTATGTTGGGTAAACTTTCGAATTCAGTTGCGATTTTTGGAACGATGCTTTGTTTTCGTTTTGTAGAGTAGACCTTCTGCTTCGGAGTCGCCTGCCATCCACCAGGATCCAACCAGTCACCAGTCCGGCCCAAGGTTAACTTTTTTTTCTTCCTGTACTATATCATCCCACTCTGTTGGGCAAATGTCTCCCCCATCTCCGACCATCTCTGTCCGTCGACTCATCCTTATATTGTCTTTACTCTTTATATGTCTTTAGTCATTTACGAGACGTAACCAGGCTCACGCTGTGATGTCTTTCGGGTACATAAATAGTACATTACGCGATTCGATCCACTTTCCCTTCACATCAATCTCCGTGAGTGATGCAAGTCCGTAGCGTCATCAGTAGATGATTCTTGTTATTTGCAACTATTTACAGGTTGTATTCAGAGAGGATATATTTAAAATTAAACGTTAACTAACTAACACAGATTTTACAAATGTTCATCACCTAAGTGTGAAAGGAGGTTCTAATTTTATAGTCTATGCACTCTAGAAGTATTTATTAAAAAATATATATTAATTTATTGAAAGAATGCTATGACCACTTTCTTGGCCGACAGCAGTAACCTCGTAGAGTAGGTACCTACCTAGTATTGTTCTATCTATATTGTTGCAAAATGCAAATATTGTTTGTATGTGATTCTATAACAACATTGTGAGTGTGTGTGCGATATGCTCGCTCACAGTAAGATTTTACTTTAAATGTGTAATTAATTAACGCATTTAAAATTAAGTAAGTAAATTAAAGTATTTTTGTATATTTTATTAGATGATGATGATATATCAAAATTATCATCAATAAGTTGTGGTTTGAAGCTACCACATTTTAGTGAGTATTTATACACAGTAGACAATTATTTTTAATGGAGTTGAGTACAAGGTAGGTATATATCCCATCAAATCTTTAGAGCGTAAAATAAATAGAAAAGCGGGTCTTATTTGTTAATAAATAATAACATAGTAATTTTAACTGCATAGTAAAGATACAGTCAGAGTGGGAGATTAAGAGCGTACGCTCGCTCTTAACATTAGCCCTCTTATTAATAAACAAAGATTAACGAAGATCCCCGCTGCGGGACAAATATTTGCATGATCTGCAAATATTTGTTTCGTGTCTGGGTGTTTTCTATGTATAATATTATGTATGTATTTACAAAAAAAAAATGTATCTATGTAGTGTATCAGTCATCTTGTTACCATAACATTAAATTGCTTAGCTTGGGACTAGATGACGCTGTGTGGAATGTCCAAGGATATTTATTTATTTATTTATTTAATTTTAAGTTGTATTTGTATGGGCTTATTCCCAGAGGTCCACGACTTCATTGTTTTCAAAAAAACTAAGTCTATACTTTAGTTTCCAACGGGTCCACGACATTGTAGTTTTAAAAATATTTCCATTTCCGACGGGTCCATGAAATTGTTTGGTACAGTCAGCAATAGGTAAATGTTTCGATATTATGATAATTACGTAGGGCAAATATTTGTTTACCTAATAAAAGTTAATGGTTGCATAAATCAGGACTCTTCTTTTGATCATAAAAAATATCAACCTTGTGCTAAAATAACCTAAGGCATTTTTATTTTATTTTATTATAATCTGTAGTATTTTTTTTTTATTAACAAGAGTGACAAAAATACCTAGGTCTTTGATAAAAATACTTGCATTTAAATGTTTTTAAGGAATAATAAGGTAGCAGATTATCAACTCTTATATCCTACTAATATTATACATGCGAAAGTTTGTGAGTATGAATGTTTGCAACTCTTTCACGTGAAAACTACCTACTGAATGGATTTGAATGAAATTTGGTACCAGGATAGTTTATTATAAATCCTATCCCTTAATATATCCTGGATTAACACATAGGCTACTTTTGATCCCGGTATTCCCACTGGAACGGGAAGTACTTCTAAGTTCGCACCGTAACAAGCATAAGAAAAGTCATTTTTGAAGTGACTAAAATAATGATAATGGTTGTGGATTTTATTTGATAATATAAATATTAATATCTATCTCTCTCAAATCTGTAGTCGGTTTCGCCGTGATACTCGCTAGGTAGTGAAATACTCGCTTGTATTCTCTAACTGACTGTACATTAGTTAAATCTCATGGACCTCTTGGGAACTAATGTAAGAATATTTCAAATTCTATAAATATTTTTCATGGACCCGGTGGGAAATGAAAGACAATAGAACCATGGACCTCTGGGAATAAGCCTTTGTATGTTTGTCGCGAAGAGTGGAAGAAGGGAAGGGAGGCCTTTGCCCTGCAGTGGGACGATTATGGCTGAATAATAATAATAATAATAATTTGTATGTTTATTCTGTGTAAAATAAAGTGCTAATTCGTTCATTCACTGACGTTCTTTGTTAATCTTCGTTTATTAATAAGGGTGTAGGTGTTTTAAAACGCGAGTTTTAAGAATCAAACGGTCGTCAAGAGTACCTAAACAAAACCATGGCATATCTTGCTAAGGCATTATTGATAGATTAGCAACATTATGAGCGGTCTAAATCTGGATGGGTGCTAACACCTTCATGTTTTCGAGGGGATGTTGAAATGTCGGACGTCGTTAAATAAAAAAAACTTTCATTTCAGACAGTTCCTTAGACATTCATGACGGAGGCATTATCTGCCTTGAATGACTTAGGTTTACGTAAAAGGTAAAAAAGGACCTAAACCAAAAACGTTCCTCAAAGTTTACAATACAATACGTGCTTATAAAATGCCTTTTTCTTGTATTTTCTACCGACCATACAAAAGCATGAATTACAAACTAATTACAGTGTATGCAAATGAAGTCATTCATTTCCAAATGATTCAATTCAAATGGATTCATTCAAATGGGTTCCGAGCGAGTTTTCATTAAATTCCTCTATCGCGTCGATCTTCGGCAATTAATATGCTTTAGTAGAAAACTTATCATTTGTAGCTATTTTGGTTCCATTTTGTTTTTAATTTGATTGGGGTGGGTATCATTAGTGTGGGGGCGGAATAATCCACGGCCTTGGGTGATACAATACATTACAATAGTTTGAAGGCTAGGTAGATACATAAAAAGTTATATACCTAACCTAAAGTCACCATTCGTTTTATTTCTTTTAATCCGAACGAACCTTTATTACACACAAAATGCATGACACTTATTATCAGATAACTACTTACGTTGCTATGGCGATAGATGTAGGTACGATCATTCGTAAGTTGAAAATAGGAACCGGAAGTTAGAGATGTTCACTGATCCCTCTAACTTACTTCAAAGAAAAGCGATAAAGGATAATTGAATAATTTTCAAGTTTTAGGATAGGTAAGTAAATAGGTTTAATAAATAAATCGATTGTAAAAATACTTAAATTGGTTCAGCGACTTTTAAAGACGTCCCAGGATTACATAATATTCCTAATAGCGATTAAACTATAAATAAATAGAGAGGAAACATTAGGGAGCCTTCCAAACGAGCCATTAGCTCCAACTTTTCCTTTTTCCTAATGTTTCTGACATTTGGTGCGACTCCTGCATCAGATAAGAGGAAGTGTAACAGACAGAAAGCAGGTGTAGCCGAACAGCTTATTACTGTCTAATCTAATCTAAATAGCCCACTGGATCCCACTGCTGGGCAAAGGCCTCCCCTCCCTTTTTCTATTCGCCTCGGTGTAGGGCTTCTGTCAGCCAGCTGGTGGAGTATTCGTCGAGTTGATCCCGCCATCTCCGCTTGGGCCGACCACGAGGCCGTTTAATGCCTTGTGGGACTCAGTGGTGATTTTATTACTGTAACTTATAATTTCATATAGGTAGGTACTTAGTTTTGAATAAAACTTTGGAACTATCATGTTCACTAACGAAACTTTGGAACTATTCGCTAGTCTCAATAATCTATCTGTGGTTAAGCCTACTGTGGCTAATATACTGACGTAAGTATTTGACATTACCCACTTCCATACTAAAACGTCAAATATCTAACCACAGTAAGCAAAATCAACGATAGATAGGATATTGAGATTAGGCGTTCAACTGTTGCCTGAGACCTCGATAAAAAAAGTGTTAAAAATTCAGCAATGTGTAATCTTAAATGTTTAAAAAAGTAAACGCAAAGTACATGGACTTGTACCTACCTACATGGTTTCTATATATGAATATGAGCTATCGCAAGACTTTTAAACGATCTTTCGATAGATTAACATATTTATATCCCTTACACATGACAGTGAAGTGAAGAGCGTGACATTTTAGTGACTGCTCGTTCAAAAACGTGATGTGCATAGGCTCTTATAATCTATTTCTTACACAGAAATTTAAAACAAATCTTAAGCGGTGTTCATAGTTTCTAAATTATTTTGATTAAAAAACATCAATACTTCCGAAACTACTCATCCGATTTCAAAAATTACTTTACCGATGTGTAGCACGGACTTTCCAAATGAACATAGCCTATATTTTATCAACAGGTACCACGCGAGCGAAGCCGCGGGCGAGTAAGCTAGTAAAGTATACATTGATACCTGGTTTATATGTAAATGCGTCCTAGGCAACTCCTAAATCAGATAAGGCCGAGTTCACATCGCCGTGGAAAGCTAGAAGGGGCGATCCCGCAATTATAAAGGAATTAGCCCAAAATTGCGCCTTCAATGGGCACAAATTGATATAATAAAAAGTAGTATGGTTAACGCTGACTCTGCGGCGGTTAGGGCTGTCAAGATGACATTTGAGGAAATATCCTGCCTACCTTCGGTCAAAAAATCAACTTTGTTAGTATTTTATGATTTTGCCACCTAACCACATTAAACAATATCTAACGCATATTTCCTGGTAGATGGTATTTTTTTGCCAAGTTAGGTTATTGTCATGCAGTTATTGTACCTAAGTAATATATTTTGTATGTCCATTGTATGATAAACACATTAGGTATAATTCACCCAAACATCAATAGACTCGCAACTGTGTTTCCACATACCTAAACGATAAATTAGATTTATTCAATTTTTGAGCAAGATGGTATAGGTATTTTATTTTAATACGTTTATATTTCATTTATAAGTTTTGTTTTCTAGATGATCGTGGCAACCCTACACGCAGGTTAAGGTGTCGCCCAATAATTAAGTGATTACGTTAGGTACGCGTGTCCGAGGCGCGATTTGTATCAATGCGGCCCAATCATTAGCATGAACCTTCGTGCCGCCCGAATATTGTGAAATGTTTTATTTTATGTGTCAATCTCTTTATTTTTAACTTGTCAATCTCTACTTTAATGTGTCAATCTTTTGTGTGTTTTTTTATCCCTTTTTTATGTGTCAATCTTTTTGTTTTGTTTTTAGAGTGTCGTTATGTTAGGTTCTTAAATATTTCGTAATTTTCTTGTTTAAATCTATAAAATCTGTCATTTTCTCGTCTTTTTCTTGTTGAGTAGTGCTCAGAGAAAACCTCTAGGTACCGTACCTTGATAAATCAGTCGTAACCGCTAAATGCGCTAAAAGAAAATGCAATATAAACACCATTACATATTTAAGTAGCTACGAACTTACTGTGCTATTTACACAGAAAGAATGGCAGTGATGTCAATTTGTTTTCCAATTCCATCGAATAAATTTGAAATTCGAACAACTGTTCTTTTCGTTCTACGTTTAAACATTCAAATGAGCAAAGGAAAACAATTTGGCGTCGCGTGCACCGCGCGGGTTGACGCCTCATATTCCGCACGCCACTTCTGTGCTACTGACTTTATACCCAACTTTACTTTCCTAGCGATGACATAATATGAACATTCTGGGAAATTATACATGGGACTTCAACATTCTGTTCTTAAAGGGAATAAAGATTTACCCCAATATTCATAATCAAACATAGGCCTCTACATCTCTACTAGATAATTAATACTAAGTAGATGATATTAAATGTTGCTTTCACATAGAATAAGTTTAGACCAATTCGATGCATTTTTTATTATAGCCATATACCTAAGCTCTTTGAATATTTGAAAAACAAGGAGTAAGTTTAATAAAAGTAATACAAATTGAAACAGGCCTTAAAACATGATTCGTTTAGCTCAAAGACGATTAATATCTAGAAGACAGACAAAGGCCATACACAAAATCGTAACCCTAAAAAATAGCCTGAAAACTCTAAAACATCAATTTTATCCAAGAAATTTCAATTACTTTCTAGTTAAAAATGTTTAAATATTGAATATTGTTGCTACCTACTACTAAGTATTGAAATTTCTTGGATAAAATTGATGTTTTAAAGTTTTCAGGCTATCTGGTACTGCGGGATCGGGTTACGATTTTGTGTATGGCCTTTGTCTGTCTTCTAGATATTAATCGTCTTTGGTTTAGCTGTAATCACCGAGATGAAGTCATTTAATCTGCTGGACCTCAGAAACTTGGGTCTGAAGCGTTGAGAGTATCGACGTTCATGAGATCGAAAATAGTGATGTTGCGTTCTTCAAAAAGTAGCCTGGTAATGAAAATGTGCATTATACTTTAAGCTTTTTTCCTTTCATCATCATCCCTAGCCCGATCTCTCCCAGTGCTGGGAATAGGCCTACCATCGTTCTTGCCATTTCTCCCGGTCCTGCGCTTGCCTGATCCACTGCCGGCCCACGACGCTGATAATATCGTCGACCCATCGGTCGACGGGTCAGTTGATATTATATCGAATATATAGAACCTTCCTAAGCTTCCAATATTATAATCAGAAAAAAACCGCCTATTATTTAATTCATCTCTCATATCATACTTTTTATTTGTAGTCAATTCCTTAAATATAATTTGTAATTCCGTAATAACAATAATAATCCCCTGCATGATTCTAGGTCGTAAAGATATCCTGTGCCTGTTTCTTGTGATTTTATCTGTAACTATTTAACAAATTTCAAACAGTAGGGCAATAGAAATCATACTTCAGGCCACGCCTTTCACAATAACCATAAAACTGTGAACAGGGATGTACTAAGGGAAACACAACAAAAAAGAGACTAAAAAACCAATATGACCTACCAGGTGGGAAAGAAAGAAAGAAAAATCATGTAGGTATTCTTGTAGGACCTCAAGGATCACTCAGTTTCGTTTTACATGCTAGGTGATTCTAATGCCTGTTCCAACGCGACTCCCTACACCAGGGAAAGAATCAGGCAAGAACCTGGTGGTGTGGGCCTAGCTTTTTTTTAAAAGCGATCCCATAACAATCTAAAATAATCTAAATAGTCAAGCTTCAGTGGGAAGCCAGTCGTAGCATATAACCTTCCTCAATAATACCTAAGTAGATAAGTAAAATAGATACATTATTATAATATAGAAAATAATTGAGATAATGTAGGAAAATAATTGTTCTAATCTTACTGCTAGTTCCTGAGATTAGCACTTTTAACAAATTAAACAAAAAAACTCTTTAGTAAGTATATTAGTACCGGTAACTAGCTGTTTTATTTATTTTTAGTGTTAAAACGTAACATGGATTAAGCTAAGGCGGAGATCTTCAGGCGACCTAAAAACTCCATCACCAGGAAATAGCACCAAACACGATTTTTATTAGCAAAATCAACCTAACAACGACCCTGTCCAGTGACTATGCTGAAAATATCCATAAATAAAAATCATAATTTATTGAATAGTAAAAAATATTCATAACTTAATTAACAACACAGGAAATTAAATGTGTTTCATATAGTATTATCAGAAAATTTAGTAGGCTGTTCACATAATTTATAATGTTATACCATCGAGGTAGTATTAAAGAGTCACAATCTAATAGCTGACAACACTCAAAAATGTGCGAGCAAATTTAATGTTCAATGTCGCTTGTACGCAAAAAAGTTAAACTCTGCGCACTACGTAGCGTGCGCCGAGTTTTGGCGTTTACATTTTATTTGTCTGATTGTGGCTCTATAATACTACCTCGATACACATTTTTCGACGCGTTTATAGCTTTGAAACTGATATAATAATAACTTTAAGTTTCTTTTTTCTAGCTAGGTATACGATAATTATATGCAATTGAACTAATACTGAGCTAATACTTAGTAAATAAAATAGGTAAGTTCGTACGATCTATCTCAGTAGGGTTACCGGCGGTTTTTGTGTAGTATAATAATCTTTACTCGCTCACGTGTCAAGTATTGTAATAATAAATGTATGGAATTTTTAGTTCATGCAAGTTACCGGGGGAGGCGCTGCACTGGAATTTCATACATTTGTGATACTTGACTCGGTATCGAGGTCAGTATCCGATACTACGGAAAACTGGCGTCAACCTCCCTGGTGACGGAGTTTTTACGCCGAATAGTAAATTAAATAAAACAAGCTCTAGAATTCATTTCAAACAAATTAGGTCATTCTCTAGCTAGATCAAGGATACCTATCTATAAAAGATCAATGAGACATTGGTCTCCGGGATCGGGGTCCTCAGGGAATAACCCGACAAAATAGTTCCTAAGTATTCAATTTATTTTGATTCGTTATTTATAATGGACTTTCTAGCTTCCTGTAAAAATACAATTAGAACCAGTTGAGCCACTTAAGGATCGTTACAAACAATCTGTAGGTAGCTCAACTGATCCAAGCTACTGTCAGAACTGAAAATATATTTGGATAGACCCAAAGTTAAATAAGTCGTAGTTCCGTGTGTTTTGGAACACATCGACCCATGAATATCAGTCGCGACTGTAACAAGAAGCAATTTTTCACGATTTCCATTCTTTTCTTCAACGCGACTATGGTGACCATGTATTTGTATTTTTTATTTACAGACAACTTTAAAAACTAAGCTAAGAAGTTCAAACTTCTTGGTAATCTTCTTTTTATACTTTTACTTTAAAAACTAAGCTAAGGAGTTCAAACTTCTTGGTAATCTTCTTTTTATACTTTTACTTTAAAAACTAAGCTAAGAAGTTCAAACTTCTTGGTAATCTTCTTTTTATACTCTTACTCTTGCTGTTCGTTTTTCTCGCTAAAACTCAAGAATAGCTGGACCGATTTGACTAAAATTGATCTTGAAATATTAAAGTTCAGAGAACGGTGAAAAAAATTGCAAAGACATTAAGACGAAAAAAACTGTGATACGAAGTTCGCCGGGTTAGGCCATACTCGGGATCAACGAAAACGAAGTTTCGTGACAATTTTCGGGGTCAGCTTATGTTGGTGATACTGAATTCGTAATAGTTCACCAACATAATTGGAACCCGAAAATTAACACGAAACTTCGTTTTCGTTGATCCCGAGTAAGGCCTCAGCTAGTACCTACAACCTAGAATCTAGGTTGTAGGTACTAGCTATTACTTACTAGGTCCTAGATATTAATCGTCTTTGCTACAACTAAACTACTTACTACTAACATAACATTAACAATTAAATATGAACCATCAGTTGAGCAACCTAAGAATCGTTGTAAATGATCGAATAGGTAGCTCAACTGATCCAAGTCACTGCCAGACGGAAGCGTTTGTTTTACTTAATTTTATAAAATTTAATGAACTGAACGAAAGAGAAGAACAGAAATAAAGTTTCTCAGTATTTTAAGCCATGGTCACATAAGCGCGAGCACGTAGGTGGTGGTATAATAGAGGCACATCCGTTTTGAAAACACGAAATGGTGTACAATTTTCACTTGGCCACGAACAGCTAATGAAAATTGCTCAATTTTGTGCTGTTATGAATATAAATTAATGATTTTCCTTCCCTCTGGATAATTGTTTGGCGTATTTTATGAATGTTTTTTATTTCTTCTAGAAAAAATAGGTTTTGTAAGTGTATGTAGTTGATTATATTAGTGTAATGATAGAGTTCTGATTTGAATACTTATGTACAAACTAAACTATTTGAAAGAAAGAAAGAAAAATCCTTTATTTTGGTAGGACATCAAGGATCACTTCACTTCGTCTTACATGCTATGTGATTCTAATGCCTGTTCCAACGCGACTCCCTTTTACTAAGTACTACATAATTAAATAACTGAAGAACGTAATCGAAGATTTTACAAGTCTAAGAATTGATCTACGCAGGTTCGAATCCTGCCGGAGCCGTTAACTTTAGTAAAACATTACAATAGTGGCAACTCTGGATGTCGCCAAAACTTAAATAAACTAATTTGATAGCACTAAAAATGTTGCTGTCCCTTTCATAACGATCGAAATAGAAAGGATAGCATCAGTTTTAGTGCTGTCAAATTAGGTTAGTTAAGTTTTGGTGACATCCAGAATTGCCACTATTCAATAATCATTTTATTGAATGTAAAGTCTAATTTAAAGATTAAGTTAGTAGGTACATTACACATCCTTAAAAAAGACTCCAAGATAAAGGTAAAGCCTCTGATTATATCAATTGCTTTGTGAATCTAAATCAATTTTATTGGTCCACAGCGCCGCGCACTTGTTAAGTAATTACAGTCAGCCAGACAGCGCAGACACTTTTATCCCAGGGTTTAAGTACGAGTGGTCAAGCGCGAGTCGGCACTTTAGAAGCATGGTTCTTTAATCTATGGAAAATGGGCTTTTTTCGGTTTCTTTTCAACTTCCAACCAAACTTTTACGTCTATATCTAAGGAATTACATCCGAAAGTCGTAGGTTCGTGTATAACAAATTTTCGAAAGAAATGTATGCGCATTATCACGAATTCTAAACGGCGAAGGAAAACATCGTGAGGAAACCAGTTAGCCTTCCTTGTAGCGTCATGCGACATGCCTCTGACATGCTTCTGACTACCAATTAGAAATTTTCATAGAATCTAAAAATACCTAAGAATCTGAAAGATTATCTCTACCGCATCTTGGGAACTACAGTCGTGATAATACTTATTTAATTTTTTCTACACTAAAATCACAAGAGCTCTATGATCTCCTTCAGATATCAGGGTTCGGTGGAACCCTAATAAAAACGGCAATCGTTAATGCTAGGTGGCGCGAGTATCTCGTTAAAGTGGGCGGCATTGACTCCGGTTTGTATGATAATTTTTAAATCGACTTCGATGAAAAATTGATTTCGGCTGATACGCTTTTGATTATACGGTTGGCAGTCGTTAGATACAATTATTTGGATACAGATTTGAAGTGAATTTGGACTGCGATTACGTCATTCTGTGGGTGAAGTAATAAAGTAATTTGTTTCACTTTGCCCTTTATTTATGTTCAAATTCAGGTATCACGTTCTCATAATTTTCTTCACAAATAACCTTTGTAAAGGATCTATTTTTTTTATTTCTAAAAGAGATACTGGCCATTTAAGAAAAAATAAACGCAAGGCTATTGGTAATTTTTAAGTTTTGCCACAGATAATAAATACTATGCTAGTAGTTTTGCTCAAGAACAAAGTAAAGCCGGTGACACAGTGAGCGCGCCACCGCACTGAGTGATTGCGTGTTGGGGCGCGGTGTTGCCGCCAATTTGCACGTCGCGCGTCCGATCGCACAATTTACTTGTCAAGCCGACCTCCTCGCCATTACTACGAGCCTGGTACAATCCAGCCGCTGCAAGCTAACTACTATAACAAAGTAAAAAGACCACAAAGTGGCTGATTATCCAGCAACTGAAAAAAATATTTTTAAATTCTATGAGAAAAATAACCTTAGTTTGACAGCAAAATTGAGATTTTTAGTACTCATTCCAGTAACACTCAAGCTGACCAAGCCCTGTGTTTGAGTACCTATATGAAAAAAAGTAATAAAACTTTAAGAGTTATTTTTTATGTCTGTGAGTGAGTCATTAAGTCTTCGTAATCTAGAGACTTGAAATGCAAAAATAATTGCAAAATTAGTTTTTTTTATCTGACTTGTGAAACAATAAATTCTATTTAAAAATCCCGTCGATCACCAATTGCTTCCTAAACTGTCCAACCGCTTTAAAGCGTCCCATTTCTCCTATCAAACGATCACGCTGAATTGCGCTAGACACGAACATTATTAAGATATTTGCAGCCTAACGTGCCAACCGGCCCCACTGCTACCTCATTATAAATTAATTTACACCTAAGTACCAATACCAAACGAAAGTATTCGTGATATCACGCAACCAAAAAATGTAGAGCAACAAATCCTATTTACTCCCAACACCGAGTCAACACTCAATATCAAAGCCAATACGTGACCAAATAGTACATGTGAACAAGATACGCGGCCAACAATTTGCCCACCATCACATTCAATCACCTCTAGCTAACGACCAGCCGCAAAAAACACGACAGACTCTCAGGAAGTCGGCCAACAATAAAAAAACAAATAACCCGAGTAAATTAAGTTATAACCTAAAACACGTATGAAGCCATCATCCCAACGGTGTAATCATATTAACGACTACAAAAGGAGCGGCAAAAAACATAAAAATTAGAGGATCGAGAAATGTGGGCCAAACAAAAACGTAACGTATCGCCTAATTATAGCTGTTGGACGAAAAAACAATTTTATGTTCGCTGGGTAGGCGCACACGAGGTGCCTTTATGATCTTTGATTATAGCTCCGGACCACTAAACCGATATGTTTAGGCGAATGATAAAAGTAATGTGTATTCGGCATGAATTTATGTTTTTGTAAATATGTAGCGGGCTTACCTTCGCGTACGTAATAGACTTTTCTCCGCCATAAATGAAGTACTTAATTGGTCTTTGTCCATTCAATTACAAACACTTTATTTTTATAACACTATTCAGTTATGTAAAAGCTACTGACCGTAAAGATATTGTAACGTCAGCAGCAACGTTAGTTAAAAATAGTTAATCTTGAATCAAAAAATCACGCGTCTATTGTTCAAAAAGTAACCCGTGTCGCTCGATTCTCGGGCAAATCCTTTATTATTTCGACGTGTATATTTTTATTTTGTTTCCTTCACGATTATTATTTATGAATTATTATTATTTGAGAATTTATTATTAGCTCGAAGGAGCGCGTCCTTTTTCAATTTGCCACAAGGTGCCAGCGCGCAGGTATGCCGACATTTTCCTTTATTTTTGTTATTTTTTTGTCAATGTCTTTAATTAAATTGTTTCCGAAATTATACAAACGATCCGTGAGATAATTTAATTAAGTTCTTAATTTAAAAACGGTATAAATGCTCTTAAATAGCTGTGTAACGGACTTACCTACTGTTTCGTAAGGGTTTAATTTGATATCTCTGAATGCTTCAAAAGATCATAAAAGTTCAACTTATGATATTAAACAGATTTTATCACTTAACGCACGATTTGGTATTCATGTGCTGTTTAAAGTAGCCTATTGCGTCTAATTCAATCTTAAAATGGAATGGCAAGTGAGAGCTTAGTATGCCACAACCCGAAGTCATTTTAAAATGATGAAGAATTTACATCTACATTGTAGCTTAATGTAGCTGATGAATACTATTAAGTACATTTAATGTTTGCAATTCTTGGACAAAATCAAAAGATGACGATACAAAAACCACTTTACCACAACCACCGATAAAATAATACTAAGTATACTTACTAGTACCTACAGATACCTCACGTAGAACAACAAAAACCACCCTTCCTTTAGGGGTATTTTCTTCGGGCTCTGATGAGTCTCAAGTAAACCAAAACAAAAAACTACCTAAAACGAACAATCCAGACTTAAGTTCGTACTCAGAGTCTGCACTTATAGACTTGGGTATTCGCTCAAGTATCGATTTTCTGACATTTCTGAAAGACAATTCATGCTTGAGTATGGACTCCGAATACGAGCCTTAGAGTCCAGTGATGCTGCAGTGGTAACGTGACCTAACTTAAACCCCAAGACAACAAAACTCATCATCCCGTAAAATACAAGCTTTAAAAATAAGCTATTAATCAACTTTACTACTTTTTTCCAGCCGTAGGCAGCTAGGTGCAAAACAAAGTATTTTAGCAACAAAAATAAAGGACTATCATTTAATAAGCTCACGGCAAGTCGAGGTGTGTGTTTGAGAAATTACAGTTGTGATACAGCGTATTGTTATTGCCTTATAAATAACCAGTATCGTATCGATAAACGCCCAGGGCGGCGTGCTAAATAGTGCCTGTAGTTTGACAGAGCCTCGTTGGCTTAGTGGGAACTGAGCCCGTAGCCAAGTAACGCTCACTTGGAAATACTTCGTTTCGTTTCTATTCTCTTACTATCATCGCTATTCCTTTGTTTTGACATTTCTGCACGCTCGAGTAGGTACGTCATCGAATGTCAATTCATATTCGCTTTTTTCGTTTCCTATTCTAACGCGATTGTTGAATTGAAATGTAACAACATGACTATTGGGGGCAGTGATATTACTTCAGAAGCAAATAGCATGCTTTAGGTTATGTAGTGGACACAATGGACGTAGGTTTTCCTTCAAGAGAATAAAGACGTGTGAATTAATCAAAATAATAACTTTAGAACTTGTTATATTTTTAAACAAACTCAAAATCAGACAGAGTTCCAATTTCAATTATTTGTTCGAAAATCGATTCAATACACAAATTGAAACTCTATTACTGATTGGTCAACATTGGACAGGACAATGTCGTGTTTACTGTTTTTGTTTTTAACTTTTCAGAAATTGACGTATCATAACCTAACGGCTATCTTAATGGCGGCTAAGGAACTATGCAGATGATTTTTTAAGTTATTCAAGTTTCCTAGTAAGATATAATTATAAACATACCTACATTAAGTACACCGAAATATTAGTACATACTACAAAGTCAAAGTCATAGAGTATTTATTCAGTAAGACCACTGGTCTTAAGAGCTAAGATAACAAGACCAATAAACACAATCTAGACTTAAGTAAAAAGGTTACAATAACACAATTATCTTTTAAATGACTATTAAGGATACTAACAAGTATTCAAACCAATTTAAAACTCGGAAAACGTACTCACAATCAGTAGAATTTATCAAAATAATAAGGCGTTAAGAGAATACCTTTAATAGTTTGTTAAGCGTTATAAAGCGAATAAGCGGCCGCCATAACAATAACAGTGAAAAATAATAACCGACCGATAGCGAACGCGACGTTTTGAACTTTACGTACAGACGGAATGTACCATTTAATGTTCGTTTATTCAATAACAATACCAAAAATATTTAGGTAAGTACCTATAATATTATTATACCTATTAATATAAAAATAAAATGCTCTGTGTGAAGATCATGAAAAGTTGAGAAATGCTCAACATATTTTGTAGCTATTTGATAAAATTCGAATAAAATATATAGTAGTATTGGTTTACAATGATAAAATGAAGTAACAATGTACAATGGGCGGCTTTATCGCTACAAGCGATCTCCTCCATCATCCTCTATAGAGGTAGGTATAGAAGCTTAATATAAATAAGGTCACATTTATAAGAAAAGTTATCTTAAATGTGCCCCTCCCTGATCTGTGATCACTATTGAACCACTGAAAATTCTAGACTTAGAGACTAGATAATACCTATTCAATTTTGTAGTGTTTTCGAATCCTTGACTTGGATTTTACTATTCAGAAAATGTATAATGCCTCTTGAAAAAAGTTCTAAACGGTAGGTAACATGCGAGAAAACTTCGGTTCTACAGGTGATGAGTTCTATCCTATGAATAAGGCTGACTAAGGTAAAAGGAAAATTCATGTTCTGCGTTTCCACCTGAAAAGGGTCCAAAGCACTACAGCGCATTCAGTGCCCACGACGCACATACTTGAGTTAAGGCAAAAATTGATATCTGTCTACCGATTCTTAGGTATCGCATTGTGTCTATTAACCAAAGTACCTACGTAATTAAGTCTTTTAAAAATTCTAATGATATTTTAGACACACGATGCGAAAGGCCGGTAAGAGTGAGTACAAACGGGATAAAATTATAATAAAGTAACATTTATTTATAATTCAAAACTGGCACATACTTTCTGCAGACCCTGGAGAGTGGAGAATGTGGGCTAATAAATTAAATAGGTAATTTAGCGCTTTCCCATCGATCCGGCGCGGGATTTGGCACAATACAAATGGCGGGGCGTTATGCGCACGATCGATACGGGCTGCGCACGCGCAGTTGCGCTTTATTCTGAGAGTACGATCACCTGCTTGAGAAATGATTTATTTTAAGTAGAAAGAATGCTTTATTTACTATGCTTGTTATTCATATTGGACTTAGAGGTCTCCTAGAGCTCAGACGGCTGCTAAATCTGTTACCGTCTACTTTAAATAACATAAAGGTTAAAAGAAAAAACATTATTTAAATTCCTTGCTGCATTGACAAATTACTTACTAGGAATACCTAATTCATGGATTTAAGATTGGATATTTTAGCATATTTTTACCGTGATCATGGCGCATGTAGCTGTGCCCAAATATCCCAGAAACTCTACAATCTACGAGTGAATAAATAAAATCTCAAATACTCGTAGATTCAAATGTTTTTAGTCCTATGATAGTTTTAAAAGTTTTACCAGCCTCTAGTTATAAGCCGTCGAAAAATTACTTGTACCATTAACAGTTACATAGGTACATAATTGAACTACTGATGTTTATTTCATCACTAGTTCCATTTTAAAAGAATCTAAAAATAATGGAACTTACTATCGATCAAATATACCTACTCTGATCGAAGGTCTGAACGACGCACAACGGTATTTTAAATATTACTTTTTTATTTACATATTTTTGGCGTAAATCCATAAAAGATCTTGAAGAAACAATTTCCGTTTCATGTAGTATCAAAAATATCTACTGGTCACTTTGACCCCGGATATAGCCCATCGATGACCACTTCCTTTACAGCCTTTTTTTAAAACATTCCCAATAAAACTGACCCATTCCAATTACGAAGACCCTAAACAAACATTAAAGTCTAAATCGGTAAATTTTTAAAGACTTCTGTCCGAGTCCATCAAAAAAGGACGTTATACAATTTATTATGAATATCTACACTAATATTATAAGGAGGCAAAGTTTGTTTGTTTGTTTAAATGAGGTAATCTCCGAAACTACTCTCTCACCTACGGAGAATGGCCTTTTAGTCGGCGTCATCTAGTCCCAAGCTCAGCAACTCAATGCTTGTGTTATGGTAATCAGATGACTGATATAATACTAAGATACATTTTTTTATTAATACATTTACGTTACCTATAGATAGGAAAACACCAAGACCCGGAACAAATATCTGTAGAAAATACAAACATTTGTCCCGTGGCAGCGAACCCGCAGCCTCCGCGTCTCAGGCGGGCCTTCACTCACTGCGCCACAGAGGTCGTCAATATAACACAAGCTCTTCTTTCTTTTGGGCTACATGATGCTGTGTAAAATATACAGCATTATTTATTTATTTCATACGAAAATGCGTGTAAGGATATTTGCAGCTAAGCGGCCCATGAACCCGATACCATCGCGGGGTCACACAATAACACTTGCGGGATGAAACGCCTTTGTGTAATTGGCCAGTGACGCCGGCGCACAGTGGGTTGTAATGCTATTCTTTTGGAAATAATTAACACTTAGGTATTCATAATTTTTTCTTTGGGATTCAATAATTTTAATAATAGTTATTCAGAATAGTTTTAATATTGTTTTTTTATTGTTTCATCCTGTTTAAATGTATCTAGCATTATTTATTAATATCATTTATTTATTTAATAAATGAAATAATAACTAACTTAATCAGAGTGATGATCAATTAATGTATTTCCGTACAACACCTAAATACTTATCACAAAGCTATATGGAAAGTAACTAATCAAAAAGACGTGCACCTAGCATTTACTTGACTTGCATGGTACCTTACAATATTTTACCAAAGACGATGAAAATATATTTGATTTCACTTTAAGGTATTTTTTATACTTAGATTTAAATTGTACGCGCAGAGTAGGTGGACTGAAATAATTATTATAAAAATTTTAAAAAAATGTTCACTTGTAACTTCGTGTAGACACAGAAAATACTGAAAATTGCATTTTGTATAGCACTGCAGCGTTGTTTTATTTTAAAATTTTTGAAAGAGAGATTTTCTTGCCTTTGTAGGTACCTACACAAATGCAAGAAAATCTCTCTTTCAACTAGTGTATTATATAATCTGTGCTTTCAAAATTTTTCAAATAAAACAATCTCAAGTCCAACTTGTTCTCATCTGGCCCACTATGGCACAAGGCGTTTTTGCGATTGGCATCAAACGTGGCCGATTCGCCCACACGATACTTCACTTTATAATAATTAGTGTTTCTTATTAATTAAACGAATGCCGATCACACGTACAATCTGCGGTTAAGATCTTGTAATGATCGTACTGTTAAATTAATATAGAGGATTATAAAAGCGTGGTAAAAAATCATCACGATTGCACTGAAATAACTTTATATTTCAAGCTTTAGGAGTTGCTTAGTCCACCTCAATGTCCCAGGCACTAGTAAAGATGTAAAGGCCCAAGACCGTAAGACTAATAGGTACGTTTTTATAACGTCTAATCAATAAAGTTTGAGGTAGGTAATTACTTGCGTCTGAATACTGAAATGCATTTGTTAATTGTCGGTCCCGGCTTTTAAAGTTGTTAAGCCATGACGGAGGCCTTAAAAAAAACTAAAAACTCCGTCACCAGAGGTGGCCACTTGCTCATACGCGCTTACTTTACTTTACCCGAAATCTTATTTGAGGTAGGTACTCGGCCAACACTGAACTTTTTTCTATGAATAACCTGTTTCATCATTTAAATTCGTTACCCTGATAAAGTTATTAGTTACGGCGAGTCCACGCATTATTTATGTCTAATACATTTGTATATAAACTACCTAATTACCTATCTCAACCGATTTCTAAATTAAAACTTTTTTGCTTGCGCCCACAATACTAAATTAGTTACAAGCTAATTGAATTTGTAATTTATCGCTAATTATGTATCTACTTGTTTATGACCACAGTATCATTAGCATATTATATTTCAATTTAATATGTCGCTGAATTAAAATGAACCGATTTATTCAATGATTTCCACATCTTTGTCACAGTCAATATGAAAATACGCCAGATTGCATTAATACTAGGAAGTTTTTTTTTTTTTTAAGGTTCTCAAAACTGACTATTGAAGTTTAGAACGGTGTTATTTTCTTAACTGATTGACAAATTTTTATTGCATCTACCTGGTGTAGTCGTGTAGTTGTGTTGGCTCAGCAGGGTAGAATCTCGACTTTCGATCCTTTCGACAGTGGTGTCCTCTCCGGCCGGGAATCGATCCCGGTGACAGGCGGAGAAACTTATACCACTATACTATCGAAGAATCCACAGGAAAGACAATGGTCATTACGTGAATGACCATTGTCTTTCCAGTGGATATGGCCGGCTAAGCTAAGAGGATGGTTTAGGTGCTGGGGCAAGCCTAATACATCTCCACAAATGACCCAGCCAACTAATAGCGTGACGATAAGTGGCGGCAAAAGATTGCCTCCTGACACTGTATAAATCATCTAGTAAAGATAAAGCCTACGTTTTTTACGTACTTTTAGTCGGTAGTCTTTCAGAGTCTGCACTCAGACTTGAGTCTTCGCTAAGTATCGATTTGATAGTTCTCTATAGAAACTGACTGAAGAATCACCGCTTGAGACATGATTCACGCTTGAGTATGGATTCTGAATACGAGCCTTATTGTAATACGACGATTTATTTAATAATACCTGCGGATTTAATTTAGAATAGAATTGCTATAACTTTCTGATGAGCTATCAAATGCGGAAATACTATTACATTTTCAAATCCGACTGGTAGCTCCAGAAATTAGACAATAAACGATTAAAATATTTTTAATTAAAAAGTATTTACCATACTCGTAAAACTAATAAGTATATCGGTTAATACATAATTTAAAAATTCACACCAGCGGAATGTTTAATTTATATGTAGGTACGTGGGTGTATATTTCTTCATTCTGATTATAAAACATAAAAAGTTTGGATTAGAGGTTATTTTCATAAGGAGATAAATAAATGATGCAATAAGTACCTAAAAAAAATACTTTTTTTAAACTCATAAAACACAGCCAATAAAATCTTTGATCAATAATTCAGTCAAAAAAGAATTTTGAATATGTCAACGAAAACTATAAAATGTTCTAAATAGTGATGACAACTATAAAAATAATAAGAATTTGAAACTATCGATTGAACACGGTGTTAACATCCACAATTGCTATTGGTTTTAACTCCGCGTCTCTAATTTAAGAGCACCGCTATAGAGCTGACAGTTGTATTTTCGATACCGACCCCGCCGGTGCCGGTGGGGTAGTAGCGAATTCGTTAAAAGCACTTTCTGCCCCTTCCGGGCCGGCCATCCTCAGACCTGCCGAGGTCCGTACCCTAAGTGCCCTTGCGCATGTTTGCCAAAAAATTTTTTTCTTTGAGCCTGTGAAGAGCCTTCTCGCCAAAGCCCGGTGAAGTTATATAGGTCCCAACGACCACTTACGAGTAAAATAAAAGTAAATCCGAAAAAAATATTCAAAAACTTCTTATCGCTCCCATATCTCCACCTCACCTCCTTTCTTACTCAAATTGCCTTTACACAGTCCATCCATTTTTCATTGATCTTCCTCTTCAGTAAGTACCTACATCTTTAAACATTAAAGAGTACCTACCTAATATTATTTTCGCTACATAGATCCTTAAAAGTACCTACCTAATAAACTAACTTTAGAACACATCTAAGATTTATTTAACCCATTAATTTTTTTTTGCAGACAATTTTTACTTCATCTTTGCCAAATACAGATCAAGTTCGTGATGTGACAAAGAAAATATTTTAAAGTTAATTTAACTGTTATAACACAATCTGCTATTATAGAAACGAAGGTTTTATTTACCCAAAATAGCGACGGATTATATCAAGATACCTATACCTAAGAAACTAACCTACCCCTACCCTAAGAAACTATGGCAAATAATAAATAGCATATCTGGTAAAATTATAAATTCAATTGATAACATTATTACGCAAGCGTTTAATTCAGAAAAAGATCAAAAAACTATAGCTGATAATTTTGCACGTGAATTTCAAAATAATGTAAAATCGATTCTACCAAAATGTAAGTCTAGACTTTTAAACGAAAAAGAATATGTTAAACCTTTGAATAAGTCTTTATACTTCCCGAAAGCTACAAATCACACTGTACTTAAAATTATTAAAAATATAAATCCCCATAAAGCACCAGGTGCTGATGGAATCCGGGCTATTGACGTAGTAAGATTATCTGATCGGATTGTAAGTACAATAACGCGACTTATAAATACAAGTGTTGCCACCGGATTGTATCCCAGTGAACTCAAAACTGGAATCGTAAGGCCTATTCATAAAGGTGGAAGCACCCAAGACTACGGAAAATATCGTCCTATAACAATTCTTCCTGTTATAGATAAAATTGTGGAAAAATACGTATGTAATGTTATACAGAACTTCTACACTAATCATAGCGTCCTATCCTCACAACAATATGGATTTCAACCCAATAAAAGCACGACACTACTTCTCTCCCGCTTTACGGATGATATAAATTCTTACTTAAATGATAAAAAACATGTTCTTTTAATATTCATAGACTACAGTAAAGCATTTGACACATTAAAACATAACCTACTAGTGCAAAAACTGGAGAACAGTGGTGTTAGAGGTAGGCTGCTGGACTGGTGTCAAGATTATCTTAGTAAACGAAGATACCAAGTTAAGGTAGGCAATTCATTTAGTGATAGCATAAATGTAACAGAAGGTACGGCGCAGGGTTCTGTACTGGGGCCTTTGCATTATTTATCATATGTGAATGATCTTAACAACGTCATTAAGTATTGTGCGGTATATCAGTTTGCTGATGATACTTGTTTGATAGCTGCTAACAAAGATATCCTAATTGCGCAGCGTCAACTTCAATTAGACTTTACTGAAATTTGCAAGTGGTCACATGACTCAGGACTGGTACTCAATGCAGAGAAGACGAAGTTAATGCACATTCGTTCTAGTCACAACTGTAGTCAATATGACGACAGTGTTAAACTTATAGCCCATAGCCATAACTGCTTGCATGGCTTGAACTTGCTTTGTAGCACTAATTGTACAAGTATTGAGCAGGTGACGAAAACGAAATACCTAGGATTAATAATTGATGACAGGTTTAATTGGGGTAGTCACGTCAATAAAACATGCAATACACTCCGAGCTGTAATGTCGAAATTCTACATCATAAAAACTAGAGTACCATTTGACGTTCTAATAACCTTGTATAAAGCTTTAGTAGAAAGTATAATAAACTACGGGTTGAGTAGTTACGGTCGTACGTATAAAACATATTTAGATAAGTTATATAACATTCAATACAGGTTACTTAAACTAATAGTTCCTTCTAAAATCAAATCTAAATTTTCAGGAGATCCAGTGGCACTATTTCGTTTTTGTGGTATCATACCAGTTCATAAGAAAGTTGAATTCAACTTACTTGTCGAACAGTACTTCCGAAGAGAAATTCAACATCATAATACTAAGTCTGCAGTAGTAACTAGAAGTATAATAAATAAAAAATTGTTACAACCTACATTTAACAATGAATATGGTAAAAGAACTTCTGAATATATAATACCCAGTTTAATTAATAGTCTGCCAGTTGAATTAAAAAATAAAATAACAACAAAAAATATTAAGTATTATTTAAAAAAATATTTCATTGAATAATGTTATCCAAACTGGAGCACCTTATACAATATTCACCTTCTCACTCGCATCGCATGTTCTCGCTCGAACTACCGTAAATGCTTTTTTACGGTATGCGCACAGACAATGGCCTGTGCGCATGTGTGTGTAGGCTAGGCGTGTAGTACCTATCATCACAACATGTTGTTTTCAAGAAATATTATTCTTCATCATCATATTTTAATCTGTTCAGCTATGTACCTACTTATATTCTTTGTTTGTCTAACCGAGAACTGTATGTCTTGTTAAACTTAACTTAAGTTTTAAGGCATATACTAACCAAAATTGTAACTGCATGTAATAGATAAATAAATAAATAAATAAATAAAATAAAATAATACCTATAGTTAAATATTATTAGAATTAGATATTGAGATGTGTTATGTTATGAGTGCTAAGTTGAGATCAAATATTATTTTTCCGATATAATAATATATAAATAGGAAGGTACCTAAATAAATAAAAGGGTTATTCTGAATTTCAAAGGCTTAAAACCGGAAAATTAACCCTTGTACCTACCTATTTGTAAAGCACATACAAAGGCAAGGGTTATTTTTCGGGTAGGTATTCATAAACTTCAAATTCATTCCTCTTGGGTCTTGCTTGGCAAATTAACAATCAGGTTAGTAGAATTATGAAAATATGTAGGTAATAGGTTAGGTATAGAAGATTGCCTTAAATGTACATTAGAGAAAAAAAACAGTACTTAAGTAATAACTAAAAATTACAGGTTTTAGGTTTTATAATTACGAAAGCAGCAAATTATTTAACCTCTCGCGAACTAACAACAAAAAACTTGTATAATCTCAAAATTATACTTATTACTTTCCGAAATGAGTCTATAATTACTTTAAATATCCTTATTCATTTAGCACCTTCAAATATTAGCAACATTCATTCTAAAGATGAATTCTGGCACCTAAAAATGGGAGTGGTTGACCTCATACCAACTCAATGATTTATTTCCTAAAATTAATTATGTTTTTTTATAAGTGAAACTTAACAAGGTTTAGGCAGATTGGTTTTACCATATTGAGATAAGTTCAATTCTTTGTCACTTTATTTTTTATCAAAGGCTAAAATTTGATCCTAGGCTAAAATATAACAAAAACAGTCGCTAACTGTAATTTTGACAAAAAAAAATGATAATGTTCTTGATAAAAAAATTTCAGAAGAAAGAATAAAGAATTAATTTAGTCTTATCGTGAGACATTAGCACCCATTAGCACCAACCAGACATACTTACATACCTAATAGTTTTTGTTTTTTTTTTATTTTATTCACAGACTTCATAAACATGGGCACAGGTTGCCTCCCCTTTTAAAAAAACGAGGTTATTTCCTCATAGCGGATGTAATTAATATCAAAGAAAATACTTCGTATTTCTATAATTAAAATGATCAAGCAAAACAATACAAGCAACCAAAATTAATTACACATTCGTATAACCCGACCGAGTTCAAATTTAGATCACATCACCTCTTCACAACGGGACTCGCGAGGTTATTATTCGGTCGGATAATAATGGAGTCATCATTTCGCCGTGACAGCTTCACACCTTGAGTTGGAGCGAATTGACTCTCTTTATTATACTCCGAGCTTTTTTCTTTTTTTTTTACTTATGTCGGGTTTACGATCTCCTTTGTGTACCGCTTGCCGGCAAACTTAATCGTGAGGTGTTAAACAGACGCCGATGTATGAAGATATAAACTCGGTAATGGAACAGTTAAATAATTAAGATAATCAGACTGATTTGTGATGTGACGACGACGTGATGATTACAGTGTTGCTGTTTAAAGAACTTTTATGCCTTTATATTGTGAGGTTTTCTATAATAATATAGCTGATATCTCTCTTTTACATTCTTAAAATGAATTATTATACTTGCTTGCCTTACACTGCACTGAGAGACATTTTAAGGTTATTTCCTTACAAAATCTTTACTAAAGACACTATGTTTAAGTTGAACATTAAGTTGAGGAATAAATGAATGAATGAATGCATTGCATGCAATGCATGCGGCTGTGAGTCATAGTCAATAAATTGTAAAAAGAAGTCAATTTTGTTTATGTGCCTAAGTACCTACCTACAATTTTTGATAAATAAATTGATGATGTAACTTACCTTCTCCATTAAATTCCTAATTCCGTGAACGTACTGAGAGCTAATCGGTCGTATTGTCCGATTCAATAAGGCGCCGCTCGGTATCGCCCGATCACCAATCATTACATCACATTGTGATAGCTCTATCACGATATCGCTATCTTGTTCAATAATATTTTATTAGCCTGAGATTCTTGCTAGCGGTACCTGAAGGATTCGTTTATGTAATTTAATCTCTTTTAAAGTTTTGATCAAAATCAAAAATAATTTATTCCGTGATTATGTACCTAGATCTCATCGACACGTTTTAGAAAATAGGACATTCTGCTCCTGTTAATTACTTTTTTTTTTAGCTATTAGGAAGTCTTTAACGAAATAACAGAGTATGTACTTACATAGGCGTTTGATGAAATATGAATAGGTACAAATAATTATGATACCCCGGCTATTCTTACTGAAATGAAAAAAAAATCTAATTGAATGTAGGTAGTGTAGGTATTGTATCTGTGCAAAACAACACTCTCGATTTCTTATGTACCTAGGATATACCTAGTAGGTAGGTAGGTACCTAACATACCATAATTAAATTGAAAACCGTCGTAGGTACTTACAACATACAAAGGTTTCAACAAATGTACTATGAGACTTGTACTACAACCGTCTACGAAGCGTAGATTCTGCTACGATTGTTATTTCCGTACAAAAGACATCAACGAGAGACTCATTCTATAATTTCCAAAAATTATTCAACTTCCATTAGTTTTCTTATCTTACTAACAATATAAATAACACCACAAAAAACAACAATCTACAACCAAATTAAACTTTCATCTAATTAAGCAATTAACTAAGAAAATAGATCTAAATTATAGCAAATTACAAGTTACAACTCATTTAATTATTGTCTGCCATTGTAACTTCATTCATTAATTAAATTAATTATAAGTGTGTAGTATCATTGTGTTTGTGCGTGTGAATTGGGCGGGATTGTAAGAGCCAATAGGAAGTGGCGTAGGCGCATGTCTATTCGATTCAAAATAAGAACGTGACGGATTTGAAAATAGATTTCAGTATTACTTTGGAACAGCTTGTTAGAAGTGTTACCAATTCCAAACCAACTGCATTGTATAAAAGTTTAAGTGTTTTTTATTCTACTTTAATAATAAAATCTATAAACCTATGTCACTCCTACAATAAAGACAAACCTAACGCCTCAATATAAAAATCTGTCAAGCAGTTGAGGCTTCACAGCGTGGCAAAGAAATAAGACAAACACACAGCTAGGTACCTATTATAAATTCTTAGTATTTTTATATATTGTATTTGATTGTTTACCTACATTTATTTGTCTCCAATCTTGACGGTGCTGGGCAAGCCTCCTCCATCTCAATAATGTCACACTTTCAGTAACAGTGACCTGTAAAGTGATCTTCATGACGCAATATAATAAATCATCTAGGTATATCAAATGTAAAGGCCTTTTTTAATCAGTTCGGACAGTACTTCAAGAAGGGGGTATCGGCGCTCTTTGATTCTTGAGGTGCTAATAACGAGGCGCCCCGCGGAGCTCGCCCGCTGCGCACAGAATGTGGCGGGTGTTGCCTGAGACACCTTGCAGGGCTGGGAATATTTTAATTCGTAATTGGGGTAAATATACACAATGTTAGTCGAATGAGCTTTGGTTTTGTATGACCTGTAAATAACAAACAATTATTTGCTTAGAAATACTATTTTATTCACAATGAACGTGATATTTTACCATCTCTTATTATTGTCTTCAGAGAGACAAACATAGTTGCTATACCTAGTGCTAAATGCATAGTTGAATGTGAATAAAAAGCATTAGTAATTGCAATATTGTTTGTTTCTGGGCTGTCATTAATTTTCATCAACTTCATCCATTATACTGGTGGACATTTCTGAAAATACTCTTCGTTCGTGTTCAAGATTCGTACATTTAGACTTCCGACTAGCCAGAGCACTTGAGAAAATTAAATAAATACTTTACTTTTAGTAATACTTACGAATTAATTTCATTACCAATCATAGTGCAGTAGAAATAACAAAAGTTATTAATTTAAAATGCGGGCCCTTGACCAGCCCTCTACGGTACCTGCTAATGATCCTCGTAATTACATCCATTGATTTACTCACTACACGTCAGCCGTTAATCATTGTAAGTGCTATGTACTGCGTTTCTGATTACATCAATAAACGACTGACCAATACGTCTCAATCTTTAGCTCATTTTGATTTCTTTTTAATCTTCAATGCGGAGTTTTGTTTCTGTTTGGATACGTTGTAACTAATGTTGTAAAAAAATAGAAATGATTAGCCTGAAATGCTTATGCATGTTTAGTAAGAAAATATGTAAACAGTATTAGAATAAAAGCTTTATTTATTTACAATACATGGATATTAATTAAACCCGTGAGTCCATGACTGTGCATTAACAATAACTATAAAATGACATAGTATGTAATGAAAGACTGCTAATTTATGAATTACCCATGAACTTATTGATTGTATTCCAATGGCGAGTAAAACCGATGCTTCGCTAGCGAGCTGTCGAGCGAATGAGCTACACATCATTTTAGAACCGATGCTTCGCTAGCGAGCTGTCGAGCGAATAAGCTACACATCATTTTAGAACCGATGCTTCGCTAGCGAGCTGTCGAGCGAATAAGCTACACATCATTTTAGAACCGATGCTTCGCTAGCGAGCTGTCGAGCGAATAAGCTACACATCATTTTAGAACCGATGCTTTGCTAGCGAACTGTCGAGCGAATAAGCTACACATCATTTTAGAACCGATGCTTCGCTAGCGAGCTGTCGAGCGAATAAGCTACACATCATTCTAAAGACCGCTGTATAAAAATGAGTAAAAATATTTAGATACTATTAATGTTTCGATTCATCTTCATCTGGGCCATCAAGCAGGCACTTACGACACAGTGGCAGAGTTATCCAAAAGAATTAAATTAAAAATTTAGGCATTTATAAAGGCAGGTATAAAGCGCTTGGTGTAAGCTGAACTGCACTTTGATGCGTCGTAGTAGGAATCGCTAATTAAATGAGCATTTTCGAAAGTCAGGCTTCTTGTACCATGTACCTACCTAATAGTTCTATTATTTCATTCTGTGGTTATAGGGAGAGTCTTGTACTTCTACTTGAGTCTCAAACTTGAGATTTCTGCTATTTTTAACGCAGTTATTGTAATGTCTAGGCAACACTGTTTTACGTTTTTGAGATATTTTTAACTCTAGAATAATATTTACGACCAGCATCTTACCTACTGCTCCTTACAGTATGTGCCTCAGAAGTCAGAACAAACTTACCTAAAAAATTTAAAGTTACAATCACAATAAAAAGCACCCCGCGGAATGTAACGTACATTGTAAAGCAAATTGTTTTCTCGACGACATGTCTAAACACCCACCGCCTCCATTGATTGAGTCATCATTGCCGCTATTTCAGCTGAGCAGCTTGCTTCAACCAACTTATCAATACCCCCCAACAAAACAAACCACCTCTCTAACTTCTAAAACTTAAAGATCAAATTTAAACAAACATTCTTCTTCAAAGGATCACTATAAAATGGGCCACGCTGAAGTATGTTGCCGTAACTCACATGTAGAGTCGGAAACTATTATTTGTTGCGGTTTCTTTACATTGTAAGTATGTATTGTAAAACTTGTTTTTTGCGCAATGAAAAGGATTTTGTGCGAGCTGTTCTATGGTGTTCAATGACCATGTAAAATAATTTCTGCGCATCTCTGAAATAAGAAATCCCGTCTTTGTTTTCATATTCAAAGTCGGCATTCCAATTTTAAATTCGCTTTCACTGAAAATAAATATGGCCGTTGCATTCGAAATTTAAAATGAGAGTCGTAAACGATAATAATTTCGTTTGTTGGTTTAATGACATTTAAATCTACCCCGATTCGTATGTTAATACGTTAAAAAACGTTTCGGCTCATTTGTGACTATAATTTGGTCGTCAACTTCTCGCCAAGACATCGACTCAGCCGACTCACTGATTGAGTGATCGTATAACAACACGATGAACACATCAAATTGAAAACCATCAACAGTTACCAACCAATAACCTAGTATAGGCAGGTATTAGTAGCGCAACTTATACAAACCATCTGACGTGTTTAAGTAGAGCTGCATTTAGTTCCGATATTTCTTACTTCACGAGTTTTTATTTGGTCAGGACCCATCTATCTATACATAAGCACTAATACTTAAAGCAAAAATAGTTAGCAAAATTTCAAGAATTTGTGATACGAAGGTACCTAATATCAGGAGAAACTGTACAATTTCGAAAAAAAGATTAAGTATCAAATTTGAAATACCTTTGGCTATGTGTTTTAAATGAAAAGTTTCCTAACATTTTTAGTAAAAACCGATCAAGTCTTGACTTACAGTGTCTATTTGAACTCTTCTAAATTATGTCAAATGCAAATCAATTTTCACAATAAATATATAAGTATGTATTAAGTACTTATATAATCTCACTTTCAAACTTATCATGGGTTGTATCTAAGTACCTACTAGATATTATATGAACACAGCGAGAAATTACTCACGTAAAAATATCGTCAATATAAATACTGACAATGTTTCGATTCTTCCGGAGAATCTTCATCTGGGTATGAGTATGGTCTCTCTTCGCGGTCGCGTCTCACACTCATATCGTACAACGTACCTACAAACTTTGTTCAACTAATCACACATGTTTATATAAAAAAATCTAAAGAAAACTTTTAAAAATGAATTACTGCATTCTATAATACTACGGCCATAATGTGGCTTTTATTACCTTGATATATTGCCTGTACAAATCGTGATTACACTAGTGGAAATGTCGTTTCAACAAAACACTGTATTAAAAAAATGAATAATGACTTCTTTGCCGACAACGTCATTACAACGCGCGGTCACCGGCTCGCTCAGATTTCTATCTACTCTCTTCCTGAAACGTAATTTGAACTTAAAGTTTATACAAATAAGTTCTGTTTTCTCTTCTGAGATGGATAAAACAGATGCATGGGATATTAGAGTTTATCATCTCGAAGATAAAAGAGGTTTTTGTGTGCAGATGTTATGGCCAACTTGATTGTAGCGTGGCGAATCGGATTGACAAGAAGGTTATTATTATAACATTTTATTTAGTATGTGTGCATTTACATATAATTTGGTGTGATCTGTAGAAATGTTTAGATTGGTTTTCTTGTGCACTTTCAAAAGTATAATTAAAGGTGCGTGTTTTATAATTTGATATAAGTAGCCTAAATAGAAAGATGTTTTCAATCAAATTACAATCACGAATTTTTTTTTACTACCTTTAGGCGGCCTAAAAACTCCGTCACCAGAGTTGGCCACTTGCTCATACGAACGAACGAACGAACTTTTGAAAATAGTCACACTACGTTCATGAACGTTCGTATCAATACAAACGAGATAGGTACTTTGAAAGCTTGCCGACTGGCTTGCGTTCGCTGCGCGTGTACATACGTGTGTACAAACGCACCGCAAAAAAACCGTGGTGCGTCTCAAATTTTCTTTCTTGACAATATCACGTTCTAGTCATTTTTATACCTAGTCGTTATTCCTGATAGACTAAATCGCCAAAAACGCGCATAGTCATGCCTAAAACGATTTAATATGTAACGTAAGTATTACGTAAGGTACTGTGGGTGATTAACGCCCACCTAACTTTAATTTCAAATAATTTCCATATTTACATGATTATGAAAACAAAGAATGCTTATAATCAATATTTTTTTTAAGTGAAACAAAAAAATAACACCTTACGTTGAGTTTTATTCTTAATACACATGTTTATGCAGTTTTTAAAAAAGGTCTATTTTGGGCGTTATTAAAAGTTATATGTCTATTGACGCCCGTTTCATAAACCAGGCTTTAAATGCATAAATAGGCTTACAACAACAAAAAATAATCTCACAACAATTATCTAAAGTCGCATTACCGTACATAAACTAAAAATATAGGAACAAAATCAACATTTAAGATTAACTTTAGTCAATTTAATAATACACCTTACATAACATGGTATATTTGTATTTGGTCATATTTATGGAACTTTTTAATAATTTCCATATAATACATCATGAGCACATTCCGTATTAACCGTTTTTAAGGCAGAATTAAGATATTTTTTAAATTTTCATTGGGCGCTATTATGTAGACAGCGGGTAATAACGCCCGGAGATATTAGGTAAATAACAAAGTTTTTTTTATAAATACAAAGTTCTTCGGCGAATCTATCAAATAATATGTAATTGGCAAAATTAAAAAGAGAATTGTCTAATAAATTTATAACACTAAGGAACCACCTCCACGGGTGAGTATCGCGACGATTTCGTCCTCCTATCATCGGGTAATTTACACGGTAAGGCGATTATCATAAGAATTAAATTTGCAATTAGTAGTAAAGTCGTTTTGGACATTATGTATTATTATAAAAATGCTCTCTGGTTATAACGCCCATGCAGGCTAATAGCGCCCAACCGTCATTTTACCGGGCGTTATTCCCCAGCCGGACGTTATTATTTGACACTGACACGTTTTTGTAAAAAAACATAGAAATCGACACAAAATATTTAAGTAATAGTAGAACAAGATTATCGTGAATCTCTTGAAACCAAAAATCATACCCAAATCGCAAAAAATACATGAAAAACTATACTATTTGTCGTGGCATTTATTATAGTAGCGCGGTACTTGACAGACCCTGCCGGGACGAGGCGTCACACTGCCACAAATGTGGCGCGAGCGTGCCGCCGCTCGCCCAGCGCTTTCTTATTGATTCATTCTACCTATGCGTGGAGTGCCAATTGAATAATACGATATTTAGTGTGTTTTCTGCTACCCGGGCGTTAATAAACAGCGGGCGTTAATCACCCACCCTACCTTATTTATATTACGTTGAACAAAGGAATTTCAGAAAACTGAATGTAGAGTTTGTGAAACCTATCATAAGGTATGTTTTAATACCTATGTAATAGTTATATTTTGTATAGTTTACATAAACTATTACATAGGTATTTAAAAAAAGCTTCTGATAGGTTTCACAAACTGTACATTCAGTTTTTTGAAATTCCTTTGTTCAACGTACTTAACAATAAAATAAAATAGGCGGTGGCGCTAGTTTCACCCATACAGGCACCTTAAATAGTTTGAGAATCAACATTTTAGTCGGGGGGTACTTATACTCTTTCAAGCAAAAATGGATTTTCAAAATCAGTCCAGTGACTCCTGTCCAGGTGAACGAACATAAGTACATAAAAATAAAAATAAAACAAAACATACCTACAGTGGAACATAGAACCTCCTGATTTTAAGACGGTTAAAAAATAAATGCAAGGTAAAGATAATAAAGGAATAACCGAAATCGTCATAAATACTGCTATAAATACAGGCTTTAACACAATACCCGATGCGTTCTTATTTAGCTGTCAATCGTATTTAGGTTCAGCGAAGGCAGCGAACAGTCGTTACTTAAAATATGAAGGGCGAACAGTTAACATGTTTATTGGGTTCGGTAGGAAATAAATTTGTGAATAAATGAAGAAAGGCTGTAGGTAAGTTAGCCTCATTACCAGATACTCTGATTAACAAAGAATAAATTTAAAATACTTTAAAAAAATTAAATAAATTATTGAATATTGGTCTAAAGTATTCTAAATTTATTCTTTGTAAATCAGAGTATCTGGTAATGAGACTAACTTACAGCCTTTCCTCATTTATTCACAAATTTATGTACCTACCTATGTTCACCGATTACTCCGTCAAGCGAATAGATTTTGTTTTTTTTTACGAGAAACACCCGATAGGTTCCCATAAAAAAAATTTGAGGATCTGATGAGGATCTTCAAAGCTCCAGCTTTTGGTCGTCAACTTTAAAAAAAGGCCACGGAACCCAAAGAACAAGTGTCGGTGCGAGAAAGGCACTCATTAAATTATTATGATTTATGTGTTTTAATAACCCTCTTAATTATTGAGGCTCACTTAAACTTAACGAACAAACCTAATGCCAGACTACGGTTAGAGTTCTTGAAGACTTAAACGATTGATATTTTTCTTTCAATCGTGTGTTCGATTCTCACCCAGAGAAATACTTTTAGATATTTGTTTCGTGTCTGGGTTAATATCATCATCATTTGCCCTAAGCCCTAGACTTATATAAATAAATATCCTTGGACATTCCACAAAGCGTCATCTAGCTAAACGAACTTATATTATGCCTTTTATATGCCTTTTTTATAACGGCATCATTGTTATCATTATATCTTACTAGCTGCGTCTCGCGGTGTTACACGCGGTGAATAGTTCCCGTTCCCGTGGAAACACCGGGATCAAAAGTAGCCTATTCTTTAATCCAGGGTATAAACAGTTCTGGTACCAAATTTCATTCAAATCCGTCCAGCCGTTTGAGCGTGAAAGAGTAACAAACACACTTTCACACTTACATACTTAAACCCACACAAGCTTTCACATTTATAATATTAATGTGATTAGGATAACTAATAACCATCCAGGTGAGTCCATAAGTACAAAAAAGAATCAAAATCGGTCAAGCCGTTTAGGAGAAGAATAACGGACCCGTTGGTCACGATATTCAACTAAGCCGCGGGTTTCCTCGCTTTTTCAAAAATTCCAAGGTACCATAAATCAGAAAATAAATAAAACGACAATCAATAAAGTGTTAAAATATTTAAATATGTTAATTCGTACGCCTTAAATTATCGAGCGGGACAGTTGAGATTTACTGGCTGAACCGAAACTCGGACAAGTTATAATCGTGTTCGAATTAATAGCTGATCTATTCAATTCTAGCGATATCATAAATTATGGTTAACACAACAAATGTTTTGTTGACTTGTAAGTGTAACGAGCGTTTGAAACGAGACAGGATCACGACCGTAACTGGGTACTGGGTGTACTGGGGGCCTATCATCAGTTTTCGAGTGGTGTAGTTAACTATCCTCGCTCACGTGTCAAGTATTCTAAATGTATGGAATTTTTAGTTCATGCTAGTTACCGGGGGCGGCGCTGCACTGGATTTTCATACATTTGTGATACTTGACTCGTTAACGAGGACAGTATCCAATACTATGGTTAACTCGTGATAGACCCCCTGTATGGGTGCCGATTCTACTTACGACCTCTGTAGCGCAGTGGGTGAAAGCCCTAGGTACTTAGACGCAGAGGTAGCGAGACAAAAGTTTGCATGATCTGCAAAATGTAACTCGAATCTAGGTGTTTTCTATGTGTACTGTAGGTACTGGGTGTACTGTATGGGTGCCGATTCTACTTACGACCTCTGTGGCGCAGTGGGTGAAAACCCTCCTTAGACGCAGAGGTAGCGAGACAAAATTAAATGTTTGCATGATCTGCAAAATTTAACTCGAGTCTAGGTGTTTTCTATGTATAATACTTATAATATGTATTTAAAAAAAATGTAGTAGTGTATCAGTCATCTGGTCACCATAACTCAAGCATTCAATTGCTTAGCTTGAACGCTTGAGAATCACCTAGCATGTAAAACGAAACTTAAGTGATCCTTGAGGTCCTACAAGAATAAATGATTTTTCTTTCTTTCTTTCTTTCTTTCATGACGATGTGTAGAATGGATACCTATAGATGTTATACTTACATTATCTTTAACATACTCAAGCACTAGTCAACAGAGTTTGCTCATACGAAGATACGAACTTACCCTACAAGCATTACCTTCGAGATGATCTTCTCATTTCTATCATCGCTCATCCTTTGTTTGACATGTCTAACTTATCGTGATTGAATGCCAATTCCTATACATTTTCTCTGTTTCTAAAGTGTTTCAGAGTAGCGAAAACAGAGTTTGGTGGCCACCAAATGCAACTTCACTACTCCTCCTAAACTATACAAAATAATACTATTACAGAGGTATTAAAAATAGCTTATGATAGGTTTCACAAACTGAACTTCAGTTTCTTAAAATTCTTTTGTTCAACGTAATATTAAAATAAAATAGGCGGCGGCGCTAGTTTGACGCATACTGCTTGTGTTATGGTAACCAAATGAATGATATGATACTAGGTACTTAGATACATTTTTTGTATATACATAAGTAGGTACATAATAAAGATAGAAAAACATCCATGCATACCGGGAACAAATATCTGTGCCTTGGCCTACACAGCTCTAATGAAATAACCCTATAAATATGCATATACACTCGTGAGCAAAAAAATCGACTCAGGACACACGCTTGCGCTTGAAAAGCTCTAGCAAAAAATCTGAAGCTTTTATTCTATTTCTGATTTCAACATCTCAAAGCTACTAGTTTTAACTTTAAAATGAGTGGTCTACGTTGTTACTAAAAAAACTTTTTTGGCCGAGAAAAAATATTGAATCAGAAAGAGTCTTGAGCAATGAATAAGGCTATAATTTACAGTAAAGAAAATACCAGCTGAAATTCGTTAAAACAATAATTTAATTGAAATTATCTTTTTAATATTTAGTGTTGCCCCCCCTGGCCCTAATAACAGCTTCCAATCGCTTCTTCATGGATCGAATAAGTTTCTTTACTCGATCTTGTCCGATGCTATTCCATTCTTCAATTAGCGCCGCTTTGAGGTCCGATTTTGTGTCTGGTGCAGGATTTCTAGCCCGAACATTTCTTTTAAGTTCATCCCACAAATGCTCTATAGGATTTAAGTCCGGGCTACGCGCTGGCCAGTCCATAGCGGCAATTGCGACCTCCTGTAAATACTGCCGGACGGAACTTGCTGTATGTGGACGGGCATTGTCGTGCATTAAGACGAAGTTTTCGCCGATAAAACCGGCGTAGGGAACGACGTGATCCTCTAAAATCTCTTCGATGTATCGGTTCGCCGTCAATCCTCCCATTCGACCGCCAGTTTCAATAAAAACCAACTCGGTTTTTGCCTCCATTGAAATACCCGCCCACACCATCCACGATCCTCCTCCAAAAGCCACATTTTCTTTGATGCAGCACTGTGCGAATCTTTCTCCAGGTCTTCTGTAGACTCGTCCTCTTCTGTCACTACCATGCAAGCACACTCTGCTTTCGTCTGAGAAGAGAATGGTGCTCCATTGTGCGTCAGTCCAATCAACGTGTTCTCTGGCAAATCGTAGGCGGGCTGCTCGGTGGGCTGGGGTTAATTTGGGGCCAGTAGCTGGCCTTTTTGGCTCAAGGCTAGCTGCCTTAAGTCGTCTTCTAACTGTCCAGCCACTCACAGCCACTCCTCGCGTTTCTCTGAGGTTTTGTTGGACTTGAACGCCAGTGAGGGCCCGATTTCTCAGCGATGTGCTGACAATGAATCGGTCATCTCTCTCCGATGTGCACCTTTTTCTTCCGGAACCCTGTCTTCGATTAAAGCTACCAGTCTCCTGGTAACGACGGTAAACTCTAGAAACAGCAGACTGGCTCATGTTAAGCGCACGTGCCACTTCTCGCTGACTCTGGCCTTGTCGCAATAGGGTGACCGCTTGAGCAGCTTCATCACTTGTTGTGTCCATTTTCAGGTAGAATTCTTGTTTTTTTGATAACAGAGATGTGTATCGGTTGACGTTTGACGGCTAACTGATAAGGATAAGTCAGGTAGATAACCTTTTATGTGGGTCAGTAACCCTTAATTAGCACTATTGTAAACAAGCGTAAAAAGAGTGGTTACTAATCACAACATGTTATTGGGTTGTGTGAGCAAGAAAAATTACAATATTTTATATCATTTTGAAGCTAACACTAGCAGCTTTAAGATTTTACTAAGAAAAAAATATTTTTGCTTTCAGTTTTTTTGCCAGTGACTTGCGACTGCAGATGTGACGCCTGAGTCGATTTTTTTGCTCACGAGTGTACCTAGATAAGTGGCAATTCTGAGTGTCGCAAAAGCTAAACTAAGCTAACTAAAATTGTTGCCGTCCCTTTCATAGCGATGGAAATAAAAAGGATGGCAATAATTTTAGTTAGTTTAGTTTAGCTTTTGCGACACTCAGAATTGCCCCCATAGAGAATCTAATTTTATCTGTTTTCAATCAACGATTTTACTACAAAACTTAGTCATTCTTAAAACGAGTTGGTGATTAAATAAATTAACTGCAGATGGTTCTGTTGATAGAATCATTTCCCTCGATGGCATCCTAATACCAATCAGGCACATTTCTCCATTTAATTTACAGTAAATCACATTATATTATTCAATTTAATTATAATTTTTGAATCAGAATAGTTAAGGACGCGACTTTTAGTCGCGATAGTCGTTAACCACGGATTAAAAAACTTACTTTGTCTACCTAACTGCTGCCAATTTTCTGGATCCCAGTTTAAGGCATATGCCTGCCTCAAATATTACTAGTCAGTTGGAGTACCTACTTATACTTACTTTTTGTTTTTTTTGTTTACGTAGGTAATCCAAAAAAGTCGGGTTTTTGTTTGTATGAAAGAATGTATGAAATATTGAGCTCATGGTAGAAACTAAAATAAAGATCCTTATGGCCTCGTTCACCATCCTCAAGTAAAGTGTTGATTAGTTACTTAACGAGTAACGTCATTCGTTCTATGCGCCAAATGTCAATTAAGTAGGTATGTCAATTACTCGACACTTTACTTGGTGACTAGCCTACTCGGAACTTACTTGAAGATCGTGAAAGAGGCACTAAGTCAATTAATTATTCTACCTTTAGTTTAATTAGACGTAAGTAACTTTAAGTGTGATACTTGACATAAAACTATCAGAATGAGTTAAGTTTTTGTGTAAACTAATTTCGAATCAGGACTTGTTATTACTAAGAGCATAATCTCCTTAATATAAAATACACATGCAAATACACATTCAGTACTAGAAATTCTAGTAGGTAGGTACAGTAGTTTTGGAATAAAAAATCGAACTTTGTTAAAAATGTCGCGTCTTCAAAAATGCTTTTAGCCCCACTATAGTTGTCAAATAACGAAGACAAATCGCCACGCGTTTGTGCTCATTACCGCTGCGCGTTAAAATTCATAATGAGCCTATCGAATATTCAATTAATTAATAATGTTATCGATAGACCCGTAATTCCGATGTCCCCACACTGACTTTTTTCGTTTTTTTTAATCTCACGCTCACCCAATAATCGTCTAATGACATCGTAATTCTAATTTCTAATCTTGCGTTTTGAAATCACATGTTCTGGTAATTTTATACGTAATTATGTAACAATTTATGTCGTTTTAAATTATGAAAATAACTAGAAAATAATTGCTTACACATTTTTCAAAGAAGACCTTTTTACTTAAAGTAATTGTGTTCTTGTAAAAAGTAATATGATACTCGTAGCGTCGTAGCAGGTGAGCACATTTAAATGGAACGTTTTATGGCTAGGATTGCCTGTGCCTTCGCTCGCGTGATAGGTACCTATACCTAGTACCTGGATAAAAAGTAGCCTATGTAGTTTCCCAAATCCGTTCAGTAAGTTTTTGCGTAACGGAACACAATTTATGAATAATACTTATAAGTAGGTAGGTAGGTACTTAACTAATAAAATAAAATGTATCTAAGTATTATATCAGTCATCTGGTTACCATAACACAAGCATTAAGTTGCTTAGCTTGGGACTAGATGACCCTGTGTAAAATGTCCAAGGATATTTATTTATTTATTAATATTTCCCATTCCTTTAATATGATATTATGATTGCATATAAAAATATAAGGAAAAAAATAATATTTTATCGCTCAGCACAAAACGGTTACAACATCTAAGAAAACTACCACGTATCGTGATCTATCCTTTATCTTTTAATTTAGAAATCGTTAAAATTAAAATAACAGTAGCGACTCTAGCACGCAAGCAAGCCATAAAGATAACTTTTATCTGTAGAACACTTTAAACACAATAAAATGGTCGTTCGAACGCTACTGCACTGACTTATCTTGAATCAGTTTGTTTGTGACATTTCTTTCAACGAGAATTGGTTATCAGATACTCTGATAAATAAATAAATAAATATCCCTGGACATTCCACACAGCGTCATCTAGTCCCAAGCAAAGCAATTTAATGCTTGTGTTATGGTAACCAGACGACTGATATAGGTACTAGGTAGGCACAGATATTTTTTTTTGTAAATACATACATATTATAAGTACATAGAAAAACAACCAGACCCGAAACAAATATTTGCAAAAAATTGATAAAAATTGTTTGAATATGTTTAGTGGTGATGGCTAATATGATGACAAATAGAGAATAATTTATTGCACACCATCAAATAAAAGATATTAAACAGTAGCTACAACACAAATTAAAATTAGTAACTCAACTTTGATACTAGTGGCAATTCTGGATTTCGCCAAAACTTAACTAAACCAATTTGACAGCACAACACACATGTTGCCGTCCCTTTCATAACTATCGAAATAAAAAGGATGGCATTAGTTTTAGTGCTGTCAGTTGGTTTAGTTAAGTTTTGGCGACATTCAGAATTGCCACTAATGACATATACAATCGGAGGTGTAATCGTATAAAGGTAACTAGTTTGCGTGGTGCGCGTGCTGCAAGCAGCACGCGGTTTTCTTTTTCCATGTTTCTGACAGGAAGTGTTGCCCTTTTAAAATTTTGAGAATCCATAGGAGATGTAAAATATTTAATAAACCGCTATGGGAAGCCCTAAATCAGTATGAAAACCCTTTAGGAGCCCTAAAGCATTAAGAAGAAAAAAAAGAAAAAAAAATCCCATGTCGTCGGCCCTGAGTTACGCTTCACCCACTCGACCTTCGTTACGCTACGGAGGTCGGCGGCTCGCTTCGCTCGCCACCTCCCCCCTCCGCTCCACTCAGGTCTCGTAGGTTCGCTCCACTCAGGACCTCCGACCTGTTTGATGTTTGCGTGGTGCGCGAGCTGCAAGCAGCTCGCGGTATTTTTTTCCTATTTTTGACAGGGAAAGACCCTTATAAAATTTTGAAAAAAAAAAAAAATTTAAGAAAAAAAAAATTATGAAAAAAAAAAAAAATTAAAAAAAAAATTATAAAAAAAAAATTTTATAAAAAAAAAAAATTACCCTCAAGTTTCCAAGTCGTCGGCCCTGAGTTACGCTCACCCACTCGACCTTCGTTACGCTACGGGGGTCGGCGGCTCGCTTCGCTCGCCTCCTCCCCCCTCCGCTCCACTCAGGTCTCGTAGGTTCGCTCCACTCAGGACCTCCGACGCCTACCCACTATAATATTTGTTCAAACACCTAATGGATATCTCCAACCGTTGTGAAGTTACAGCTCTTTCAATTTTAGGGGAGGTTGGGGAGGGGGGGATTGAGTTTTGAAAAAATATTTTGACTAATTAAGTTCCCCTTTACAAGAATCTGAAAAAAAATTTGTTCCAAGTCTTAAGGCTTTCGAGATCCGCAAAAGGGGGGGAGAGGGGGGGCAAAGGGGGCAACACTGAAAAAAAATTTTTACTTCCCCGAGCCTCCTCTATTCGATTCCGCAAAAAACAAAAATTACGGGTCTCGTAGTTTCCGAGATCCTCAATAGGGGGGGGGGAAGGGGGGCAAAAAGGGGGGGTTTGGGATTTTTCCCCAACTCACCCGAGTTACTTGTTTATGAATCTGTCAAAATATACCCACCTCCCCATCCACCATCAGGGAGAACAATGATGTCAATGAGTCAGTCAGTCAGTGAGTGGTAGTCTAAGTTTATATATTATAACTAGTTTGCGTGGTGCGCGAGCTGCGAGCAGCTCGCGGTTTTCTTTATCCATGTTATTGACAGGTGGTAGCTACCCTTGTAAAATTTTGAGAATCCATAGGAGATATAAAATATTTAATAAACCGCAATGGGAAGCCCTAAATCAGTATGAAAACCCTTTAGGAGCCCTAAAACACGAGGAGAAAAAAAACCCATGTCGTCGGCTCTGAGTTACGCTTCACCCACTCGACCTTCGTTACGCTACGGAGGTCGGCGGCTCGCTTCGCTCGCCACCTCCCCCCTCCGCTCCACTCAGGTCTCGTAGGTTCGCTCCACTCAGGACCTCCGACCTGTTTGATGTTTGCGTGGTGCGCGAGCTGCAAGCAGCTCGCGGTATTTTTTCCTATTTTTGACAAGTAGAGACCCTTTAAAAATTCTGAAAAAAAAAAAATGTAAGAAAAAAAAATTAAGAAAAAAAAATTTTTGAAAAAAAAAAAAAAAAAAAAATTAAAAAAAAAAAATTTGGAAAAAAAAAAAAATTATAAAAAAAAAATATTACCCTCAAGTTTCCAAGTCGTCGGCCCTGAGTTACGCTCACCCACTCGACCTTCGTTACGCTACGGGGGTCGGCGGCTCGCTTCGCTCGCCTCCTCCCCCCTCCGCTCCACTCAGGTCTCGTAGGTTCGCTCCACTCAGGACCTCCGACGCCTACCTACTATAATATTAGTCCAAACACCTAATGGATAACTCTAACCGTTGTGAAGTTACAGCTCTTTCAATTTTAGGGGAGGTTGGGGAGGGGGGGGGGGAGTTTTGAAAAAATATTTTGTCTAACTAAGTTCCCCTTTATACAAATCTGAAAAAAAATTTGTTTCAAGTCTTAAGGTTTTCGAGATTCGAAAAAGGGGGGGAGAGGGGGGGCAAAGGGGGCAACACTGAAAAAAATTTTTACTTCCCCCAGCCTCCTCTATCCGATTCCGCAAAAAACAAAAATTACGGGTCTCGTAGTTTCCGAGATCCTCAAAAGGGGGGGGGCAAGGGGGGCAAAAAGGGGGGGTTTGGGATTTTTCCCCAACTCACTCGAGTTACTTGTTTATGAATCTGTCAAAATATACCCACCTCCCCATACACCATCATGGAGAACAATTATGTCAATGAGTGAGTCAGTCAGTGAATCAGTGAGTGGTAGTTTAAGTTTATATATTATAACTAGTTTGCGTGGTGCGCGTGCTGCAAGCAGCACGCGGTTTTCTTTTTCCATGTTTCTGACAGGTAGAGAGACCCTTATAAAATTTTAGGAATCCATAGGAGATGTAAAATATTTAATAAACCGCTATGGGAAGCCCTAAATCAGTATGAAAACCCTTTAGGAGCCCTAAAACATTCATCCAAGTCGTCGGCCCTGAGTTACGCTCACCCACTCGACCTTCGTTACGCTACGGGGGTCGGCGGCTCGCTTCGCTCGCCTCCTCCCCCCTCCGCTCCACTCAGGTCTCGTAGGTTCGCTCCACTCAGGACCTCCGACGCCTACCCACTATAATATTTGTTCAAACACCTAATGGATATCTCCAACCGTTGTGAAGTTACAGCTCTTTCAATTTTAGGGGAGGTTGGGGAGGGGGGGGGGTGAGTATTGAAAAAATATACTGACTAATTAAGTTCCCCTTTACAAGAATCTGAAAAAAAATTTGTTCCAAGTCTTAAGGCTTTCGAGATCCGCAAAAGGGGGGGAGAGCGGGGGCAAAGGGGGCAACACTGAAAAAAAATTTTTACTTCCCCGAGCCTCCTCTATCCGATTCCGCAAAAAAAAATTGTTCCAAGTCTCTTAGTTTCCGAGATCCTCAATAGGGGGGGGGGAAGGGGGGCAAAAAGGGGGGGTTTGCGATTTTTCCCCAACTCACCAGACCTACCTCTATACGAATCCGTCAAAATATACCCACCTCCCCATCCACCATCAGGGAGAACAATGATGTCAATGAGTGAGTCAGTCAGTGAATCAGTGAGTGGTAGTTTAAGTTTATATATTATAACTAGTTTGCGTGGTGCGCGTGCTGCAAGCAGCACGCGGTTTTCTTTTTCCATGTTTCTGACAGATGGTAATACCCTTCTAAAATTTTGAGAATCCATAGGAGATATAAAATATTTAATAAACCGCTATGGGAAGCCCTAAATCAGTATGAAAACCCTTTAGGAGCCCTAAAACATTAGGAAAAAAAAAAAAAAGAAAAAAAAATCCAAGTCGTCGGCCCTGAGTTACGCTTCACCCACTCGACCTTCGTTACGCTACGGAGGTCGGCGGCTCGCTTCGCTCGCCACCTCCCCCCTCCGCTCCACTCAGGTCTCGTAGGTTCGCTCCACTCAGGACCTCCGACCTGTTTGATGTTTGCGTGGTGCGCGAGCTGCAAGCAGCTCGCGGTATTTTTTTCCTATTTTTGACATGTAGAGACCCTTATAAAATTTTGAAAAAAAAAAATTTAAGAAAAAAAAAATTAAGAAAAAAAAAATTTATGTAAAAAAAAAAAAAAAAAAAAAAAAATTATAAAAAAAAAATATTACCCTCAAGTTTCCAAGTCGTCGGCCCTGAGTTACGCTCACCCACTCGACCTTCGTTACGCTACGGGGGTCGGAGGCTCGCTTCGCTCGCCACCTCCCCCCTCCGCTCCACTCAGGTCTCGTAGGTTCGCTCCACTCAGGACCTCCGACGCCTACCCACTATAATATTTGTTCAAACACCTAATGGATATCTCTAACCGTTGTGAAGTTACAGCTCTTTCAATTTTAGGGGAGGTTGGGGAGGGGGGGGGGAGTTTTGAAAAAATATTTTGTCTAACCAAGTTCCCCTTAATACAAATCTGAAAAAAAATTTGTTCCAAGTCTTAAGGTTTTCGAGATTCGAAAAAGGGGGGGAGAGGGGGGGCAAAGGGGGCAACACTGAAAAAAAATTTTTACTTCCCCGAGCCTCCTCTATCCGATTCCGCAAAAAACAAAAATTACGGGTCTCGTAGTTTCCGAGATCCTCAAAAGGGGGGGGGGAAGGGGGGCAAAAAGGGGGGGTTTGCGATTTTTCCCCAACTCACCCGAGTTACTTGTTTATGAATCTGTCAAAATATACCCACCTCCCCATCCACCATCATGGAGAACAATTATGTCAATGAGTCAGTGAGTCAGTGAATCAGTGGTAGTTTAAGTTTATATATTATAACTAGTTTGCGTGGTGCGCGTGCTGCAAGCAGCACGCGGTTTTCTTTTTCCATGTTTCTGACAGATGGTATAATACCCTTCTAAAATTTTGAGAATCCATAGGAGATATAAAATATTTAATAAACCGCTATGGGAAGCCCTAAATCAGTATGAAAACCCTTTAGGAGCCCTAAAACATTAGGAAAAAAAAAAAAAAAGAAAAAAAAATCCAAGTCGTCGGCCCTGAGTTACACTTCACCCACTCGACCTTCGTTACGCTACGGAGGTCGGCGGCTCGCTTCGCTCGCCACCTCCCCCCTCCGCTCCACTCAGGTCTCGTAGGTTCGCTCCACTCAGGACCTCCGACCTGTTTGATGTTTGCGTGGTGCGCGAGCTGCAAGCAGCTCGCGGTATATTTTTCCTATTTTTGACAAGTAGAGACCCTTATAAAATTTGAAAAAAAAAAAAAAAAAAAATTTAAGAAAAAAAAATTTTAGAAAAAAAAAATTTATGAAAAAAAAAAAAAAAAATTAAAAAAAAAATTTAAGAAAAAAAAAATTTATAAAAAAAAAAAGTTACTCTCAAGTTTCCAAGTCGTCGGCCCTGAGTTACGCTCACCCACTCGACCTTCGTTACGCTACGGGGGTCGGCGGCTCGCTTCGCTCGCCACCTCCCCCCTCCGCTCCACTCAGGTCTCGTAGGTTCGCTCCACTCAGGACCTCCGACGCCTACCCACTATAATATTTGTTCAAACACCTAATGGATATCTCTAACCGTTGTGAAGTTACAGCCCTTTCAATTTTAGGGGAGGTTGGGGAGGGGGGGGGAGAGTTTTGAAAAAATATTTTGTCTAACCAAGTTCCCCTTAATACAAATCTGAAAAAAAATTGGTTCCAAGTCTTAAGGCTTTCGAGATTCGAAAAAGGGGGGGAGAGGGGGGGCAAAGGGGGCAACACTGAAAAAAAATTTTTACTTTCCCGAGCCTCCTCTATCCGATTCCGCAAAAAACAAAAATTACGGGTCTCTTAGTTTCCGAGATCCTCAAAAGGGGGGGGGCAAGGGGGGCAAAAAGGGGGGGTTTGGGATTTTTCCCCAACTCACCCGAGTTACTTGTTTATGAATCTGTCAAAATATACCCACCTCCCCATCCACCATCATGGAGAACAATTATGTCAATGAGTCAGTGAGTCAGTGAATCAGTGGTAGTTTAAGTTTATATATTATAACTAGTTTGCGTGGTGCGCGAGCTGCGAGCAGCTCGCGGTTTTCTTTATCCATGTGTTTGACAGGTAGGTTTACCCTTTTAAAATTTTGAGAATCCATAGGAGATGTAAAATATTTAATAAACCGCTATGGGAAGCCCTAAATCAGTATGAAAACCCTTTAGGAGCCCTAAAACATGAGGAGAAAAAAAAACCCATGTCGTCGGCTCTGAGTTACGCTTCACCCACTCGACCGTTTGACAGATAGGTTTACCCTTTTAAAATTTTGAGAATATAATGGAGATTTAAAATGTATTGGAAAGTTCATTAGTTACCTTTAAAGATTTTGAATTTTGAAAATGATATAATATAAAAATTTATAAATATATTAAAAACCGCTATGGGAACCCCTACATACCTACTATATTAATAAGTAGTATAGTATTAGTAAGTAATAATCATTGGTGGTACCAGTAAATAAACTGAGGTACAGGTTATCTGTACAATGCATCAGTACAAAGGTCAGTCCTAAGGCAAAACGCAATGATAGCGCGTTCTAATTTTATGTGTGCTGCCATCTAGTTATGCTAGGTAAACTATAACAATATTGATTACTTGATTCTGACATGTGCTGCCATCTAGTTTGAGTTGGGTAAATTAAAATGTAAACTATGTAATAGATTGGGTTCGTAAAGATGTTTCATAAAGTTCAAAGGTTCAATCACTATACTAATTTTTTATAAGTCATTTGCACGCGAATTTTTCTAAGTCCCAAACACTTGAATTTTTCAAAGTTAAATTTAATAGTACCACCATTTTTTTTCATCGGGAACTAATATAGGATTTTCCCCAATTAAAAATGCCCAGGTGTTAAAGCAGCAGTGGTGCCCTCACTATCACCCTTAGAAAATCATGAGAATCCATAGGAAACCTAAAATGAATTGGAAAATCCATTAGAGTCCTTAAAATATTTAAAGAAAACGGATATTAAATCCGCTGCTATCTCTTTTAGAAAAAAGTATATTTAAAATGTACTTATATTAAATTGACAAATCTTTATGAATAAAACCATTAGATTAAAAACATCGTTTTAATAACTATGAACCCTTTATAATAATAATATTAGTTCTATAATCAGACAACATAGTCCACAGAATGGTCAGAATGGTTAGTAACTAAACTTAGAAGATTAGGGGTTAGTACATCATATTTCGGTCTCTGGGAGATTTTCCTGCTGCTTGGGCCGGGCGCACTCTGTAGTGAGGGAGGCCTTTTTTTTCCGCTAGATGGCGCGTCAGTGCGCACATCAGCGAACATGCCTTACGGCTTACGCACTACAGAAGCGCATTTTATTATTATTTTTTATTGAATTAGGTAGGTATAGATAGGTAGGTAGTTTACCTTAGGTATATATACCTACATTACTTTTAGAATAGGTACTCTGGCGTTTTTCCTGCTGAAAAGGCCTTTAATAAAAATGGACAGTAGGTACCTATAAAGCTGGTTTATTTGCTATACAAGGTAACAGATCTACTGGCGGTGTTCAAAATGATTGGGTCAGAGAGAAAGGTACGGGGATCCATTAAAATATGGGATCGCGAGAGAACGTTGAGTGTCGGAGGCAAGTGGTCGTCGTCGAGAGGAAGCTCGTGCGCCGCGCCTCCACCTTGCTCGCGATGACGTCACGGTCTCCCGCTGATGCTGCTCACGTGCACTCTGCTCAGTAGTGAAGTTGTTTTTTTCCGCCAGATGGCTTCAAGTGTCAATTGTATTGTGTAGATAGATAGATTTACCTATCTATCTATCTTAGGGTATACCTACATCACTAAGGCTCAACTCACAACAATAGAGCGGCGAAGCGGAGCGCGTTTTCAGTGTCATAAATAATAAGTATTATAGTAATGAAATAAAGATCAAGTTCATATGACTCTGAAACCGCGCTCCGCTTCGCTGCTCTCTTGGTGTAAGTTGAGCCTTAGAATACTTTGGTGTTTTTCCTGCTGTAGGTAAAGGAGGCCTTCAATAAAAATAAACTGTATAATTAAAGCTGGTTTATTTGATATAAAAGGTAACAGATTTCCTGGCGGTGTTAAAAATGATTGAGTCAGAGAGAAAGGTACGGGGGTCCGTTCGGGTTATTCCTCATGGCCGAACTATTTCGCTTAACTGATTTGGGTACGAGGATTAACATATCCTCATTAAATAAAAGTTAAGTTAATTAAGCATTTCTCGATTATATTGCAAATCAAAAGTAAAACAGCAGTTTAACATTAAATGTACCTACTTAGTTTGTTCTATGAAACAATTTAAGATAAAAAGTACAAATAGGGACAATATTTTCTTAAACTGTTATTATAACGTCATGTTCCATAGAACAAATAGGACCTATCGGCATTTCTGACGCTTCGGCGGCCGCTGCCGCGGCACGCTCGCTCTGCTCGCTCGCCTCGCGTGTTAGTGGTCACTGTTCAAACATAACCTAACCAACTGATTTCGATCTGGGTGGATGTAATATTTGGTACGAGTTCGGCCAAGAGGATATGTTAGTCCTTGTAGCCAAATCAGTTAGACGAAATAGTTTGGACATGAGGAATAACCTGTCGTTATAAATATGGGATCGCGAGAGAGCGTTGTTGAGTGTCGGAGGCAAGTGGCCGAGAGGAAGTTCTTGCGCCGCGCCTCCACCTTGCTCGCGATGACGTCACGGCGCCCCGCGCGTCTCCTCCCGTGCGTAAGTGATCCGGTCTCGGACACGCTCCCCGGGTCGCTTCAATGATCTGGAAGAGTGCAGATATTACTATTAATATCAGTGGTCGTCCAATTAAGAAGTGAGCAGGAGTGAGAGCAGAGGGGAATCAGAGGAGAGTTTGGGTGAGACGAGAGTTCAAAATAGCCTAAATTTGAGTGAGACAAGTGGCCATTTCCTCATACATAATTTAAGGTGCGTTACTAAGAGCCGCTTAAGATGATGTTTGGTTGAGCGATCGGCTGCTTCTGCTAAACCGTTAAAGTGAGGTGTGTAGGCTGGAACAAATTTAAATTCTACTTATTGAAAACCTACGCTCCAAAAAGGAAAATTGACATTTTGCTTGTTGATATGAATCGCCTAATTCAGAAGGGACTCTTCCTTCAGTGGCATAGTCACGACAAACCGATCGTCCTCTTTCAGAGTCGTATTTAAATGGAAACTCTGCTCACATGCACGTTTTTTCTGATGATAGGGATGGGGGGAGGGGGGGTGCTTTGCTGCTACACACTACAGTATCTAATTAATCTATGATCGACGGTATATTAAAAGCAGGAACAGCAAGAATGATTCCTTTAGGAAGATGAATATTTTCCGTATTTATGAGAATATAAGACAGTCGATAGTAAATTTGAAGTCGTCATGAAGTGACATTAAAGTGAGGCTGTAAGACTGTGTACTTTTAAAAGTATGAATCATGATACCTGTCACAGTGGAGTGTCGCATCGCCAGCTGCCCGCACATCGAGTCGGTAACGAAGCTCGCCCGCTGCCCTCGTCCGGCCTCGCGCGGAGTGCGCGCACCACGGCTGTGGACAGTAACACATGCGAGGGAGTAGTCAACTGCGTATTATAACAATCATTGGAATGGAAAGCAGAGGAGATGTCTCTGATTCATAAAAATGTAACAGTGTGTTATGCCTCTTTTTGCAGTAGGTACTTACATGGGACAAGACTGCATCTATTTTTAAAATGACCTGATCGAAGGCAATAAAGACAAACTTGTTTCCTTGGCCTTTTGTAGCCTATCTTCAATTGTGAGGGATCTGAATCATTACACAGAGGACATTTAATGCCGCACGGGGGCGGCAGGAGTGTCAGCCATCCACATTCACCATTTATTCAGTTGCCCGCCGTTGATTGTCTCGCTTCGCCCCCTCGCGTCCTTTGACTCGCGCCGAAAGCCGACACCAAGCGGAGCGCCGGCGAGGCGAGGCGAGCGCACCGTCCTCACTCTCGCACGCGCGTAGCCTCGTGGAAAGTCTGGATGGGACATAAATCAAGAATTATTATTATTATTACTGTAAATATTTGTTTTGTTTTTATTGAGTGTAGTATCTAAAATTTGTGGATTGTGGGTTATTAAGAATGATCAATGAATCCAATGTTGTCTAATGAAGATAAGGCTCGTAAGTTTTTATTTGTTACATCTATGAGCAACAACATTAAATAAGGCTTGGACATGATTGTTTACAAGTAATCGCTTGTCATCATACCTACCTATTGCACAATAACTTCCAAGCGGCATCATAATTATCGGCTTTCAAATCTAAATTGTCAATGACAAGTAATGCCTTTGAGAGAAGCATGTAAATAATGTAATTTATTTATTTCGTCTATGTCTTTTCTCGTGTAAATCAAAGAAATGAATGAGTTCCTCAATATAATCGGAAATGACTCACCTGTACATCATCACAGCTTGATACGGAACCATCCCGAAGGTCGCGCTGGTCGCTGCGGGCGCTGAGAAGGTCGCGCGCCTTCGCTACCAGGGAATGATGTTGATCCTCAAACTGTTCGCACTTCTCACTCTCATCGGCGGGATCCTCCGAAAGCATCTCGATGTCACACTGTAATTTGTCAAAATTAGGGTATATGGCATCAAATTTACTAAAACAGCCCTCGAAATATAATTTAAAGACGAAAAAAATGGGTTATTCCTCATGGCCGAACTGATGATTTGGCTACCAGGACTAACATTATATTATCCTCATGGCCGAACTTAAACATAATTGCATTTCTGGCGCTTCGGCGGCCGCTGCCGCGGCACGCTCGCTATGCTCGCTCGCCTCGCGTGTTAGTGGTCACTGTTCAAACATAACCTAACCAACTGATTTCGATCTGGGTGGATGTCATTTTTGATAAGAGTTCAAAATCAGTTAGGCGAAATAGTTTGGTCATAAGAAATAACCTGAAAGAATGCGGCAAGCAGCGATAAGGGTGACTTGGGGCTAGCGAGAACAAAAGAACACCTGTGCGATAAGCTTTTTGCTGCGCCGTGTCATAAAATAATTAGCAATGCTATGCTTTATAGCAGCTGATGCACTTACAGTTATTTTAAAGCGTTAGAATGATTTGATTTTATTTACGAAGAGAAATAGAAATTACTCACAAAATACTTATTGCAATGCAGATTCTTCGACAGAATATGAGTTGATAAAAGCTCTCGAAGATTTCTTGCTGCTGAAGAGCTTCTGAACTTCTTGTGTGCCGGTAGTCAGCTTCGCTTGTACTCGAATTAAAACCAAAGATAATTAAAAAAGGTGATGTGGAAAGTGGTAAACCATTTTCCACACCACCTGAGTGAGGTATGGTTTAAGGCGCGTTTATTTTTAACGTGGTATCCCCCTAACATGCTGAGGCCTAGTCCACCTAACTACTTCTTTCTTATATACATGATTTTTTATTTACAGTATATACACAATACTAAACTAAACGCGCTGCCGGTGTGGGAAGCGAACATAGAGCGCCGCGGAACTTCATGGAACTACATGGAAAACACCTGCCCGGTATCTTGGCTTCCCATAGCGGCAGCGAATGTCGCGTCGGTTCTAACAGGCCATCTACATGATTACGCGCGCGATATATTTATTTACAGAAACTACCAAATAAATATTCAAATAACTACAATATATTAATAAATAAACTGAATTAAATATTATGTTAGTGTTGGTGTGTTAGATATAAAAACAGATAATAATATCACCATCGCGCTTTTTAATCATTATATAGGTAAACATAAACAAATTATTGTAAATATTATTACATAGACATTAACTACGAGCATGATCATAATAATAAATAGAAAATAAAACAATTAATAGTTATACCTAAAAATAAATAGTCTGTGTCAGTTTCATTGCTAAGTGTGATATGGGTAGTAATGATAAAGTTATACAAATACGTTCAAATATACTCTATAACTATCACAAGTTCTGCATCGAAAAATTTATATACGCTTTAACACGAGCTTTTAACGGTGAAGGAAAACATCGTAAGGAAATCAGTTAGCCCTCTAATGGGCTTGCAACCTATCATGACATGTATTTGGACATATCTCTGACTACCCCCATAGACATGTTCAAAAAGGATCTAAAAATTGCCTAAAAGATCTGAAAAAGAAATGTCTACCGCTCCCTGGGAATACATAACCTTTTTAATTATCATCTTACATAGACATAATACGGAGTACGTGCGTGCAGAGTGTATGTGTAGGTACATGAAAAATAAATAAATTAAAATCAATGATTAAAACAGACTGTAATTGATAATCATGGCAAACAAACACTCCAACCTAAACTATCCTTCTTAATTATTAATAAATAAATAAAACGTAAGGTAGTTTGAGATGAATACGTCGTACCAATGCGAAATCGTTATTGAACCATGTTACTGGTCAGTAGAAAATCTAACCGATTGAAAATCGGGAACGGATGGTTGCCCGATCAACCGAATGATCTGTAAGTAGTTCGGGTCTGGATTCTGATCAGAGTCAACTTACTGCCAAGAACTACCTACTACTGTCTGGTTGGTGATGAAGTCAATAGAACCGAGTGATTGCGAATTCGTCGTTGAGGTGAGTTGTCGTACCGATGATGGGGGTAAGAGTAAAGTGTGGTCGGTGTCGGCTGATTGCTTGTCTTGTGTTGTCTGGGGCGCGAAAGTTAGGATAGGAAGGAGTCGATGTCAAGATGTGGATGCTATTTGACTTGTGGTGGATCGGTAGGGAGGGATGGTATGTCCGTTAACATGGGTAAAAGTTGTTGTCTTAAAATCAGTAATGAGTCGTATTGTGCTAAGGTGTTGGTGGAGTCATTGTATAAGTTGTATGGCATGGAGTTGAGTTATGATATGAGTATGGCAGATACAATAATTATGTCTCAGTTACTTTTTACTATAAAGTAGAAATAAAGATCCATGGATTGCTGTGGTGCACGAGAGTGTGAATGGATGTCATAATTACTTTTTACTTAAGTATAAACACAAGTCAAAAATAAAAAACCGTAAACTGCTGCCGAGAAGCGAGAGCGGAAAATGAAAAAGTATGATAACTTGGTCAAAATGTGTCTAATGAAATTTCGATATTTAATTTCTTAATAACCAATAACTTAAATATTCATTATTTAAAACTTAAAAAATAATGTGTCAATAATTATTAACTATATTTGTATAGACATTTTAAATATGAAGATTATAACATTTTATCGTTATTTATAAGTTTATTAATAATATAAGTTTTGTAAGTTCTATTCCAAGTTCTATTCATAGGTAAATCTAAAAAACATGATCCGTCTCAATTCAAAAGGCATTTACAACTTCACAATTTACACTTTATAGTTATTATAGTTAAAATGTATAAGAACAATATCGAATTAATATTAATTATAATAATGAAGTATTGTGTTAATAGTTCAAGCTATTTTTATTTTTTTACACACATGACCTTTTTTTTTGCATGTTATTTTTTTTATACAAGGCCCTTTTTTTTGCACTTGTTTTATTTTATTTTTTTGTATGTTTTTTGTTTTTGCGTGTTTTTTTACAATCTTCATGTCAGTCATCTTCATTCTTCATTCTTCAGTCTTCATGATGAGAATAAGCATCGTCGTCAAATTGTAGAAGCGTTTCCATAGTTTTTATGTATGATTCGAAAGAATGTTCTGCGGTTCTGTGAACCATGCAACTTGAATTTGGAGTGCGTTTTATATAGTCCAGTGTGCGTTGTATCAGTGATCTTGAATGCAAATTTGCAGAATGAGTTGTTACGGTGTCAATGAAGTTCCATCCAGATCTCATATTCTATGCCATAAAAACACAAAGCTGATGACGCAAATAAAAATATGTTTGCTTGTGAAATAATCTAGTGGCCAGGTTTAGTGGATATTCTGGAGAAAGCGACGCCTGGAAAACGTTTTTAGATTTTTGTTTTTAAAATCTAAATTCAAAGCTATGGTTGTTAATAAGCTTGAATGTTCAGTGGATATTCTGCAGTAAGCGACAGCTGGATAATGTTGTTACAATTTGTTAAAACCAGTTTTCGGATAATTCCATCAAGATGCTTCATTTGAAATTGCTTTTATGCGACGGTCATTATGTCTTCTTTTTTTCTTGATCCAAGGATAATCATCAGAATGGAAGGAAGGTAGTACATTTTTTTAAATAAAATAATAATATTGACCAGTTATCACATTATTGTCGATAGACATTTCGCATAGAAATAGTTGAAAAACGTTTTGATAATAAAAAAACTTGGATAAAATAAAAAAAAAAAATTAGCGAAGAATAAACATCAGTTAAGATAGCAAAAGTAGACATAGTATCTAAATTTATTTTCTATGAAGCAAATACAGTTACTAAAAACTACGGTATATACATTATGCTTGGAACAAACTGAGATAATTATTATGATAATAATTCATTAAAATGCTAATTCTTTTTTTACATTGAAATTTAAAAGCTGGGGTTGAAACTGGTGTTAGAGTTAGAATCAGAATAATAGAATTAAAAGTTGAAATGAGAGTTTAAATGAATGATTTTAGGCTTCTTTCATGCGCAGCTTAAGAGTGAAAATAGAAGCGACGCGGCGACGATAGTTAGATTAACAGTGAAAGACAAAGTAAAAAGATTGGGTGCGCCAATACATTTTGTTAACATGAACCTTTTAGCAAAACATATTCTGTTCAAATTGAAATAATTTTAAATAAAAATCTATTTCTATTTATATCATGTACCTACCTAGTTACAAATATATACTTACGGTATTCTTGAATTATAAAAATTTGTCTTAATACAAAAGTACAAGTACTTATTCTAAAAAGCCTTTAAATTGAGACGATTCATTAATAAAATAATATAAAATATTGACATTAATATTTAAGTTATTGGTTAATAAGAAATTAAATATAGAAATTTCATGAGACACTTTTTCACCAAGTTGTCATACTTTTTTATTTTCCATTTTTCGCTCTCGCTTATCGGCAGAACGGCTTTTTATTTTTGACTTGTTTATAAGTAAAAAGTAATTATGACATCCATTCACACTCTCGTGCACCACAGCAATCCATGGCTCTTTACTCTTTACTTTATAGTAAAAAGTAACTGAGACATGGTATCTGCTATACTCATATCATAACTCAACTCCATGCCATACAACTTATACAATGACTCCACCCACAATACGACTCATTACTGATATGATAACAACTTTTACCCATGTTAACGGACATACTCGTACCATCCCTCCCTACTGATCCACCACAAGTCAGACAGATAGCATTCACACCTTGACATCGACTCCTATCCTGACTTTCGCGCCTCAGACAACGCAATCAGCCGACACCGACCACACTTTACCATCATCGGTACGACAACTCACCGCAACGACGAAATCACTCGGTTCTATTGACTTCATCACCAACCAGAGCATGTTCTCGGCAGTAAGCCGGCTCTGATCAGAATCCAAAGCCGAACTACTCACAGATCGGACAGTTAACCAGGCGATTATCCGCTCCCGATTTACAATCGGAAAGATTCCCTACAGACCAGCATGGTTCAACCGATTTCACAGAGACGTATATCACCAAAAACTTACCTCTTTGATCCGTTAATCTATTTATAATAATTATAAATAGCTTAGACCAGAGTTATTATTCGACACAACGCTCAATGTACATCTGCTATAAACACTGGTTATAACATATTTATTTTTCACAGTTAGTGTAATGTAAATAATATATATACCAATATAATGTGATATTACATAATGATAAAAAAGCTGAAACAACTTAACTAAAAAACGCTCTTTGAATGGCAATGTCTACTTAATGGCCTGTCGTTGCGGGTTCGAATCCTGGTCGAAGTCAGAACATTTACAAAGATTTTTAATTTATGAAAAAAGACCTGTTTAGGTATTTCGAAAATGACGCGCAGATATTTTCAAAAAGTTCCGCGGCGCGGTATTTTGATTCCCGCGTAGGTCTGAACAAAAAAAAGAATTGAATTTTATTAGAATTAAGTTAAGTATTATTATTATTATTCGAGTTTAAATTTAATCTGCCTTTGAAGATTTGATAGAGGTTAACAGTTTTAGACTTATTCAGGAAGCTCTAAATATTTAAATTTGAATGTTATTAATAGAATTTACATTAATTTATTTATAGCAGCTCCGGTATTACTACATTTTTCGCGTACGGTTTGCCATGTAAAACGCGATCTTCATGAATTAAAATTTTTACATTTTCTTTTTTTGTGGCTCGACCTAACGCCACGTACAGTTGCCCGTGAGTAAACATATCCGACCTGAGATCTACCCCTACACGACTTAAAGTTTGCCCTTGACTTTTGTGAATGGTCATCGCGTAGGACAACTGTAAAGGAAATTGACGGCGGCACATTTCGAAGGGACTTTTTGGATCTATTTGAGTTTTGAAAGTTATACGCGGAATTAGATATTCGTCTGTGCCCGACGATTTTTGAACTGTTATTAATCGCGGCGACCAATTTGTTACTATTACTTTGGTACCGTTTACCAATCCGTCATTGAAACTAAGATTCCGCATGATCATACAAATGCATCCGATTTTGAGCTTAAGGTCGTGCTCTGGAACGCCTCTTGGTTGCATTCGGTTAAGTGCATCTGGCCCTAAAAACAACTCGTCTGCATTTTCATCTTCGACTTTATCGATGGAGTAAAAATGCAGAATTTCTCCATCTAACCGATCGAGTATTAAGTCATTTATTTCTCGAACGGCGTCGTTCCGTGTGCATAAAATGGCTCTATGTACGTTGGCACACGGTTCTATACGTAATAGGGGAAAAACAAAGTCAATTAAATCGTCTAATTCTGAAACAATTTCAATACCATCTAAATCAACTAAATTTTGAATGCCATTGCCAATAGGAAAAGGATTTGATGGTAATTTATTTGAGCCTAAATTTAATAAAAATTCAGCAAACTTTAAGTCATCCCTGCATCTTTGCGATGTAGCCAGGGAGAAAGATTTTACATTTTGCCAGATGCGCGATGTTTTAACCGATGCATTGAGGATGTCGGAATTGGTTTTTGCATTTGTAATAACAGGCGGCATCTGCCTAAAATCTCCTGCAAAGATGATAATTTTGCCCCCAAAAATTTTATTATTACGCAGGAGATCACGCAACGACCTATCCAGCAAATGAATTAAAAATTTATGAGCCATTGGGGCTTCGTCATAGATGATGACGTCCGCGTGCGATATTAATTCGGCTCTTTGAGTACCGTTTGTTATAAACCAAAATCCACTATCGTCCACCAGATCGATAGGGAGTTTAAACATGCTATGCGCCGTGATCCCTCCTTCGTAGTTTTGCGCCGCGATGGCAGAACTGGCAGTGCACAGCACTACTCCATTTAAGTTACCGCGCACGTAAGCGGAAATTACTTTTAATAATAAAGTTTTACCGGTACCCGCGGGACCATCGACGAAAATCGCAGTATTATTCGCGGACCGGAAACCGGTACAATTACAAAGTTTAACAACATAATCAAAGATATCATGTTGCTCTCGAGACAGGCGGGGAATCCATTCAGCCGCGAAATCCTCTAACGATTCGCGGTTGTGTTCTACGCGTTCCCTGCCTAACTCGGTAGTTGAATCTTCTACTTCTGGCAAACCGTGTTGTTTAAGAGTCGAACCGTGCTTCCGGAGCAACCTACTTATTTGAATGAGACACAAAGTGTGTACTCTTTCGATGTCCGCATCGCTACCTAACCTATGTGAAATATCTTCACTGAGTTGATTTTTAAAAGTGTCCCAGAAAGACGCGACTGGGACACCGTTTACTGCCAAACAAACGAAGAAGCTACGAAGGCGTGGTCCCGTTAAAAAGTTTGATGCCTCCAACATAGCTCTTTCGTATTCGACTTCATCATCCGCGAGACCGACTACTTTAGCAGCTTCCTGAAAAGTTTCACAATCGGGACCACCAAGAGATTTAAGATCACTGTAACTACGACACGGGAATGCTTTTAATAAAATTCTAAGATAAAACTGTTCACCTCTGTTAGGTGCGACCCAAAATAGACGCGCGACAAGCTCACCCCTCTGTCTTTTTGTGATAAATTTATTATTTGTTGTTTCCAAAATTTCCGTATTTTTTGTAGAGGGACGCTTTGAATGAATTATATATTTTTCAAAAAAGTCCAGGTACGTCAAAGAATCAAATTCGTCGCCTACGGGGCGGTTAAAATATGTTAACAGGTCCGAACCTGCTTGTTGCGCGGCTTCTACTTCAGTGCCTGGTTTAAAATAAACGTTTTGTTGATGTTCTAAATGCACGGACAGTTGTTTTACGTTCGGTTCGCGCGCGGTCACATCGAATTCTAACGTCCTCCAAGCAGCGTCGCTGGAGCCTATGTATCGTTTAGTGACGTACTGTTCTATTTCATTATTTTGATGTTCTTCCGGAACAATAGCTACGCGCGATTCGTCTGGACCTTTCGTTATGTATTTGAATAAATATTTAACAACTGTGCGTTGCGACGACACTTCCAAGTTGATGTGAGCATCGTATTTTAAAAGAAGACTTGAGTTGTACGGTACAACCCAAGTATCATTGACAATTACATCGGCACCGCGATATTTGATGGTGGCTTCATTTTTACTATCCCTACACAAGTTAATAAATCCTTTTTCATCAGAAAAAGTGGTGGCTGTCTCACGTTTTGGAAAAAATTTAGAACATTTACTTTTATCATTATCCCAACAAGGCAAATTGGTTCTATAGGAAAGACCGCAAGGACCGTGAATCATGTGATTCAAAACAGCTGTTCGTAATCTCCCTTGTGCCTCTGATGCATTAGGAATGTCTGCTCTGACAAATTTATCTATATCTATATTTTGGACAGGCCCGCCACCTTCAACCCTAAAACAAATGTGAGCATGAGGCAAACCTCGCTTTTGAAATTCAATTACGTGCATCATGTAAATACATTTACCGAACCAGTTACCACTTCGGATATCTCTTAGCAGTTCGGTAAGCTTCAAATTAAAAACTCTAGCACACACAGAAGGATTTACATAGCTGTTTTGAGTGGATGCTTGGATTTCGGGCCACTTGGGATTGCAGGTAAACGTCAAGAAAAATGACGGATTACCTAATCTACTTACAATTGCTATTGCATCACTGTACTTGCCTTTCATATATCGCGGCCCCCCAGTAAAAGAACTGGGCAAATAAACGCGACCGGGTACGAACCCCTCTCCCTGAATCGTCTCATCCTCACGAATTTGACGCGCGACTTCGATGCTCATTTCAACTTCTTGAAGTGGAGCGGACCTAAGTGCACTATCCGAGTTGTGTTTTTGTAAACTGGTTAAAAAGCGAAGGCGCTCTTCTATTATTCGGCAGTGCATATCTACCAACCACTCTTCCGAGAGTCTGCCTAGATACGAAAATCGCGGTTCCGACAAGAACAAGCAGCGAACGTACTTTGCTTGTGTTAATTTACTACCGTTATTATTTATTTTGTTCGGGTACCAACCTGCAACACCTTCGGGATAAAGAAGTGGGTACTGAAAACTTTCATATAATGGATGCATTATATCAACAGTGTGTGGTTTCTTGTCACCAATTTTCCACACTGCTATACAACGAGGTGTAAAATTCTCGCGCTCTGTACTAATTATAGCCGCAACCTCTTTACCAACCGGTACATCTCCTAAAATGTTACCGTGGGTTGAGCGAGACGTTTGTTGAAATTTAATAAAAGCCTCATCTGAGGGTTCTCTACTTAATCTTTTAAAACATTCAATAAATGGATTAACGTTATGCAAAAAGTTGGTAATGCAAATTACTACTTGACTATCAAGGTTCAACTCGGCGGCTCTTTGTACGCGTTCGTTTGAATCGCTAATGTACATTCCCAAGTTATTTGAGCTACCAGTGTAAGCTAAATCAAAGACTCTATGGTAGACTCGACCTTGAATTTTAAGAAAAGATAATCCCGGAGGTTGTTGGTACCCGTGAGAAACGCCTAAGGCACTGAAGGCAAATAGATTATTATACGGTCGCGGCCTATTCAAAAACGACGCGTTGGAGTAAAAGTCCTCCGTCAACGGCATTAAATTTTGTATATTGTTGGCGCCCGATCCGCAACACCATTGAATTCGCGATTTTTCTTCTTCAAACAGACACGCACTACAAATTGGACACCTAAAAATGTCTGAAGAAAACAAGCACGGTTTTTTTAAAGAAAATAAATTTACTACGTCTAATTCAGCGTCCCTCATTTGTGCTATGTTTTTAGATTGACGTAGCGGTACGTCAATATTACGGCTGTTTTTATTATATTTTTCGGAGGCTATTTGATTTATTTCGGGGTTCTGCTTGGTATAACGGTCTACAGCATCGCGATGGATTTCAGGTTTTTCTTTTGTATATTTTTTTACCGCTTCACGATGAATTTCCGGATTTTTTAATGTATATTTTTTTACGGCATCGCGATTGATTTGAGGATTTTCAGTATTATATTTTTTTACGGCATCGCGATTGATTTCAGGGTTGTCTGTATTATATTTCTTAACGGCATCGCGATGGATTTTGGGATTTTCAGAAGTATATTTTTTAACGGCCTCGCGATTTATTTGTGGATTTTTTTTATTATATTTTTTAACCGCATCTAAATGAGCGTTTGCTTTTGTACATTTCCTGCCTCGTTTAATTTTTTTGGGTCGACCTCTTTTCGTTGACGACACAGGGGTGTCAACATTGTCTACTATAAGCTCCGAAAACTGGTTTTGCAGAACGACAACTGGTTTTTCTATTACGTCTGTTGCCACAGCCACCGGTATTTTATTAAACGTGTTTATTTTTGTAGTTTTTATTTTCGCGACTTTTGATTTAGTGGTGTCTGCGACAAGAAACGTTTCTACCACCGATCCTGGGGCAAATCCAAGCAACGTTGATTGGGAATCGGATAATTGACTGTCTGTTGATGGGCATTCGAACTCGAAGTCGGTTAATGACTCGATGGATGGTGACAATGCAGATTCAGTTTGGAGTTCTGTCGGCACAGGTTTTGTATTAATTGACAAACTAACAAAGTCGTTAACGGACGTCTGGGTTAAATCTGAGTCGAGTTTTGTGGAAGATTCAAACCCATCATTGAAATTGAAACCATCTAGGATGGTATTTGAAGTTTGTGATGTTAATTCTTGGGTTAAATCTGAGTCGAGTTTTGTGGAAGATTCAAACCCATCAAAACCATCTAGGATGGTATTCGAAATTTGTGATGTTAATTCTATAATTTCATTGTCCGTTGTATCATGATTGAATTTAACTCGGAGTCTGTGTAGTGAGTACTCACCTACACCTGTGTTTCGTTTCAACAGCAATCTGGCCAATTCGCGAATGGTATTACATTTAAACAAACGTGCTACTCCGTATGGGGAATATTTGTTAGAGTCATCTACGGCATGACTGTTAAATAAATAATATGCACCATCGAATCTCCAAAAAGAAACTGTATAGCCTTGCCCGGTAAATATCACGCTATCCGTCTCATCGTTGTGGTTTGCGTCGAAAACCCTGGATTCAATTAAGTTTGCGAGAGTTAAAATGCCGCTTTCATTTTGATCAATTTGAGGAAATAATCCATTATCAATCCAATTGTCGCTCATTTTTTCAATTTTAACTATATCGTTACCGACGACAATCTCCGTAGGCAATTCCTCGGGATTCAAAAATATTTCACCCCTCGGTAGAAATGGTTGTAGTGACATATATAACGTGTCACCACTTTGAAGAATGACATCGATATCATGACAAGTCAGATTTCGATGTCTTAAAACTGACAGTACGGACGCGCAAGCAGACATTGCCACACATTGAGCGTTATTACCTGCATATTGAATGCTGCCTTGGTGTGTGGTACCTAAAACATCAACAAAAATGCAAGCTCAAGTGCAATTCTATTTTTAGTAGGGACTATAATTTGTTGTTAGAGCGCATCAGAAATACATAACCTATTACGGATCATACATGCCCTACAAAAAGTGGTATAATAATGTTTGAGTGTAGACGATTTTTTTCTCCCTCTTGTAATAAAAGAACAAAAAAGACTTTATTATTTTTACATTACATAAAATTACATCATAGGTTTTGTGATAACAAACGTATTGTGGCATGAAAAGTGTGTGGTAGTTATATTGCTATTCCTATTTAAGTATTATAATACATACTTAATTATTGATATTTATTATTGATGGATGTACTCCATTATGTATAGGAGAGAGGGGGCACTTTCGAACAGAGGCAGTTTTGAATTACTTAGTGGTTTTATGAATGCATCCTTTATCTTTTATAACCTCCGAAACCTAAGAAATACTCCTAAAACACTGAACTTCACATCTGTCAGTTCCCAACTAACGTCAACGACAGTGTAATTTTGAAAATAATTATAAATATAATTTATTTATTTAGGATATTTATATTATAGCCCGTGTATATAAAATGAAAATTAATTAGATCTAAAGCAAGTTTTTTATCTAAAAATGTTTATTTATGAAATATGGTATCGGGGCAGATTTAAAATAAAATACTGGGGCACTTTTGAATAAATTGTTTTGAAAGCCGTTGAGGCTATTTATTTTTTATTTTATAGTTAAAGCATTTAAAGTAAGTTTCTAAAATTGTTTTGTTATATTTTTATAGTTGAGGTATTATACAGATTATTTTATTTGATTATTTTGCAATATTCATTTAACGAATAAAAATAAATTAATTTGATCTTGTTCAAGACTGCCCCAACATATGTTCCAACTATGATTCATTTTATTTAACTAATTATAAGTGAAGGTATAAGAGTGCAATGCTCAATGATAACTTATGATGCAAATAACTTAAATATAGTGTTAATAATATTCAAAGTTAATTTGTTTTTTTTTTTTATCCTCGGTTTTCAAAACTGCCCCTAGGGGTTTTTTTTAAATGGAAATTGTTGGATTTCTATGGATTAAAATAAGTAAATATAATTTTTATTATTAAGTAAAAACCTTATCCTTATCTATAAAATACAATACATCTTGATTTATAACGCCATAAGAGAGATAGTGTTTGAAGGTGCCCCCCTCTCCCCCTACCTACATACAGGTGAAAAATTTACTTTGTTACAAAAAGTTCGGGAAGGGTGAAAAAAATACCTAGTGAAAGAAAACAACATCATATAATGATAAATTATTTAAAGGTCAAATGTGTTCTTGAGGTTTCATATACTTACTTACCATTGACTCATAAAGTTAGAAAAACAAAAAAAAAAATGATTGCTGATCTAGGTAGCCAATTTCAGTCAATATAGATAAAAAGATAAATCGTTTATATTAAAATATATAAAATAAATAAATATCCCTAGACATTCCACACAGTGTCATCTAGTCCCAAGCTAAGCATTTTAATGCTTGTGTATGTTATAGTAACCAGATGACTGTTATACTACATCGATACATTTTTTTTAATTGTAAATATATACATATTTATACATATTATACATAGAAAATAACCAGACACGAAACAAATATTTGCAGATCATACAAACATTTGTCCCGTAGCGGGGATCGAACCCGCAACCTCTGCGTCTCAAGCGGGCTATCGCCCACTGTGCCACAGAGGTCGTTGGTAGGACTTCAAGGATCACTTCACATTTTTCAACCTCCCGAATTGTTTGTAACAAAGTAAATTTTTCACCTGTACGTTAGTATACCTACATAAGTTGGAGTACATCCATTATTTTATTGAGCTATGTATAATATTAATGAAAAGCAATAGTATACCTACCACACACTTTTCATGCCACAATACGTTTGTTATCACAAAACCTATGTTATAGACAGAAAAACATTCAGACCAGGAACAAATATCTGTAGATCATACAAACATTGTCCCGTGGCGGGAGTCAAACCCGCAACCTCCGCGTCTCAGGCGAGCCTTCGCCCTCTGCGCCACAGAGATCGTCAATATACCTTACAAAGTGTCTTTTTTGTTCTCATTGATTAGATTAATAAGTTACAGACACAAAAAAACACTAATTATCTAATAGGTTAGCTTCATTCAATAAATTTTAAGACTTCCTATCATCATGATCATGAACTGCAGCCCGCTAACAAATAGATGGATTGACAGATTGATGAGTCTTAGTACATAATATGGTTTGGTTGTTTTTACCCTTCATGTAGGTACGGTACCCTAAAATAATATTTTAAAATTTTTGTGAAAAAAAAATTTGATAGAATTTTAGAACATGAGGGTTTCTGGCACAAAACATAAAGTACCTACCTATAATTATATTAGGTAAGTAAAAATTATTGTATGTCTCAATATTTTTTTGTGTAGGTACCTATAGGTAATTAGCCATAGGTACATCTACCAGATCAAAGGTAAAAACAAGAAACATTAAGTAAGTATGTATATTTATGCATTATAATTATATTTGAAAATATCATTTTTACATTGTAAGCACTATAGGATCACATGAACTGCTAATTCTTCTTTAGTTCAATTCCACTGCATAATGAGCTCAAAAGTCTTCATGACTTAGGTAATATGGTGTCTCTCTATTGCATTATTTATAATGATCAGTAAGTATGTAGGTCAGTTTTCTGAAACAAAAAAACATCCTAAACAATCAGAAAAAAATAAATAAGTAGCTTTATGCTGATTATGAAAATGTATGTATGTACATAATAAATAACTTATTAATGATATGTACAAATAAATCAAACATTAATTTGTGATAGCATAGAAATATTTTATGTAGATACTTACCTTTGAGATCATTTATTACACCTCACTGTAATAGATCCCAAGAAAATTATGTCAACACTGAACAGATACATCAAAGGCAATAGTATCATTCATTATCCTTGGTTCATCGAGGTGTAGACACATAACATTTTAAATACTTAGGTGAAATAAGTTGGATTAAATACAGCATAAGTTGATGTTTCCTTGTCAAGATTTTTTTATAGTAATATTTTAAAGAGGAAAGATTTATATTTTAGTATGTTTGTAATGAATAAACTCAAAAACTACCGGATCGATTTCAACGATTGTTTCTTTTATTAGAATGCTACATTATTCCTGATTAGTTTTACCATGGGAACGGGAACTATGCGGATGAAACCAAGAGATACTGCTAGTAGATTATAAATTTAATAATTAAATCTACTTACCTATTGTTTGTCAAACAATATTAAACTCTTAAATTCCATTGATTTTACTGATTACTTACAACTTGGCCACTTACAAGTCTATTATTATCAGTAGAATAAATAACAATGAATAAAATATTACTTAGTTGTACTTAAATCACTTAAATCACACTACTTAATTAATAAAATTAAGTGTGAATGTTTGACTCTTCACGCTCAAACAGCTAAACAGATTTGAATAAAATTTGGTAGCTACTAACCAGGATAGCTTTACCAATATCTTGGGTTAAACACAGGTTCCCGTTCCAGGTTCTCTAAGCAGTGACTAAACTTATAAATTGAAAAATTGAGTAGAATATTGATCATTCTTCTGAATGGACACAAGTTCTTCAGATAAAAGTAGTCTCCAACAAGGTGAAAAAACGGATTACAAACTACGAACGGACTGGCCCGCGCGTTAGAGCATTGCTGAATTAAAAATTTAGGTATAGGAGCCGCCGCCCGGCGCGGCAGCTCCCTGCTGATTTAGAGGTTGGGAATTCTACGCGGGACGCAGCTAGTAGGTACAGAGGTATAAAAAAGCACAATAATTACACTCGATAAAGGTACTAAACCGTGTACCTCCATCTACGATGTAGGAAGCTTAGAAATGTCTTTGGAGGTTAACAAAATTACATGCAAAAAAATCGAGGGAAGCCTTCAAGCAGCTCGCGAGATGCGGCTACGCCAGTGAGGCAACTTCGCCATAAGTAGATCCTACCCTTACAAAATTATAGAGAGAAACACAAGACTATAATGCCACTGTTCTTGGCATTGGCACTCAAGCACACGAGTTTCGAATTTAGGAATTATTAGTAAACTTACCAGAAATAAGACATTCTGAATGATCCACCACAACTCGGCGACGCAACTTGTGTTCTCGATCTGAAATTAACTCAAAATTTGCTCGTTTCATCTTCGGAAAGTTTTAAGTTGAAAACTATCAACTTTCACCGAAGACAGTCCAACGAGCAAGAACGAAAAGATGCAGTTTTGACACAACCGACGCCACTTTGTCGTTTTTTTCAAATTTTCGGTCAAGAGTTTTCAGTTTTCTTCTTCTTTTTTTTTTATTTTGGCTTCGCACAGCGTGTGAAAGTTAGATAAGTACATAGATCGATCGATAGCGAGTAGGTAATTATTACTCGCTATCGATTGTTGATCGATTTTTTATATCAACGTCATTAACCCATAAAAAAGATCGATGAAAATAGAAATAATTTAAACTAAGAAAATGATTTAGCGCGTTCAGTGCCCATGACGCACTTTGTAATTTTTCAAGATAGGTAGGTACCTATTCAATAAATTCTTTCACTTTTTATTTTAGATCCCTAAGATCTTGCTAATAAAAAAAATGATTTTCATTGGTTTTATTTGTTAGCTCATTCATTAGAGATTACATAATGACACATATGCGCAAGCAAATATAGTCTTTCCAATCGTTTATTTAACTTTTGACAGATCACACACATAAAGTTTTGTAATAATTTTTGATACAATGTACTACAGGGAATACTGTACTTCATGGACGGGTTCCGCCCACTTAGAGATGTTTCATTCGTAATTAATGACCACCGACTATAAACTGTTTTGAAATAATCGATTATCTAAAATAATCGTTTAGACTTTGGTACTGTAGTTGGTTCAAATAAAAAACATGTGAATGAACTGCGGTACCTAGGTACCTACTTGTAATGAACAGGTGCAAAATGTTGAAATTCATAGTAAATAATGAGTGTGTTAAATCGATTAAAACTTTTTCATGAATAAAATCGATCGATAAAATAAATCGAATCGGTAACGGGTCAGGGTATCACCTATTTGTGTCAGTATTACAGCTGTCAAAAGTTAAATAAACGGTTGGAAAGGGTATAAAGTATAATCTTGATTCTCAACTAATTGGTTTTAATAGTGCTTTGGCAGCTCCCCTATCTAGAGATGCACAACTTTTATATTTTTTATTTCTTAAGTTTCTCAGAAGTATGTAAACGATTGTTTTTTTTTCTTCTTCTTTTCTGTGCTTTTAATATTTTTGTAAAACCTAATTTAATTAGTTAATAAGATCCTTGTGTTTTCCAATAGGGCGACGTGGTCGCTCAGCGACAAAGCCCTTTTATGTTAAATAAAAAAAAAAACTAATTGGTTGGGAGCTACTAATATACAATATAATCGACTGCTTTAGTATTGATCAATAATTCTCGATACAAATCGATTTTCACCAATGTCATATCTCCTCACCACTCGATAGAAAAGAGATAGTTTTACACCTTCACCTCTCTCGCGCGAGCTATACGACCGATAGAACCCGCGATGATGCACGATTGTCAAACTAATATGAACCTTAATACCATAAACATTAGACGTATATCTTAGACTTATATAATCTATGTACCTATGCGCAAAACCGCGCCCACAGATTCTAAGGTGATTTTCTTTATTTTCTTTCATTCATTATTGACAGTGACATAAAGATTGCCATAAAGAAAGGCGGCGGCGGCACCGCGCTTGCGTGTGGCCCGCCGCCTTTCTTCGTACCTAGTAGGTACCTACATCTACATTACAGGATAGTAGGTAAGGTAGGTATCAAATCAACCAGTCCACTAAAGCATGTTATAAACTACTGTCCTCAGAGACTATTTGCTTATGAAAGAGTCAATGATCCTATAGGTATGTAGGTACTTACCTACGATTGAACATAATTTTCACTAAAAACTGGATAGAGACGAATCAATAAAGCTCACAAATCATGGTAAGTAAGTAAGTAGGTAGGTACCTACCTATCTACAATTATTACTTATGTATCCCGTTTTTAGTTAAAATTATGTTTCGGAATTCGCCCGCGACCATTGCAATGTAGGTAATGTAAAAGTATGACTTGAATTGTGATCGCGAAAGTTTAAGAAAGTCTAATAACCTAGGTAGGTATAAACCTACCTACTGTTTATCCATCTCGTTTCTATGACGGATAGTGTTCATCGCGTTTAAAAAAAAAGACGTGTGGCACTCGGTGACTGCCGCGGTAAAGCTATCAAAAGCTATTGCATAGCATTTTTTCGGAGTAAGGGGTGTTAGGTTATTTTCGTTACAGAATTTCTGGATTCGGTCTCCACGCTCAAGGCCTGCGATAGAAACTATGCAATTGCTTAAAAAACCTATTAAGTATGTAACCTACTGTTTATCCATCTCGTTTCTGTTACAGACAGTGTTCATCGCATTAAAAAAACATCTAGTAAGTAGGTACTTACCTACCTAGGTACTTACCTACATATTGAATTGTTTGTGTAGGTAGGTACTTACCTTAGTCATATTTAGATAATAAGTAAGTACCTAAGTAGTACCTAGACTTATTCGTTCGTTCGTTCGTATGAGCAAGTGGCCAACTCTGGTGACGGAATTTTTAGGCCGCCTAAAGGCCTCCGTCATGACTTAACGACTTTAAAAGCCGGGACTGACAATTTAACGTGCCCTCCGAAGCACGGAAGCGCTCAGATGAAAATGCTTAGACCTATTAATAAGTTTATTCATAGGTAGACCTACTACCTACACTGTTATTTTCATAGGGAGGTATGCTTATAGATAAGTAGCTACTTACATAACTACTATAGTTAGTTGCTAAATAACAAGGTTTAAATAGGTAAGTACCTATTAGGTACATACTATTGGATTAGAATCATTGTTATTACTTATATATAGTGATGATAATTTTTTTTGAAATATGTACATACTTAGGTAAATATTTGAATTTACTATGTTACTTACTTAACCTTGTTTAAAAATACCGTTGGCTGGGATCTTCGTCTGCAACCCTGCAGATAGCATTATGTAATTGTACTGTATGATTATGTAGCGACACAGTTTGTACTAATAGTAGGTATCTAACTACCTATTACAATTTCGTGGTTCATCCGGTATGCGCCGGTAGGGCAGCCAAGCCAAGGCAGTCACCATCCGCCGCGCCGCGCGTCGGCCGCTCAAGTCATTCATACAATATACAACTTAAAAACGTGTAGCATAGGTAGAAAATTTACCAGGATCACGTAATGATACTTGTTTTATGTAGTGCATACTGGACATGTAACGTGATAAATAAATTCAATTACTTAAGTATTCTTAACTGACAATCATTATTTGAACCTCTATCTACAGATAGGACATTTGAATATCCGTCTATATTATAAAGAATAATTAAGTATACACCATATAGAGGCGGGAAAATTAAATCAAAATTATGTAGACTCAATTGGTTACTAACAGTTCCTTAACGAAATAGGTAGGTAAGTACGGTACTTGTTTCTATGATGAGTACCCAAGTACAACATGACTTAAAAATAAATTTTACCTACCTACCTACTACCTCGTGTCGTGCATGTCCTAGGACCCGAGATGTACATTGTACAATCGCCTACCAGATCACGTCGTTGAAGCTCCCAGCCTGATGGCTTTTAGGAGCAAATTGAAATCGTGGCTCATCGAGCAGGCGTTCTATAGTGTTGAGGATTTTCTCCGTAAAATACAATGACATTAATCACATTTTGTTATTGTCTATTTAAAATAATAATATTTTTAAATTTCTATTTGTTAATTATACCTAAGGTCAACTTAATTTTGATAATAAGTAGGTATAAAGTGTTTATTATTATTATTTTTTAATATAGGCACCTAATTGTTGTAGATCTGTAAACTGACATTACCAAATAAATTGATTATTCCTACATGAAAGTTTGTAAGAGTGGATGCATGTGTGAATGTTTGTTACTCTTTCAGGCAAAATAATGTTGCTATGTTTGAGTAGGTAGGTACCTACTTATATATTTTATTTATTCGCCCAAAAAGGAACAAGAAGCAACAACCATTAAGTACTTACTTAGGTCTAAATGGTTGGAAATAAAATAAAGTAAGTAGGTACCTACTACCTACCCATTCGGTGCACGATTGAATGATTATAGTACACGTTTACTGTTTAATTCAGTTGATTTTGATTAAGTACTTACCTAGGTAGGTACTTACGACATTGTTAGAAACAATTAAGTAGGCCGCTTTCATGATAAAGACTGAGAAACTCACCTTGCGTTTAAAAAAAAGTATCAGCTTCCTCGGTTAAGGATGCCCGGTTCCTACCATGTTTTATTCCCAAAAATACATTTGTCACTTACCTACAACATGAGAAAATATTCTAAAAGTAGATAAGTTTACCTAAGTAAAAGTGAAGTGGTCGTTATGACCTAAATAAAGTCACGGAAATTACGTAGGTACTTAACATCAATTTTACCTAACCTACTGAACTGTATGGTCTTCGTAAGTTTTAAGAAAGTAGATAGATGGTAAGTACCTATGTTAAGTTAGTTCCGATAATAAATAGCCCTAATAAAGTACAAGAATTATCTGTCCACTCCTAACATAGTACCTATGTTGGTAAGTACCTAGTATTTAATAGGTAGGTGCAAAGGTATTACTATAAGCATGGACGATATAGATAGATCGTGACCTTTCTATAAAGACAAAGTAAGTTGAGCGTCGACCTTCGCCAAAATTGCTATGGTACAACCCATGAAAACCTTTAATTACCTATAATGAATTAATACGACAACTTAGATTAGAAAACGGATGTCACTTCTAAATAAGCAACCCCAAATTAGGTAAGTACTCGAAAACGATCCATATCTAAAGTCCGCCATCTTGGATTAGAAAATGGATGTCATATTCTAAATCAGCACCCCCAAATCACTCGAAAACAATACCCATATTAACATTTTTGAACAAATTTAAAATCCGCCATCTTGGATTTAAAAACGGATGTCATATTCTAAATCAACAACCCCAAATCACTCGAAAACAATACCCATATCAACATTATTGAACAAATTTAAAATCCGCCATCTTGGATTTAAAAACGGATGTCATATTCTAAATCAGCACCCCCAAATCACTCGAAAACAATACCCATATCAACATTATTGAACAAATTTAAAATCCGCCATCTTGGATTTAAAAACGGATGTCATATTCTAAATCAGCACCCCCAAATTACTCGAAAACAATACCCATATCAACATTATTGAACAAATTTAAAATCCGCCATCTTGGATTAGAAAACGGATGTCATATTCTAAATCAGCATCCCCAAATCATTTAAAAACAATACCAATATCAACATTATTGAACAAATTTAAAATCCGCCATCTTGGATTTAAAAACGGATGTCATATTCTAAATCAGCACCCCCAAATTACTCGAAAACAATACCCATATCAACATTATTGAACAAATTTAAAATCCGCCATCTTGGATTAGAAAACGGATGTCATATTCTAAATCAGCACCCCCAAATTACTCAAAAACAAAACCCATATCAACATTATTTAACAAATTTAAAATCCGCCATCTTGGATTAGAAAACGGATGTCATATTCTAAATCAGCACCCCCATATCACTCGAAAATAATACCCATATCAACATTGTTGAATAAAATAGAAACCCCTAAATCAGTATAAAATCAGTATAAAAATCTAATAAATATTTTAAAAACCGCCATGGAAATCCCGAATACATCATGAAAATCATTCAGAGCCCTTAAAGCAGTACAAAAACCCAAAGGAAGCCCTAAATCAGTATAAAACCCTTTAGGAGCCCTAAACCATTGAGAAAAAAAAAAAAAGAAAAATAAATCCATGTCGTCGCCCCTGAGTTACGCTTCACCCACTCGACCTTCGTTACGCTACGGAGGTCGGCGGCTCGCTTCGCTCGCCACCTCCCCCCTTCGCTCCACTCGGTCTCGCAGGTTCGCTCCACTCAGAACCTCCGACCAACGTTAAAAAAAAAAAAAAAAAAAAAATACTCTCAAGTTTCCAATTTTCAAGTCTACTATAATATTTGTTCAAACACCTAATGGATATCTCTAACCGTTGTGAAGTTACAGCCCTTTCAAATTTAGGGGAGGTTGGGGAGGGAGGGGGGGAAGTTTTGAAATTTTTTTCGACTAACCACCTGCCCCTTTATAAGAATCTGAAAAAAAAATTGTTCCAAGTCTTAAGGCTTTCGAGATTCGAAAAAGGGGGGGAGAGGGGGGGCAAAGGGGGCAACACTGAAAAAAAATTTTAACTTCCCCGAGCCTCCTCTATCCGATTCCGCAAAAAACAAAAATTACGGGTCTCGTAGTTTCCGAGATCCTCAATAGGGGGGGGGCAAGGGGGGCAAAAAGGGGGGGTTTGGGATTTTTCCCCAACTCACCCGAGTTACTTGTTTATGAATCTGTCAAAATATACCCACCTCCCCATCCACCATCATGGAGAACAATTATGTCAATGAGTCAGTGAGTGAGTCAGTCAGTGGTAGTTTAAGTTTATATATTATAACTAGTTTGCGTGGTGCGCGTGCTGCAAGCAGCACGCGGTTTTCTTTATCCATGTTATTGACAGGTGGTAGCTACCCTTTAAAAATTTTGAGAATCCATAGGAGATATAAAATATTTAATAAACCGCTATGGGAAGCCCTAAATCAGTATGAAAACCCTTTAGGAGCCCTAAACCATTAAGAAAAAAAAAAACGAAAAAAATTAACCAAGTCGTCGGCCCTGAGTTACGCTTCACCCACTCGACCTTCGTTACGCTACGGAGGTCGGCGGCTCGCTTCGCTCGCCACCTCCCCCCTCCGCTCCACTCAGGTCTCGTAGGTTCGCTCCACTCAGGACCTCCGACCTGTTTGATGTTTGCGTGGTGCGCGAGCTGCAAGCAGCTCGCGGTGTTTTTCTCCTATTTTTGACAGGAAGAGAGACCCTTATAAAATTTGGAAAAAAAAAAAAAATTATAAAAAAAAAAAAAAAATTATGGAAAAAAAAAATTTGAAAAAAAAAAAATGAAAAAAAAAAATTATTTAAAAAAAAAAAAAAAAAAAAAAACTTAAAAAAAAAAAAATTAAAAAAAAAAAATATTCATGAAAAAAAAATATTACCCTCAAGTTTCCAAGTCGTAACCCCATACAATTTGTCCCAAGGGGGATCCTCAAAAGGGGGGGGAAGGGGGGCAAAAAGGGGGGGTTTGGGATTTTTCCCCAACTCACCCGAGTTACTTGTTTATGAATCTGTCAAAATATACCCACCTCCCCATCCACCATCATGGAGAACAATTATGTCAATGAGTGAGTGAGTCAGTGAATGAGTGGTAGTTTAAGTTTATATATTATAACTAGTTTGCGTGGTGCGCGTGCTGCAAGCAGCACGCGGTTTTCTTTTTCCATGTTTCTGACAGGTAGAGAGACCCTTATAAAATTTTGAGAATCCATAGGAGATTAAAAATATTTAATAAACCGCTATGGGAACCCCTAAATCAGTATGAAAACCCTTTAGGAGCCCTTAGCCATTAAGAAAAAAAAAAAGAAAAAAATTTACCAAGTCGTCGGCCCTGAGTTACGCTCACCCACTCGACCTTCGTTACGCTACGGGGGTCGGCGGCTCGCTTCGCTCGCCTCCTCCCCCCTCCGCTCCACTCAGGTCTCGTAGGTTCGCTCCACTCAGGACCTCCGACGCCTACCCACTATGATATTTGTTCAAACACCTAATGGATATCTCCAACCGTTGTGAAGTTACAGCTCTTTCAATTTTAGGGGAGGTTGGGGAGGGGGGGGGTGAGTTTTGAAAAAATATTCTGACTAATTAAGTTCCCCTTTACAAGAATCTGAAAAAAAATTTGTTCCAAGTCTTAAGGCTTCCGAGATCCGCAAAAGGGGGGGAGCGGGGGGGCAAAGGGGGCAACACTGAAAAAAAATTTTTACTTCCCCGAGCCTCCTCTATCCGATTCCGCAAAAAAAAATTGTTCCAAGTCTCTTAGTTTCCGAGATCCTCAATAGGGGGGGGGGAAGGGGGGCAAAAAGGGGGGGTTTGCGATTTTTCCCCAACTCACCAGACCTAACTCTATACGAATCCGTCAAAATATACCTACCTCCCCATCCACCAACAGGGAGAACAATTATGTCAATGAGTCAGTCAGTGAGTGGTAGTCTAAGTTTATATATTATAACTAGTTTGCGTGGTGCGCGTGCTGCAAGCAGCACGCGGTTTTCTTTATCCATGTTATTGACAGGTGGTAGCTACCCTTTAAAAATTTTGAGAATCCATAGGAGATTAAAAATATTTAATAAACCGCTATGGGAAGCCCTAAATCAGTATGAAAACCCTTTAGGAGCCCTAAAGCATTAAGAAAAAAAAAATAAGAAAAAAAATCCCATGTCGTCGGCCCTGAGTTACGCTTCACCCACTCGACCTTCGTTACGCTACGGAGGTCGGCGGCTCGCTTCGCTCGCCACCTCCCCCCTCCGCTCCACTCAGGTCTCGTAGGTTCGCTCCACTCAGGACCTCCGACCTGTTTGATGTTTGCGTGGTGCGCGAGCTGCAAGCAGCTCGCGGTATTCTTTTCCTATTTCTGACAGGAAGAGACCCTTATAAAATTTAGAAAAAAAAAAAAAAATTAAAAAAAAAAAATTAAGAAAAAAAAATTTATGAAAAAAAAAAAAAAAAATTTTATGAAAAAAAAAAAAAAAAAAAATTAAAAAAAAAAAATTATAAAAAAAAAAATTTGTAAAAAAAAAAATTCCCCTCAAGTTTCCAAGTCGTCGGCCCTGAGTTACGCTCACCCACTCGACCTTCGTTACGCTACGGGGGTCGGCGGCTCGCTTCGCTCGCCACCTCCCCCCTCCGCTCCACTCAGGTCTCGTAGGTTCGCTTCACTCAGGACCTCCGACGCCTACCTACTATAATATTTGTCCAAACACCTAATGGATATCTCTAACCGTTGTGAAGTTACAGCCCTTTCAATTTTAGGGGAGGTTGGGGAGGGGGGGGGGGAGTTTTGAAAAAATATTTTGTCTAACCAAGTTCCCCTTAATACAAATCTGAAAAAAAATTTGTTCCAAGTCTTAAGGTTTTCGAGATTCGAAAAAGGAGGGGAGAGGGGGGGCAAAGGGGGCAACACTGAAAAAAAATTTTTACTTCCCCGAGCCTCCTCTATCCGATTCCGCAAAAAACAAAAATTACGGGTCACGTAGTTTCCGAGATCCTCAATAGGGGGGGGGGAGGGGGGGCAAAAAGGGGGGGTTTGGGATTTTTCCCCAACTCACCCGAGTTACTTGTTTACGAATCTGTCAAAATATACCCACCTCCCCATCCACCATCATGGAGAACAATTATGTCAATGAGTGAGTCAGTGAGTGAATGAGTGGTAGTTTAAGTTTATATATTATAATAACTAGTTTGCGTGGTGCGCGTGCTGCAAGCAGCACGCGGTTTTCTTTTTCCATGTTTTTGACAGGTGGTAGCTACCCTTTAAAAATTTTGAGAATCCATAGGAGATGTAAAATATTTAATAAACCGCTATGGGAAGCCCTAAATCAGTATGAAAACCCTTTAGGAGCCCTAAAGCATTAAGAAAAAAAAAAAGAAAAAAAAATCCCATGTCGTCGGCCCTGAGTTACGCTTCACCCACTCGACCTTCGTTACGCTACGGAGGTCGGCGGCTCGCTTCGCTCGCCACCTCCCCCCTCCGCTCCACTCAGGTCTCGTAGGTTCGCTCCACTCAGGACCTCCGACCTGTTTGATGTTTGCGTGGTGCGCGAGCTGCAAGCAGCTCGCGGTATTTTTTTCCTATTTTTGACAAGTAGAGACCCTAAAAAAATTTAAAAAAAAAAAAAATTTTATAAAAAAAAATTAAGAAAAAAAAAATTTATGAAAAAAAAAAAAAAAAAAAAAATTAAAAAAAAAAAATTAAAAAAAAAAAAAAAATTAAAAAAAAAAAATTAAGAAAAAAAAAAATTCCCCTCAAGTTTCCAAGTCGTCGGCCCTGAGTTACGCTCACCCACTCGACCTTCGTTCCGCTACGGGGGTCGGCGGCTCGCTTCGCTCGCCACCTCCCCCCTCCGCTCCACTCAGGTCTCGTAGGTTCGCTCCACTCAGGACCTCCGACGCCTACCCACTATAATATTTGTTCAAACACCTAATGGATATCTCTAACCGTTGTGAAGTTACAGCCCTTTCAATTTTAGGGGAGGTTGGGGAGTGGGGGGGGGAGTTTTGAAAAAATATTTTGTCTAACCAAGTTCCCCTTAATACAAATCTGAAAAAAAATTGGTTCCAAGTCTTAAGGCTTTCGAGATTCGAAAAAGGGGGGGAGAGGGGGGGCAAAGGGGGCAACACTGAAAAAATATTTTTACTTCCCCGAGCCTCCTCTATCCGATTCCGCAAAAAACAAAAATTACGGGTCTCGTAGTTTCCGAGATCCTCAAAAGGGGGGGGGCAAGGGGGGCAAAAAGGGGGGGTTTGGGATTTTTCCCCAACTCACTCGAGTTACTTGTTTATGAATCTGTCAAAATATACCCACCTCCCCATCCACCATCAGGGAGAACAATTATGTCAATGAGTGAGTCAGTCAGTGAATCAGTGAGTGGTAGTTTAAGTTTATATATTATAACTAGTTTGCGTGGTGCGCGTGCTGCAAGCAGCACGCGGTTTTCTTTATCCATGTTATTGACAGGTGGTAGCTACCCTTTAAAAATTTTGAGAATCCATAGGAGATTAAAAATATTTAATAAACCGCTATGGGAAGCCCTAAATCAGTATGTAAACCCTTTAGGAGCCCTTAGCCATTAAGAAAAAAAAAAAAAGAAAAAAAATTACCAAGTCGTCGGCCCTGAGTTACGCTCACCCACTCGACCTTCGTTACGCTACGGGGGTCGGCGGCTCGCTTCGCTCGCCTCCTCCCCCCTCCGCTCCACTAGGTCTCGTAGGTTCGCTCCACTCAGGACCTCCGACGCCTACCCACTATAATATTTGTTCAAACACCTAATGGATATCTCCAACCGTTGTGAAGTTACAGCCCTTTCAATTTTAGGGGAGGGAGGGGGGGGAGTTTTGAAAAAATATTTCGACTATCTAGATGCCCCTTGTTACGAATCTGAAAAAAAAAATGTTCTAAGTCTTAAGGCTTTCGAGATTCGTAAAAGGGGGGGAGAGGGGGGGCAAAGGGGGCAACACTAAAAAAAAATTTTTACTTCCCCGAGCCTCCTCTATCCGAATCTGTAAAAAAAATTGTTCCAAGTCTCTTAGTTTCCGAGATCCTCAATAAGGGGGGGGGAAGGGGGGCAAAAAGGGGGGGTTTGCGATTTTTCCCCAACTCACCAGACCTACCTCTATACGAATCCGTCAAAATATACCTACCTCCCCATCCACCAACAGGGAGAACAATTATGTCAGTCAGTGAGTGAATGAGTCAGTGGTAGTCTAAGTTTATATATTATAACTAGTTTGCGTGGTGCGCGTGCTGCAAGCAGCACGCGGTTTTCTTTTTCCATGTTTCTGACAGGTAGAGAGACCCTTATAAAATTTTGAGAATCCATAGGAGATATAAAATATTTAATAAACCGCTAAGGGAAGCCCTAAATCAGTATGAAAACCCTTTAGGAGCCCTAAACCATTAGGAAACAAAATAAGAAATAAAAAAAAATCCATGTCGTCGGCCCTGAGTTACGCTTCACCCACTCGACCTTCGTTACGCTACGGAGGTCGGCGGCTCGCTTCGCTCGCCACCTCCCCCCTCCGCTCCACTCAGGTCTCGTAGGTTCGCTCCACTCAGGACCTCCGACCTGTTTGATGTTTGCGTGGTGCGCGAGCTGCAAGCAGCTCGCGGTATTTTTTTCCTATTTTTGACAAGTAGAGACCCTTAAAAAATTTTGAAAAAAAAAAAAATTTAAGAAAAAAAAAATTAAGAAAAAAAAAATTAAAAAAAAAAAAAAAATTAAAAAAAAAAAAAAAATTATAAAAAAAAAAATTTATAAAAAAAAAATATTACCCTCAATTTTCCAAGTCGTCGGCCCTGAGTTACGCTCACCCACTCGACCTTCGTTACGCTACGGGGGTCGGCGGCTCGCTTCGCTCGCCTCCTCCCCCCTCCGCTCCACTCAGGTCTCGTAGGTTCGCTCCACTCAGGACCTCCGACGCCTACCTACTATAATATTTGTTCAAACACCTAATGGATATCTCCAACCGTTGTGAAGTTACAGCTCTTTCAATTTTAGGGGAGGTTGGGGAGGGGGGGGTGAGTTTTGAAAAAATATTTTGACTAATTAAGTTCCCCTTTACAAGAATCTGAAAAAAAAATTGTTCCAAGTCTTAAGGCTTTCGAGATCCGCAAAAGGGGGGGAGAGGGGGGGCAAAGGGGGCAACACTGAAAAAATATTTTTACTTCCCCGAGCCTCCTCTATCCGATTCCGCAAAAAACAAAAATTACGGGTCTCCTAGTTTCCGAGATCCTCAATAAGGGGGGGGGAAGGGGGGCAAAAAGGGGGGGTTTGGGATTTTTCCCCAACTCACCCGAGTTACTTGTTTATGAATCTGTCAAAATATACCCACCTCCCCATCCACCATCAGGGAGAACAATGATGTCAATGAGTCAGTCAGTGAGTCAGTGGTAGTCTAAGTTTATATATTATAACTAGTTTGCGTGGTGCGCGTGCTGCAAGCAGCACGCGGTTTTCTTTATCCATGTTATTGACAGGTGGTAGCTACCCTTTAAAAATTTTGAGAATCCATAGGAGATATAAAATATTTAATAAACCGCTATGGGAAGCCCTAAATCAGTATGAAAACCCTTTAGGAGCCCTAAACCATTATGAAAAAAAAAAAAGAAAAAAATTAACCAAGTCGTCGGCCCTGAGTTACGCTCACCCACTCGACCTTCGTTACGCTACGGGGGTCGGCGGCTCGCTTCGCTCGCCTCCTCCCCCCTCCGCTCCACTCAGGTCTCGTAGGTTCGCTCCACTCAGGACCTCCGACCTGTTTGATGTTTGCGTGGTGCGCGAGCTGCAAGCAGCTCGCGGTATTTTTTTCCTATTTTTGACAGGAAGAGACCCTTAAAAAATTTTGAAAAAAAAAAAAAATAAAAAAAAAAAATTAAGAAAAAAAAATTTTTGAAAAAAAAAAAAAAAGTTTAAAAAAAAAAAATTAAGAAAAAAAAAATTTATAAAAAAAAAAATTTCCCTCAAGTTTCCAAGTCGTCGGCCCTGAGTTACGCTCACCCACTCGACCTTCGTTACGCTACGGGGGTCGGCGGCTCGCTTCGCTCGCCTCCTCCCCCCTCCGCTCCACTCAGGTCTCGTAGGTTCGCTCCACTCAGGACCTCCGACGCCTACCTACTATAATATTTGTCCAAACACCTAATGGATATCTCTAACCGTTGTGAAGTTACAGCCCTTTCAATTTTAGGGGAGGTTGGGGAGGGGGGGGGGGAGTTTTGAAAAAATATTTTGTCTAACCAAGTTCCCCTTAATACAAATCTGAAAAAAAATTTGTTCCAAGTCTTAAGGCTTTCGAGATCCGCAAAAGGGGGGGAGAGGGGGGGCAAAGGGGGCAACACTGGAAAAAAATTTTTACTTTCCCGAGCCTCCTCTATCCGATTCCGCAAAAAAATTTGTTCCAAGTCTCTTAGTTTCCAAGATCCTCAAAAGGGGGGGGGGAAGGGGGGCAAAAAGGGGGGGTTTGGGATTTTTCCCAAAGTCACCAGACCTACCTCTATACGAATCTGTCAAAATATACCCACCTCCCCATCCACCATCATGGAGAACAATTATGTCAATGAGTGAGTCAGTCAGTGAGTGAGTGGTAGTTTAAGTTTATATATTATAACTAGTTTGCGTGGTGCGCGTGCTGCAAGCAGCACGCGGTTTTCTTTTTCCATGTTTCTGACAGGTAGAGAGACCCTTATAAAATTTTGAGAATCCATAGGAGATATAAAATATTTAATAAACCGCAATGGGAAGCCCTAAATCAGTATGAAAACCCTTTAGGAGCCCTAAAGCATTAAGAAAAAAAAAAAAAGAAAAAAAATCCCATGTCGTCGGCCCTGAGTTACGCTTCACCCACTCGACCTTCGTTACGCTACGGAGGTCGGCGGCTCGCTTCGCTCGCCACCTCCCCCCTCCGCTCCACTCAGGTCTCGTAGGTTCGCTCCACTCAGGACCTCCGACCCGTTTGATGTTTGCGTGGTGCGCGAGCTGCAAGCAGCTCGCGGTATTTTTTTCCTATTTTTGACAAGTAGAGACCCTTATAAAATTTTGAAAAAAAAAAAATTTTTAAAAAAAAAATTAAGAAAAAAAAAATTTATAAAAAAAAAAAAAAAAAAAAAATAAGAAAAAAAAAAAATTATAAAAAAAAAAATATTACCCTCAAGTTTCCAAGTCGTCGGCCCTGAGTTACGCTCACCCACTCGACCTTCGTTACGCTACGGGGGTCGGCGGCTCGCTTCGCTCGCCACCTCTCCCCTCCGCTCCACTCAGGTCTCGTAGGTTCGCTCCACTCAGGACCTCCGACGCCTACCCACTATAATATTTGTTCAAACACCTAATGGATATCTCTAACCGTTGTGAAGTTACAGCCCTTTCAATTTTAGGGGAGGTTGGGGAGGGGGGGGGTGAGTTTTGAAAAAATATTTTGTCTAACCAAGTTCCCCTTAATACAAATCTGAAAAAAAATTTGTTCCAAGTCTTAAGGCTTACGAGATTCGAAAAAGGGGGGGAGAGGGGGGCAAAGGGGGCAACACTGAAAAAAATTTTTACTTCCCCGGGCCTCCTCTATCCGATTCCGCAAAAAACAAAAATTACGGGTCTCCTAGTTTCCGAGATCCTCAATAGGGGGGGGGGAGGGGGGGCAAAAAGGGGGGGTTTGGGATTTTTCCCCAACTCACCCGAGTTACTTGTTTATGAATCTGTCAAAATATACCCACCTCCCCATCCACCATCAGGGAGAACAATGATGTCAATGAGTGAGTCAGTGAGTCAGTGGTAGTTTAAGTTTATATATTATAATAACTAGTTTGCGTGGTGCGCGTGCTGCAAGCAGCACGCGGTTTTCTTTTTCCATGTTTCTGACAGGTAGAGAGACCCTTATAAAATTTTGAGAATCCATAAGAGATTTAAAATATTTAATAAACCGCTATGGGAACCCCTAAATCAGTATGAAAACCCTTTAGGAGCCCTAAACCATTAAGAAAAAAAAAAAAAAAAAAATTAACCAAGTCGTCGGCCCTGAGTTACGCTCACCCACTCGACCTTCGTTACGCTACGGGGGTCGGCGGCTCGCTTCGCTCGCCTCCTCCCCCCTCCGCTCCACTCAGGTCTCGTAGGTTCGCTCCACTCAGGACCTCCGACCCCAACTATAATATTTGTCCAAACACCTAATGGATATCTCTAACCGTTGTGAAGTTACAGCCCTTTCAATTTTAGGGGAGGCTGGGGAGGGAGGGGGGGGGGTGTTTTGAAAATTATTTTGACTAATTAAGTTCCCCTTTACAAGAATCTGAAAAAAAAAATGATCCAAGTCTCTTAACTTTCGAGATCCGCAAAAGTGGGGGAGAGGGGGGGCAAAGGGGGCAACACTGAAAAAAAATTTTTACTTCCCCGAGCCTCCTCTATCCGATTCCGCAAAAAAAATTGTTCCAAGTCTCTTAGTTTCCGAGATCCTCAAAAGGGGGGGGGGAAGGGGGGCAAAAAGGGGGGGTTTGCGATTTTTCCCGAAGTCACCAGACCTACCTCTATACGAATCCGTCAAAATATACATACCTCCCCATCCACCAACAGGGAGAACAATTCTGTCAGTCAGTGAGTCAGTGAGTGGTAGTCTAAGTTTATATATTATAACTAGTTTGCGTGGTGCGCGTGCTGCAAGCAGCACGCGGTTTTCTTTTTCCATGTTTCTGACAGGTAGAGAGACCCTTATAAAATTTTGAGAATCCATAGGAGATATAAAATATTTAATAAACCGCTATGGGAAGCCCTAAATCAGTATGAAAACCCTTTAGGAGCCCTAAAGCATTAAGAAAAAAAAAATTAAAAGAAAAAAAATTCCATGTCGTCGGCCCTGAGTTACGCTCACCCACTCGACCTTCGTTACGCTACGGGGGTCGGCGGCTCGCTTCGCTCGCCTCCTCCCCCCTCCGCTCCACTCAGGTCTCGTAGGTTCGCTCCACTCAGGACCTCCGACCTGTTTGATGTTTGCGTGGTGCGCGAGCTGCAAGCAGCTCGCGGTATTTTTTCCTATTTTTGACAGGAAGAGACCCTTATAAAATTTTGAAAAAAAAAAAAAAAAAATTTAAAGAAAAAAAAAATTTAGGAAAAAAAAAATTTATGAAAAAAAAAAAAAAAAAAAAATTAAAAAAAAAAATTTAAGAAAAAAAAAATTTATAAAAAAAAAAGTTACCCTCAAGTTTCCAAGTCGTCGGCCCTGAGTTACGCTCACCCACTCGACCTTCGTTACGCTACGGGGGTCGGCGGCTCGCTTCGCTCGCCACCTCCCCCCTCCGCTCCACTCAGGTCTCGTAGGTTCGCTCCACTCAGGACCTCCGACGCCTACCTACTATAATATTTGTTCAAAAACCTAATGGATATCTGTAACCGTTGTGAAGTTACAGCCCTTTCAATTTTAGGGGAGGTTGGGGAGGGAGGGGGGGGTGTTTTGAAAATTATTTCGACTAACCACCTGCCCCTATATAAGAATCTGAAAAAAAATTTGTTCCAAGTCTTAAGGCTTTCGAGATCCTCAAAAGGGGGGGGAAGGGGGGCAAAAAGGGGGGGTTTAGGATTTTTCCCCAACTCACCAGACCTACCTCTATACGAATCCGTCAAAATATACATACCTCCCCATCCACCAACAGGGAGAACAATTCTGTCAGTCAGTGAGTCAGTCAGTGGTAGTCTAAGTTTATATATTATAATAACTAGTTTGCGTGGTGCGCGTGCTGCAAGCAGCACGCGGTTTTCTTTTTCCATGTGTTTGACAGGTAGGTTTACCCTTTTAAAATTTTGAGAATCCATAGGAGATTAAAAATATTTAATAAACCGCTATGGGAAGCCCTAAATCAGTATGAAAACCCTTTAGGAGCCCTAAAGCATTAAGAAAAAAAAAAAAGAAAAAAATCCCATGTCGTCGGCCCTGAGTTACGCTTCACCCACTCGACCTTCGTTACGCTACGGAGGTCGGCGGCTCGCTTCGCTCGCCACCTCCCCCCTCCGCTCCACTCAGGTCTCGTAGGTTCGCTCCACTCAGGACCTCCGACCTGTTTGATGTTTGCGTGGTGCGCGAGCTGCAAGCAGCTCGCGGTATTTTTTTCCTATTTTTGACAAGTAGACCCTTAAACAATTTTGAAAAAAAAAAAAAAATTAAAAAAAAAAAAATTAAGAAAAAAAAAATTTTTGAAAAAAAAAAAAAAAAAAAAAAATTAAAAAAAAAAATATTTGGAAAAAAAAAAAAAAAAAAATTAAAAAAAAAATATTACCCTCAAGTTTCCAAGTCGTCGGCCCTGAGTTACGCTCACCCACTCGACCTTCGTTACGCTACGGGGGTCGGCGGCTCGCTTCGCTCGCCACCTCCCCCCTCCGCTCCACTCAGGTCTCGTAGGTTCGCTCCACTCAGGACCTCCGACGCCTACCCACTATAATATTTGTTCAAACACCTAATGGATATCTCTAACCGTTGTGAAGTTACAGCTCTTTCAATTTTAGGGGAGGTTGGGGAAGGGGGGGGGGAGTTTTGAAAAAATATTTTGTCTAACCAAGTTCCCCTTATCAAGATTCTGAAAAAAAATTTGTTCCAAGTCTTAAGGTTTTCGAGATTCGAAAAAGGGGGGGAGAGGGGGGGCAAAGGGGGCAACACTGAAAAAAAATTTTTACTTCCCCCAGCCTCCTCTATCCGATTCCGCAAAAAAAATTGTTCCAAGTCTCTTAGTTTCCAAGATCCTCAAAAGGGGGGGGGGAAGGGGGGCAAAAAGGGGGGGTTTGCGATTTTTCTTAAAGTCACCAGACCTACCTCTATACGAATCCGTAAAAATATACATACCTCCCCATCCACCAACAGGGAGAACAATTCTGTCAGTCAGTCAGTCAGTCAGTGGTAGTCTAAGTTTATATATTATAATAACTAGTTTGCGTGGTGCGCGTGCTGCAAGCAGCACGCGGTTTTCTTTTTCCATGTTTCTGACAGGTAGAGAGACCCTTATAAAATTTTGAGAATCCATAGGAGATTTAAAATATTTAATAAACCGCTATGGGAACCCCTCAATCAGTATGAAAACCCTTTAGGAGCCCTTAGCCATTAAGAAAAAAAAAAAAAGAAAAAAATTTACCAAGTCGTCGGCCCTGAGTTACGCTCACCCACTCGACCTTCGTTACGCTACGGGGGTCGGCGGCTCGCTTCGCTCGCCTCCTCCCCCCTCCGCTCCACTCAGGTCTCGTAGGTTCGCTCCACTCAGGACCTCCGACGCCTACCCACTATGATATTTGTTCAAACACCTAATGGATATCTCCAACCGTTGTGAAGTTACAGCTCTTTCAATTTTAGGGGAGGTTGGGGAGGGGGGGGGTGAGTTTTGAAAAAATATTCTGACTAATTAAGTTCCCCTTTACAAGAATCTGAAAAAAAATTTGTTCCAAGTCTTAAGGCTTCCGAGATCCGCAAAAGGGGGGGAGCGGGGGGGCAAAGGGGGCAACACTGAAAAAAAATTTTTACTTCCCCGAGCCTCCTCTATCCGATTCCGCAAAAAAAAATTGTTCCAAGTCTCTTAGTTTCCGAGATCCTCAATAGGGGGGGGGGAAGGGGGGCAAAAAGGGGGGGTTTGCGATTTTTCCCCAACTCACCAGACCTAACTCTATACGAATCCGTCAAAATATACCTACCTCCCCATCCACCAACAGGGAGAACAATTATGTCAATGAGTCAGTCAGTGAGTGGTAGTCTAAGTTTATATATTATAACTAGTTTGCGTGGTGCGCGAGCTGCGAGCAGCTCGCGGTTTTCTTTATCCATGTGTTTGACAGGTAGGTTTACCCTTTTAAAATTTTGAGAATCCATAGGAGATGTAAAATATTTAATAAACCGCTATGGGAAGCCCTAAATCAGTATGAAAACCCTTTAGGAGCCCTAAAGCATTAAGAAAAAAAAAAAAGAAAAAAATTCACCAAGTCGTCGGCCCTGAGTTACGCTCACCCACTCGACCTTCGTTACGCTACGGAGGTCGGTGGCTCGCTTCGCTCGCCACCTCCCTCCTCCGCTCCACTCAGGTCTCGTAGGTTCGCTCCACTCAGGACCTCCGACCTGTTTGATGTTTGCGTGGTGCGCGAGCTGCAAGCAGCTCGCGGTATTTTTTTCCTATTTTTGACAAGTAGAGACCCTTATAAAATTTAGAAAAAAAAAAAAAAAATTAAAAAAAAAATATTAAGAAAAAAAAAATTTATGAAAAAAAAAAAAAAAAAAAATTAAAAAAAAAAAAATTAAGAAAAAAAAATTTGTAAAAAAAAAATTCCCCTCAAGTTTCCAAGTCGTCGGCCCTGAGTTACGCTCACCCACTCGACCTTCGTTACGCTACGGGGGTCGGCGGCTCGCTTCGCTCGCCACCTCCCCCCTCCGCTCCACTCAGGTCTCGTAGGTTCGCTCCACTCAGGACCTCCGACGCCTACCTACTATAATATTAGTCCAAACACCTAATGTATATCTCTAACCGTTGTGAAGTTACAGCCCTTTCAATTTTAGGGGAGGTTGGGGAGGGGGTGGGGGGAGTTTTGAATTTTTTTTCGACCAACCACCTGCCCCTTTACAAGAATCTGAAAAAAAAAATGATCCAAGTCTCTTAACTTCCGAGATCCGCAAAAGGGGGGGAGAGTGGGGGCAAAGGGGGCAACACTGAAAAAAAAATTTTACTTCCCCGAGCCTCCTCTATACGAATCTGTAAAAAAAAAGTTCCAAGTCTTAAGGTTTCCGAGATCCTCAAAAGGGGGGGGGGAAGGGGGGCAAAAAGGGGGGGTTTGGGATTTTTCCCCAACTCACCAGACCTACCCCTATACGAATCCATCAAAATATACCCACCTCCCCATCCACCATCATGGAGAACAATTATGTCAATGAGTCAGTGAGTGAGTCAGTCAGTGGTAGTTTAACTTTATATATTATAACTAGTTTGCGTGGTGCGCGTGCTGCAAGCAGCACGCGGTTTTCTTTATCCATGTTATTGACAGGTGGTAGCTACCCTTTAAAAATTTTGAGAATCCATAGGAGATTAAAAATATTTAATAAACCGCTATGGGAAGCCCTAAATCAGTATGAAAACCCTTTAGGAGCCCTAAAGCATTAAGAAAAAAAAAATAAGAAAAAAAATCCCATGTCGTCGGCCCTGAGTTACGCTTCACCCACTCGACCTTCGTTACGCTACGGAGGTCGGCGGCTCGCTTCGCTCGCCACCTCCCCCCTCCGCTCCACTCAGGTCTCGTAGGTTCGCTCCACTCAGGACCTCCGACCTGTTTGATGTTTGCGTGGTGCGCAAGCTGCAAGCAGCTCGCGGTATTCTTTTCCTATTTCTGACAGGAAGAGACCCTTATAAAATTTAGAAAAAAAAAAAAAAATTAAAAAAAAAAAATTAAGAAAAAAAAATTTATGAAAAAAAAAAAAAAAAATTTTATGAAAAAAAAAAAAAAAAAAAATTAAAAAAAAAAAATTATAAAAAAAAAAATTTGTAAAAAAAAAAATTCCCCTCAAGTTTCCAAGTCGTCGGCCCTGAGTTACGCTCACCCACTCGACCTTCGTTACGCTACGGGGGTCGGCGGCTCGCTTCGCTCGCCACCTCCCCCCTCCGCTCCACTCAGGTCTCGTAGGTTCGCTTCACTCAGGACCTCCGACGCCTACCTACTATAATATTTGTCCAAACACCTAATGGATATCTCTAACCGTTGTGAAGTTACAGCCCTTTCAATTTTAGGGGAGGTTGGGGAGGGGGGGGGGGAGTTTTGAAAAAATATTTTGTCTAACCAAGTTCCCCTTAATACAAATCTGAAAAAAAATTTGTTCCAAGTCTTAAGGTTTTCGAGATTCGAAAAAGGAGGGGAGAGGGGGGGCAAAGGGGGCAACACTGAAAAAAAATTTTTACTTCCCCGAGCCTCCTCTATCCGATTCCGCAAAAAACAAAAATTACGGGTCACGTAGTTTCCGAGATCCTCAATAGGGGGGGGGGAGGGGGGGCAAAAAGGGGGGGTTTGGGATTTTTCCCCAACTCACCCGAGTTACTTGTTTACGAATCTGTCAAAATATACCCACCTCCCCATCCACCATCATGGAGAACAATTATGTCAATGAGTGAGTCAGTGAGTGAATGAGTGGTAGTTTAAGTTTATATATTATAACTAGTTTGCGTGGTGCGCGTGCTGCAAGCAGCACGCGGTTTTCTTTTTCCATGTTTTTGACAGGTGGTAGCTACCCTTTAAAAATTTTGAGAATCCATAGGAGATGTAAAATATTTAATAAACCGCTATGGGAAGCCCTAAATCAGTATGAAAACCCTTTAGGAGCCCTAAAGCATTAAGAAAAAAAAAAAGAAAAAAAAATCCCATGTCGTCGGCCCTGAGTTACGCTTCACCCACTCGACCTTCGTTACGCTACGGAGGTCGGCGGCTCGCTTCGCTCGCCACCTCCCCCCTCCGCTCCACTCAGGTCTCGTAGGTTCGCTCCACTCAGGACCTCCGACCTGTTTGATGTTTGCGTGGTGCGCGAGCTGCAAGCAGCTCGCGGTATTTTTTTCCTATTTTTGACAAGTAGAGACCCTAAAAAAATTTAAAAAAAAAAAAAATTTTATAAAAAAAAATTAAGAAAAAAAAAATTTATGAAAAAAAAAAAAAAAAAAAAAATTAAAAAAAAAAAATTAAAAAAAAAAAAAAAATTAAAAAAAAAAAATTAAGAAAAAAAAAAATTCCCCTCAAGTTTCCAAGTCGTCGGCCCTGAGTTACGCTCACCCACTCGACCTTCGTTCCGCTACGGGGGTCGGCGGCTCGCTTCGCTCGCCACCTCCCCCCTCCGCTCCACTCAGGTCTCGTAGGTTCGCTCCACTCAGGACCTCCGACGCCTACCCACTATAATATTTGTTCAAACACCTAATGGATATCTCTAACCGTTGTGAAGTTACAGCCCTTTCAATTTTAGGGGAGGTTGGGGAGTGGGGGGGGGAGTTTTGAAAAAATATTTTGTCTAACCAAGTTCCCCTTAATACAAATCTGAAAAAAAATTGGTTCCAAGTCTTAAGGCTTTCGAGATTCGAAAAAGGGGGGGAGAGGGGGGGCAAAGGGGGCAACACTGAAAAAATATTTTTACTTCCCCGAGCCTCCTCTATCCGATTCCGCAAAAAACAAAAATTACGGGTCTCGTAGTTTCCGAGATCCTCAAAAGGGGGGGGGCAAGGGGGGCAAAAAGGGGGGGTTTGGGATTTTTCCCCAACTCACTCGAGTTACTTGTTTATGAATCTGTCAAAATATACCCACCTCCCCATCCACCATCAGGGAGAACAATTATGTCAATGAGTGAGTCAGTCAGTGAATCAGTGAGTGGTAGTTTAAGTTTATATATTATAACTAGTTTGCGTGGTGCGCGTGCTGCAAGCAGCACGCGGTTTTCTTTATCCATGTTATTGACAGGTGGTAGCTACCCTTTAAAAATTTTGAGAATCCATAGGAGATTAAAAATATTTAATAAACCGCTATGGGAAGCCCTAAATCAGTATGTAAACCCTTTAGGAGCCCTTAGCCATTAAGAAAAAAAAAAAAAGAAAAAAAATTACCAAGTCGTCGGCCCTGAGTTACGCTCACCCACTCGACCTTCGTTACGCTACGGGGGTCGGCGGCTCGCTTCGCTCGCCTCCTCCCCCCTCCGCTCCACTAGGTCTCGTAGGTTCGCTCCACTCAGGACCTCCGACGCCTACCCACTATAATATTTGTTCAAACACCTAATGGATATCTCCAACCGTTGTGAAGTTACAGCCCTTTCAATTTTAGGGGAGGGAGGGGGGGGAGTTTTGAAAAAATATTTCGACTATCTAGATGCCCCTTGTTACGAATCTGAAAAAAAAAATGTTCTAAGTCTTAAGGCTTTCGAGATTCGTAAAAGGGGGGGAGAGGGGGGGCAAAGGGGGCAACACTAAAAAAAAATTTTTACTTCCCCGAGCCTCCTCTATCCGAATCTGTAAAAAAAATTGTTCCAAGTCTCTTAGTTTCCGAGATCCTCAATAAGGGGGGGGGAAGGGGGGCAAAAAGGGGGGGTTTGCGATTTTTCCCCAACTCACCAGACCTACCTCTATACGAATCCGTCAAAATATACCTACCTCCCCATCCACCAACAGGGAGAACAATTATGTCAGTCAGTGAGTGAATGAGTCAGTGGTAGTCTAAGTTTATATATTATAACTAGTTTGCGTGGTGCGCGTGCTGCAAGCAGCACGCGGTTTTCTTTTTCCATGTTTCTGACAGGTAGAGAGACCCTTATAAAATTTTGAGAATCCATAAGAGATTTAAAATATTTAATAAACCGCTATGGGAACCCCTAAATCAGTATGAAAACCCTTTAGGAGCCCTAAACCATTAAGAAAAAAAAAAAAAAAAAAATTAACCAAGTCGTCGGCCCTGAGTTACGCTCACCCACTCGACCTTCGTTACGCTACGGGGGTCGGCGGCTCGCTTCGCTCGCCTCCTCCCCCCTCCGCTCCACTCAGGTCTCGTAGGTTCGCTCCACTCAGGACCTCCGACCCCAACTATAATATTTGTCCAAACACCTAATGGATATCTCTAACCGTTGTGAAGTTACAGCCCTTTCAATTTTAGGGGAGGCTGGGGAGGGAGGGGGGGGGGTGTTTTGAAAATTATTTTGACTAATTAAGTTCCCCTTTACAAGAATCTGAAAAAAAAAATGATCCAAGTCTCTTAACTTTCGAGATCCGCAAAAGTGGGGGAGAGGGGGGGCAAAGGGGGCAACACTGAAAAAAAATTTTTACTTCCCCGAGCCTCCTCTATCCGATTCCGCAAAAAAAATTGTTCCAAGTCTCTTAGTTTCCGAGATCCTCAAAAGGGGGGGGGGAAGGGGGGCAAAAAGGGGGGGTTTGCGATTTTTCCCGAAGTCACCAGACCTACCTCTATACGAATCCGTCAAAATATACATACCTCCCCATCCACCAACAGGGAGAACAATTCTGTCAGTCAGTGAGTCAGTGAGTGGTAGTCTAAGTTTATATATTATAACTAGTTTGCGTGGTGCGCGTGCTGCAAGCAGCACGCGGTTTTCTTTTTCCATGTTTCTGACAGGTAGAGAGACCCTTATAAAATTTTGAGAATCCATAGGAGATATAAAATATTTAATAAACCGCTATGGGAAGCCCTAAATCAGTATGAAAACCCTTTAGGAGCCCTAAAGCATTAAGAAAAAAAAAATTAAAAGAAAAAAAATTCCATGTCGTCGGCCCTGAGTTACGCTCACCCACTCGACCTTCGTTACGCTACGGGGGTCGGCGGCTCGCTTCGCTCGCCTCCTCCCCCCTCCGCTCCACTCAGGTCTCGTAGGTTCGCTCCACTCAGGACCTCCGACCTGTTTGATGTTTGCGTGGTGCGCGAGCTGCAAGCAGCTCGCGGTATTTTTTCCTATTTTTGACAGGAAGAGACCCTTATAAAATTTTGAAAAAAAAAAAAAAAAAAATTTAAAGAAAAAAAAAATTTAGGAAAAAAAAAATTTATGAAAAAAAAAAAAAAAAAAAAATTAAAAAAAAAAATTTAAGAAAAAAAAAATTTATAAAAAAAAAAGTTACCCTCAAGTTTCCAAGTCGTCGGCCCTGAGTTACGCTCACCCACTCGACCTTCGTTACGCTACGGGGGTCGGCGGCTCGCTTCGCTCGCCACCTCCCCCCTCCGCTCCACTCAGGTCTCGTAGGTTCGCTCCACTCAGGACCTCCGACGCCTACCCACTATAATATTTGTTCAAACACCTAATGGATATCTCTAACCGTTGTGAAGTTACAGCTCTTTCAATTTTAGGGGAGGTTGGGGAAGGGGGGGGGGAGTTTTGAAAAAATATTTTGTCTAACCAAGTTCCCCTTATCAAGATTCTGAAAAAAAATTTGTTCCAAGTCTTAAGGTTTTCGAGATTCGAAAAAGGGGGGGAGAGGGGGGGCAAAGGGGGCAACACTGAAAAAAAATTTTTACTTCCCCCAGCCTCCTCTATCCGATTCCGCAAAAAAAATTGTTCCAAGTCTCTTAGTTTCCAAGATCCTCAAAAGGGGGGGGGGAAGGGGGGCAAAAAGGGGGGGTTTGCGATTTTTCTTAAAGTCACCAGACCTACCTCTATACGAATCCGTAAAAATATACATACCTCCCCATCCACCAACAGGGAGAACAATTCTGTCAGTCAGTCAGTCAGTCAGTGGTAGTCTAAGTTTATATATTATAATAACTAGTTTGCGTGGTGCGCGTGCTGCAAGCAGCACGCGGTTTTCTTTTTCCATGTTTCTGACAGGTAGAGAGACCCTTATAAAATTTTGAGAATCCATAGGAGATTTAAAATATTTAATAAACCGCTATGGGAACCCCTCAATCAGTATGAAAACCCTTTAGGAGCCCTTAGCCATTAAGAAAAAAAAAAAAAGAAAAAAATTTACCAAGTCGTCGGCCCTGAGTTACGCTCACCCACTCGACCTTCGTTACGCTACGGGGGTCGGCGGCTCGCTTCGCTCGCCTCCTCCCCCCTCCGCTCCACTCAGGTCTCGTAGGTTCGCTCCACTCAGGACCTCCGACGCCTACCCACTATGATATTTGTTCAAACACCTAATGGATATCTCCAACCGTTGTGAAGTTACAGCTCTTTCAATTTTAGGGGAGGTTGGGGAGGGGGGGGGTGAGTTTTGAAAAAATATTCTGACTAATTAAGTTCCCCTTTACAAGAATCTGAAAAAAAATTTGTTCCAAGTCTTAAGGCTTCCGAGATCCGCAAAAGGGGGGGAGCGGGGGGGCAAAGGGGGCAACACTGAAAAAAAATTTTTACTTCCCCGAGCCTCCTCTATCCGATTCCGCAAAAAAAAATTGTTCCAAGTCTCTTAGTTTCCGAGATCCTCAATAGGGGGGGGGGAAGGGGGGCAAAAAGGGGGGGTTTGCGATTTTTCCCCAACTCACCAGACCTAACTCTATACGAATCCGTCAAAATATACCTACCTCCCCATCCACCAACAGGGAGAACAATTATGTCAATGAGTCAGTCAGTGAGTGGTAGTCTAAGTTTATATATTATAACTAGTTTGCGTGGTGCGCGTGCTGCAAGCAGCACGCGGTTTTCTTTATCCATGTTATTGACAGGTGGTAGCTACCCTTTAAAAATTTTGAGAATCCATAGGAGATTAAAAATATTTAATAAACCGCTATGGGAAGCCCTAAATCAGTATGAAAACCCTTTAGGAGCCCTAAAGCATTAAGAAAAAAAAAATAAGAAAAAAAATCCCATGTCGTCGGCCCTGAGTTACGCTTCACCCACTCGACCTTCGTTACGCTACGGAGGTCGGCGGCTCGCTTCGCTCGCCACCTCCCCCCTCCGCTCCACTCAGGTCTCGTAGGTTCGCTCCACTCAGGACCTCCGACCTGTTTGATGTTTGCGTGGTGCGCAAGCTGCAAGCAGCTCGCGGTATTCTTTTCCTATTTCTGACAGGAAGAGACCCTTATAAAATTTAGAAAAAAAAAAAAAAATTAAAAAAAAAAAATTAAGAAAAAAAAATTTATGAAAAAAAAAAAAAAAAATTTTATGAAAAAAAAAAAAAAAAAAAATTAAAAAAAAAAAATTATAAAAAAAAAAATTTGTAAAAAAAAAATTCCCCTCAAGTTTCCAAGTCGTCGGCCCTGAGTTACGCTCACCCACTCGACCTTCGTTACGCTACGGGGGTCGGCGGCTCGCTTCGCTCGCCACCTCCCCCCTCCGCTCCACTCAGGTCTCGTAGGTTCGCTTCACTCAGGACCTCCGACGCCTACCTACTATAATATTTGTCCAAACACCTAATGGATATCTCTAACCGTTGTGAAGTTACAGCCCTTTCAATTTTAGGGGAGGTTGGGGAGGGGGGGGGGGAGTTTTGAAAAAATATTTTGTCTAACCAAGTTCCCCTTAATACAAATCTGAAAAAAAATTTGTTCCAAGTCTTAAGGTTTTCGAGATTCGAAAAAGGAGGGGAGAGGGGGGGCAAAGGGGGCAACACTGAAAAAAAATTTTTACTTCCCCGAGCCTCCTCTATCCGATTCCGCAAAAAACAAAAATTACGGGTCACGTAGTTTCCGAGATCCTCAATAGGGGGGGGGGAGGGGGGGCAAAAAGGGGGGGTTTGGGATTTTTCCCCAACTCACCCGAGTTACTTGTTTACGAATCTGTCAAAATATACCCACCTCCCCATCCACCATCATGGAGAACAATTATGTCAATGAGTGAGTCAGTGAGTGAATGAGTGGTAGTTTAAGTTTATATATTATAACTAGTTTGCGTGGTGCGCGTGCTGCAAGCAGCACGCGGTTTTCTTTTTCCATGTTTTTGACAGGTGGTAGCTACCCTTTAAAAATTTTGAGAATCCATAGGAGATGTAAAATATTTAATAAACCGCTATGGGAAGCCCTAAATCAGTATGAAAACCCTTTAGGAGCCCTAAAGCATTAAGAAAAAAAAAAAGAAAAAAAAATCCCATGTCGTCGGCCCTGAGTTACGCTTCACCCACTCGACCTTCGTTACGCTACGGAGGTCGGCGGCTCGCTTCGCTCGCCACCTCCCCCCTCCGCTCCACTCAGGTCTCGTAGGTTCGCTCCACTCAGGACCTCCGACCTGTTTGATGTTTGCGTGGTGCGCGAGCTGCAAGCAGCTCGCGGTATTTTTTTCCTATTTTTGACAAGTAGAGACCCTAAAAAAATTTAAAAAAAAAAAAAATTTTATAAAAAAAAATTAAGAAAAAAAAAATTTATGAAAAAAAAAAAAAAAAAAAAATTAAAAAAAAAAAATTAAAAAAAAAAAAAAAATTAAAAAAAAAAAATTAAGAAAAAAAAAAATTCCCCTCAAGTTTCCAAGTCGTCGGCCCTGAGTTACGCTCACCCACTCGACCTTCGTTCCGCTACGGGGGTCGGCGGCTCGCTTCGCTCGCCACCTCCCCCCTCCGCTCCACTCAGGTCTCGTAGGTTCGCTCCACTCAGGACCTCCGACGCCTACCCACTATAATATTTGTTCAAACACCTAATGGATATCTCTAACCGTTGTGAAGTTACAGCCCTTTCAATTTTAGGGGAGGTTGGGGAGTGGGGGGGGGAGTTTTGAAAAAATATTTTGTCTAACCAAGTTCCCCTTAATACAAATCTGAAAAAAAATTGGTTCCAAGTCTTAAGGCTTTCGAGATTCGAAAAAGGGGGGGAGAGGGGGGGCAAAGGGGGCAACACTGAAAAAATATTTTTACTTCCCCGAGCCTCCTCTATCCGATTCCGCAAAAAACAAAAATTACGGGTCTCGTAGTTTCCGAGATCCTCAAAAGGGGGGGGGCAAGGGGGGCAAAAAGGGGGGGTTTGGGATTTTTCCCCAACTCACTCGAGTTACTTGTTTATGAATCTGTCAAAATATACCCACCTCCCCATCCACCATCAGGGAGAACAATTATGTCAATGAGTGAGTCAGTCAGTGAATCAGTGAGTGGTAGTTTAAGTTTATATATTATAACTAGTTTGCGTGGTGCGCGTGCTGCAAGCAGCACGCGGTTTTCTTTATCCATGTTATTGACAGGTGGTAGCTACCCTTTAAAAATTTTGAGAATCCATAGGAGATTAAAAATATTTAATAAACCGCTATGGGAAGCCCTAAATCAGTATGTAAACCCTTTAGGAGCCCTTAGCCATTAAGAAAAAAAAAAAAAGAAAAAAAATTACCAAGTCGTCGGCCCTGAGTTACGCTCACCCACTCGACCTTCGTTACGCTACGGGGGTCGGCGGCTCGCTTCGCTCGCCTCCTCCCCCCTCCGCTCCACTAGGTCTCGTAGGTTCGCTCCACTCAGGACCTCCGACGCCTACCCACTATAATATTTGTTCAAACACCTAATGGATATCTCCAACCGTTGTGAAGTTACAGCCCTTTCAATTTTAGGGGAGGGAGGGGGGGGAGTTTTGAAAAAATATTTCGACTATCTAGATGCCCCTTGTTACGAATCTGAAAAAAAAAATGTTCTAAGTCTTAAGGCTTTCGAGATTCGTAAAAGGGGGGGAGAGGGGGGGCAAAGGGGGCAACACTAAAAAAAAATTTTTACTTCCCCGAGCCTCCTCTATCCGAATCTGTAAAAAAAATTGTTCCAAGTCTCTTAGTTTCCGAGATCCTCAATAAGGGGGGGGGAAGGGGGGCAAAAAGGGGGGGTTTGCGATTTTTCCCCAACTCACCAGACCTACCTCTATACGAATCCGTCAAAATATACCTACCTCCCCATCCACCAACAGGGAGAACAATTATGTCAGTCAGTGAGTGAATGAGTCAGTGGTAGTCTAAGTTTATATATTATAACTAGTTTGCGTGGTGCGCGTGCTGCAAGCAGCACGCGGTTTTCTTTTTCCATGTTTCTGACAGGTAGAGAGACCCTTATAAAATTTTGAGAATCCATAAGAGATTTAAAATATTTAATAAACCGCTATGGGAACCCCTAAATCAGTATGAAAACCCTTTAGGAGCCCTAAACCATTAAGAAAAAAAAAAAAAAAAAAATTAACCAAGTCGTCGGCCCTGAGTTACGCTCACCCACTCGACCTTCGTTACGCTACGGGGGTCGGCGGCTCGCTTCGCTCGCCTCCTCCCCCCTCCGCTCCACTCAGGTCTCGTAGGTTCGCTCCACTCAGGACCTCCGACCCCAACTATAATATTTGTCCAAACACCTAATGGATATCTCTAACCGTTGTGAAGTTACAGCCCTTTCAATTTTAGGGGAGGCTGGGGAGGGAGGGGGGGGGGTGTTTTGAAAATTATTTTGACTAATTAAGTTCCCCTTTACAAGAATCTGAAAAAAAAAATGATCCAAGTCTCTTAACTTTCGAGATCCGCAAAAGTGGGGGAGAGGGGGGGCAAAGGGGGCAACACTGAAAAAAAATTTTTACTTCCCCGAGCCTCCTCTATCCGATTCCGCAAAAAAAATTGTTCCAAGTCTCTTAGTTTCCGAGATCCTCAAAAGGGGGGGGGGAAGGGGGGCAAAAAGGGGGGGTTTGCGATTTTTCCCGAAGTCACCAGACCTACCTCTATACGAATCCGTCAAAATATACATACCTCCCCATCCACCAACAGGGAGAACAATTCTGTCAGTCAGTGAGTCAGTGAGTGGTAGTCTAAGTTTATATATTATAACTAGTTTGCGTGGTGCGCGTGCTGCAAGCAGCACGCGGTTTTCTTTTTCCATGTTTCTGACAGGTAGAGAGACCCTTATAAAATTTTGAGAATCCATAGGAGATATAAAATATTTAATAAACCGCTATGGGAAGCCCTAAATCAGTATGAAAACCCTTTAGGAGCCCTAAAGCATTAAGAAAAAAAAAATTAAAAGAAAAAAAATTCCATGTCGTCGGCCCTGAGTTACGCTCACCCACTCGACCTTCGTTACGCTACGGGGGTCGGCGGCTCGCTTCGCTCGCCTCCTCCCCCCTCCGCTCCACTCAGGTCTCGTAGGTTCGCTCCACTCAGGACCTCCGACCTGTTTGATGTTTGCGTGGTGCGCGAGCTGCAAGCAGCTCGCGGTATTTTTTCCTATTTTTGACAGGAAGAGACCCTTATAAAATTTTGAAAAAAAAAAAAAAAAAAATTTAAAGAAAAAAAAAATTTAGGAAAAAAAAAATTTATGAAAAAAAAAAAAAAAAAAAAATTAAAAAAAAAAATTTAAGAAAAAAAAAATTTATAAAAAAAAAAGTTACCCTCAAGTTTCCAAGTCGTCGGCCCTGAGTTACGCTCACCCACTCGACCTTCGTTACGCTACGGGGGTCGGCGGCTCGCTTCGCTCGCCACCTCCCCCCTCCGCTCCACTCAGGTCTCGTAGGTTCGCTCCACTCAGGACCTCCGACGCCTACCTACTATAATATTTGTTCAAAAACCTAATGGATATCTGTAACCGTTGTGAAGTTACAGCCCTTTCAATTTTAGGGGAGGTTGGGGAGGGAGGGGGGGGTGTTTTGAAAATTATTTCGACTAACCACCTGCCCCTATATAAGAATCTGAAAAAAAATTTGTTCCAAGTCTTAAGGCTTTCGAGATCCTCAAAAGGGGGGGGAAGGGGGGCAAAAAGGGGGGGTTTAGGATTTTTCCCCAACTCACCAGACCTACCTCTATACGAATCCGTCAAAATATACATACCTCCCCATCCACCAACAGGGAGAACAATTCTGTCAGTCAGTGAGTCAGTCAGTGGTAGTCTAAGTTTATATATTATAATAACTAGTTTGCGTGGTGCGCGTGCTGCAAGCAGCACGCGGTTTTCTTTTTCCATGTGTTTGACAGGTAGGTTTACCCTTTTAAAATTTTGAGAATCCATAGGAGATTAAAAATATTTAATAAACCGCTATGGGAAGCCCTAAATCAGTATGAAAACCCTTTAGGAGCCCTAAAGCATTAAGAAAAAAAAAAAAGAAAAAAATCCCATGTCGTCGGCCCTGAGTTACGCTTCACCCACTCGACCTTCGTTACGCTACGGAGGTCGGCGGCTCGCTTCGCTCGCCACCTCCCCCCTCCGCTCCACTCAGGTCTCGTAGGTTCGCTCCACTCAGGACCTCCGACCTGTTTGATGTTTGCGTGGTGCGCGAGCTGCAAGCAGCTCGCGGTATTTTTTTCCTATTTTTGACAAGTAGACCCTTAAACAATTTTGAAAAAAAAAAAAAAATTAAAAAAAAAAAAATTAAGAAAAAAAAAATTTTTGAAAAAAAAAAAAAAAAAAAAAAATTAAAAAAAAAAATATTTGGAAAAAAAAAAAAAAAAAAATTAAAAAAAAAATATTACCCTCAAGTTTCCAAGTCGTCGGCCCTGAGTTACGCTCACCCACTCGACCTTCGTTACGCTACGGGGGTCGGCGGCTCGCTTCGCTCGCCACCTCCCCCCTCCGCTCCACTCAGGTCTCGTAGGTTCGCTCCACTCAGGACCTCCGACGCCTACCCACTATAATATTTGTTCAAACACCTAATGGATATCTCTAACCGTTGTGAAGTTACAGCTCTTTCAATTTTAGGGGAGGTTGGGGAAGGGGGGGGGGAGTTTTGAAAAAATATTTTGTCTAACCAAGTTCCCCTTATCAAGATTCTGAAAAAAAATTTGTTCCAAGTCTTAAGGTTTTCGAGATTCGAAAAAGGGGGGGAGAGGGGGGGCAAAGGGGGCAACACTGAAAAAAAATTTTTACTTCCCCCAGCCTCCTCTATCCGATTCCGCAAAAAAAATTGTTCCAAGTCTCTTAGTTTCCAAGATCCTCAAAAGGGGGGGGGGAAGGGGGGCAAAAAGGGGGGGTTTGCGATTTTTCTTAAAGTCACCAGACCTACCTCTATACGAATCCGTAAAAATATACATACCTCCCCATCCACCAACAGGGAGAACAATTCTGTCAGTCAGTCAGTCAGTCAGTGGTAGTCTAAGTTTATATATTATAATAACTAGTTTGCGTGGTGCGCGTGCTGCAAGCAGCACGCGGTTTTCTTTTTCCATGTTTCTGACAGGTAGAGAGACCCTTATAAAATTTTGAGAATCCATAGGAGATTTAAAATATTTAATAAACCGCTATGGGAACCCCTCAATCAGTATGAAAACCCTTTAGGAGCCCTTAGCCATTAAGAAAAAAAAAAAAAGAAAAAAATTTACCAAGTCGTCGGCCCTGAGTTACGCTCACCCACTCGACCTTCGTTACGCTACGGGGGTCGGCGGCTCGCTTCGCTCGCCTCCTCCCCCCTCCGCTCCACTCAGGTCTCGTAGGTTCGCTCCACTCAGGACCTCCGACGCCTACCCACTATGATATTTGTTCAAACACCTAATGGATATCTCCAACCGTTGTGAAATTACAGCCCTTTCAATTTTAGGGGAGGTTGGGGAGGGGGGGGGGGGAGTTTTGAAAAAATATTTTGTCTAACTAAGTTCCCCTTAATACAAATCTGAAAAAAAAATTGTTCCAAGTCTTAAGGCTTTCGAGATCCGCAAAAGGGGGGGAGAAGGGGGGGAAAAGGGGGCAACACTGAAAAAAAATTTTTACTTTCCCGAGCCTCCTCTATCCGATTCCGCAAAAAACAAAAATTACGGGTCTCCTAGTTTCCGAGATCCTCAATAGGGGGGGGGAGGGGGGGCAAAAAGGGGGGGTTTGGGATTTTTCCCCAACTCACCCGAGTTACTTGTTTATGAATCTGTCAAAATATACCCACCTCCCCATCCACCATCAGGGAGAACAATGATGTCAATGAGTGAGTCAGTCAGTCAGTGAGTGGTAGTCTAAGTTTATATAGTATAATTATAATAATAAATAATAATATAGGCATTATAGTAAATTTTTCACCTCGCATGCTCATACAAAGCGGGATAAATCTTTAGTCCCACTAAATGAGCGCGAAATGAGCTTTCTAATACCTACCTAATTACATGCTCTTTATTTTTTTTGTTGTTTCAGAGATTGACGTCTTCAAACAAACAAAAAAACTCTTCCGTTTAGAGAACTAATTTTATGTAAAAAAACAATAACTGTATAAAGCTCATAAAGAAAAGTCGAAAATAATAACGGATCTGAAAACAGATGGCCATAATATTATGTTAACCATTCTATTGTTTTTTTTATAATATTACGTTAACACTTCTAATTGCCTGTCACGGTCAAAAAAGCTGTTTTAGAAAAGTCACGGTGACGATAAAGTTTGATAAAATATTGTTTAGTTATAAAAGTATATCAGTTAATAGTCTTGATACGGATAGCGAAACTGATTTTATTATACTTCGCTGATATAACGTTTTTATAGTGAAAATTAAAATGTGAACTTTTAAAGGTTAAATTCGTAGGGAACTTATGAATTACCTAGAGTTTTTTTTGTGTTTAGTAGATATTAACACAATATTAGTGGCAATTCGGAGTGTCGCAAAAGCTAAACTAAAGTAACTAAAATTAATGCCATCCTTTTTATTCTCATCGCTATGAAAGGGACAGCAACATTTTTGGTTAGTTAATTTTAGCTTTTGCGATTCTCCGAATTGCCACTATTGTGTCGGTACAAAAAAAATTGTACTTCGAAACACGTTTATACGTTATAGGTACCTAGAATCGAAAACTTTATGATGTTTTGCCTTCACCGTTTGGAGCTTAGGGTATAGCAAAAGAACAAGCGGTAAGCCCTTTGAAAGAAACCTGGCTAAATAAATAAAATTAACATCACCAACAAGTGCCCTTTTGAATAACATCGAACTATCAACGTTATATGCTATCTCAAAATGAAATAATTTTCCCACTAATCCCAATGTATATCGCTCGTAAATAACAAGCCGTATTGCCGTCTGTCTAAGCCCTATTATAGTGTTGTGCCGGATCATATCGATAAAAGGATACTGAATTTAAAATGTATAAACAGGCTTACAAATAAGCTCTATGTTTATGTATGTCCGTATGAGGAAGTGGATAGCTATGATGACGGAATGTTTAGGCCAACTGATGAGCTGAAGGCCCAACACCCCTATATCACAGAACACAGTACCTATAATACTATTATTATAATAATATGGCTCCCTTTTTAGACTTTTCAGACAATTCAAATGTATTGATGGGCTATAAATGGTCACCAAATATAGGAAGGTACGGTTAAAATGTAAGTTGGCGTATCCCCACATTATGTAGTAGGTGAGAATTCTAATTCAAAAGACACAACCAATCATTGCTGCCCATTAAAATACTTGAAAATATAGATTTATTAATAAATTACTCACAATGTTTTTTTTAATGTGGTATCTTCATGCGATGTTGTGTGATGGATGACCGAACCGCAAGTCCCCCGCTCATACCAGGTGAAGATTATCTTTATGAAATGAGACATTTTCAGTACCTATTCATCATTAACAATACCTAGCCGCAGCCTGACAGCAACCACTGCGGGAGCAAAGGACTCTCTTTGCGATTGCTAATCTCTACGATATATTTACCTAGTTATTTGTGAGACCTTTACACAACATTCATATTATCGATATCGATAAGAATGCCCATCCCTAGAATACTTACTAAAAGTATCGAATAAGACATTTGTGTAGATTAAAATGTACGCTACAATAATGTATTGGCTTGTTGTTAAAATTCGTTTTATTGTCATCGATACGAACTTTCTAGAATGCCGACTTATAATTTTATTCGGAGCTCAAAAAATTAATAGCCCGGCCTGTAATCTTGTAGCTGTACATGATACAGTTTCTGTATTGTTATTTAAGATTGCCTATACCTAATGGATATAATCTTATTGACGTCTTATTATTTACATGCGAAAATATGATACTGCTTGAATGTTCATAATTGAGCGTGGACATTTTCTTGTTTATAAATTTTATTTTAGGTTTGGTTAAGGTTTTAATGGTTTTATTTTTGTATTAAACAAAGGATAACATAGGTACCTACTTATATTTGAAGCGCGTTATTTTTCATTTAGCCAAATGTTTTATAAACAAAACTAATAAAGCACTAAACTTTCTATACCTAAAACCTAAATCTAATCCAGTTTTAACGTGAACTGTAGGTACCTAATAAAGCATTTGATTTTTCTTTGTTGACAAGCAAATACCTACCTAGATAATAGTGGCAATTCGGAGTGTCGTAAAAGCTAAACTAAACTAACTAAAATTAATGCCATCCTTTTTATTCCCATCGCTATGAAAGGGACGGCAACATTTTTAGTTAGTTAAGTTTAGCTTTTGCGATACTCCGAATTGCCACTAATATTTGCTTATATTAGCATTATTCTTTCCTTAGGTACCTATATTTTTAAAGATCTCCCTTAGCTGCTTTCCCTTTTTTATATAATCCTGCAGAATTCATGATTATAAATTATTGTGATGATTATGTTTTATATTTTGTTTAAAAGATTGACATTTACAAAGAACATAACCATATAACTAGTCTTCGATTTAATGTAACATTGATTTACGGATTTGTTTATTAGAATTTAGAAAAAAAAATTGGAAAGTTACAATTTTATAGGATTTGCTTAATCTTTTTTATTTGCGAATGAACGACATTTACCGCGGTAAGTGTGATTTATAAGTTCATTTATCCAATGCTCTGAATAATTTATAAAAAACTGTTATTTTAATCCGATTTTGATATTAGCTTACAGATACTGGTAACTGTAGCATTAACTTTCTAGAATTAAACCTCATTACCATTATTTCGTATAAAAATAAGGTAGTTAAGAATACTATAACTACTTTTATCCAAAACTGTTCTTATTTGAGTTTCTAATCTTTCAAGTTTTCAAAGCCAACGAACGAATATTGAAGGACCTATAAAATTATAAAGAAGTACCTATTTTATTCATGTTTTGAATTTCGAATCGTGAATTTAAAAATAGAGGCTATTTAGACGAAGATTTATTTCCAGAATCATTAACCGAATACATTTTCATCTAAAACAAAAATAAACATTGTAGGTATTTAGAGCATAAATCAAAATAGAAAACAAGGTGTTTTCCAACGCCCTATTCTATTCTGTGAGCGGTTAATTGAGCAATATAATTTGACACCTCACGGAGTGAATAGCCAATTATTAATATGGACCCTTGATTAATTGTGATATCAGCATTTAATTTTCGTGTTAACACTCGCCGCGCGCCGCGGTCTCGTCGCCATTGTGTGCCGCGCCTTTGTGCCTCGTGACGTTTCAATTTTGAATAAATTAAATTTCGAACGCTTCATTTTTTCGAACCTTTTCACCTTTGAAATGAGCTCGTGGCCAGTGTTATTTATTGTATTTTTAAACTGAATTGTTGGTTTGCTTGTTTTGGTTGTGTTTATTTTATTTTATAAATATATTTAGTAGGTACCTAAGTAGGTATATCTTTACGTTATTAGCCTTGGTCTAAACATAAAATAAAATCAATGAACCTAATTTAAAACACGAAACACACAGAGTTCAAGCATTTAATTCAATGTAAGTAATATTATTTTAACTTCATTTTTATTGCTCTACAAATGTTTTTTCCTAAGCATAACACAATAAAACGTTTACAACTACATGATACTTAGGTACTTATAATAAAAACGCAGCGTTTAACAGTTGGTTTCAGTTAGCTACCGCTACCGGCCAATGAGCTGATACAATTATCGCTTTTATAGCAGCAATTTGGAAGATGGCCGCGCATTCCAAATTTCAAATTCGAACCTCCCATTCGAACCAATGAGTTTCATCCCGATTTTATTGCTCAGTCGAATCGGTTTTATTAATTCAACTAAGCTCATAGTACCTACCTACTAAGTAATAGATTTTAAGGTAGGCCTGAAAGAACAATGAGGTAACATCAAAAAGATTGTTCCTTTTATTTGTAAAAAAATCTCTTGTATTTGTATACCTAGTACCTATTTTACTGACTAATTTATTTACAGAAACTAAACTACTACATATTTACATAACTGTACAAAATACAATTAGAACCAGTTGAGCCACATATGGATCGTTACAAACTATCTATAGGTAGCTCAACTGATCCAAACCACTATCCTACTTTACTTATATTTTAATGAGATGGATAGGAACATACCTACCTTATACCATTCCTCGATGGGTAATATCACGCATTTTGAAATATCTGACAATTACAACCGATCACCCAATGCTGAGTAAGAGTGGTAAGGTAGGTATCTCAAATTTATAAACTATGAAGCGCTCATGGCAAAGCTGACGTTCTTGATAGATCGTCGAAGTTAAGCAATGTTCTGAGCGGTCACTACTTGGATAGCATTAATAGCGCTTCTGTGCTTCGCAGGGCACGTTCAATTGTCGGTCCCGGCTTTTAAAGCTTAAGGCGGCCTATAAACTGCATCACCAGAGTTGGCCACTTACTCATACTGAACTTACTTAATCAACTGTTTATCAAGACAATTAAAGTAAGAACCCCTATTTTGCGCCCTAAACTGTGAAACTGAGATATTAAAGAAAAAAAGTTTAAATAATAATCCGATACGACTTACATATTTACGAAAGCATTTTATTTTCCCTTCAAAATACACAAGCAGCCTATTAGTAAAACATGTCTCATCAATCCACGTTACAGTAAAAACAGTAATAAAGTAATGACTCAATCTCGTCCGGCCGACACTCGGTAATGTAGAGCGCAGGCGTCAAGTGATTAAAAACGTATTATCGAACGAACATTTCCAGAAGGGTTTTATTTTCTTAAACATGGAGCAATCGAAAAAACGATTGTTGAAAGAAACTTTTTCTAATATTCTTGGGATTACAGTTTTACACTTCTAAAATACCAGGATAGCTTATATTCTGGATTAACACATAGGCTACTTTTTATCTCGATATTCTTACGAGAACAGGAACTATTCACAGCACCGCGGGGCGCAGCTAGCGATGATAGAAATAGAATACCCAGATACGAAGCGTTTGTCACTTGGCTACAGTCTCTAACATTCTATCATCCCAAATTTTGGCAGCTATGGTTAGAAATTGTAATTTAGTGTGAAATGATACACCTAGTTCAAAAGTTTTAACAATATCATGTAAAGTATGTAGGTACCTAGCTAATAATGGTTTTTACTTCACAGTACCTAGGTACTTCACAAAAGTGAAGTTAGTGTTAAATAGATATTAAGCTCAATCTCAGTTAGTCCATAAATAGTGGCAATTCTGAGTGTCGCAAAAGCTAAACTAAGCTAACTAAAATTGTTGCCGTCCCTTTCATAGCGATAATTTTAGTTAGTTTAGTTTAGCTTTTGCGACACTCAGAATTGCCCCCATTATTGAACCTAATGTTAGACATTAGCACATACACATTCAGACACTGACGTGTCAGAAAACGCCGAAATTTAAGAAAGTCAATCTGTCAAATCAATTCTTTTCACGCGAGGCGCTCATTAAAGTTGAATTAAGCTATTTGTGTAACTGCCCGTGAGAATACCTTTACCTCACGATTGTTACAGTGCACATGAGTTTGTGAATATTGAGGACAATCGAGATGAACAAACCATGTTATGAATAATTGCTAAGTAGAATGATACCTAATAGACAAGACTAGCTTAAGGTGTCTGTATGCGATAGGAGTAGCGAAGTTGCACTTGGTGGTCACCAAACTCTGTTTTCTCTACTCTTCCTAAACTACACAAAATAAAACTATTTAAGGTATAAAACAGCATATGATACAAAAACGGTACATTCAGTTTTTTTTAATTCTTTTGTTCAACGTAATAATAAATGCCAATAATATAGACTAATGTATGCACTACGCTAAAACACTTTCGTTCAAAAGTTTACTGAAAAAATCGTATCAGATATAATAAAATGCATACCTACATTTTTTAAATATTTCTAGCAACCGCAATATTAGGGTGGCGCAAGCTAGAAAAATCCCAACATTGTCTCATAAAAGCAGAACGCATGGCACCCCTATTCTTCAAGTGTCAATCGCGTTCCCATATTAATTTGAAGTTTCTGTGACAGTTCGTAATGCGCTACAATTTGTCGGTGCGACTGTACGGTACGTACTTACAGTCACGCATTGTTAGCGGTACAATATCGTTTAGTATATAATACCTATTATATAGGTATATACTTATATCATGTGACTTTCTATTTGCAGGGGCCGTGGGGAGATCCGGGATGAAGGATCTTCAATATTTTTTAGAAATTATTACACTCGTTTGTTCGTTCGTATGAGCAAGTAGCCAACTCTGGTGACGGAGTTTTTAGGCCGCCTAAAGGCCTCCGTCATGGCTTAACGACTTTAAACCCTCCGAAGAAGCCCTCTGAAGCACGAAATCGCTCAGCTGCTACTTTGCGGAATATTATTAATAAATTATTACATTAAGAAGACAATAATAGTAACAAAAATATTTAAAATCTCTGAAGTATAATGTATCCAAGACTACATAATAAAATAACAATTTAAATGTAGTTTAAAAACGAATGAAAAAGGTTTTTTTACTAGGCTACTTTAGGAAAAAGTAGAAACCTTAAATCTTCTGTAGGTACCTAGGTCTTACTACCTACAAAACTAAAAAGTGGTAGTTTGTTTTTTAGTGCAAATCTCAGTCGTATTTAAAATTTGATTTCTGTATTTGACGCAGCTTAATTCTCGAGGAAACTTGCTTATAAATTTATAATTACAACCTTCCTCGAAAATCAAGCTATCAAATTTAAATCATCATCATCTCATACACCATCACTACGCTGCTGGCGTAGGTCACTTCGCAAGGTGCAGCTAGTCTAGATTATAATAAAACCTAACTACAAAGATGAAGATGCACTAATAGACATAATATCACTGTTAACCCTTTATAGGCGTGGCTAGCTTAAAAAGGGTTTTATTAACAAGCCTTTAAAGGTGAGACAAATATATAAATATATCATAGATTAAAAAGAGAGGGTGGAACTTCTAGCAACAGCACAATGGCTATTGTTTCGTTCTAAGCAGTTAACGCCTGTCTAGTTATTGATGCGGTTTTGATATTGTTTATGGGGTATTGTCTGTGAGCTACCGGAAAACATTTTACGATTCGTAAGATTATTGATGGTATTAGATATTTGAAATAGAGTTTTAAAGACCCGCATTTTTTCTAGACCCATTTAAAAAATAAAGTAAGTACCTACCTACTTATAACCTTAAGGTGGGTACTGACTGACTAACGTTGAGAGGCTGACTGCACGAATGCTCGCGGTGTAACACGTTACGTAAAGGTGGGTACCCCGTAACGCCGGTCAGTAAGTACCCACCTTTACATAAATTAATAAGTACCTACCTACCACATCATATTGCATTTATCTTAGAGAGTTGTGATAGAAAAAGTTTATGAAAATCTCTGATTTTTTTTGTCATTTTTTTTTAATTGGGTATTAAAAAAAAATGTTGGTAATTATGAAAGTACCTATTATATACCTATTATATTTATAAGCTATATACCTACTTATTGACTGCCAACCTTCGCTAGTCGGAGAAGCACCATAAGAAGAAGAATTTCGTAAAATCCTTTAAACAGTAAGTAGGTATACCTACTTAATCCAACCATCCAGACGTGTTTTATTTCCCGCAATTAGACGTGTAATTAAAAACAACCTCTCGGAGGCTAATTCTAATTACGACTTCAACTCGTGCATTGGAGGCCTCAATACGCCCAGTGGAGCTTTTACACGGGGTAGTAACTGTCTGATATTACTGGTACCAGCGCAAAGCACCAGTAGGTACCTAATACCTAAGCAAGTGGCAAAATTTGAAAAACAAAGAATACCAACTTAAAATTTGTCAGAAGAGAGCAATTACCTGCACTCTTGAGGTATATCTCCGTTCATAACTCCGAACATCCTTCTTGGTTCGCGGGTGAAAATGAATTTCGTAAAAAGTTCTCATGTGTTTTTTGTAGGCAGTGCAAAGAAATTGATGACCTAAGCCTAACTCAGAATAAAATCTCATTGCACCTAAACAGTTTGACGCATACAACCACCATATTATGTACTTTCTTTATACGGTTTCAATTGCCTCGCTTTCTGTTTATGCGTATAAAAAGTAGAGTAGGTATGCAAGGCGGGCTTAAATGTGTATTTGTCTTGGGCGATCTTGAACCCCTCATACCTACTCAGGATTCTAGTCTATCCCTCTTATAGGTCGCTCATGTAAAAAGAGCGCTGGCTGTCAAACTGCGCAGTTATCGATGATTGGTGGAGAGGTAACGCAGCGCACTTCATACCATTGATTTAGAGAGTGCTATTGGTTCTTCAGCGAGTGAACACAGGCGCAAACATACCCCCGCTACTTCCCCTCAGTGCTCTTTTACTCAGGGTTCAATATATAGCGCCCGGGACATAGTACGCCCTCGTTGCGTAATCTACTATAAGCAGGTGCTTGTCTAGTGTGACATGAAGCAAGTGCGAAAAAGCACTCGGTCGATAGCACTGCCACTATTTGTCAACACGCCAGTAGGTAGGTAGGTAACTGTTCCTAACAAACGCGGCTCTATCGGCACAGGCGTCTGTAATTATCAACATGAAGTCATTCCGACGCTGCAATTAAAACATAGTTAGGATCGAACTCACGCCTCGCAGATGAATTTAATAGAAATGTTACACATCAGTTCGTTAATGGGACTTTGGGGGGAGGGGGCATTGATTAGGTTGGTTGTTTCTATAATTTCGACGATTTGTCGGTCGCCTGACCCAGAACCGTCGTGCTGACTCTGCAATTGCGTCTCACGTCGCCGGACAAACGTGTGCTTAGTTAATAAAATATTATATGTATGTTAGTCTGTAAGGTATTTATTATATGGGCCTTAGATTAAGTATTTAACATCTTGTTACTTATCTTTAGTTGCCTGAAATAAAGATTATATTATTATTATTATTATTATTATAACTCATCGATGTGTTTTGATTTTGTAGTTTGTAGTGGCAAACTGGCTGATATTATTTTAAACTATAATGTACTACTACCTAGGTAATGTTAACTCAACTGAACCAAGCCACTGTCAGACGGAAGCGTGCCCAAAACACTTGGCAGCATTGATGCGTTGAATAGCAACGCTCGCTACATAGGTACTGATCCTTTGAGTCAAAGGTCTGGCATACCTATTGTGCTCGAGATATTAGTTTATTCTTTTATCCAGCGGGCCTAGCATGTGCAACACGAGAAATCATCTCGTTGTTGACAAAATATTATCTCCTTCTCTAACATAAATTATTAATAAAATTGCAAAACAAACATACTATGGTTTTGTTTACCCTCATTTAAGTTACGGTATTATATTTTGGGGTAATTCTGTAGATTTTCCTTTAATATCATTGTTGGTGCTATGTTATTCCAAATAGATTAACGCAAATTAAAATAATACCTACCAACTAACAATAAATAAGATGCCTCACATATACTTATTTAGTTTATAAACTGCCTGCGTGACTAAAAGTTCCCTACGATCATATCATTCGTTCACTTCAATCATTCATTCAGTCGCTGGCGGCCCCGTAAAGGTGCTATTACGGTTAAATAGCATTTAACTCAGCTTGAGGTAATGCTATAACACTTTGAAATACCGAGTCTGAGTTTTACACATTCCGGATTTATTAGTACCTACTTAATAGAAAGTAGGTAAGTATGTACCTACCTATACCTACATATTATAATGTTGAATTGGGTGACAGTAGGTACTTCATGTAAGTACTTACTATTATCTGCCTTAGAAAGTACCTACCTTACTTATCGGTAAGTAGGTACCTGCCTACATAATATAAATTAGGTATATTGTTTGTTTGTACCTATAGGTAGGTACTTATATAGTCTAACTTGCCTCTAGCTAGACGTAGGTACCTACCTACCTACCATGCCAATTTTAACATGACAATTTTTGTTCATTCTTTACTCGTGGGTTCGAATCACGGCCGGGGGACCTTCGAGATCGATCGAGATTCTAGAGTCGAGGTACCCTCATACCACTTAGGTACAGCCAGTCTCAATTTCCTATGTATCTGTGGTTTTGCTTACTGTGGTAAGATACTCGACATTTGGGGACAGTAGGTAAACAAAAGATAGTCATGATATTGAGACTGGACGTTAGACAACACGGCTTTAGAGTCAACACACTTTGGCCATCTCAAAACTCAGACTAGCCCCTTTAGACAGATACTTAGCCTGATAGATGTTAATACCCTTTATTGATATAGGGCTAGGTACCTAAGGTATTAGTTTACTCGCTATGGCGGCAAATTGCACTAATTCCCTTTGAAGCGGTTGTGAGCCTTCAAATTGCCGGCTGTTACAGCTTTTGAGTTATTTGATAATTCGTAGGTGCTTGTAAGAGATATTGCGCTGTTTACGCACTTTAGAATACCTTAATCGCCTATTCGGATATTAAGAAGGTAGGTAGGTAGGTACTAAAGGGATTGCGGGGCAGAACGGAGATGCAATACAATGTTGCGCACCTCTTGTAAACTCTAACCGATAAGACCGATTAAATAACACGTTACTAAACGCTGTTACTGTAGGTGGATGAAGAACATTATAGCATAAGTAGTTGGTATTAAATGAATGGTGGTTTCCCAACGAGTCACACCAGAGATCCTGTCACAGTATGACTCGTTGGGATTTTTTTTCTCATCGAGCCACACTGTTACTTTCAGAGCATGGGTTTAATGTTTTAAGTCTAAGCTGTTACTCGATGAAGCTTTTTCTTAGAATTAAAAAGAAATCACCAAATGAGAAAAAATAGGCAACATAGAATAATTGGTAAGTACTTAAATGATTTTCTCTTTGGTGAAGGTAAACAAATACAGCGGGACAGCGGCCATGTCTCCTAAACTCCATCTCATAATTTGGCTTCACAGCCTACGTTTGTCTCTCTCCCTCTAATTGGCTGGTCGAGCCACCACGAGCCTCCGATTCCAATTAGTGAGCGGACCTACGTAAATTATTATACTGCTCTTATTTAGTTTGTTGGCCTTTTTAATTGAAATGTAGTGCGTAACTCGCGCCGGTTAATGAACATGACTGCTTTGGGAGCGTTTTCACTTTCGCAGGTCTTCTACCGTAAGCTAGACTGAGTTATTACTAGGTAGATACTACAGAATACAGAGACCCCTACCCAAAGATTTATTGTAGGTAGGTAGTACCTAGCTGCTGTCCGCAGCTTTGCTCATAGGGTGGTAGGTTGTGGTGGTAGGTAGGTATGTAGTACTTAGTACCTACCTTCCTGGACAAAAGCTTAGCGTAAAAGCACACAAGGGTTATGTAGGTACCTACATATACCTAATTTAGGTAGGTACCTAAGGTAAGACCTAATTCTAGAGATTACCAAAATAAAAGAACAATCACATTCATCCTATTAAATTATTCTACCTCTAGATATATTCATTCATAAAATAGTAACCAACGTAGTAGGTACCAGTAGGTAATAAAGCACTCAAATTAAGATTTATTATATTGACAATTTATAGAATTTTTATCAATATTTATTCAATTTTTCAGCATTGATAACCCTGTGAAGTATTTTGTTTTTAAAATTCTGTGCCATCTAGCGGCGAGTAGTGCAACTAATTTTGAAATCTGAGGTTTTCTCTGTTTTATCTTACGTAAAATCTACGAGATGGCAGTAGGTGATAGTGAAACAAAAAATAAAAATAAAGAAGAAGAAGACGAATAAAGTGGTATGATTTATCCAAAATATGTGTTATGCATCAGAGATTAATTCAGCCGTTTTATAAAAAGTAATGAGATTTTGTTCAAACCTAAAGAGTGAATGAGTCACCTCACTTTCATTCATTACAGTAATGAATAGTCTGTCTTTTTCACTCACATCACAGTTAGAGTTCATTCATGTATCTAGACCTAGTATCAGTAACTGGAAGAACAGCGAGCGTGCCGCCGAGAGGGACAAAAAATGCAGTGAATCCATAGTTTCGTAGTACAAAATTCAGAGCATCAAATTTCCGGCCATAAAAAAAAGCGGCACGCGATGAGGGACAAAAGATATAACGCTTTGTGTCTTTTACTCACCTATGTGTTGTATAAATTCTTCTCTGTTTTTGTGTGAATGAGAAAGAAATATACAGCGCTCTATTTCTTACTTTCTCTAAGGTTCATTCCAATCTTCCTTGGTTCATTCCCCTATTTCATTCCTCTTATTGTTCCGAGGTTCACTTCACTCACTCCCATTATGCATCAGCATCTAGTAGTCTGTGCTCCCATTCATTTTCTTTCATTCAGCCAGCAGTCAACTAAACTTGAACTTGATTCGCAAAATAGATAAACAAATTGAATTATTTTATTTTGTTTTGTTTTGTTTAGTATCTAAACAATGTTGTAATACCATGAGTGTTATTTTGTGAAAATTGATAAACGGCCTTGCTGGTCATTCAATTCTTGTTGCGCTCTCTAAACACCACATGAGCAAAATGTAAGTAGAACTCATCTATTACATGCTCTTTGGAACTCATTGCGAAATAATTCTCCCTGATAAATAATGGTAATGATTGTAAAAATAAACATATTTCAGGAGTTTCGTAGATCTCGCCACTTTGACTATGCACCGACGTCATGAGTTGGAAAGCAGAATACTTATTTTTGAGGAGAAATGTGATCGCGCTATCAACGACATCAAAAATTTAAAAATGAAGGTAGGCAAAGTAACTTGTAACTTTACACCTTCGGGCACACTGCACAGTAGGTATATTATGATCATTAGGTACTTCATTTGACCTGATTTATTAGTCAACAAACTCAATTTCAAGTTTCAGCCATGCATGTCGTAAATTGTTAATTTACTTACTACTCTTCAGTTCCTTTGAAGATATTTGTTTATTGTCCTAGAGTAGGTATTTAGTTCACCTTTTTATTTACTGTCGATATGACTTCATATTTCGAGTACTGCCAATGCACAAGTAGGTTTCTCTTCTTAGGCAGTGTGGTCCTTCGTGTGGCGTCCTGATGCTTTAAACTTACAGGAAGTGTATAAACACCTTCATCTTATTTCCACTTCTTATTCAACAGGTGGCAAGCCCATCGCCCCTTATTATTTGAGCACAATATAATTTTTTCACCTTGGCATGCAAGAAATTTATAGAAATGTTCACAAATTTAATCATTAAATCGCGATTTACTGTGATTTTGTTTTGATACAACTTGGATACAATACGAGACAAGTTACACAATCAGGGGCTGGTTACACAAGCAATAAATTGCTTAGCTCGGGACAAGATAACACTGTGTGGAATGTCTTAAGATATTTATTATATTTTCAGGCAAAAGGTTTTCCATCTGAACTGAACTGTGACCCGCCTGAGCTGAAGGAGCGCTTCCTCAGGCTGATGCAGAAGCTGGACGAGTATATCTATCTGATAACAGATTTCAATCTTGCTATGGCACAAACTGGTGAGTCTACTTACTAAATTAAAATGTTTTTATAACCTACAATTGATTAAGAGTATACTTCTTGTATATTTTATATACTTCTTGTATTATGTTGAATGAGTCTTATTTATCATATTTATTATGTACTGTTGAAATACATGTATTATTAAGAGTATACTTCTTGTATATTTTATATACTTCTTGTATTATGTTGAATGAGTCTTATTTATCATATTTATTATGTACTGTTGAAATACATGTATTACTAAAGTCAAATTAATTTAATCAGAATCTTCTATGCAAAGTGTGAATTCATCTGAATAAAGGCTAATTATTATTATCTTGTATATCATTAAAATTGTAGCTAATGGAAGATATAGAGGATATTAAGGATTTTAAGTTCATTATAATAATAGCACACGGGAAATTACTCACGTAAAATTATCGTCGATTTAGATACCGACAATGTTTCGATTCTTCCGGAGAATCTTCATCTTCATGAGTATGGTCACTCCTCGCGGTCGGGTCTCACACTGAAACATTGTCGGTATCTAAATCGACGATAATTTTACGTGAGTAATTTCCCGTGTGCTATTATTATGATTTTAAGTTCTCTCATAACACTAATTTTAAAATTAAAAATTGTAATAAATCTCCACTAAACAGCAATCTCAATAATTTTTCATCCTCACTTTCACCCTCATATCTTTTTGATGGTTCAGCCGATTTCTATGTTTTGCATTCGTCACACCATTTCCTGTCATTTGCTCCCAAACTTGGGTATATTTTTAAACTAACTTAAGTATTTATCTTCCACAGCTGATACGGACAACACAGAAAATACTCCAGTCCAGGATGTGCCAACCATACGCCAGACTCTAAGTCCATTCAACCTGATGGATGCTCTATCGGAGCCTCTTCCCTCCGCGCCCCCCTCGCTCGCCCCCCCTGCCCCCCCTGCCACCCCTGCCTCTGCAGCTAGGCCTCCGCCCCAGAAGCTGATAGTCTTCTCCGGAGCGTCCTCTTCTGAGAGCGTGCCGCTTACTCTTGAAAAACAGAGTCTGCACCGAGAGGTTGCTAATTTGACTATTGAAGGTTAGTTTTTAGTGTAAAGTTTAAAGGTGTTTATAACCTAGACTCTAGAGTATGTAGTGTCCAGAGCTTTTACGAAGAATAGAATCACAATAATATTATAAAGGTGAAAGTTTGTGTGTGTGTGTAAGTATATAAGTGTGTGTTTATAATTCTTTCACACTCAAACGGCTGGGCGGATTTGAATGAAATTTGGTACCAGAATTGCTTATACCCTGGATTAAAGAATAGTGTACCGGTCTGGTACTGTTCGCTGGGTTGGGTAGGAAGAATCTTGGTTGAAGAAAGTAAAGACTCGTTGAATGCAATTTAGCTACTGATTTTATTTCCAAAAAATCCCTATACTTATACTAAAGTGCGTCTGGCCAACACATACTGTTGAGCGAGCGCGTAAAAATATCGTTCCTAGATCTTACAAACTTATATCTATTATACTATTGAACTAGTTACTATTTATTGTATATTCTATTTATTCCTATATATTTAATACCTATTTACTATTTATTTACTATTATAAAAACCTATTTATCTATTTATTAACTTTCCTATTATGGGTTCAAAGGGTAGGCAGTCAAACTCACCTAACTATTACAATGTTCTTATGCTATTCCTATCTATTAAGTAAAATATGTTTATTAGATAAAACTTATAAGCTAACTTAATAAAAACACTATCTTAGCTTAAAGCGGTCGTCCTGCACATTACTCCCGCCGTACAACCGCGTTGTACCTCCTATGCGTGTAGGGCGATGTCGTTCGTCAGCAGGATCAGCTTCCGCACCGGCCGTCGCAGCGTTCCGTTCTTGGTGGCGACATCCACGGTTCGCACGATGCCGTCAGGCCCCGGGTACGTCGCTGTCACCTTGCCTCTGGTCCATTGGTTCCTTGTCTGGTTCTCGTCGACGATCTTGACCAGATCGCCGGGTCGGATAGGGAGTCCTCGACCGTGGGGTTCGCGTCTGTTCTGCAGATCGGGAAGATACTCCTTCAGCCATCGATCCCAGAAGAGATCGGCCAGTCTCTGTGAGGCTCGCCAGCTCGATCTCGTCGCGGTGTCCTTCTCACTGAAGACTCCCGGCGCTGGTAGGTGTCCCGGTCCGCCCAACAGGAAGTGATTGGGGGTCAGCGCCTCAGGATCTTCATCACTCACGGACACATGCGTGAGGGGTCGGCTGTTCACGGAGTATTCCGCCTCCATAAGAAGTGTATGTAGTACTTCTTCGGAGGGGAATCGTTCATGCAGCGTAGCTTCCAATGCGGTCTTGACTGATCGCACCATCCTTTCCCAGGCGCCCCCCATGAACGGGGCTCCCGGGGGAATGAATCGCCAGGAGATGGTGTTGTTGGCCGCTTCTTCCGCTGTCGCTGTGTCGATGGCTCTTCGTAGTTCTTTGTCGGCTCCTCTTAAGTTAGTTCCGTTGTCCGACCATATTTGCGCGGGCTTGCCCCGGCGCGCCATCATCCGTCGTAGTGCCATGATCGCTGAGTCCGTTCCAAGGGTGGCCGCCATTTCCAGATGCACCGCCCTGGTAGTCAGGCAGGTGAATATGGCGACGTACCTCTTTTGATGGCCGCGTCCCACTGTGATGTAGAGTGGTCCGAAGTAATCTACACCAACATATGTGAATGGCCGCTTGTGATGGGCCAGACGACACAGTGGGAGATCGCCTGTTCGTGGATGCGGCGGGTTCTGCGTCCTCAGTCTGCAGAGGAGGCACTGACGTACTATTGTTCGTGTGACGGGCCGCAGTCGTAAGATCCAGTATTGCTGGCGGCACTCATTGATGGTCGCCTCGACTCCGGCGTGGTTCCTCTTCTTGTGTACAGCCTGAATCCAAAGCTTGACTGTAGGGCTATTTCCGTCGAGTACCAGAGGGTTCTTGAGATGATCTGGTACATCTTCGGCGGCTTGGATTCGGCTTCTGAGTCGTAAGGCTCCATCCTTGTACGTGACGCTCAGCTGTTTCATTCGACTTTCTTTGCTGATCGTTCCGTTTTTCTGAAGATCTTCAATTTCGTTCTGGAACGATTCTTCTTGGCTCGAACACATAAGTAAGTTCTCCGCTCTCGCTATGAGTTCAGCAGAGAGCGGTAATGCTTCTATGTTTTCTGGTTTCTTAATTTTCACGTTCGGTGAAGGCTTCATTTTCTTAGGGTTCTTTCTCCAGTCAGGATCGGATTCGGCGTTCTTCTTGGTTCTCTTGTAGTTCACGTGCTGGGTGGCTGTTTTACAGAGTTGTATGAACTGTAAAACTCGCGCTGTGGTTCTGCGTAGCCTGTCCCAGTTGGAGAACCGTGCGACCTCCGGGAGTCCCTCGGAGAGTCTCAGCCGATCTCTGACTATGATGTGATGTACTCGCTCTTCACCCGTGGCCTCTTCGTTCGGTGGCGATGCTGTCACTATTGGCCATTCTTCCTCGGATAGGAAGAGGAAGTCCGGCCCTTTGTACCATCTGTGGTTCTTGTCGAAGTCTATTGGTACATCTCTCGTTGCATCGTCGGCCACGTTCAGCTTGGTGGGCACCCATCGCCATTCGTCAACGGTGCTGACGTCTTCTATCGCGGCGAGTCGATGGGCTACGTACGGCTTGTACGATCTCGAGCCAGTCTTGATCCATGTGAGGACTGTTCTGCTGTCTGTCCAGAACGTCTTCGAGTCTGGCTTCTTTTCGTGCTCTTCTATAACTGCTTCGGCGAGACGCGTTCCCATGACAGCCGCTTGTAGTTCGAGTCTTGGAATCGACGTAAGTTTGAGTGGCGCCACCTTCGCTTTCGCGATAATAAGCGATATGCTTATTTCGCCGTTCGGTGCTATCGCTCTCCAGTAGAGTACCGCGGAGTAGGCTGACTCGCTGGCGTCCGTGAAGATGTGAAGTTGGAGTTGTCTCGCGTCGCTGAAGCGTAGGTACCATCTAGGTATAGCGACGTTGTTCAAGCTTCTGAGATGATGCATCCAAGCTTCCCATTGTTCCGCCAGGTCGTCCGCGATCTCGTCATCCCATGACGTTCCTCTACGCCAGACTTCTTGGAGGATCTGTTTCGCTCTGATGGTGACGGGTGAGGCGAAGCCGAGTGGGTCGAAGAGGGACATTACTATCCTCAGTGCTTCTCTCTTGGTCGGTGTCTTCCCATCGAGCAGTGGTTCGGAGATCCTCGCAAGGTTGAGGTTGAAGGTGAGCTCGTCAGACTTAGGTTTCCACATCAGGCCCAGGACTCGTTCCGATTGATCATCGTTTCTATAGAGTTCAGTGTTCTGTTCAGCGTCCTGTTCCCCGATGGCTTCTATTAATGTCGGCGTGTTCGATTTCCATTGTTTCAACTCGTAGCCGGCCTTTTTCTGAATGTCGCGTACGTCGCTAGCTATGCGTACGGCGTCTGTTAGGTTCTCGAAGCTATCTAGGTAGTCGTCGACGTAATGCTTCTTGATGATCGCTGCAGTCGCTTCCGGGTGAGACTCTCGATACTTTTCTGCGTTGATGTTCTTGACGTAGATCGCCGTCGAGGGTGAACTCGAAGCCCCGAAGATCAGAGACTTCATTCGATATTCCTCCGGGGGCTGGTCATCTCGGCGATCCTTACGCCAGAGATATCTGAGTGCGTCTCGGTCGGTTTCTCGGAGTTTGACTTGCATGAACATCTCTTTGATATCCGCCGTCACAGCTATGACGTGCTGGCGGAATCTCATGACGACTCCTGGCAGTGACTGAAGAAGATCGGGGCCCTTGAGCAGCATGTCGTTGAGTGAGACTCCCTTCGTCTTAGCGGCGGCGTCGTGTACCACTCGCAGCTTGCCGGGCTTCATAGGATTTATGACGGCGAAGTGTGGGAGGTACCAGGTTCGGTTCGGAGTCTTCTCTGGTGGGGCTGGCTCAGCGTATCCCTTCTGGACAAGGGCTTCCATCTGTTCATTGTACTTTTTCTTCAGTTGTTCATTTCGATCTAGTTTCTTCTCTATTCCAATCAGCCGTTTCAAAGAAGAGTCGTAGTTCTCGGGCATGACGACATCTTCCTTCTTCCAGAGTAAAGCTGTTTCGTATCTTCCTTCTTTGTGGACTGTATATTCGTTCAGGATACGAATCGCTTGCTCTTCTGGGTCGGTTCTGGGCTTCTTGGGATTCAGGCAGATCGCGTCCATCGCGAAGTACTGTTTCACCATTTCTTCTATATTGTCATCGGAGGAGGCTTCTGTGATGTGCGACACGAAGTTCACGCTACGGCCAAGTGAGCGAGTCGAAGTGCCGTGGAGCACCCAACCCAGTGGCGTGAGGGATGCCACTGGTTGGTCTGCGCTTCCTTTTCTGATCTCCGTGGCTAGGAGGAGATCGACGTTGTCTTCCCCGATGAGGATTCCTGGTGATGCCTTCTCGTACGTGAGTACTTCGCTGATGTCTTGCAAGTGTCTGCATCCGCGGATCAGCTGTTTGGAGACAGCCTGCGGTGATGCATCAAGGGTCTTCAGAGTGTTTGCCTTGATCTGCAGTGTCTTCTGGTTCGGTCCCTTGATTTTGATGGTCACTCTTCTGGATTCTGGTTCGTTCGTTTTCAGAGTGCCGATCGCTTGAATGCGCAGAGGATTGACTGGCCCTCGTGCGCCGACTGTTGCTGCTATTCTTTCTTCTATCAGTGACACCGTTGATCCATCGTCAAGAAGCGCGTACGTGTCGAACGTACCTTTGGGCCCCGATACCTCGACTGGGATGATCTTGAGGTAAGATTGCTTCTTTCTCGTCCATGTAGAGTTGATGACGGCTTCAGTGGTTTCATCTTTGGGCTCTGCCGGCTTCTCTCTTCTGTCAGAGTGCAACAACCGGTGATGTAGATGTTTACACTGGTTGATTCCGCACGGTCTGGGTCGGCATTGATGAGTCCGGTTCCGGAAGCCAAGACAGCGAAAGCAGAGACGCTTGTCTTTGGCTATGTCCCACCTTGCATCAACTTCCTTGTTCTTCATGGTTTCGCAGTCGGCGGTGGCGTGTCCCGTCTTATCGCAGACGAGGCACCTTCTCGATGGATGTTCTGTGATGGTGTGCACTCTCTGAGGACGCTTCGTCGATTCTTTGGCTGTAGTTGTAGTGACGTCCTCAGGGCGCGCATACGGCGCGCATAGTTCGGCTTGCTTCTTCATAAATTTCTCGAATTTTGAAAGAGCTGGATCTTTTCTATCTTGAGTGTCCGCAAAGTCGTAAAATTTGAGTCGCATCGATGGGGAGATCTTGTCGAGCAGAGATGTAGCAACTTCTGGGTTATGTAGATAGTGGGCGCAGTCAAGCGTCTCCAGGATGGACACGGCGTTGGTCACTTGCGTTGAGAATACGCAAACATCTCTCGGTGTGTCGCTGAGGCGTGGTAGGTTCCTCAGCGTGTCCATCTCTATCATCGCGATGGATTCGGGACGCCCAAATCTTGACTCCAGAGTTTTCAAAATGTTCGATGGTGCAGTGTCGCTGACGAGCAGGCTCTGCACGGCTTCCTTTGCTTTCCCCTTCAATGATTTCCTCAGTCTATTCATGTTCTCGACTTTGGAGAATGTTTCTTCAGTCTCGTTGAACGCTGCTCGGAACGGCAGCCATTCTCTGTGAGATCCGGTGAATTCTGGAAGCTCGACGAACTTCGGTCTATGCCCTGCTTTGATGGCGCTGGTGATCGCTGCGGTCAACGATGTGAGGGTCTGGTCCAGGCTGACTCCCGCCGGTGCTGGCAGTGCACCGGGCGTGTCTATTTTGTTCTTCTCAGGCTGGGTCCCCTCGATGGTTGGTGCAGGTGCTGGTGCAGATGCAGACAACGGCGCAGGATCTGGTTCAGGGTGATGGCAGGCATCGGTGATGGCCAACATCGCAGGCTGGGACTGGTTCAACCAATTGTCCACACGTTCGACGGCTTCTGGTTCTGAGTAGAGAGACGCTTCGTCTTCCTCCTCTTCTTCGTCTTCAGAGTCCATTTCTATTCTTGCTAGCATTGCGGCAGCTAGCTGGGCTTGAATACGAAGTAGTTCTTCTTTCGCTTTCGCGATTTTCTGCGCTTTGGTTCGGGACCGCGTGGACTTCGCTCTGGAGTCCAGCAGTGGCGCTGGTTCGGCGGTCATCTTCTTCTTGGGACTGGCTCTCGGCTGCGGAGCACAGTCCCTATCAACCGCCCTCGGCTGTGGGGCGGGAATGCCGGCGATGACCGTAGATGGAGTAGCTGGTCGTGGAACTTCTCTGGATGTGGATTCTGTTTCAGTGGCGGTTCTGGTCACGGAGGTTGCCTCCGAGTCCGTAGAAGTAGGTGCAGTCGTCCCCGTCGCGGCAGTGGTCCCCGTCGTCGCTGTGGTCTCCGTTCTTGAAGATCCTGTGCCCTCCGACGTGGACGCGGATGGATCGGAGCTCGGCTCTGGCTTCCGACCCTTTCCGACGGAGCGTGTGACTGGCATGCTTCTGTCTTCACTGAATGAATCTTCTATATGTTCTTCGAAAATGTTCAAAATGCTTCAATAAATCTTCAAAATTTCTTCAAAATGGTTCAGGTCTTCAATAAATTCTTCTTATCCGGCTTCCGAAGGTCCAAATGTACCGGTCTGGTACTGTTCGCTGGGTTGGGTAGGAAGAATCTTGGTTGAAGAAAGTAAAGACTCGTTGAATGCAATTTAGCTACTGATTTTATTTCCAAAAAATCCCTATACTTATACTAAAGTGCGTCTGGCCAACACATACTGTTGAGCGAGCGCGTAAAAATATCGTTCCTAGATCTTACAAACTTATATCTATTATACTATTGAACTAGTTACTATTTATTGTATATTCTATTTATTCCTATATATTTAATACCTATTTACTATTTATTTACTATTATAAAAACCTATTTATCTATTTATTAACTTTCCTATTATGGGTTCAAAGGGTAGGCAGTCAAACTCACCTAACTATTACAATGTTCTTATGCTATTCCTATCTATTAAGTAAAATATGTTTATTAGATAAAACTTATAAGCTAACTTAATAAAAACACTATCTTAGCTTAAAGCGGTCGTCCTGCACAAATAGGCTACTTTTGATCCGTGTATTCACCGCGGGGCGCAGCTAGTGTCAAATATGTTGAGTTCTTTTCTAAAAAACAGAAAAGTGATTATTAAAAAAAACCGTTAGTAAGGCTGCGTTGCCACAAGCCTCTTGAACCTAGCCTCGAAAAATGAAGAGATTCTATTGGTTCTTCACAAACACATTCCTCACAACGCATTAGTGAACGCAGCCAAATAGTCACTTCACGCATCAAGCAATATATTGTATCAATCAAGCCCATCTTAAGTTTAATACTTGATTGAAGGCTAGGTGACCGCGAGTGACATTAAGCTGAGCGTTTCCGTGCATCGGAGGGCAAGTTAAATTGTCTGTCCCGTCTTTTAAAATCGTTAGGCCATGACTGACGCCTTCAGCCGAGCTTAAAACGCCGTCTGGCTTTTTTACGGCTCATACGAGCTTTCTATTTTGGTGAATATGATATTTTGTTTTCAGAATCAGTTCATCCAGCTTCTGTGGCGACATCTACACCAACAACTGAAAACAATTATAAGGATTGTTGCATCACAGCGGCACAAACAGTACTTGAGGTAATGTAATATTTACTGGCATTCTCATCATTATACTTATCTTTATGTTTATGCCTGTTGAATCACAGCGCCATCTCTGTGACAACAGCTTCACCACGTACCTAATATCCAATATTCTTTACATTAGTTTTTACCTTCTCGTGTCACATCTTCGTTTGGACAATGGCCGCTAGGCGGCGCTGATACACAAGATCAGGTATGACACTATTACCTATTCCTGCTAAACCGATATAAAACTACTTGCTTCGTGGTGGCTCGCTCTCTTTTCACGGCAACATCGACCTGACTACACCTACCGAATTAATAAATATTTCTCTGATTCAAGCCTGTTTTCCTTCTGCCCTGCTGAACGATTTTACAATGCCCAAAAACTCCGTCACCAGAGTTACTGTACGCCACTTGCTCATATGAACTAACTATGGTCATTATGTTATACTTACTGTTCCCCGCGTCTTCTCACGCGTGGGACCCGAACAAAATATAGCCTATGTCCCTCCAAGGTCTAGCTTGCTAGACTATATCTGTCCCAAATTTCATGAAAATCGGTTCAGTGGTTTAGACGTGAAAGCGTACCAGACAGTGCTACTTTCGCATTTATAATACTAGCTTACTTGCCCGTGGCTTCGCCCCCGTAGTACCTACTATGTATATTCCAAGTTTCAGTCAAATCCGTTCAGTAGTTTTCGCGAGAAAGAGTAATAAACATCCACACATCCATACATCTATCCTTACTCACAAACTTTCGCTTTTATAATATTAGTAGGAATAGGGAAGCAGGGATCACGATAGTAGGTAGGTATTTACTAGATTATTTGTGTAGGTAAGTATATAAGTTAGTCGATCGAGCGAGCAAAGCGAGTGAAGTAGGGCGACTATTATAGAATATGATTTATTTCCAGGTGGACCATGAGTACCCAGCCACAATAATCTACTTCAATAGCTGCTACTACTTCTGGGTGATCACTGAAGATCCTGAGAAAGTGGCTATGTGAGTACAGTAGGCCATGTTTCTTTACCCCCGGTTCCTATATCCAACGTACGGATGTCCGTAGGTCGGTCGTCATAGCAACGTTGTTTATACAACACAAAATGTATGACACTTTTTGACAGATAACAACGTTGCTATGACCACCGACCTACGGTCATCCGTGCGTTCGATATAGGAACCGGGCATTAGTAAAGACACCGATAATGTATACTCATTTTTAACCCTCAAATAAAAAAGAGGAATGTCATAAGTTTGACCGATAAAGTGGAAATGAATAATCAAAGGTTAATAAGTGACGAAGGTTACTAAATTTTTTTAATTTTACAAACATGTATCATTATGGTCTGTAGTTTTTGTATATTTTATTATAGTGTTAAACCACACTTCGTTCATTCATCACACTTCACACTAATTTTATAAAGGTGAAAGTTTGTGTGTGTGTAGGTATGTAAGTGTGTTTGTTACTCTTTTACGCTCAAACAGCTGGACGGATTTGAATGAAAATTGGTACCAGAATTGCTTATACCCTGGATATAAAAAATAGGCTACTTTTGATCCCTGTATTCCCACGAGAACGTGAACTATTCACCGCGAGTCGCAGCTAGTAATTTCATAATTGTCATTTATAATGTACAGGGTATAAGCAATTCTGGTATCTCATTCAAATCCGTCCAGCCGTTTGAGCGTAAAAGAGTAACAAACACACTTACATACATACACACACACAAACTTTCACCATTATAATATTAGAGGCATGGTTTGTTTCTAGGTTTATGTCGGAAATGACAGATTACTACATGAAGAACAAGCGGTTCGTGAGCCTGGCTGAGTTGCAGGAGATGACGTATTGCGCGTATTGTGACGAAGGCGTTTACTACAGAGCGATGTTTCTACAAAAACCTGAGGTATCTATATTTAATACTAATATCTATATCTATACTTCTATACTAATATTATAAAGAGGTAATGTTGGTTTGTTTGTTTGTTTGTATGTTTGGGGTAATCTCCGAAACTACTCATCCGATTTCAAAAATTCTTTCACCAATTTGTAGCTTAGACTTTGCGAATGAACATAGGCTATATTTTATCATGGTACAACGCGAGCGATGCCGCGGGCGAGTAAGCTAGTGCTTACTCGCCCGCGGCATGAGTTTACCCATGAGTAAGTAAGTTCGTATGAGTAAGTGGCCAACTGTGGTGACGGACTTTTAAGGCCTCCATCATGGCTTAACGACTTTAAAAGCCGGGACCGACAATTTAACGTGCCCTCCGAGAAAAATAATAATAATAATAATAGCCTTTTATTTCCGAACTTTTGTTATATTCAGTACATGCATGTCATGCATAGATAAAATCATTTCAAATAATGTCTCTCAGTTCGGTGTGCCTTTTAGCATAGGCCTCCTCCAACTCTTTCCACTGTGACCTCTCTGCAACCCTTGTCCAGTACGGTAGGGTGAGGTGGTTGTCATCTCCCCACCAGAAAACAAATAACAAACAGCACCAGAAAACAAGGACCCCAGTCAGAAGACTGGGTGTCCTTGTTTTCTGGTGCTCTCTCTTGGGTACCATAGGGTTACTTGTTTGCCCCATTTGCCTCCTTTGTCTCTAAGCATGTGACTGACCAGCCCCACTTAAGACGGTCAATACGAGTGAGTATGTCAATATTATGATTATTTCAGGCAGGACAAAAGACAGTGAACGTGTACGTGATCGACACGGGTGAAGAGCGTACGACGCCGCTACATTCTGTGCAACCGCTCGCCAAACAGTTCTGCGACCTGCCGCCCTTCGCAAGACTCTGCCATCTCGCGGGGGTAAATTATTATTATTATTATTATAGAATAGAATATCGTTTATTTGGCAACAAAAGCACAGACATTTAAATATGTAGGTACATAAAAAGAAAGACAGAGCACTAAGTAACATAGGTAGGTAGGTAAGTAGGTAGTACTTACTTAGGTAGGTACAGTAAAGAAAGAAAGAAAGAAAGAAAGAAAGAAAGAAAGAAAAGGTTTATTGACAACACACACAAAAATGGTACAAATCAAAAATACAAAGACAGAGCTTAAGGCAACAAAAATTAAAACAATAACGTAGGTAACTATAGTACCTATGGGCACTCTGCCTAAGGGCGTTGTCAGTAGGTACTTAGGTCTAGATGTAGATGATGATTGATGAAGCTAGTAGGTTTACCTAACACAGGTACCTAATTTACAAACAGAAAAACATATGGGCGTCGAACGTCTGTGCTGGTGTTCACCAAAAAGGAACTGTCTCAACTTTAGGTTGATTATAAGCCTGACGTTTCCCACTGCAGGGCAAAGGCCTCCCTCCCCTTCCTCCACTGAGCTCTGGTCTGTGCCTGTTGGAGCCAGTCTCTATTAAAGGAGTCAAGCTCAAAAATACACGAAAAAAATCAGAATCAAAATGTATTTATTCAGTATGATCGTTTATAGACCACTTTGACATGTCACGTTCTTAAAACTAGGATAGATACATAATTCTTTATTGATTTCTTTAAACTATAATAGTAACAATTTCAAGGAACAAATTGTGAAACCAACTGGCTACTAGATGGTATACTCAGGCCTTTAATCTTTACTAGATGAATTTTTATAATATTTTCAGATCATACAAACATTTGTCCCGCGGCGGGGATCGAACCCGCGGCGTCTAAGGCCTCTGCGTTAATTTTTTATACAAAAAAAACCGTTGTTTGTTATCAATTCGGTTTTAATCGTCGTGTTGAGGTGAAAGGGAACGTGTAGCCCGTGTTTTGCTTTTTTTTGCAATTTGGAAAAAGTCAGGTTGTGTCTTGACTATAATATAACACGTAATTAGGAGTTATAAAACAGTTAAAAAAAGGCAGTTCAAATTGACACTTTATTAGCTAAATTTGTTTTATGTAAAGTTATACTTTCAGTTGGACTTCGGCGAAAACTTGAACAATAAGGAGCTGATGCAGAATCAGGATGATTTTATAAAGCAGTACCACGGAATACAGTGCACTATTTACGTCGATGACAAGTCAGTTGCTCTTAATAATAATAATAATTCGCTTGCTTCCGTGCTTCGGAGGGCGCGTTAAATTGTCGGTCCCGGCTTTTAAAGTCGATAAGCCATAACGAAGGCCTTTAGGCGGCCTAAAAACTCCGTCACCAGAGTTGACCACTTGCTCATACGAACGAACGAACGATAATAATAACATATAATATATCCTTGGACATTCCACACAGCGTCATCTAGTCCCAAGCTAAGCAATTTAATGCTTGTGTTATAGTAACCAGATGACTGATATACTACATAGACACATTTTTTTGTTTTTTAAATATATACATAGAAAACACCCAGAATTAATCATTATCGATAATGAATTTCAACTTTATTTTTATTACTATAATACTTATTATCGCAGAGAAGGCGCGCGTATTCGAATTAGCCGAAATTCCCGCGAAGCCGCGGGCATCCTCGCGACTCGTTCGAGTTTCTCATGCGATAATAAGTATTATAGTAATGAAAATAAAGTTGTAATTCGTATGACACTGAAACTGCGCTCCGCTTCGCTGCTCTTCGATGCTCTTTTGGTGTGAGTTGAGCCTTACAGTTTCAAACTTTCCCGTACTGATCGATATAAAATGCCACCATATTTCAGCACATCGGAATCTCTCGGCGTGTTCGTAAATCTGCCTTCAACGAACACCACTCTGAACCAGTTGATGGTAGATAACGGCTTGGCGTTGTTCTGTAAGTACCTTGTGTAACTTATGCCAGAGTAGGTACTCCTTAAACCACTTACATAAATGAATACACATAGGTACTTAAATAAATAAATATCCTTGGACGTTCTCAGCGTTCACAGCGTTCACTCCCAATCCCAAGCTAAGCAACTGTATGCTTGGTAACCAGATGACTGTTAAACTACATAGATTTTTTTTATTGTAACTACATTTTATTATAGATAGAAAAACACCCAGACCCGGAACAAATATCAGCAGAACATAAAATTTGTCCCGCGTCGGGGATCGAACCCGCAACCTCTGCGTCTCAGGCGGGCTTCCCCGCTGCTCCACAGAGGTCGTTAAACAAATATCAATGTAGTATTTATTTTATTTATGTATAAATTCTGTATTGCACACAGATAACAAAATAAAAGCAGAATAAGCGAGCATAATTTTACCTACTAACCAAACACATGAAGGAGAAGTATAAAAAGCGTGCTAAAATTAACAAAATACTGAAAACAAAAAACTAACATTGAACCTAATCTTAAAATAAAAAACACTTAAGTACCTACACGGAACATACTTACAAATGTATAATAATAATGCATAATATACTCCGATTGTAACTCAACAGTGGATAAGCCATCGCAACCCTATGAAGAGAAAACGGAGCAGCATTCTCTGGAGAAACGCGGCCCTCCACAGAGCGAGGACGAACTTAGCCTCGGCAACCTGGACATCACTCAGTGCCCGGAGTATGACGACCCGGTGGTGGCCGTCACTGTAAGTTACTATTTATACCAGTAGGGTAGGCCTAACATGTGCAACGCGTCGGGACGACAAATTCAATATCTCGATAATGTCGAACTGCTCTAACGTTCTATGTTAGAGAAGGAGAGAATATTTTGTCGACGACGAGATGATTTCTCGTGTTGCACATTCTAGGCCCCACTTCTGTACTATCACAGATAAAATCTATCTATATCTATACTATCTACTATACTAATATTATAAAGATGTAAAGTTGGTTTGTTTATATGGTTGGGGTAATCTCCGAAACTACTCACCCGATTTCAAAAATTATTTCAATGATGAATGAACATAGGCTATATTTTATCAAGGTAGGTACCACGCGAGTGAAGTCGTGGCCGAGTAAGCTCGTAAGTTATAAAGGAGATCGACCTAGGATTAAAGTTAAATTGTACACTACTTATGCAACGACTACATGAGTTTTTTTATTTTTATGGTGTTTATACCACACTTATATATTTCACTATCTTACTCGCCCGCGGCTTCGCTCGCATGGTAACTACCTTGCTAAAATATAGCCTATGTTCATTCGGAAAGTCCATGCTACACATCGGTGAAAGAATTTTTGAAATCGGATAAGTAGTTTCGGAGATTACCCCAAACATACATAAAAGCAATCAAACAAACCAACTTTACCTCTTTATAGTTTCAAATATTGTTAGTATAGATCGAAACTATGTGTATTCTAAGTTTCAGCCAAATCGTTCAGTAGTTTTCGCGTGAAAGAGTAACATCTTTCCATCCAAGCTTTTGCATTTATAATTTCTTTGACATGCCTTACTTTGTTCGACTGGCTTCCCACTAAAGCTTGACTATTTAGATTATTTAAGATTGTTAAGGGATCGCTTTTAAAAAAAAGCTAGGCCCACACCACCAGGTTCTTGCCTGATTCTTTCCCTGGTGTAGGGAGTCGCGTTGGAACAGGCATTAGAATCACCTAGCATGTAAAACGAAACTTAAGTGATCCTTGAGGTCCTACAAGAATAAATGATTTTTTCTTTTCTTTCTTTGTATTTATATTGTATGTGGTGTATTCCAGGGTTACCACAATCGTGATGAAGCAGACATCTGCAAGCATTACAAAGGAGGACCGGAGAAGACTTGCTTCAAAGGCGCCCGGTGCAACAAGAAACATATCTTACATCATCCGGGTAAGTGAAACTTAATATAATAGGTATATATAGTAATAGTTAGTATCCCTAGAAACACAGTTATTATCCTGTCTGGATGATTTTTAGGTACATAAATAAATAATAACATGAATGTAAATAAGGTACATAACTATAAAATTCTGTTTCCATGTATTTCTAATGAAGCGCTCGTGGCAAAGCTTGCTAATGCCGGGTTCCTATATCCAACTAACGGATGTCCGGAGGTCGGTCGTCATAGCAACGTTGTTATCTGTCAAAAAGTGTCATACATTTTGTGTTGAATAACAACGTTGCTATGACGACCGACCTACGGACATCCGTACGTTGGATATAGGAACCGGGGGTAAACCAATATTCTCTCTATCAACCCATCATGTCCCACTGCTGGGCAAAGGTCTCCCCCTTCAACTTCCACTCTTTGCGCTCCAAGGCAACAGTTTGCCAGTTTGATTCGAATGCATCCAGGTCGTCTCGCCATCTTTTCCTAGGTCTGCCGCGTCGTCTCCGACTGTCTTCGGGCACCCACTGAGTGACGAGTCTCGCCCAACGTTCTGGATGCATTCGAGCCACATGACCTGCCCAATCCCATTGCAAGCGCGCAGTCCTCGTACCTACATCCGCTATGCCCGTTTTCGATCGGATTTCAGTATTTCGGACCCTGTCTGTTCGTTTGATCCCAAGAACACTCCGCTCCATAGCTCTTTGGCAATTTTCATAAGGGGGTATTTTTATACTTCAGATGGATGGACGTTGGACAAGATGGAGGTTATAGCTAAATGTACGCCGGCCGAGTTGCCGCCCGTCGGCGCGTGGATTAAAGTACTGGTCACCGCTGTCTGCCACTTCGACAGGGTTTTTGTACAGATCTTGGACGACGAAGAAGGTTTGTTGGTGAAGATTGCTCTTCTAAGCTCTTTAAACTTAAGGTTGTATGTGTCAAACTGCCGCCTATTTTATTTTATTATTATGTTGAACAAAGGAATTATCTGGTAAAAGGCGCAAGTTCACGGAGGATGCAGGCAACTTCCAACCGAAACAACTGGAGATCTTGATGAGGGAGGTTTATATCCAGCAGTGGATGTCCTACGACTGAGATGAGATAAATACAATCAGTGATAGAACTACGAACAATGTACAATGGGCGGCCTTATCGCTAAGAAGCGATCTCTTCCACCTATGATGATGATGATGTTGAAGATTTTTTTTTACAGAAGAGGAAGAAATACCAGAATTCGGGTGTGTGGCACCCCCGTTGACGCTCGCCAGTTTGGTTCGGGACATGAACAGTCCCGCGACCATACAAGCTTATAAACCATTGACGGTAATTATATTTATTTTATTTTTTATTTATTTATTTCTACTGGCAATGTTCAAATGTGTTCTTGTCGAGGGTTACTTAAGAGTGCGCCATATGCAAATTAGTCGTCTTAATCCTTATTTATCTCAGTATACGTGAAAGTTACGACCTTCATATTTAGGGAAATGATACTTTGAACTTTTATCTTGCGTTACGTGTTTTAGAAACACGATTGGTAAAAGTTTTCTCGATAATATATTTTTTTCAAAAATACATTGTCGAGGGTTACTTATTACAAACTTGTTCCCAGATCGCCCCAGCTTTCGGCGAAATAGTGGCGGCTCTCTACCCTCCTGATAACTGCTGGTACCGTGCCAAAGTTCTCACTGTAACGAGACTCGATCAAAGTGTTGAGGTATGTGCATTTACACCGGTTATCTTTTGTATGTATTTATACCACAGAAATAATTTATGAATAAAAATGTAATGAAATAATATTTCTTCATGTTTTAATTTAACGCACCATCAAAAGATGGTGTAAGTAAAGCTATCGTGTTGTGTTGCTCTGTAAAAACAAAGCTACACAATGAAATTTTAATTTGAAAACAATCCTGATAGATTTGTGTTATAAAAATATGATCAGGACTGTATTCGGCGCGGTAGACAAATTCTTTCGGATCTTTTTAGTCATTTTAGATCCTTTGAAGATGAATGAATGAATAGATGAATGAATGTTGGCCGAGCCTACGCCAACGCGAGTGAAGGCGAACGTACGCAACATGGACCTAGTATACTACCTGAACTTCTTCTTCTCGTGTCGAAGACTCAACTAAATAACTATATAGTTTTGGACCAGTAAGTTGAAGTAAGTAAGTAAGTACTACCTGAACTAAAACTCGGCGAACTACGTAGCGTGCGCCGAGTTTTGGCTCGGACATTTTATTCGTGTGATCGTGGCTCTATAGATTGTACCTCAACGGTATTCCCCAGGTGATGTACGTGGACTACGGCACGGTGCTGTGGGTGAAGGAGGACGGCCTGCGCGCGCTGCCGGCGCGGCTGTGCGCGCTGCCCGTGCGCGGCGTGCAGTGCACGCTGGCGGGCGTGCGCGCGCGCAGCCAGCTCTCCGCGCTGTGGGCGCGCGCCAAGCGGGCACTCGACACGCTCACGCACGAGCGGCCGTTGCACGCGCGCGTCATGTCCGTATACTCACAGATTATATTCATATTTATTTATTCATAAAACAATGATTACATTGTGTTTGAATCTTAAACGATAACCTATACCTGATTACATTAATTAAATTTAAAACTAACTAATAGGTACCTACACAAAATTTAAATTAAAAAGTAAAATACTTAATTAAATGTCAAAGTGTGTCTGACCTAAATTCGTCTACGGTATAAAAGCACCTTTCCATATAATACACTAGTACAGATGCCTCATGTAGAACATTGAAAACGATACTGAATTTGCGGGCAATTCGTCGGGCTATCCCGTTTTACCTGTGTTTCGGAGTCAGCGCCATCTAGCGTTCGTGTCATGTAATTTTATTTTATTTTGTAGAAATTGATCTAGGAAATAAAATAATGGGATATTTTATTTCATTATATTGAAAAAAAAAAATTTAAAACAGAAAATGTATGATTCTAGCATAATTTTGGTGTTTACATGAATTTCCAGAGACATTATTTCGAAATCGCAACTCGTAACGCTATCTATTATTATTTTTTGGAACTGCAAGCGTTTTATAAGGAAATGGTACCCCATGGTATACTCCTTTACATCTTTACTAGATGATTTATACAGAGTCAGGAGGCAAGCTTTGCCTACACTTAACGGGACACTAGTGCCTGGGACATTGTTGAGATGGAATAGGCTTGCCCAGCACCTAAACCATACTCTCAGCTGTCGGCCATATCCACAGAAAAGACAATGGTCGATACGTGTGGGGCTGACTAGCCGCGGGTTTCCTCACGATGTTTTCCTTCACCGTTTATGCACGGCCGGATTTCTGAATACTACCTGACATATTATGTCCCATCCAGACTCCACGAGGCTACACGAGGGAACGCGAGTGCGAGAGTGAGGACGGTGCGCTCGTGTCCCCTCGCCTCGCCTCGCTGGCGCTCTGCTTGGTGTCGGTTTTCGGGCGCGAGTCAAAGGACGCGAGGGGGCAAGACAATCAACGGCGAGCAACTGTATAAATGGAGAGTGTGGATGGCTGACACTCCTGCCGCCTCCGCTCGCCAAGACTCGTGCGAGAGCCTCGTGGAGAGTCTGGATGCGGCATTACACATGCTTATTGACATTTACATTCATTCATTCATCCATTTTTAATTCGGCATTCTTTTGATTGTCCTTTACAGTTTGTAGTTTGTATAGGTGGCGCCACGTAAAAAGAGCGCTGGCTGTCAAACTGCGAAGTGGTCGATGATTGGTGGAGAGGTAACGCGGCGCACTTCATACCATTGATTTAGCGAGTGCTATTGGTTCGTCAGCGAGTGAACACAGGCGCAAATATACCCCCGCTACTTCCCCGACCGCGCTCTTTTTACGTGGCGAGACTTATACATTATGTTTATTGACATTCACATTTATTCATTTATTTCTCATTCGACATTTTTTTATGTCCTATATAGTTTGCAGTACCTATTCATCTATCTATACTAATATTATAAAGAGTTAAAGTTGGTTTGTTTGTATGTTTGGGGTAATCTCCGAAACTACTCAACCGATTTTAGAAATTCTTTCACCGATGTGTAGCATGAACTTTCCAGTTTAACTTATAATCAAAGTAGGTACCACGGTAAATAATAAATAATAATGTTTATTTCGTTTCAGCGGTCGCGAATACGACGAGTTGATAATCGAGCTGTTTATTTGCGACGATGACGATCCCTTGTCCAGGCAGAACGTGGCCGAACTGTTGGCTGACGAAGGATTAGTCGACCTAGTCGAATATTCGGCTATAGAAGACAACGCCACGCAGAAACTAGTCGTTCCTTGACAAACCTGATCCCACTTGTATGAGATTCAAGGTATTTTTTTATGGAGTCAATTCAGATGGCGCAAAAACTAAACAATTTTTTTTAAACCTATAGTAGTGGCAATTCTGAGTGTCGCAAAAGCTAAATTTAACTAACTAAAAATATTGCCGTCCCTTTCATAGCGATGGAAATAAAGGATGGCATTAATTTTAGTTAGTTTAGTTTAGCTTTTGCGACACTCAGAATTGCCACTAGTGTGTCCCACTGCTGGGCAAAGGTCTCCCCCATATCCTTCCACTTCTCGCGATCACCGGCCGCTTCCCACCATTCCTCTTGGAAGGCAACAATGTCGTCACCTTTTGGGCCTTCCTCGGCGTCGCCGCCCGTCTTCTGGCTCCCACTTAGTGACGATTGATGGTGGCTACGTGGCTACGTAAACTAAACTATGACAGCACTAAAATTGATGCCATCCTTTTTATTTCGATCGTTATGAAAGGGACGGCAACATTTTTAGTGCTGTCAAATTAGTTTAGTTTTGGGCGACATCTGAATTGACACTAATGTCGATATTTTTTTATAAGTAGGCTTTGGTAATTATTTAGGTTTCAATTTTAAAAGTAGGTTAGATCTTTGCTGTGAGATTATGGCTGTATGATTAAGAGCATTTAACTGTTTGTTGTTATTAAATGAAAAGACGCAGACAATGAGCATTTTGTTTGTAATTCAACTAATTTAGAAATGTTGGTGTGTGTTGTAACAAGATCTAAATAAGTGTTTAAGAGCCTATACTACCTCAGAATTTTGTCTTTGTCTCTCCGCGCATCGGCTATTATGTCTGTCCTGCTCGCGCGCAATTGTATCCTGGATTCTACGCGCGATTTCATACGTATTTTTTTATTACGATTTAAGTAAATAATACTTTAAAGTATTATAGTATAGTATTATTGTAGTATATCTTTAAGTATATACTACAATACTATAAATATAATATACTTAAAAGTATTATATACAAAGTATTATAAAAGATAAATTTATATTGCCTGCTTCTTAGTTTAGTTATTACAGAACGTATGATGATGTTACCCGCGGTGAATAGTTCCCGTTCCCGTGGAAATACCTGGATCAAAAGTAGCCTATTCGTTAATCCAGGGTATAAACAATTCTGGCACTAAATTTTATTGAAATCCGTCCAGCCGTTTGAGCGTGAAAAAGTAACAAACTTACATTATTTAAATTAAAACTTCATAAATTAATTCGGTCTAATTTATGTACAATTTTATTGAAATCTTTGTCATCATTATAGCTACAATATTTAAACATCAGTAAACAAGTAGCAAGGTTTGCCGAAAAAAATAAGGAAATGAATTTATTTAATGTTAGTAATACCAAAGACGATTAATATCTAGAAGACAGACAAAGGCCATACACAAAATCGTAACCCGATCCCGCAGTACCAGATAGCCTGAAGTCTTCTAGATATTAATCGTCTTTGGTAATACCAACCCGACCCCGCAGTACCAGATAGCCTGAAGTCTTCTAGATATTAATCGTCTTTGGTACCTAATACTCAAAGGTATAAGATAAATTATGTGTGTGTATAGAAGCATTTCTGTTTTTTGCTTTACAGTATTTGACGATTTCTACAACGTTGGCATTATCATGGCCTAGCTAGAGGTTAATCAATGTGATATTATATATTTGAAATATATAAGAAGTATAGAAACATAATATTTCACAAGTACCTTTGAACTTTTGTAAAAAAAATGTCATGGTACAGTCATAGTATCATTTTCGAGACGGTCGTCTTACATCCTGTATAACTGTCGCTAAAATAAAGCTCTCATAATATTATATTTTGTAGATCTATGATGAAGCCCGTCACACACATAGCTATAATATATAGTATTATATAATAATATATAATATAATCTTTATTTCAGGCAACTAAAGATAAGTAACAAGATGTTAAATACTTAATCTAAGGCCCATATAATAAATACCTTACAGACTAACATACATATAATATTTTATTAACTAAGCACACGTTTGTCCGGCGACGTGAGACGCAATTGCAGAGTCAGCACGACGGTTCTGGGTCAGGCGACCGACAAATCGTCGAAATTTGACTCCGGCAGGCCAATATTCTTCACTCATATAGGTCGAGAGATAATGTGTCGGAACTCTCACCATAAAGGAACCAAAGCTCACATTATGGCGAGAAGTTAGTTTCTCGACCCTGAGCGTAAAACCAGACTTCTTCTTGATGTAGTCTACTACATCTTCAGCCTTCACAGCGTAGTGGACTCGTGAGACATACATCTGGGTGGTAGACACCTCAGCTCGGAACCCAGAGCCAGGAACTTGCTCTGGGTTCCTAGCCGCGGTACCACAACGGTTCCGACTAGATGGTTTCTAGATGGTTATAGCTGCGTGTGTATTTGTATAGATATAGCAAGACATATTAATATATATTATAGCTAGGTGTGTGACGGGCTTTAAATGTATTGTATAAGATCATAACTGTATTCCCAAGGTGCTGTAGACACACTCTTTCAGATCTTTATATATTTTAGATTATTTGAGATGCCCAAGAGGGTAATCCGAATATTATTGTGATTATTAATGGCCTTAAAAGTATGTATTTTATAAAAAAACACCTTAAACATTTGAGATCTGTTTCTGTTTTTTTATCTAGTTTATTTTAATGTTGACTGGTGGCTGTCCTACTTTTAGGTATGCAGCTTACAAAAAGTAGGAGACTGCTAATTTAAGTTAAAATAAACGCTAGCTTGACGCATACAGAAATGCTGTGATTTATGACAAAATAATGTAAAAAATCAAATAGGTAGATATGTACCTAGATTATTGTAGCTAGACTACAATATCTACGACTAGTATTGTGTCGATTAGCCTGTTCTTTCAAGCATTTAAAATGTGCAAAAAAAACGCGTGGTTTTCCTGTTACAATCTGCTGTGACCACGTGATTGCCATCATTTCTAAAGCGGCCTATGATTTTGATATAATATTATGTAGGCTCAGAAAGTTTTTACCAGACTCCTCTAGTCCATATAATCTGCAAGTTTTTTCTCTATTCCAAAAGAAAGTATACAGTTTTAAACTGTTGTTTGGTACAATGATATATTTCAGAATAATCATTATTTTACCTAGTTTTAGTTTCTTTGTAATTAGAATATTAAGAACGCATCAAACCAATAAATAAAAACAAATATAAATTGTAGTTTTTTTATTTACGACATTCAGCATTTTCTAAATAGAAATTACATGATTATTATACAAGTTCTGACCAAGATGATCCGATACACTGAAAAATATTTTCAAAGCTTACCCCTCGGTCCTCACTAAGGCACTTCCTCTTACCATCTTATAATTATTTGAATTTATTCATTTTCAATATCCAATTATTAAGAACATTCCCAAAAACAAATTCCGTGCCCATTAGTGCTCTTTTTTGAAAATTTGATTTAAAAATTGAGGGGTTGCATGCATTAGAAATAACAGAAAAACATTAATCCAACACTAAACAAGTTAGTAACTTTTATAGGCTCTCAAACTTAGAAAAAATTCTTAGTAATCTAGATAAAGTACAATGAACACCCCAGGCAAATATTTATTTCTAACATGCATGCAAAATACTTGAATAGCTTAATTCATAATAATAATGACTAGACTGCCCTAACATATAAGCCAAAAATCTATCAGGCATTTGAGACTTGAAAAATTACTATGTTTTCAAACTACAAGATATTTTAAATATTAACAGATCTGAAAACATTATTTTATGGCGTTAGTAGACAAAAGACTAAAAGTTTCTTTCACCATTTCTAGGTAAAATATTGTATAGTATCTTCATAATCAATACAGTTCAGTTATAAGCCCAATACTTTTCAGCTTAACTAAAGCTCACTTAGAACTTTATGAAGAGATGGTGAAACTAATCTTATGTTTCTACCTGTAATATGAAGAATCTTAACTATCAGAAACAAACAATTTTGGCAACTCAGATTCCAAACGAATTACTCGCACAATTGAAGTCAATCGCCAGTTGTCATATGGATTAGATTTCTTTGGTGTGTATGATTCAGGTGGTATAAAAGTGCTGTAGTATGAAATCAACTCATGGGACTGATCACCATCCAAATCTGCTATCATGAGTGACTTTTCTTGGTATTCTAAGTCAGGTTGACATAGCGGCAGTGGCGCATGGGTGTCGATCGGTCCTCGAGCACAAATCTGAACAATATCAGTCTGGCTCACATTCACATTGTGAGTCTGGAATCGATCAAAAGACACCAATACAATTCTCTCTGATATGTCATGAGCTGTGAATTCCGGATATTTTATAAAGGATGATATTGAAGCTATGTTGATTGATGGTCGGTAGTAAAATATATCGTAAGTATTCTTTGGGCTCTGATTTTGTATATTGTTGTATCTGACTTCATTGATTTTTGGTGCACCCTTGGCGGCAAGGTGTGCACTGTTCCACTGTCATAATTTCAGTACAAAGCCTCTAATAGAGTTGGTGAAGGAAAATGTGCTAGGTCTCATAGCATAGACGTGATTGGCTGCATACTCCCAACTGACATTCGTAGTACCATTCCTATCCAGAATAAGCTTTAAGTTTACTCTGCAGGAGTTAGGGCATTCTCCTGAATTTTCTACTATCAGCTTACCAGGACCATTTGTGAAGAGTTCTCTGGTATTACCAATGTTCTTTTTAAGGCTCTGGTTTATACGTTTTGACACAGGCACTGAAGACTGAGTGTGGTTCACTGTTCGATCCAATTTCAACAGTTTTCTGTACAGCATAGGGTATGTTATCTGGCGCACAGCTTCAGATGTGCCATTTTTACAAATGTAAGTTATCATTTCGGATTCAGTAAGTAGTTTCACTGTTAAGCAGTCTTCCACAGCCATTGGCTCTCCGATTATATTACCTGTTAATCCTGAAATTATGATGAGAGAATTGTGGTTAGCACTTGGGAGCACTGTTGCTACGGTGAGGAGATCATTGACCTTGTCTTTGTCCATATCTTTCATTACGATTGGAAAGTCTATGGCTGCAATGTTACTGAATATTTTCCCTTGTTTATGAATATACCAGTAATATGTACCGGACAGAGGATTCAAAGCAGCAAGCAGTCCTTCTGATCCTGACACAATGCAGTCTTTGAGCCTATCCTTGTTGACGTCAATGAGATGGCAATTAATCTCTGTGGGTATTCTACTCTCCCTAGTATACCAGCCTACTTTCCCAGAATTGCCGACGACTTGCAAAACTCCATTCACATTTTCATTGGCCTTCTCTTCCAGCTTCATATGATTGCCGCGGTATATGAATATCAGGTTTTTGGTATTCGGTATAGCTCCCTCTACGACCTGGACGGCTCCAGACAGCTCGATTTCATCGTACGGCAGTTCCCAACTGGTAGTTTTGTCTTGCCACTCTGCGATAGCGCAACTGCCTACTTCCGAGCAAGGTATCCCCCACAAGAAAATCACGACAGTGAATACGCACATTAGAATCGAAGCTATGAAGGCGCAGCGACGAGGAAAAGTCATTTTATTGGACATATCCGATTGTAGGAAGCTTACGTTGTCCATTGTACTTTCGACTGTGTTCATGTTGGTGTTGAATTCGTCCATATCGCTAATACTGTAGTTTTTAGATGACTGCAGGCCACTGTTGTAGTCCAGATTGTTGCAGCTATCGGAGGCTTTGATGGTAGCATTGTCTAGTTTGTGTTCATCTTCAGATTCTGAATCGGAGAGTATTTGTTTGAGAGGTGCGTAGATGCCACCGGTTCCGTTGGTCGACATGATTTGATTTTGATTGACTATTACATGTCGTTAATACAAAAATGAGTGGATCTCATATTTTTAGTTGGGTGAGATTCGTTCGCTATTTTTGCGCGTAAAAATCAATAAAACTCGAGAATTCCTGATGAAGAAAGAGATAGCTATAGGGAAACGGGAAACGTCACATCAGGAACATCTGTCGAAGTCATGCATGTCGAGTTGAGATTATCTTTGTCAATGTCAAGTCAATGTTTTTGCATGGTTTTTGCTAAATCCAAAGTACAAAATTCGGAGCATCAATCAAGTTTCCTTCCGGCCATAAAAAAAAGTGGTACGCGATGGGACCATTGAGATGTATTATAGAGTCACAATCTAATAGCTGACAACACTCAAAAAATGTGCGTGCAAATTCAATGTTCTACAATGACATTTGACATTTGAATGTAGACGTTATGTCGTTTGTTTTAATGTTCAATGTCGCTTGTACGCTAAAAAGAAAAACTCTGCGCACTACGTAGCGTGCGCCGAGTTTTGGCGTTTACATTTTATTTGTCTGATTGTGGCTCCATAATACATCTCAATGGATGGGACAAAAAAATTTGTTTGTGACTTCGAAATGTCGAAATTCGCGAATTATTCGACAGAATTAGTTAGAGATAAAGTACCAACGACCCCGGGGTCGTTCCGCCGGTTGACAGGCTAATAATGCTTTGTCTCTTTTAAATTCTTAAATTACTTAAATTAAATTCTTCTTTGTTTTGTGTGACTGAGAAAGTAACAATAGCGCTCTATGTTTTTTACTTTCTCTAGGGTGAACACGTGAACACAATTTAACCAACCTCAAAAAAGGAGGAGGTTTTTGAACTCAGTTAATAGAAAGATAACGTGTTCTTTCTGTGTCTATTGTTTATGATCAAAAAAAGTATAATAAAGTAAGTTAGTAAGTTCGTATGAGCAAGTGGCCAACTCTGGTGATGGAGTTTTTAGGCCGCCTTAAGGCCTCCGTCATGGCTTAACGACTTTAAAAGCCGGAACCGACCATTTAACGTGCCCTCCGAAGCACGGAAGCGCTCAGATATAAATGCCACTTGCGGTCACCCATCCAAGTTGTGACCGCTCAGAACGTTGCTTAACTTCGACGATCTATCAAGAACGTCTTAGCAAGCTTCGCCACGAGCGCTTCAAAAGTATAATAATATTTATTAAGACTTGACATGACACATTAGTAGACAAGGTACCTATACCTACCTACCAATGATAAGCATTTTTTACTGATATCCAAAATATTATTTCTATCATAGATACCTCCCTATTCTATTCAAAAACTATGCAGTAGCCACCAACTTCCTACATGCTACATGTAGTTAAATAAAAGGAGAGAGCTTCCCTACTGATTCTAGGTCACTCCTACGTCGCTGCCGCAGCAATATTCACATCACATATTCGGTTGAAACACTATTTTATCATAAGTCGAATTAAAGTTGTTTGAAATCCTTTTCCATGTTTTGTTCTGTTCTATTAATATATGGGAGAACGATTTTACCACCGTAAGTAAAATTAGGTAAAGAAATACAAATAAAATGCAAGTATAAAGGCAGAATGTATATTTTGTTTCTGTATATAAATTAATTGCAGTTCTTTTTATACATTTGTCTACAGACGTTTACACGAATTATATTATGTCACACTTATTTAATAAAATTGGTGCATTACCTTACAAAATGGTACAAAAATAACATTTGCTTCAAATAAACGCTGGAGACACAAGTTTTCAGGAAATTATCTAAAACATAAACTCTTACTTTGAGGCTGATAAAAGGTCAGACACAATTCATATAAATATTTAAAATACTAAAATCGTCAAGCTAATTTATACTAATTTGAGATTATTCAAGGTAGGTACATACATACATACATGATTAACCTACATTGGTGAAATCACTAGCCGAAATTTTCTTAAGGGGCACCAATCGACTAAACCTCTGACTAAAGTTACTATTAGGGGCTCATTTAGATATTTTACATCATCAACTATTTAGTCATCAATTGCGCTTGCTTCTCGTCGTGCCACCAGCTTCACCATTATATTTTTTAGACCATTTTTTAACTTCATGAGGCCCTATTGTTGAAAATTTGCAAGACCATTAACTATACCAAAATAAATAAGTATTTACATGTTCAGCCTCAAATAGTCTTCTCACAATTGAATTAAATTCAAGTCTCGATGGCACTTAATTTAAGACCGTTGAAGAAGTGAGGTGCCAGAAAATTCAGCTTAGGATTCCAACAGACAAAACGAATAGGAACAAGGGAAAACTTTGTTTAAAACTAAATCTTAGCCGAGAATAAATAACGATTATGATTAGTGTGATGATTTCTTAAGTCAATGGACAAGTTTGGGCATTAGTGAACAGTTAATATCAGCAGTGACAAAAGGCCCTCTACAAACGAAAACGATATCGCGAATGAATTAAAAACTAAGGAAAATTGAAAGCACATTGACAGTCAAGTTGAACATTTGCAGGGCCCAGAATAATTATACAATGTAATCTACGCAAGCAAACAGACAGAGAAGACATAAATAAATATAAACATTCAAGGAATCAGTCTTGCGTTATTCAAAACATCTATATACATACAGAATCGGCTTACAACAAATTATATCTGCATTAAACATTTCACTATATACCGTAGTTGAGTCCCATATTCAAATACTTACAAATAATACAGATTATCTATTAATAAATTAGAATTATTTAGGAGCCGGCCCTGTTCTAGATAAATTATCTATTTGTACAATTATAATCGGAAACTAGCTACAAATTCACCGCCTTAGGTCTATTGTTTGACGTTGTAGACACATGAACATGCTAGGTATTGCGCTCATCCACGAACATTTGAACAAAAGACTTTGTCTAATGCGGGCTTTGTCCATTATTGGAACCAAGTTGAACCACACAATGCCTTCAACTTGGTTCCAATATTGGCTACGAATAGAATGGCAAATGGTAATGCTCTGCTTGTGTCCAATAACCATCCAAGATCGATCGCAAAGTGTGGTGCCCGCATAATATGAAATGGAGTAAAATACTTTGGGGTAAAGATTGTGACAACACAAATTTTAAGTTACTCTTTCATCTGATGTTTTATATTAGTTGCGTTTCACTGCATATAGCAAAATGCGAACTTAGTTACATAGAAAAATATCGTTAAGCTATTATCGTTTCCATAGACAAGTGTCGATGCGCTCAACAACGCCAAACAACCAGAGCAGCCATATTAAATGCGATTAATTTCAGGACAACTTAGATCGAATAAGGGTATTCCCCTAAATACTCTATAAGGGATGGGGGTAACGGAAGAAGCCGATGCTTCGGCGCACACCAGAGCTTCGGCGTTAGCGGGTTCGAGTCCAGGGCCTTGTGGATAGCTAGTCGAGCGGCTTGCATGAGTGTTGGGGGGCTTTTCCTCATGGGGTGTTTGAGGAGGACCGGTGAGTGAGGGCAACCCTCTCGGTCGACCCAAACGGTGCCGGCGGAGTTTCTTGCTCCAATCCTTGTGTAGTACTGTACTAATTCCACCACGCATCGGAAGCGAGGGATGTACTTCGCTAGGGGCACATCACAGTCTAACCTGAAAAAGAAAAGTAACGTTAGAATTGTTAGCTGGTTGCAATTTAGTCTAGACTAGTACCTAACAATTGTGTTTTTCTAGACTTTAGAGTCAAAATACACAATTTTCCCGAATATAAAATGTGAATGATGATTTGTTATAATAATGTTTTAACCAGTGGACCGATTTTAGTTAAAACACGGAATAAACGTAGTAGTGACTCATCTTTATTAAATAAATTATTATTATTATTATCTATACTTTTCCTTATTTTTTCTCGAAATATATAATATATCGGTATTGAATGAAACCCAAATTATTAATTATTATTATTATCATAAAGGTAGGCTGTTCAAATGCTTGAAACCTACTAAGCCGCGGACCGATAAATGTAATAAAATAAATAATACATAAGTCTTGAAGACCTGATTCCACACAGGGAGTCCCCATGGCGGACTTTTTTATGTCTAGAAGTTTTGTCTGTGTGGCACTAGCTATTTTTAGTCAACGTAGGTATTTAAATAGGTCTAACTTTACCTACTTTATGACATCCCAGAAAAAGTAAGAAAAACTTATTTCCCGAAAGACAGCGTCTGATTTAGGTGTGTAATCGTCTTAACAAACACACAAACAAATTTATAAATAAAGAAATGGATCACAATCCCATAAGAAATTCTTAATTTTCCAACTTTTCCATATCATTTGTTCTTTAAAATAAACGAATTCAACATAATATTCTTGTTCAATCGTCAATGGATATTGCCTAATAATTTATTTGTATTGTTACTCGGAATCCCCACAGATGACGAAACGATAATGTCAGTCACAATGTTCAATATAAAATACCCACTCAATATTATTTATGAACTGTTCAATAAATCAAGCCCCCGTAATTTCCGTAAACCGTATAATATAAGTATTTCTTTGCGTACATAAAAGGCGAATAAAAGTAAGAAACTTGAAAGCTTTCAATACAAACGCAGAGTTATTTTCAACATCAAATAAGTCAAAGAGTATCAGGAAGCTTATTTACTCTACCAAAATTGAAAAGTAAAGAATCAATTCAAACTTTTTCTTTCCCGATAACTTTGTTTGGTTTCTTTGCGTTGAAGAGTTGTACACAGACAAAGGAGACATTCAAGGACCTTTTATGACTTTAAAAACTATTTCGGTCTATTTATCGTGGTTCGGCCTTATATTGTCAAAAACAGAGCGTAGAAAATTTCACTAACATTTATAAGCTTTACCAAGCAAATCGACAAAGAGTTGGGTGACATGACATGCTTGATGACTTTAAAAAAGCGAAAGCTAGGACAAAAATTTGATGACTTGACTTTGATACGATACATCAAAGTTTTGTCCTAGCTTTTTGCTTTTTAAAGCGACATGTCGTCCCACTCTACGTCAGCTATGTTAGTGGAAATGAAGTCTGAAGAATAACCGCTTAGTTTTGGCGTGAAAGAGTATCAAACATCCACCAAGTAAACTTTCCCATTTTCAATATTCCTAAGTACAAATTGTGGTCTGAAATGACTCGCAGACCACATTTAACTTGGCAAGTGGTCTTGGATAACTACCGATTTCGTTTAACCTGGTATTAAACAGTATTTATAGTCTGTGTTGACCACACGCCCACAGTTCGCAGAGAAATGGAATTGCGTCAACATTTCGCGCTACCGATAAACGTCACAGCTACGTATGACATGATTCACGATACTTCATTTTATTTGTGGAACTTAGGTTTTTTATGAGGAAAAGTATCTATGTAATCTATGTATGTATGAGAAAGATTACGTAATATTTTAAACTAAGAGTTCTTCCTTTACGTTTCATGTTTTATTGCGGGTCATGGATCATAGTTTCAGCCCTGCTACTCTGCAAAACGAAAAACGAAGTTTCGTGACAATTTTCGGGGTCAGCTTATGTTGGTGGATACTGAATTCGTAATAGTTCACCAACATAATTAGAACCCAAAAATTGTCACGAAACTTCGTTTTTCGTTTTGCAGAGTAGCAGGGCAGTTCAGCCGATCGTTTTATTTTTCGTCAAATTGGCCTATAAACGATCGTACTGAATAAATACATTTTGAATTTGAATTTGTTTAGCTTTTGCGCCTCTCTACAAACGATACATCGTGCGTGCCATTAATCGCATTTCATTTAATGTTGGTTAAAAATCATTAACTCAATCGACATAACCCACAAAAAAATTGAATAAAAACGTACATTTACGTTGATTTAAAAAAGTTGTTTCGCATCCACGCTACTGTAATTGCAACACAGCCAAAACGTCAGAACATAAAAAGGATACTGTAATTTTAATAAGTATTCTGAATATAAATAATTCACGTGAATTTCTAAATATATTTATTCTTACCTAAAAAAGCCCTGTTCATAATGCAACCGCACAGAAGTGGCCCCCCGCTCGGTTTGCACCGATAACGAGAATATGAAATTCCTGTCTCCACTATCTCTGATGATGAAGGCTCCAACACTTGCATCTTTGAGGATCGCCTGCCCAGCCTGGAAAAGAAGGAAATCCGAATATTAATTTATTATTCTTACTAAGATTTATGAGAGTGAGGTAGTGTGGATAGCAGAGATATATATATACAGGGTGAATTTTTGAGACGGGACAGTAAGGGCAGGTACCTTAAACGTTATAGTTACAGGAAAACGTTTTTAGGAGACTATCCATTAATTTTTAAAATATTCTGAACTGCATTTACAGATTTTGGAAAAAATGTACAGTCAGCAAGAAAATGGTCATTTTACACAAAAACTTTTTTTGATGCCAATCGATCCTGTTTCTTATAAGGATCAAAAGTCTCTACTAGACCGACTGAGGTTTGAGTACTAGAAATGTCAGAAATCGCGAAAAACCTTTTTCGAAATTGTACGGTTTATACGGAAATACGCCTAAGTGAGAGTCCTGGCGAGTGTCTAGCTGGCCTCGTGGCTTACTGTACCTAGAAGCAAAAGCGCCTACCTAAGTAGAAAATCATCAAAGTTGCATCGATAATCTTTTACAACATTAGGATTGAAACAATTAAAATAAAATAAATCATTTTATTAAGTTGTACTTTAGACACAGACAAAAATAACTACATTTAGATGATCTACGAAATAAATTGCTCAAAATGACATTTTAATAAAATTAAATTTTAAAACAAGAAGTATGTACATAAATTAATTGCAACTAACAATCTAGAATTTTCTCATAACAAACATAACAATGACCTGAAACAAACCAAGAATTCGAATCGAATTCGAAGTTTGAAATTTAAAACTTTTTTTATGACCTATTTTTTTCAGCCAGCCCTTTTTTTTATATCGGATTATAGCGGATCTACCCATACCAAAAAGTTTGACTAATTTTGAAGTTTGGCTCTTTTACCGAATTGTATGGAAAAAGTTTTTTGCGATTTCTGACTTTTCTAGTACTCAAACCTCAGTCGGTCTAGTAGAGACTTTTGATCCTTATAAGAAACAGGATCGATTGGCATCAAAAAAAGTTTTTGTGTAAAATGACCATTTTCTTGCTGACTGTACTTTTTTTCCAAAATCTGTAAATGTAGTTCAGAAAATTTTAAAAAATTATGGATAGTCTCCTAAAAACGTTTTTCTGTAACTATAACGTTTAAGGTACCTGCCCTTACTGTCCCGTCTCAAAAATTCACCCTGTATACAGGGTGTAAAAAGACTACTACCGAAAACTTTAGGGGGTGAAAGTACCCATCAATATGAACAACTTTTTCTAAGAAACCAACACTGTGAACGCGAAAAAAAAAACAGCTGTTCCATACATAAGTTCAATACCTACTTGGCTAAAGTGTATGAAACAGCTGTTTTTTTTTTCGCGTTCACAGTGTTGGTTTCTTAGAAAAAGTTGTTCATATTGATGGGTACTTTCACCCCCTAAAGTTTTCGGTAGTAGTCTTTTTACACCCTGTATATATAATATATACGCCCGCGGCGTGGCTTGCGTGGTACCTGGATAAAAAGGAGCCTATGTGTGTTTTATATAGTTCATAAACTATGTATATTCCAAGTGTCAGCCAAATCTGTTCAGTAGTTTTCGCGTGAAAAAGCAACAAACATCCATCCATTTATAACATATTATTGAGTTGGCCACTTGCTCATACGAACTTACTTACTTACTTATTAGTATGATAAGATTGGCCTACGTACCTATAGGTATGCGAAAGAGTCGACTTCAGACTTTGTCTATGGTATTAGCAAGAAAACAATACAACCACAACCAACTGAATCACTGGTTATTTGGAATTGAACAAAGGTGAAACCAACTTACTTACTTAATAATTAATTAAGTAAGTAAGTATATTATATTTCATACCTGCGAGATATCATGATATTACATTTAGTACAAATTTCAATATAAATATTTATCTATTCTATTCTATTTACATATCCTTTTCAAATATTCTTTACTAGATGCTGCGGCTTCCCAAGCGTGGGACCCAAACAAAATGTAGCCTATGTC